>CM074861.1:79847500-80575000 GCA_037501455.1 Lantana camara | reverse complement strand
TCAAAGAAGCAGATGACAATTACCCGCCTCCCCCTCCCCCTCCCCGCAATGCCTACGCCCATCTCCAGAAAAGTCGCCGTCATCGGTGCCGGAGCCTCCGGTCTTTGCGCTGCTCTGGAGCTCCGGAGAGAAGGACACAAAGTCGTTGTTTACGAGAAGGAAACTCAGATTGGGGGCATTTGGGCGTACACACCGGAAGTAGAGACTGATCCAATCAGTCTCGATCCAACCCGAAAAGTAGTGCAGTCAAGCCTTTACGCATCGCTCCGAACCAATTTGCCTCGTGAGGTGATGGGTTTCCGGGTCTACCCATTTGTGAGGAGCTCGAAACATGGGAGGGATCAGAGGAGGTTTCCGGGTCATGGAGAGGTGTTTGCGTATTTGCGAGATTTCGCTGAAGAGTTTAGGCTCGTGGAGGTGGTTAGGTTCGGCCGTGAGGTTACGCATGTGGGTTTGATGGAGGATCTGAAATGGGCGGTGAAATCGAGAAAGAGGGATGGAGCAGAATGGGATGGGGATAATGAGGTGTATGATGCTGTGGTGATGTGTAATGGCCATTATACTGAGCCCAGGATTGCAGAAATACCAGGTAATTAAGCTGGAATCTAATTAATTAATAATAAAAGATAAACAATTTGATTGCTTGATCAAAGGACGATAAAGATTTGATATTATATGATTTAATTTGAGTTAGTGAGTAGTCTCAAAAAAAAAAAAAATATATTTGAGTTAGTGTGTGTTTTTTCCTGAACTGCTTTTGTCCTTGGTTTTGTGTTAAGAGATCTAGGTGGCAGTGTTTGAGTTGATAATACAAATGCTATCATACTGTAGATTGATATTTGTGATCATTGTTTATGGTTTGCACATTTTCATACTTAGGAAACACGGTCCAGGGTATTAAAAATAAAGGCTAATTCTAGACACCCCTGTCATTTAGTGCTCGGTGTACTTTAATTTACTTCTTAACTTTTAAATCAGTGCGATCGTCTCCTAATCTTTTTAAAACCTAACACTTAACCCTTTTTAGATAATTTTGGCATAATATTTCGGGCATATTTCGTTCAAGTTGAACTTTGATCGTTGATTTCTCCTCCGTCACGGCGAGCCAATAATCGTCCACTATAATCATGTTCCTCTCTCCAAAAAGAATAAAACTCATATCCCATTCGATCCTATTAGTCGTCGAAAATATTGAAATTCGCTTGCAAAGCTTTACCGGCTTTGTGTCATCTTTGATCAGTGATTCTTCTTTCGTTGGTTGTCGTATTTTGATTTTGAAACCACCATTTTGTCCTTTGCATCGAGACCTTCGATTTGATAATATCAACATGTTTAAAATCTAATTTATATAAATTTAGCCTTATAAATCATGTCAAAAAAAATGAACAGAATATTTTCTAAGATTCCACCGGGGTTGATTGTTACAATTTACAAAGGTTAGGAGAGAAAATTGCACCGATTCAAAGGTTAGGAGGGCAAAGCACACTAAGCCCCAAAGGACAAGGGGTGTTTTTGATTAGTCCTAAAAATAATGATATTTGTTAGTACAGAACTACATTGCTTTAATTACTGTCACATATTCTATTTTCTCTTTTTGGATATGCTTGATTTCACTAATTTCAAGTGGTACAAGCATTTTAAATTTGGTAATTTTATACTTCCACTTGTTTTCTTGTTTCTGAAATGTTCTCTTTTGATATCAAATTGGAAGGTTATCCAATTCCAAATATACATTCCTTACTGCTTGTTCTAAAGTATTCTGGAACCATCTTCAGGCATTGAAGAGTGGCCAGGGAAGCAGATTCATAGCCACAACTATCGCGTTCCTGATCCCTTTCACGATCAAGTATGTATCAGGTGCACTCTTCTCCTCCTAAATGCCACATTTAGACCAGTATCTGAGTGGCACTATATTAAGGAAAAATGTTTTGAATCATTTTCGCATGTTAGCTGTAAAAAATATCTGAAAAAAATGAATCAGAAGATATCTTCCAATGTAAGCCTATAATATAAAATTTATATCTAAAAATCTTGTCTGCAAAACTTTTAAGTTTTAACCCTCAAACAACAAAAAGTATATTTCCTTGCAATTCTCTGTTCTTGAAACTAGAGTTTGTTATTGAAAGGGAGGAATAATTAAAGAAATAAACATTAACTTTGGCTTAACCCATAATCCCACCCTTATATATTTGTGCACATATTGTGTTAATTACATCTACAGCCCTTGTAGTAGTCATATTTACACATGGGGCCTCCTTAATTTCAAAAATTACACTTTAATCCCCATTGATTTCTATGGGATTACATACACGACCTTTGTTTGGCTATGTTAGGAATTAAAACAATTTGCTGTGTAGTACCGAAATCATTGCATCACTAGCACCGGGACTCTCATACCTTCTAGTAATGGTAGTGAGATCGTACTAATTTTTATTAGATTTGACAATCTCGATTGTCTAGTAGAGTTCACTCTTAGAAGACTCGGTGATGTTACTGGTTCCATAAGAATATGATTGTGAAGCTTTAATGGTCCCAATTGCTCATATTGATCGGTTTAATAAGGTTCAATACTACATTTCAAATTTTTAGTTAAAAAAAAAAACTCAAATCCCTAAGGTAGCCCAAAAGGAGGATGGTGTTTGTAATCCATTAAAAAGGGACAAAAGGTATTTTTTAAACTAAGCGGGACCCAAGTGCAAATATGTCTGAGCATAAGGGGTTTAGATGTGATTCACCCATATAAGCAGTAAATCTCAAGTTAATTACCAAGGACCTTAACGACAAGCTCATTGAGTATTGGTTTATGAGCTCTGTAATTGGAATGACAGTTTTCTTTTTACTTTTGTTATAAAACTTAATCGTATGAAGATATCAAAGGAACCATAGCTGATAGCACTAATAGGTCAGAGGTTATAAATTGTTTCTCAGTCGGAAAGCATTTACTTGTTAATAAAATATTAATATGAAATAAAAAGCTAGTGTGGTTTCGCAGGTTGTCGTCATAATTGGGGCTTCTGCAAGTTCTGATGATATTTCCCGAGATATAGCTACAGTTGCCAAAGAAGTCCACATTGCATCACGATCAGTTCAAATTGAACTTGTTGGAAAATTGTCTGGCAATGACAAAATATGGCTCAATTTCATGGTAAAATTTATTGAGAGGGTCTTTATTCAAGCTTATAAGCTCATTAAAACAACTTATAAGTTGTTTAAGAGCTTATAAGATGTTTCAGAGTGTCTTTTATTTATTTTTTAATGAAAGGAGCTTATAAGCTATTAAAATAATACATAAATAAGTTCTGAGGGCAACACCAACTTTTGTTTACAGTCTCAACACATTTCCCCCCCACTTTCAATCATATCATAATTACAAAAATCTCATTATTGAAATCTTAGAAGCGTATGATCTTTTTATTATCAAAGCACTTTAGCATCTTCTATTAAAGTAAGATCTAACATCTTACAAGCTCCAAATCATCTTATAAGCTTTTCTAAGTTAGCCAAATACCCTCTAAGTCCCATCATTAGTTTCTGAATAAGTTTTTTGACATAACACTGACAAATTAATCTTCAGATCAGCAGTGCTCACGAAGATGGTACAGTGGTTTTCCAAGATGGAACTGAAATCAAAGCTGATGTTATCCTTCATTGCACGGGGTGGGTAATGAAAATAAATTCTTGTCAATTCATTAAAAGTTCAATGTCTGTCTCATTCAGAAGTTGTAGCTATTAGAGAAATTATATTAAATTTTTTATATTCCAACACATACCATACGTGCAGGCAGTGTTCTATTTTTATTTCTTTTCTGGTAATACGTCTTGCACGTGAGAGTATTTTCATTAGATTAGGTGTTTAATATCTCTAGCACGAAATATTTGATAGTCTTAACTAGACTAAAATGGAGAAAAAGAACCACTTTGAACAGGGTTTTCCTTCCTTTACAGGTACAAGTATCATTTTCCGTTTCTTGAAACAAATGGCGTTGTGACCATTGAGGACAATTGCGTCGGTCCGCTATATAAGCACATTTTTCCTCCAACCTTGGCCCCATGGCTTTCATTTGTAGGTTTGCCATGGAAGGTTAGAAAATTGTCCACCTTATGCATTATTTACTTATTATATTTGGTTGTTGGTATGTATTGATTTGTACTATCAATTTTAAGAAACTTTAATCTTAATGTTGTTGCAGGTTGTACCTTTCCCATTGGTTGAATTCCAGAGCAAATGGATTGCTGGAGTTTTATCGGGCCGAATTCCCCTGCAATCCAAAGAGGAAATGATCGCTGAAATTGAAGCTTTCTATTCATCATTGGAAGCATGTGGGACCCCTAAGCGATATACTCATAAAATGGGGGAATCCCAGGTAATTCTTATTCAGCTATTGATTTGGTGAAAAGATTTGCTTCATGCCTGGTTTTAGAGTTATTTGAAAGGACAATAAACTATTTTCGTAGAATTTATCTTTTAAATATGTTTATTTTACTTATCATTTGGTACCCAGAAATTACTTTTAAGTCTGTTTCGCCCCTCCATTCATGCAAATTTTTGTTTTGTTTTTTTTTGTTTTTGGTTTCTGTGGAACCATTGGTGATTGGTCCGTAATTTATTCATAGTAACATTAAAACTTGAAAACAAGTTTCTTATCTCGCTTTTATGATGAATTCCATATGATATTCCTATCAGTTTATGATGGTGATCTTCTTAAGAGCTATTCCTTTTCTCTCTCGTATTTTTTTGTGTGTGTGTTAATCTGAGAGTCTTCTCTTATTTATAGCCTAAGGGTTTAGGGGTGCTCCAGATTTACCCTACATTTCTTCTCATCATTATTGATTGTGTGCTGGCTACTCCAACAGTTATCGTGATAATGATCTTCATATTTTATCTTATCTGCGTCGTACGTTAGACTTCCGCTATCCTGTTCGCGCTCCTCCAGCGAACAGGGACCAGACTATGCGAACAGGGTCCTCCGGCTCTCATGACCGAACAGCTTCAGGGGTTTAGGAGAAGCCCAACAGTTTATTTGATGTGTTGTGACATTTGAGCATCATATCATGATATGATGATGTCGTCACTTTTACATGATCCAACGGCTCACAACCCAGCGTAAACTCACATGGGCCATTGATGGGCTAATCATTGCTCTTTGCATCTCAAACAGACCCTCTTTTTTTTCTTGTCAACACAAACCTTGCTATTTACCTGTGAAACAAGTTTGCAATTTTTGGCATTTGACAAAATACCCTTGGTCGACGCGTTTGTGCAGTTTGAATATGATGATTGGTTGGCGGAACAGAGTGGTTGTTCACCAACAGAAGAATGGAGAAAGGAAATGTATTTAGTGACGGGCAGAAGGAAGAGGAACACACCTGAGACTTACCGTGACCAATGGGATGATGAAGATTTGATCTTACTGGCTCTTCAAGACTTCAATCATCAGAATGTACAGATCTCTGTATAGCAGCAACAAGAGGAAAACTTGTGGTAAAGTCGGTGGTTGTGACTTGTGAGTTCAACTTCAGCTTTTCTTACTGAATATATGCGTAGCCCTACGTGGGCACATTTCTTCTACAAATTTTTACCTGGAAAATCGAGCTACGAGAAGTTGAATAAAGTTTAATTGTATGAGATGCATTTGCGTATTGGATAGTTCTATTGAATCTTGTGGAATAAAATCATACTATTTACGGCTATTTTCCATTCCTTTTCTTAATAGTTTTTTTTTTTTTTTTTTCTCTCAAAAGTGTAAAAATCGTGACTTATTATAATGTATGGTTAGGACGAATGTTGGTGAAAGATCAGGTTTAAAACAAAATTCAAATTTATGTTGGATTTAGGTAATAGGGAAATTGCACTTCATCCTTAAGTTTTTTATTTTAGCACTCAAACCAAACCGTCAAACGTAATTGAAAAAGATAAGAATGACTTCCCAAGTCATAAAATCTTAGAAAGATGCACGAAATCGGCAATTCGCGGAAATTCTTATATTTAGGGGAGTAATGCGAAAATATTAGAACTTAGTGGGTAGAGTAATTTTTAGAAAAAAAAAAAAAAAAAAGCAGAAAATAAAAGAGAAGTTTATAGAAGATCCCATTTCCACGCATTAACACAAATCAAAAAACAACAATCTCAACGTAAGGTCCAGACAGGAGTAAATTGCCGAAAACTACCTCGTGTTAGGCGAAAAGAACAAAAAAAACCCCGTCATATGGAATATCATCCAAAGAACCCTGTGTTTTCTAAAATTTTGCAAAAAAAACCCTGAGCGCGTTGTGTGGCCCTCACGCGCGTTGATTGCGTGTAGGAATGTGTTTTTTTGGGATAAAATGTCTATAATGCCCTTAATGAGTTAACTGCATAAAACCCCCTGTGTTTGTCCCAATTTGCAAAAAAAAATCCTATGTTACAAAAATTAATTCAAAAAACCTTATGTTATTTAATTTTTTGCACATCACCCCCTCATTTCTTTGGTCAACTGTTAAAAAAACCTTATGGAGTAAGGGTATTTTAGGGTTAAAAGATTTAATAGTTGATCAAATGGAATAAGGGGGTTGTGTGCAAAAAATAAAATAACATAAGGTTTTTTGAACTAATTTTTATAACAGAGGGTTTTTTTTATAATTTGGAACAAACACAGGGGGTTTGGTGCAGTTAACTCGTCCAGACAGCAATAAACAAGGAATAGTAACTTTCTCTTGCATTAGATCACCTAAACCAAAAATATTCTCATAAAAAATTTGTTGATGAATATTCTCAAAATCTCTATCTTTATAAGTTAATTTCAAATCAATGTAACAAGGTCTAGATGAGGCTACAATGTCATCAAATAATCTTAATATTCCCTACTCCTCTAGGACTTTAATTAGTTTTTCTAAAAAATGATGTCTTCTTCTCCTTCTCTTTCTCTTTCTCCATGATTTTATTAACCGAGTTTGAGCATTTAAGAGAGCTTTTTATTTGATTGTCTCAAGATTATCTTCCATCACTTCCTGAAAAGAATCATCCCAGTCTTATGCGGATTGATTGATAACACATTTCTCCAAATTAATCGATTTCTATAACTCATCTCCAAACACTACCGCAGTCACCGATTTTAGCTTAGACTTCGACCTCTCTGAAACAAACTCTGCAGAGGCTGGTGAACCCAGACTCTAACTTTAATCTTGTACTTCAATAGCCAATTGCATTTTATCTTTCTTTCGTTCTATTTCTTCGATTCTTCCTTTTCTGATTAACAAGCTACACTCCGTCACTATGTCACCAACAATCGAATCAATCCTATCCTCCCATAACTAGTTCGTCCTCTCTACAAAATCATCTAAATCTCTCTGAACTTGTCCCAAAAACCTGCTAGGCACTAAATTCTCAGTTTTCTCATTTTTCCGAGCTTATTTTGCCAATTTAGCTCCTCCCCATGCTCCAAATCCCAAAGTCTATGCATGTCATCCGCCTTGGATAAGGACGAAACCACAGTCTGCCATATAAGGTTAATGTCATTTCATATCCATTTGATCTTAATCCAAAAGACTCCTTTCTTTATCTCGATCCACTACTTTGGTCAAAACCTTGGAAATGGACTCTAAACAACTTATGCAATTAGAAGTCTTTCTTGCTATCTACATCTGTAGGTCTTTTATTAATTCTCATCTGTCTCTATTTGCCGTTTTGTAATCTCGACTAGGTCATGGTTCACCTGTCTCTGGCGGCACCCAAAACTACCTAGTTTGCTCACACAAAACAACTCTGTAATCTCAAGTCTAAGAATCAATTTAATCACATCATTGATCTATAAGGTTTCCTAATCTAAAAGTCTCTACTTCTGAAGTGGTTACTTTCTTTCCCATTTTGGAAACATCTCACGCGGGACACTTCAATGTCGAACAATGTACTCGTTCGACATAGCGAACACCCTTGCGTATTGTATACACATTTACTATGCACTTTACACCCCATAAAACATGGTGATTCCTTATTGTGAACACAATCACATGGCGAATTCGGAATTCGAATCCGAATTCTTGAGCTCAAGATAGCCGAAAATAACTTCAAAATACCCTAATTACAATTAAATCCCTAACTTTCAAAAGAGACAAATAGGTCCAAAACCTATTTTCAAATTGACCCCAAGACATTCGAATAACTTACAATTAAATCCATACGACGTATAAACCATTCTAATTCATAAAATTAGCATGCTTATCACCGAATTCATATCAAAACAATTACGAACATACAATTGCATATCAATTTAAACATTTAAAACAATTAAATAAATTAAACATATTAAATATCACATAAATCAAATTAAAGAACATAAATACGTACATAAACTCACTTGTGACGTCATACCTGTACAATTGAACGAGAGGGGTGTCACACTAGGTCTGATGTAGATACATCCTAGAGGGTTTCTACTTTGGAGTTTCGAAGGAGAGAATCGATTGTGAAACAAGAAAAATTCATTACCGCATGAAGGGTGCTCGATAATGGCGATTGAACGTCTCAAGAAAATTTCTAGTGAAGTATGTTATTAAGAAACTTTATGTTGAGTTTCGAAATAAAAATTACAAATAAACAATCCTGGTAGGAAAAAAACTTTAAATTTTCTATCCGATTTTTCTAACATAAGGTTGATTAATAAGAGAATCAAGATGAGATCGGTCATGTTGGAAGTTTGGAGATCAAGACAAATTGGAGAGTTTATAAATGCCCAATATTAGAGTTTATTTTAATGTTTTCACCGCAAATTACACCATATGCTATACTTTTAATTTATAGTCATGTTTTCTCATCCTTAGAATTTTAGTGTTATTTACTTTTCTTAGTTTGTAGAATCGAGTTTAATTGAGCTTAGATACATTAGAATTGCCTTTTAAATTCCTGAATCCAGTCAAGCTGTAGAAGTTTCCAATTCATTGTCTTCCTTTCCGTTTTCTTTATTTGTATAAGTTTTTAATTCAGCTTCATAAGATTTTCTATTTCATTATTTTACAAGAAGGTTGCAGAAGTTTTTAATTGAGCTTAACTCACATGATTAATTAATTTTCAATCGCTTGACAGAAATTTCTAATTCATTAATTTTCTTTTCCTTTTCTTGTTTTTGTTTTTGTTTTCTTAATTTGCATGAAAACGTCCGCACTACGAGTCAATACTCAAAGTTAATAACTGCACGTACGTATTTGTCAAGTACGCCCATGTACGTAAAATTATACAAACACGGGTGAATTTCCCAGAAACATATCAGGGTTAGAAAGTATTTTTTGATATATCCTTTAAGGAACTATTCCATTCAAGATTTTAATATCTTGGAAATTTTGGACGATTGGTAATTGTGATGTTGGAACAAGTATAGGGAGATATAGATATAATACGATATGAATATAATGAGACAAATACTTTTTACGATTTATCACTTGACCTGTATTAAATAATATTTTTGTTACGGAATAATGTATTTATGGGATGTTTGACAAATCCCTAACTAATAGAGATTAGGCCTGATTTGTAGGAGATTGTTCCCTATAGGATTGTTATATATCTTGGGTCGCTCTTGTTCTAGGATATACAGAAATTAACAATGAATACATTCAATCTTTTCCCCACATACCAAGTGTAACATCCCGTTCGTCCGGCAGTACAGGTACGTTGTAACGAAAGTGTTATTTGCGCTTTTAAATTATTTAATTATACAAATATGTGTTATTTTATTGAATATGTGATTATTTAAAATTAATTGTAATTATTTGTTTAACTTATAACTTGAGTTTTTAACGTTTTTGACTACGTGCCTCGGAATTTGCTTTCTCCATGTCCGGATTTAATTCTGATTTTTGTGAAATCTTGGTATGCGTGAAATATGTGAGTTATGAACGTGTTTTCATGATCGTTACGTGTTTTAGAGTTTGTTTATTTTGGTTCTTGGCTCGTTTTGTAAAACGGGATTTGTGAGGGACTCGAGGGCCTAACTAGTTTTAGCGCACCTTGGGTTCCGGGCACCATAACATGAGCTCGGAAATTCGGATTTGAATTCTGGAAGAAGCGTGGTACTCATAATGAATAATGGAAGCCATAGGACCCAAATTTGTAATTTCTAAACCCGTTTGAATCTCCAAAATTTCACCGAATCGAGCCTCACGTGCAACTTGGACCCCTTTATACTCTTTTAGCCATATCTTGAGATTTACTTGACCAAATTATATAATTCTAGGACCCACACTCTCCCAACTTACTCCCCTATCAGTCATAAGCCTCCCATTTCGCCCAACCTTAAAGAAAATAAGAGATTTTGCTGCTCCAACCGAAATACAAGGAAGAGAGAAATTTTACTATTCACTTTTTCACCTTTTGAGCTCAAATTTTCACCAAATCACTCCAAATTTGAAAGGTAATTCCGTGATTGATTTCTCCATCTTCTCCTATTTTATTTGACACCTTATTTGCTGAAATCCATGGAGAATTGAATGAGTTATGGATAGTTTGGTGAATAGTAAGGGTTTGAACTATTTTGATGAATTTGCTTGATCTCTTGTGAATTTGTTGGATATTTTGCATCCTATTTGATCTTAAGATACCCTTGAGTTAGTATATGAACTGATTTTTCATGGAAGTTAAGGAAATTTTGGGATATCTTTTGGAATTTTGAAGTTTTTCATGTAGAGATGAACATGTATATATCTCTTGCTCTTGCTTCATGTGAATCTTCATGTTAGGCTTCGATTTTTGCATGAAATGGATGAATTCTGGTCATATTATCTTGTCTTTTACTTGAAGATAACATGATTTCCTTTGAGTTTTGATGGAGTTTTAGGCCTGATTTCGCATTTTTCCCTTGCTGCCGCCAGTGGTCGCGGCCACGATCGTGACTAGTTCACTTTTGGTCGCGGCTGTGATCCATTTTTCCTCTTATCTCGACCTTGGTCACGGCCGCGACCATTTTCAGGTCATTTTTTGTCACGGCGGCGACCCTGTTTTGTCCTAGTTTCGAGTTGTACTTGTATGTTGTGTTGTTTTCACTTCCTTTGTATTTTTCTTGAACTTCTTTCTCCTTTTTCACTTCTCATGCATTATATACTTGATGAATTATGTGTTATATGATTTGTTATGAATTTATTACGCGCTTTTGTCGCTTTTATATGCATTATATGACAAGATATGTCTTACATGCTTTCTATTGCGCATGCATGAACTTATACTTTGATTCCTTGCCTCGTATAATCTCTTCTTGCTAGTTTTATAATATACATGCATAGATAACATCTTGTAATATGTGTTACCTTGTATGACATGAATTTATGATTGATTTTAGATGCACGTTTTCACTTTATGTTCCCATATGCTCTTATGTAACTTAAGTGTTTCCTAATATGCATGTATGAACTAGAACTTTGGTTGTTCGTTTAATATGCTATTCCTTATCTCTTTTGTGACTTAAGTGCTTTGCCAACATGATAATTTATGTGTTATCTTCTAAGTATTGAATTTATAGGGCCGTTTAATATGAAATACGTGAAATATGAACGCATATACCTTAAGTGTTGCATTTCATATACATTATACATTATATGCATTTGTCGAGCGTCAAATTTGGTACATTTTGAGTCTAAGAACGTCCTTTGTTGTTTCCTTTGTTCAGAGTTTGGTCCCGTGGGTAACGAGGAGGTCCAGTAGGCATCCGTTTTATATCCTTTTGCTCCGCTACGTTGGAAAGGTGAGGTTTTCTTCTTTTAGTTAATACGACCTACAACCCTATATGTATTTTAAGCCGGCATGCAACGTACGTATATATATATATATATATATATATATATATATATGTATGTAAATACGTGTTTCATTAGTATTTTGTGGGAATTGGCCCCGTTTTGTTATGAAATCGTTTGAAAAACGCCTTTATATATTTATATACGTAAACTATATTTTCGTTTGATTGATTTGAAAAGGGTTGGTGTGTGTGCGTGTATGTTTTGAAATAGCGAGATTTTGACTTTGAAATATAAGTCTTAAAAATTATGAAATTTTGAAAATTATGATTTATGACTTATGAATTGGGCCCCGGAGAAGTGGTATGTGATCTCGGTTCGGCCGTGGGGTCGCCGAGCTCTCTCATCAACACGACTCCATTTATATAGAGAGATTGTCCAACCTCGGGAGGTCGAGGGGAAGACAATATCTTGAGAACCGGCGGTTAACCCCCGTCGGGGAGTGGGTAGGATCCCCCGACTCAACCTTTATGACGAGAGAACGGGGGGTGAGGATGGCCATCCTCATCCCCACCCGGAGAAGAAGGATTGATTTAGATTATTGTTTATGTTTTGACTTTGATTTTGAATATGAAGGGAGTATGTGGTTTTGAACTCGTTCTCGCCGAGTTGTTATGATTTTGATTATGAATACGGTTCGTGAAACGGGAGTGGACTACAAACTTATAAAATTGGTTGATTTTGGCCTTTGACCTTAAACCTTTTTTTCTATATATATAGTATCACGGGATAAAATGATTTACAATGCAAAAAATCACACCCCGGTTCATGAACTCTTTAATTTTGAATATGTTATGCTTTTGCGTATATGTACGAGTGCGTGTGTTAGTCCCCCTCACCAGTCTTTAGGACTGACCTTTTGTTTCTTTTCTTTTCCCCTTTTCGTTTAAGTTGCAGGTGCTTTTGGAGGTTTGAGCTAGGCGGTTGTCCTTGTGTCGTTGGTTGAGGCTAGCTCGAGTCACATGCATTGTATTTCGTTTAATTTTTGCACTTTGATAATTTTGGAATATGTATAAATTATGTACTTAGACTCTGGCCTGGGATAAGATTTGTATAATTGCCTTGTATATAATTTGTATAAGTTGAATATGATGGACATGATATGATAATTGCTAGTATGTTATGATTTGAAATTTATTTCTTCCGTGAATTATGTTTATTGCGTACTCTGTATTAGGGTCTAGACCGCCTAGCTAGGTTGTGTATTTTTGTTTGTCACCCGTTCGCCATGGCTCGGTGCGTGTACGGAGTTCCCATTTCGTTACACGTATCGGGCTATGGTGCGAGGGATGTGGTGCCCTTCGCTCGGGGTGCTACACCATGTTTTAATATGATATCTATAGCACCCCAAGCGGAGAGACACCATACCCCCGCACTATGACCCCGACACGTGTACGAAGTGGAAGGTCCGTACACGCACTAAGTCACAGCGAACGGGTGACAGATGAAAACCCAACCTAGGCTAGGAGATACCTACACCCTGTATAAATGAAAATATGCAAAACCTAAATGAGGAAGCAATCCAAAATACGAATTATCAAAAACTTTGATCAACAGTCATAATTCATGTATTCCAGAAAGTAAATCAACATCAACTAAACCGGTTCAACTAATCAAGTAGACCTGTCCCGAATAATCATACAATGAAAACGGGTTCGACTAATTCCATGAACCTGTCCTAACCTATCCCAAATTTCATACATACAAACCATAAGTACCAACCTGCATAATATTTATCATATATATAGCTTCCTACACAAATCGAAACAAAGTACTTAACAAATCAAACAGACCGACAAAGACTCGACAGACCCGACTCAAAGCCGCCTAGCTCGAACTCCAACAACCTGTACCTGCAAACTAAAAGCATAGGTGGGGCGATGATCAGTCCACTGATTGAGTGAGGGGGCTGAACACACATACACTATACATAATAAGGAGCAAAGCACGTATCAAAAGAAAGATTATGAACCGGGAGTAGGGTTTTGCATGCGAAAACCATTTTTAATTCAAACGTATAGCTATACTTAATCAAATCATAGCAGACTGAACAAACTTGTAACATATTAAAAGAGAAAGCTCCTATCCCGTTTCATAATCAACATAGCAGAACGTATCTTATACCCGGCGAGTACGGGTCCAACTCTAACTCCCCAATTCTTAACATAAATACAAAATGGAAAGCATAAATCAGAAACAATCCTTCCCCATCAACGAAGTAGTTCGGGGATCAAACCCTTACTACACATTACCAGTACCAAAAACACACGGGGTAGCTAATCCACGTTGTGCCTTCCCCGGTTATCCACCGAGGGCTCAAGATACCACGCCTTCCCAACCTCCAAGAGTCGCACGTGAATATCTCAAATGAGAGCGTGCACAGGGGTCATAACCGGCGACCCCATGGTCGTCCCGGGTCTCCCTTACCCACGTCTCGGGGGCCCCTAACGCAAACCTATACAAACACAATACCATAACTCGCTACATACTAAACTTATCATATCGTATTAAAATCATAACTTACGTACCTTATTGGAGCATACCTTACCTTGCAACTTAGCATATGCTATAGATGTACCTCTCCGTGTCATCCTAATCCGTAGCTAGCTTGAAGACACACGGTTTGGAGAATAGCCTCGTTGTAAAACATTTCAAGCTTACATATGCTCGTATATATAATCCAAAAACTTATAATCGCATGACAAATTCATAAACATATCATATAAACACATATCTATTATATAAATATAATAGAATAATCGCATGCAGACTTGAAAACGAGCACAGAGGGTTGTAGGTCGCTTTAACTAAAACAAAATTCCTAAAACCTCACCTTACACCGAAGAGAACGAGAAAACACGGCAAAGGAAGTCCCACTGAAACCCAAACAGCTGGCTGACACTCCCTGGAGGAACCCTGAACGACTGAGCACACAGAACACAACACGGGGCTCAGACTCAGACTCAGACAACCACACAGAGACTTACGACAAAGCTCAAGCATTGAAGAAATGCAATCATATAAGCAGGGCTCAAATTCATGTCGATTACATACAAAACAAATCATTATATAGTTCAGTGAAATCATATTACGTATTAGGACAGGTTCATGTGAACCATTAATGCAAACAAAAGAAATAGAAAGACAAATTAATTCAAATTATTTCATACTAATTCATATAGCGCATACCAAATTCATATTCGCACAATTAAACTATTCTTACGTGCAAAAGTTACTAATTAAATCCTATAAGTTCTATTCAAGTCATATATCACATTTCATACAAAATTCACATAATAACAAGTTACGAATTCCCTTAAACCTATGAAGCCACATATCAAATTCAAGTCATACAATTTACATTTTCCAAAATTACACAAACACCTCTTCTACAAGAGCTATATTAAATCTAATGGCATGAAGCGAAACTAATATGAACAACAATCATGAATTCATACATTCTTAATTCATTACATATTTTCAAATACCATACAATGCATATTCATTAATTTATCGAGCATACAAGAATGAATTGCATTTTAAAAAAATTAACAACTAATACAATTTCGGCATAACGGGGTTCAATTTACAATTCAAAGCATCAATACATATCACATTTCATTAAATGCATCATTTCATATATATATCGGGCTACATTTTAAACGACAATTCAAGCATAAACCATTTATTTACAATTAAACGATTAGATTAACTAATCCCTAAATATACAAATAAATTCGTAGAAAATAAACCGAGTGTCGAATCAATGGACGGAAAGTGACGTTGGACTCACCGCGACAAGGCGGATAAACTATCCGAAGACCGCCGGAACGTGCCGGAAAATTCCCCAAAAATCACCCTAGCAAGAACTCCTCGTGCTCGTTCCAAATCCTCGATCAATTTCTGGAAATTCCAAGCCAATCGTCCCCAATTTCAGATCTAACAATACGAAACCCTAAAATCTTCAAAATCCAATTACTTCCAAACCGGTGAACGAAAATCGAATCCATAAAAGGCATTGTCTTACCCGTGACGAGCTCTTCGAAACCCATATGCTATTTGCCGGAAAAAGTCGCCGGAAAAGTCCGCCACCACGAACAGTAACCGCGCCACTTCACCGCCTCGATTCGTCGCCGTTCGAACACCGAGACGCCGGGCCATAACCCAAAAATAACTCTCCTCTCTGAGCTGAGTGAAACCCCTAAGGTTTGATCGCCAAACGTTCGCCGGAATGCCAGACCCGCCACCAAACGCCGCCGCACTGTTGCAGCTCTCGGAACCGCCACCTACGGTGGTTTTCACGCCAAACCGAGGTCGGGAACGTCTCCAGGGGGTTGGAAAATGTGGGGTTGGGTGGTTGTTGGCCGGCGAGGGTCTCCGGATCGCCGCCTTCGATGGGGTGGCGCAAACTGCCACCTTCTGACCACCACTGCACCGCCGCTGGTCATTTTTAGGCCGCAAAACTTGTACCATCGTATTCGCATCGTCGAGCTCTTCGAAAATGACTTATTTGTAGGACGAGCGGGGTGTTACAGTATCAGAGCAGCGTTGAAATCCTAGGGACTTATAATTAATCTCATCATCGTCCTATACCCCTCTCGAACCCTAAATTAGCCAAAACCAAGATGACAGCCCCAACCGAAAAAAATCAAGAACTTGTACTTCAACTTACCCAACCAACCATGCTCAACTCGGATAATCTGTTGATCGGAATCAAACTAAACAAGGACAATTATCCAGTTTGGGCTAGGTTAATGAAGATGGCGATCAGGGGAAAAGGATACCGTTCGCACATAACCGGCAAACCGCCGGCCCCGGACGAATCTGACCCAAAATACGACTAATGGGAGCAGATTGACCAACAGGTGTTTACCTGGATAGTACAGAACATGGAGGTCAGCCTCATCAACAACGTTCTCCAATATCAGACCGCTAAGGAACTGCGGGACGGACTCACCACTACCTATGAAAGTGGCGGAGACCCGTTACAACTCTTCGACCTACATCGAAGGGCCAACACTCAGAAACAATGACCCAAAAATTTGGAAGAATTCTGGAATAAACTCCAGAATATCTGGATGGCCATTAATCGGAGACAACCGAATCCAATGAAGTGCCCGAAAGACATAAAAATGTTCAACCAAATTACCCAAGAACAGAGATTGTACCAATTTCTTACCAGAGTCAATGAGAGATACGACGAAGTCCTGAACGACCTACTGAAATAAAAAATGAAACCCTCTCTTGAGGTCGCCTATGCTGCGATATGGAGAGAGGCGGCTCGCCTCCAAATATTGAAGGCACCCACCGACAGCGACAAAGGAAGCGAGATCCAAGGGATCAGATCCGGACTAATGGCAAGAAAAGAGAAGAACGGGAGGAGTACGCGCTCAGACGACACCGGACGCGGCAATGGCGCCGGTCGCCGGTCATCACCGTGCGAGGATCGGTCAAACATCATATGCGGACATTGTGGGAAACCAAAGCATACCGCGGAGGAATGCTTCAAAGTCATTGGCAATCCGGACTGGTGGGAGGGTCACCAGAAAAACGACCCCGCTGTCGCCTCGAAGGGAGGAAATCAACGGGCCAACCTCGCCATGAACGGCGGAACAGGGGAGACATACACGGAGGAAGCCACTGCAAATGCCATCCGAAGAGACGCCGGTGCAGCGGCTTCTCCGACGATGGCGGATGATAGATGAGCATATGCCGCCTTTAATTCCAGCGTGATAGGAGGAGGGAGCAAGCAGGGCAGCGACAAGACAGGTATAGGGTTTGGGGGTTGCGACCCAAACCGTAAATCCCCTATTTATATTGTTGGAAAACACGAATCAGAAAGCAACGGAATTTAAAAAATTTTCCAACAAAAGGATCTTGGACTCGCAATCGTGTAACCAAATTCGTAGAGATAGAAAACTTACTTTTCTTTTATTCTTTCTTGAAGCGTTTCAAGCCACCCAAGAACGCTCTTCTCGCGGCTTGACAACCCGTCCCTCGAAAGACTCTTTCTACTTCAGAATCCATTGTCGGGATAGCAATCCACACCAACCTAGATTCAATTCATGTTAGAGATGTTCTTAACAATATAACATAAAGAAAGAAACATGAAACGAGAAAAGCAGGATTGAAACTCCCTTCGAAAACAGTTTTGCGAAAGTAGAAAACTGCCAGTCACAAAACCCTCGTGAAAAAATTCATCCTTCAGGATATGGACGAACGGTTTTCGCCATCTTCTTTGGTTCGATTTTTTCATTCGCTTCACTTCGGGTTCAGAATCGTTTCATCATCCCTTCTGATCGTTTTTGCTTAATCCCCACTTTTGGTAAAGCTCGAATCTTCAAAACTTCTAACTTGAAGTCTCTAGAGATAGTCCACCAACTTGGCTACAATCTAACTAGTAAGGATGCTAGTTCTCTAGTTAGTGTTTAGGCTTAACCTGGGGTTTTATTTTATCTTGGAGAAAGGAAGGTGTTCAACACATGAACCAAGAATTGTCTATTAGCTCTAAAGGGGAGCATGAGCTCCCCTATATATAAGAAAGGGGAGGGACGAAATTCCTAGTCCTTAATGGGCTAGGATTTTGGTCTCTCTCTCTCCTATTACTTGATCATCAAGTAATTTTGACTTTGACTTTGAATTCTAATTCAAATCAACTTTCAAGAGAGCTAAAAATATCCAAACTATTTTTGGATAATTTTATACTTTATTTATTTAAAATAAATAACTTATTTTATCTAATTAATTAATTCATAATTAATTAACTAGATTATTTTTCTCCAAAATAAGACTTTCTTTTTAATTCAAAATTAAACCAAAGTCTATTAAATAATTAATCACATTAATTATTTAATACATAAATAAATATACACATATATTTATACACGTGTGTGACACGTGTCACAATGACACGTGTCACTCACGTGAGCCACACGTGTGGTTTCACACGTGTGGAACCCTCTTGGCTTGATTAACTCGTTTAATCATTTTAAAGCCTCAACTCATGTAACCAAGTTGTTGTGTGTGACCCTCTAGGTTCTCAATTCAATTAGCAGTGACCCTAATTAATTAATTCACTAATTAATTAATCAGTCCACAGATTAAACGACCATAGTCTAGCAACAGGTGTTTAACCCCTAGCTGAATTGGAATGTTCGGATTCGACAGAACCTTTAAGTCATTGATTCATGTGAGATACAATCCTCCTACTTACTATCTCTCAACCATGATCTAGGGTAAGGGAAAAATTAGAACCGTAATAATCTGGTCTTAAAGCTAAAGTGCATTTCATATCCATTTGATCTCAATCCAAGAAACCCTTTTCTTGATGTCTTGATCTACTGCCTTGGCCAAGGACTCCATATGGCATATGAATGACTTACACAATAAGAGATCACCTTGCAAATGCAAGTGTAGGTCCTTTCTTGATTCTCATTCACTTTCATGAGTCACTTATGCAGCCCCAGCATAAGCCTTGAATCAGTTGTCTAAGGCGACACCCTTTAAAGCTTATACCAAAGACTACAGAGTTAACTCATAAAGTAACATGGAACCTCAAGTCTAAGGATCAATTAATCACATCAATGACTCGTGAGATATTTCCTAATCTGGAAGTTTCCATTTCCTGAAATAGAAACTTCCTTTCCCATTTAGGAATGTTCTCACACGGGGCACCTCAGTGAACTTACTTATTAAAGTAAGCACCCTCATGTATCACGCACGTATCAACTATACACTTTGCACCTCCATGAAACAAGGTGGTCCTTCTTAAGGGCGTGATCCCACAAGCAAGCCTTAGAGGAGTCAGGTTGACACTCCCACTGTCTGTAGGACTCATCGGCTTGGAGTATTTTACTAATCATGACTTATGTGATATAGGGCTCATTTCATGAACCATTTCACCTAAATGGTAGAGTCCTAAAGTCATCAGGATTAGGGGAGTTCTCATACATGCGCACGTAATGGAAACACACAAAACACGTATTGGCATATAAAGAAGTGTTTGCCTATAATCAATCGTATATTATTCAAAGATTGTCTGTGATACAAGAAAAGTCCCAAAGCAGATTACGTCGAATCGGCTTTCTAGGGCACTATTCCTAACAATCTCCCACTTGCCCGTAAAAGCCATTTAGGTATTCTAAGTCCCATCTTCTCAAGATGCACTTTGAGAGCCTATTGACTTTGGGCGTTTTCAAAGTGGATCTGCTATATTCTCTGCTGATGTGACCCTCTTGTTTACACATCTCTTAGGAAACACCTTTTCCTTATAAAGTGATTCGTAATCACGTGTTCAGTCTCTTGGTGAGGTCTTGGTTCTCTTACTTGAGCAACCATCCATTTTATCATACAATATGATAAAGGAGTTGTTTCATGCTAGGAACTTCATCTAACTGGTTAGATGGAGTTTCTTACCCAAACACTTAACTTAGCGTTATATAATACGACTAAGTTCTCAACTACGACAGTCGAGTTTTGCAATGTCCGTCCTTGGAACCCTTTCTAACACATTGCATTACCATTCTGGTAGAAGTTGTATCCTTGCAATGATTTCATAATCATCCATGTTTGATGAACGGTTACATCAAATATCCTTCTAACAACAAGATCTTTTGGGCTCTGTAAACTAATACATATCCTCATTTCTTCTCAAGTACTCTGAGGACATCCTTTACAGAGATCTAATGACCTTCTCTAAGGTCATATTAGATTCGGCCTACTACGCTTAGTGTTGTGCCATATCTAATTTAGTACATAACTTTTCATACATTATGCACCCTTTCACTTAAAGGGATTTTGGACATTCTAACTTTCTCAAAGTTTATCTTAGGACACATACTCTTCAAAAGAGACGTTCCATTGTCCATACTAAACTCCTTTTAGTACCGTGGTTATGTACTCATTTTGTGATAATCCTTTTATTCTCTTAGATCTATTTTCTATAGATCTGAATGTCGAGAATATAGGATAATCACCAAGATCTTTCATGTCAAATTGTTTCTTAAACAAGAATTGGTAACTTTCACGTCATCCTTGACATTCCTAATGAGAAGGACATCGTCTTCTAAAGAACCAAAATTGACTCTTACATCACTAACTTTCATATGTACACTCTGAGACTTATTCGACTTCTATCTGTGTCAAACGATTTGACTGTGGAATCGAATTGTCTAACTCCTAGAAGCCTTTATCAATCCACAGATTGACTTTAGGGATTTGCATACCTTATGCATACTCCCACTGAATATGAGATTTATAGAAATACCTTATTTTAGTCTCTTTCAATCTCATATTGAACAAGATAGTTCTCATATTCATTTATCATATCTCATAGTCAGAATATGAGGATGTGGTAAACATAATCCAAATGGACTTTTGCATTTCAATCGTCAAGAAGGTTGTAATGCTTTCCATTTACTCGAAGCTCCACGAGCTTGATCCTATCAGGTGGATCAACCAAGGTCAAAACTTGGTTTGAGTATATGGAATCCATATTGGATTTCAAGGCTTGCTTACACTACTCAGATTCCAAATCTGACAGTGTCTCCTCTTCAAGTAATTCCTTGGCTATCTAGGAACGCGTTCTAAACACGTCTTAAGAGAAGGGTTTCACACGTGTACATACTCTAAAATTTGGCTAAATTTTATCAGATGGGCTCGTTTCTTCTATATGTGGCGTGGATATTTATCCTTAAATTTCTTTGAGGTCTGCTTGCTTGTCTTTCTTCTTCTATAGGAACGATTCCTTGAGAAAGATACATTCCTTGAGACAAACAACCTTTGTCTAAGGGAATTGCAGAAACAATATTCAATATCGTTGTATAAACTTGAACTCATTTCAAACTTATCTTCCACTATCCTCTTCACTTAAGAGGATTCTACTAAATTCTTGGATAAGAATAATTAGGGAATTTAATATGCCACATTGCATAGTGCAACTAAAGGACTGATTTTGGAAGGTACTAAATTCAAAATCTCTAACTGCATATTCTGGGAGTTTATTCCTAGAATGTATAAGTCAGTAAAGCTTGCTATGGAATGGACCATGTTGCATTAGATTTCATTCCCTCATTCGGAAACACTAAGGTGTTCTCGAATTAGTTTACTGAGAGATAATCCTATTATCTCTAAGATGAGTAAGGAATTAGTTGCTAAGATATTGGCTATCTCGATCATATCGATTTACCTATAACTTATGACTACTTCGGTTCCTAACCTCCTTTCGAAATTCTAAGAATTTCATATAAGTTTCGAATTTGTACTTTAACAAGTATATTCATTCATAATGATTAAACTGACGATTGTATCTAGTGCTTACATTAAGCATCTTACACTCATCAGCACGGATCGAAATCCACTATAATTTTGGAACGTTCCACGTTTCTTATAAACGGGATTCAGGAACGCTTTCCTCATGACAGGATTCACAGGAAGTCAGCACTATAGGTTCATTTTCATAGAATGATCCTAAGGTGTCTGACTTGCTAATCCTTTTATATCTCAACGTTCCAAAGTAATTCGAAGCTTTGTCATCTCACTTACTTTTGTTATCTCGTTGTATGTTCAGAACATTAGTGCCTTGAGTCTTTGCACAACGGCTTATGCAGAATTGACTTAAGACTAGTAAATTCTATTCCTAGTAGAATTACTAAACGAGGTAACATTTCAAAGTACTCATACTCTTTGCAGTTCCCTTTCAAAGTCCTTATTTGCTACCATAGAAGCAAACGTCCTATTTGATCTCTAGTGTCTTTTGGGCGTACCCCTTACATGCCCCTCCATTGGGCTCTTAAGGGTTTCTTCTTCTTTAGGCCTTCAAGCCTTTAACTTAGGGAGTTTTAGAAGAAGAATTAACCATCTCAACCTTTTATTCCTTCTTAAGGATGCTCTCAACCATTATCAACTTAAATGATTAACTATGCTACATTAGCATCATTCTAGTTGAGCATAAAGGGTTTGAATGATAGTCGAAGCAATGTAAGCAATCAGTGCATTGAGAACTCTTTTCTCAGTTGATGATCGAGACCATAAGATCTTCAATTAAGATCTTTAGACCTTGTTCGTGTGCACTTGTTTCCTCATTTGGAATATTGAATAATTCCATAATGTTATACCTTGTAACATTTTTATGAGGTGGTTCAATTGCTTTTAAGTGGTTTGGAAAAATCCATTCACCTCTGATTGCTTCTCTTTTGGCCCGGGTCGACTTTTCACAATTGAAAACTTCGCCCTTTAGAGAACGCCTTTCTCTAGTCGGATTCTAAAATGAATTTTAGGATCCGAAGCCATTTAGAGTTAGTCAGGACTTAGTCAACTTATTTGACTTAAGGATGGATACGAATGGGTTTGCATTTCATATTGTAGAGAATCACAGAACTACAACCTAAATGCTAAGCAGAGAAAATGTGGGCATGCTGAATTATAACGATATACAAAAGATAAGGTCTTTAATCTAATGTAGCTCCCACTGTTTTTCAAAGATCTATAATTCCCAAAGATCTAAGAGGAACACGTTTCCCAATGGGTACTAAGATCCTAGGCATTTTACCTCGAACCCACGACTCGCGGACATTCTAAGTAAGAACCCTAGGTAGGTACAACTTACCAATTCTAACACCTTTAGAATTCTTAGTAATTGTTTTTGCATCACCTATCTTTCAATATGGACCCACGACTCGTGCGGCATCCATATTTACTTAGGCGTTAAGCTAGACCCATCAATCATAAGATCATGACCAAAACTTAGTTCGAACGACCCACGACTCGCGGACATCGCCCTTGCTAAAATTGACCACGAAATATTGACCATTTAAAATGATTAATTAGGTAACTAAGAACTAATAAGCTCCACTAGCTATCCCACGACTCGCGGACAATAACTAGCTTTACTTACTAAACTTAAAACCTATTGATGGAATGCTAGGAATTTAATTCAAAATTTGCATCTCGAATTAAACACCTATTTGTTCGAAATTAGCTTAATATTTAATGGGAATTTTCAAATCAACCGGAGAGTTGTCCGGTTCGACCTTACCAACATATATGTTATCCAATTTTATTAGTCTTGATTAATGCAAGTACACTTAAATGCATATCAAACAAGCACATAAACAGATAACATGTCCTAGCATGATACTAACATGTAATGATCATGGGTTCTACCTATCTTATGCGTGATATGTGGGAGCCACTCCACAATCACAAGTTCTAATATACATGCCACATAAACAGTTTAAATCACATAAGGGAAAGCGGTAACAAAATACGAGCCCTATCTCTATTACATTTAACAATTGAGATTCCCCTCCCTAACATTTTGAGGGGTCTTCACTTATGGCCTCCTTGTTACTTGAATGTGGTCCATCTTACTCCATGGGTGCATTGTCTCCAAAATGAAAATAAAACCTCACCACCTATCTCTACTCTCAAATTACAATAAAAAGAAAAAGACATAAAGTAATAAGGCTCAATCTTCATATTGGCCTTAGACAATTACACGGGGCATACCCCGGCCTCAAAAACAGTAATATGGAAAGCCACATAATAAATCACATAACAGTACGCACATAAGTGAGGCTCCAACCTCAATTGAAAAACGCAACTATAGGGCTCCAACCCCAATTTAAACCATCCATGTGCATAAATTAAAACCATACATAGATCTAAACCCATGATCACCCAACATGCTTTTGCGAGAATTTAAATTTAGCCAATAAATTAAAATTCTCGTTTCAAGTCCTAATGACTTAAAACACGACTTAGATGCAATTCTTGTTCAAGAGCCTTTTCAATAAAACCCGAAAAACAACAAACCAATAAAATTCCAATTAATTTCCAAAATTAATAATTTTATTCTTTCATTATTTTCAGAAAATAAAGATTGTAATTTTTTCAAAATTTAAATCGCTTAATTTCTCAAAAATCCCAATTTAATCAAAATTTTAAAATAATTTTATTTTAGCAAAACTGATTTTAAAAGATAAAATTAAAATAAAATTTAAATCAGGATTTTACGGACCGAAAACACAAAAACACGAAACACGAAAACGGGCCCGAAAAGGGGCCTAGCCGCGCGAGGCACTTTCGCGCAGCAGCGCCCGCCGCGACTAGGCGGGCTGGGCAGGCGTCCCGTGCGGTTGCGGGACGGGTTGGGCGGGCGCGCCTAGGCGCGCCTGGGACGGCTCCCGCGCGGTTGCGGGAGGAGCTGGGCGGCAGCGGCGGGCCTGGGCGTGCGACGTGCTAGCACGCCTAGGCTCGTCCTTTTCGTGTTCCGTTTCGTGTCCAGGTTTCTCAAAACCAATTCAATCCAAAATTAAAAAATTCGATTTAAACATATTTCAATCAAAACGGTTTTCAAAAACACAATTTAAGAAAACAGTTTCAGAAATTTAGGAAAAATTACAGTTTCGTATTTCAGGCTTTCTAAAAGAACTCATGAATTCCTAATTCGCATCTAAGCCTAAGAATTTCTACCAAATTCAGAATAATTGAGACGAATCAGAAACACGATTAACGAGGTGGCTCTGATACCACTTGTTGGAAAACACGAATCAGAAAGCAACGGAATTTAAAAAATTTTCCAACAAAAGGATCTTGGACTCGTAATCGTGTAACCAAATTCGTAGAGATAGAAAACTTACTTTTCTTTTATTCTTTCTTGAAGCGTTTCAAGCCACCCAAGAATGCTCTTCTCGCGGCTTGACAACCCGTCCCTCGAAAGTCTCTTTCTACTTCAGAATCCATTGTCGGGATAGCAATCCACACCAACCTAGATTCAATTCATGTTAGAGATGTTCTTAACAATATAACATAAAGAAAGAAACATGAAACGAGAAAAGCAGGATTGAAACTCCTTTCGAAAACAGTTTTGCGAAAGTAGAAAACTGCCAGTCACAAAACCCTCGTGAAAAAATTCATCCTTCAGGATATGGACGAACGGTTTTCGCCATCTTCTTTGGTTCGATTTTTTCATTCGCTTCACGTCGGGTTCAGAATCGTTTCATCATCCCTTCTGATCGTTTTTGCTTAATCCCCACTTTTGGTAAAGCTCGAATCTTCAAAACTTCTAACTTGAAGTCTCTAGAGATAGTCCACCAACTTGGCTACAATCTAACTAGTAAGGATGCTAGTTCTCTAGTTAGTGTTTAGGCTTAACCTAGGGTTTTATTTTATCTTGGAGAAAGGAAGGTGTTCAACACATGAACCAAGAATTGTCTATTAGCTCTAAAGGGGAGCATGAGCTCCCCTATATATAAGAAAGGGGAGGGACAAAATTCCTAGTCCTTAATGGGCTAGGATTTTGGTCTCTCTCTCTCCTATTACTTGATCATTAAGTAATTTTGACTTTGACTTTGAATTCTAATTCAAATCAACTTTCAAGAGAGCTAAAAATATCCAAACTATTTTTGGATAATTTTATACTTTATTTATTTAAAATAAATAACTTATTTTATCTAATTAATTAATTCATAATTAATTAACTAGATTATTTTTCTCCAAAATAAGACTTTCTTTTTAATTCAAAATTAAACCAAAGTCTATTAAATAATTAATCACATTAATTATTTAATACATAAATAAATATACACATATATTTATACACGTGTGTGACACGTGTCACAATGACATGTGTCACTCACGTGAGCCACACGTGTGGTTTCACACGTGTTGAACCCTCTTGGCTTGATTAACTCGTTTAATCATTTTAAAGCCTCAACTCATGTAACCAAGTTGTTGTGTGTGACCCTCTAGGTTCTCAATTCAATTAGCAGTGACCCTAATTAATTAATTCACTAATTAATTAATCAGTCCACAGATTAAACGACCATAGTCTAGCAACAGGTGTTTAACCCCTAGCTGAATTGGAATGTTCGGATTCGACAGAACCTTTAAGTCATTGATTCATGTGAGATACAATCCTCCTACTTACTATCTCTCAACCATGATCTAGGGTAAGGGAATAATTAGAACCGTAATAATCTGGTCTTAAAGCTAAAGTTCATTTCATATCCATTTGATCTCAATCCAAGATACCCTTTTCTTGATGTCTTGATCTACTGCCTTGGCCAAGGACTCCATATGGCATATGAATGACTTACACAATAAGAGATCACCTTGCAAATGCAAGTGTAGGTCCTTTCTTGATTCTCATTCACTTTCATGAGTCACTTGTGCAGCCCCAGCATAAGCCTTGAATCAGTTGTCTAAGGCGACACCCTTTAAAGCTTATACCAAAGACTACAGAGTTAACTCATAAAGTAACATGGAACCTCAAGTCTAAGGATCAATTAATCACATCAATGACTCGTGAGATATTTCCTAATCTGGAAGTTTCCATTCCCTGAAATAGAAACTTCCTTTCCCATTTAGGAATGTTCTCACACGGGGCACCTCAGTGAACTTACTTATTAAAGTAAGCACCCTCATGTATCACGCACGTATCGACTATACACTTTGCACCTCCATGAAACAAGGTGGTCCTTCTTAAGGGCGTGATCCCACAAGCAAGCCTTAGAGGAGTCAGGTTGACACTCCCACTGTCTGTAGGACTCATCGGCTTGGAGTATTTTACTAATCATGACTTATGTGATATAGGGCTCGTTTCATGAACCATTTCACCTAAATGGTATAGTCCTAAAGTCATCAGGATTAGGGGAGTTCTCATACATGCGCACGTAATGGAAACACACAAAACACGTATTGGCATATAAAGAAGTGTTTGCCTATAATCAATCGTATATTATTCAAAGATTGTCTGTGATACAAGAAAAGTCCCAAAGCAGATTACGTCGAATCGGCTTTCTAGGGCACTATTCCTAACATATATTTCCCATGAAATTATAAAATGCCCGCCCCATTTTAGAGAAAGTGCATCTAGGCCCCTAGATTCTTGATAAATGTGGTTTTCATACCCAAACAACTCCGAATAGGGTTTCAAAGTGGAAATTTGATTGTGGGGCAACTGACTCTATGACTTTTGATTCCTCTGATTTAATTCGGCCCATTATCCCGAAAAAATCACATATTCAAACAACAAATGGGGAAGTTGCTATAGTTGAAAGAGAGGGACCGGTCCTTGTCACACCTAAATTAAAGCTCAGAAGGTCTCTATGTGCCATCATTATCCTGCAAATTACTATCTCTGAGTTAGATTATGAAGGAGATGAATTGTATTGTCCTGCTATATCCTTGTTTTTGTTTGATATAGGATATTCATACGAAGGAGATCATTGAGCGTGGTACTGAGAAAGGAGGCTTGTACTGAAGCACCCCAAGCGGTGGGGCACCACACCCCCACACTATGATCCGACACGTGTACGAAATGAAAAGTCTGCACTCGCCCCAAGTCATAGCGAACAGGTGATAAACGAAAATCCAACCTAAGCTAGGCGGTACCTAAACCCTGTATAAGTGAAAATATGCCAAATCTGAATGCGGAAGCGAAACAAAATACAAACTTTCAAAAAAACTTCAAACAATAAGCATATTCAATACATTCCAGAAAGTAACTCAACCTCAACTACACGGATTCAACTAATAAAGGAAGTCTGTCCTAATCTGTCCCGAATAGCATACAATAGAAACGAGTTCAACTAATCCACGGACCTGTCCTAACCTGTCCCGAAATTCATACATTCAAGGCATAATCATAAACATGCTCAGAATGGCATAACATAGCGAATAAATTAAACTTATACATTAAATATCTTAAATCAAATTCAAACGAATGCAAAACATATACAAATACAAAGACCAAACTCAACTTGAACCAAACAAAAGACTCGGCTCAACCGCCTAGCTCCAACGAAATCCAAAGCTAAACCTGCATACTAAAAACATAAAGAGGGAGGGGTTAGTCCAAAGACTGAGTGAGGGGCTACACATACATGTGTACATACATACACGAAGCACAACACATAACATAGAGGGGAGTTCATAAACCGGGGCGTGGTTTTTGCATTCTAAAACATTTTCTCACGTGGTACTAAATATATGGAGTAAAAGAGTTAGGCCGAAGGCCAAAACAACCAAATTTTATTAATTGAGAATCTACTCTCGTTTCATAAACTGTTACGTATCAAACTAACATAACTAAACATAACGGAAAACAAACATAACATATATACGCACACACACGTCTATCGACCTAAAATAAGCCGTTCCAGAGTAGAACACAAGCACACGTCCGTCGACCTAAAATAAGCCATCCCGGAGTAAACATACCGTCAGAGACTTACCAGAATCCGAGCAAAACGAGGTCCATGACCATGTGCATATCATAGGCATATCATGCCAGAGGTACACAACCTCAGAGGCATAGCATAAGCGGAGGCATAACACAACATACACTCATAACGCATAATCATACTGATATCTCTAGTACAGTCATACCATAACATATTCGTACCCGTAACCTGATCATAGCATACCTAGTATAACATATTCTAACGTAAAGCTTAACATAATCGTAATTCTAACGTAATCATAATCCTAGCATAATCATACTCTAAAACATACAACATAATCACACGTATTCATAGCTCGCACATACGTACATATATAAAAGGTCTTATATTCGCATGCAAACATAACAGTCATATTTCATTAGGTTATATCTATAACCTAACCTCACCTGGCACCAAACAAAGCCAAACCCAAAGCAAATGGTCCACCCCGGAACCTGCAAGACTCACTTGTCACCACCCCGGGTGCACCTGTACCAACTGAGCACACAAAACACAACACAGGGCTCAGACTCAGACTCAGACAACCACACAGAGATGCACGGCAATGCTCAGCACTTAAGAAATGCAATGACATAAGTAGGGTTCAAATTCATATCAATTACATGCAAAAGAAGACATTATATAGTCCAATGAAATCAAATTAAACATTAGGACATATTCATGTGCGCAATTAATACAAATAAAAGAAATTGAAAGGTAATGCAAATCTCATTATTTCATATCAATTCATTCATCACATAATCAATTCATATTTGTACGAATAACTTATTTCTTACGTGCACAAGTTTCTAATTTAATCATATAAGTTTCATACAATTCATATATCGCATAATAGGTTCAAATTAAATTAAGTAATTAAACCTAAATTACAAAGTTTCAAATTAAATCATCCAAGACATACTAATTCAATTTCTACTTAGTCAAGATTAACATATTCATTTTTAAAATAACAAGGATTAAATATTTTAAGTCATACAATTCCATATTATTCAAAATTACACTGACACCCCCTTCCATTTAGACAATTAACTCAAATCGACATAACGGGATTCATAATTCATTCAATACATGATTTCATATACATAGGAAAACATTTCGATCGACCAATCAAGCAATTAACAATTAAATTACATTTAAAATAATTAAATCAAATAGTCTCAAATATACAAAATAAATCATAACAATTAAACCGAGCATCCGATTAACAAATGGGAAGTGGTGTTGGACTCACCACAACGAGCCGAACGACCTGTCCGAAGGCCGCCAGAACGTGTCGGAAAAATCCCGAAAAATCAGTGCTCCTCGTGCTTGTTCCAATTCCTCGATCAATTTCTGAAAATTCCAAGCCAATCGTCTCCAATTTCAAATCTAACAATACGAAACCCCAAAATCTTCAAAATCAAATTACTTCTAAACCGGTGAACAAAAATCAAATCCGTAAGAGGTATTGTCTTGCCCTGTAACGAGGCCTTCGAAATGCCCAAGGTAATAGCCAAAAAATATCGCCGGAGCTTGGACCGGCGTTGAACCGCCACTGCACCACCGCAGACTGCCGTCAACGGCCGATTCTTGAACCGGGACCAACATGAATAGCTCGGCCTCGTCGAGTTGAGTAACTTCTTTGAAGGGCCCGACACCAAAAACTCACCGAAAATGCCCCAAATCACCGCCAACATCCGCGCCACCTCTGCCACGCTTGAACCACTGCCTACGGCCAAAATTAGCTCAAATCAAGGCCGAAAATGAACTCAGAGGGTCGAAAAAGGGTAGGAACCACCAACCTTTGTCGAGAAAAACCGCCGGAACGCGGGGGAAAATACCGCTACAGTAGCACGCCGCTGCGGCGTGAATTTTGGCCAGAGCGTGCGGCTCAACCGTCGCCCTGATGGCGGTGCCGCCTACATGGAAATGATCGCTGGGGAGTGGCCTTCCAGATGCCGGGTGTTTTATCCCGGGTCCTTGCACGTAAAACGATCAGTAGGAGGGACTAACAACGCCAGCATTGGGCAAACTTAGAGTCTATGTACTTGTTTCGATGCCCCGAACGCGTTAAAGGCATCAAAGAGGTCAAAATCTTGATCGAACGTGCAGTGATCGAAAAACCCCTAAAAAGAAAAAATTACAAATAGGCCCCTAAACTCTAAAAGAATTCAAAATAGGGCCACACAAAGCACAAAATCATAAAATTAAACACATAACAAAAGCTGAGCCAACAACCCCAAAAACCCTGTGTAATTCGGAATGATCACAAAAAACCCTGAGAAAAAAAAGTACTTTAAAAAACCCTACATTTTTTAAAATAATCTCACCGCCCCCTAATCCCATTTGGTCAACAAAAAGCAATAAAATTCCTGTTATACCCTTTACACTGTTTCAAACATAAAATATTATTAAAAATTCTATTTAAATTTAGAATAAATATTATATTAATAAATAATATAAAATTTAAATTATATTATTATATTTATTAAAAAGTATTACAAATATAAAAAATATATAAATATTATAACATAATATATATATATATATATATATATATATATATGTATATATATATTTTATATTTGTAACACTGCATCTTAAATTTTTTAAATTCATATTAATCTATAAATTTGTCTTAAAATTTTTAAATTCATATTAATCTATAAATTTGTTAATTCATATATATATATATAATACATACATACATACTACGTCTTCTCCAACCCAAATTGCAGACCTTCACCGCTACTGTAGCACCCCAAACGGAAGGTGCCACATCCCCCGCACTCTGAGCCTGATCCACACATGAAATGGAAAGTCCATACATGAACCCAGCTCACAGCGAACGGGGACTCACTCACTCATTAGGCTAGGCGGGAACTAAACCTTCGAAACCAAATAATAAAGAACAAAGATAAATGACAAATGCGGAAGCATAGCATATATTCTAGTACCAAATCATGCAACATAACGGGTTCAACTAGCATAATGACCTATTCCCGAAAATTCATACATAAACATAATCATAGTCATAACATTTGTCCATTCTTGTAAAATTCAATCTAATTACACAATGCATATGAAGTGACCCAGACTTAACTAATAAACTTGACAGACTCGACTTCCCGCCTAGCACTCCAAACCTGCAAAGAAATTGAAAACAAACCACGTCCAGTCTTTAAGAGACTGGTGGGTATAAAAACAGGGCATATGTATAATATAAGATAGTGTTTAAACATTCACATGCAAGCTATAATCCCAACTGAGGTGTTTAAAGCATTTCCCAAGCGGGTAAAATAAATAAATCATCAAAAGGGATTATAACAATCAATTTCCATTAGGTCTTTCGTGGCCCGGCGAGTGGGCGTGCATTGTCTCCAACCAATACCTTATGTAGTTCATTAGACATTCATTCTTTCTTTTTTTTCATGCATTACTTTCTTTCGTGCACATTCATGATCATTTACACCTTCTTCCTCCAGGTGGTGGACAGGTTAGCAAGACCCGGCCACCCATGCATTGACTAAAAGGGGTTACATGACTCCCCAGATGACACTCAGCGTCCATTCCTTGCTAACTCCTAACGAGGTCCGGTTACGCCGTTAATTGGTTGGAACTAGTGTGAGGGATCACCGTCGGCCCATGCCTCCCCGGATAGCCACGCACACCAAGTCCCTGGGCCCCATTCTGCATTCATTCATTCATTCTCGCCAAAACATTGGGTAGGGTTCATAAAATAGGGGCTTTACGTTGCAATCATTTACTCTTAAAATGACTCAATATACATATAATAAATTTTGGCCGAAATCTTAACACATTTGGAGTATATAGGGCCATTTAACTAAATAGTAGAGAAATCCACCTGTACGCCTCTTACCGAACAATACCAAGAAGAAAAGGAGACTCGAAAGTGTCCTATGAACCAGGCAAGTCTCCGCCCTGGAGAAAACTGTGCAAAGGATAATAGGGTGTACCCGTGAGACTCAAGACTCCAAATGAACCATATATGATGCACGACAATGAATTAACATGATATGACATGTATAAGAAGTGAAATGGCATCATGAAGTCACATAATCCAGTCATTCATTCAAGGACATTCAATACATGGAGGTTTCAAGTCCAATCGTTTCATATCTTTCGTAATTCATAGAGATATCGAGCCAAAATCTTCGAACTATAATCACATTATACATTTCAACATGTTTGCATTGAATATAATAAATATAAAGGCAAAAGGCATCACTTGAGACATCAAAAGAATGCAAGAAGGTACTTAATGTTTTATATAGAAGCACTTAAGCCACGTCATAGCAATTCAAGTCATAATTTTCACATTTCATACCAAATCAATCCATGAATTTAATGTAACGATCATAACACATACGATATTATGTTTACCATTAGAGAATAGACAAATAAATACATTCAACTCAAGATCGAAAATTACATAAGAACATGAAATAGGTAACAATTTAATTCTATAATTCAAATAAATTAAACAATACTTAATATATAATAAACATATATATATATATATATATATATATATATATATATATATATACACGTATACTTCCACAATTCAATACCTATATATATAACTACGTATATTACCCATGCATGCACTAACAAACATATTAACATACATAAGACAATAATCGCATGCATGCAAACATTAACAAGTAACAAAACATGCATGCATATATATAAATATATAATCACATGCATAATATAATATCTATATAATATACATAATATCAAATAAACAAGTATATTTATATATATATATATATTTATATACATTAATACATATCATAAAACACTAAAACACACACACAAATGTATATATATATATATATATATATATATATATATATATATATATATATATATATATATAAGCGTACACTACTCATCTAATAAATATATAACCATGCATACAACATTAAATTTCATGCATGCAACAACACTTATATATATATATACACTACGTGCACACACATCCAACAAAGCAAATGCACACACATATATCTACGTATATACATATATACACGTAAACACACCACCCTGCATGCATTTCTTATATATATTACATATACACATTTGTATGCATTCACAACACTTAAATAAATATAAAACATATACATGCACTCTCAACATCAATTACACACACACACAGGCAGCCATAACAGCGAAATACAGTAGCAACTACACTGCACAAACTCCTAGCCCGGTTAATTAATATGCAGCAACACTCCCCGACCGAGTAAATAAGGAAAAACGTTACAGAAGCTGTAGCGCCCCAACGGAAGGCCCCACATCCCCCGCACTGAGACCCGACCCGCATATGAAATGGAGAGTCCATACATGAGCCGAATCACGACGAACGAGGACTTACTCACACACTAGGCTAGGCGGGAGCTAGAACCTCGAAACTAAATAACAAGCTCATGAATTAAATGCGAGTGTGGAAGCAGAATATAAAATCAATCACGCGGTTTATCATAAAAAATGGGTTCCACTAGCATGAGTACCTAGTCCCGAAAATTTAAAGTATAAATCATAAATCATAAATTTACGGGTTCAACTATCCCTAGAAGCCTGTCCCGAGCCAATATAACATAATCATAACAATTAATACATAATTCTATAATTTATTCAAGTTACAAGATACATATGAACAAACTCCAACTCGATCAAGAACTCGACAGACTCGACTTCCCGCCTAGCACTCCAAAACCTGCAAAAGCACTGAAAACAAAGACGGGTTCAGTCTATAGGAGACTGGTGGGTATAAAACAGGGCATAATATAATATTATCGCAGAATTTAAACACTCACGCATCCAAGCTATAATCCCGTGTGAGGTTTTTGAGATATTTCCCAGGTGGTTGAAAACGAAGAAAACAATGCTCGGGATTACAACCTTCAATTTCATTATTCATAATCATAATCATTCATGCGGTCAATACGTGAGCCCTGACAGGTGGGCGAATATCTCCAACCTACTCCTCGTGTATGTGTATCAATTCAATCTTTATATTAGCGATCATACACATTCATACATATTCGTTCATAATCATAATCATTCATAATCATAAACACTTACACCTTTTTCCTCCGGGTAGTGGATGGGTTATCAAGACCCGACCACCGGTCCATATATGGGCCAATGTGGGTACATGAATCCCCAAAGGGCGCTCAACTCCCATTCCTCGCTAATCTCCTAGCGAGGGCCGGCATCACCGTCAATGTGGTGGGACTAGTACAAGGGATCACCGTCGGCCCTCGCCTCCCCGGATAGCCACTTGCACTAAGTCCCTGGGCCCATGTATTCAATCATGTCGACGCCAAAAATCATAAGGTGGGGAAATACATAAAAGAAGGGCTTTACGTTGGAAATCATTGACTCTTTTGAAACGACTCGATGTATATATAACTATAATATTTTGGCTCAAATCTTTCATATAAGGGATATATCGGGTCATCGTAACTAATAGAAGAGAAACCCACCTATTACACCTTACCGAACAATACCAAGAAGAAAAGAAGGCTTGAAAGTAATCTATGAACCCAGTACGTCTCCACCCTGGAGAAAACTGTATAAGAAATAACATGGTGCATACGTGAGACTCAAGACTCCAAATGAACATATATGACGCAAGGCAATGCTATGCACATGGTATGAGATGTATAAGAAGTATAAATTATGTTAGGAGGTCATATACTCAAGTATTTCATTCAAACGTTCCATATATGGTGGTGTTATATTCATAAATTCCGTATCTTTCATGAACCATAACAATTGGAGCCATGATTTTCATAATATGTTCATAACACCTGCTTAATCCTGTTTACAATGCACATAATAAGTATAGGAGCCAGAGAAGTCATTTAAGACATCAAGATATTGCAAGAAGGCACTTAACGATTTATATGGAAGCACTTAAGCCATGAATTTCATATACAATTATAAATTAACAAAACAAGGCATTCAAATCATTTAAATATATAAGCACATGAAATAGAAAATAATTTAATTCCATAAATCCAAATAAATTAAACAATATAATATATTTAGATACATTTACATATATACACATACATACACATGCAAAATTATATAATATGCATATTACATAATATATATATATACTTAGGCAAGCAATATTTATATATATATAATATACATATGCATTTATATATATATACACACATATATGCATACATACATGTAAAATATATATAATATAAACATATTACACATGCATAATTATCTAATATATATAAATATACATGCACATACTATTAATATACAATATATACGTATGCATGCACAACATATTTATATGCTATACTATTTACATACTACAACACACACACAACATATATATATATATATATATATATATATATATACACATATAATACACAAATTAAAACACACATATGCATACATAATAATATTTATATATACTCATGCACACAACCTATGCACAAACACATACACGTGCACAAGGAATAGCAAAAGAAAGCAAAGCAGCATAGCAGCAACGTGAGTAGCAGCATAGCAGCAGATTCAATCTTTTCCTCAACCAAACCCCCCGCCCGGGGAAGGGAGGAACAGAGAGCTCTTGCACAAGTGTCCTCGCCCGGGGACACTTCCAGCTTAAAATCTCCCCGCCCAAAGAGATTACACAACAGTACGAACAGCAGCAGCAGCCATATTTTCCCTGTTCGAACCTCAACCCACAGCAGCAACAAGCAATCAAGGCACCAAGGTAGAAACAACAAGGTAACAAGAAGCAAATGACAGCAAGAAAGGAAGGCAAAATTGACAGCAATTCCGGCAGCAAGAGCAACAAAGAAGATGATTCCATTTCCAAATTTTTCAGTCACGTACCAACCCCAAATCAAGGAAAAATTTCATGCACTTCATACATATTGAATTCATGTCCATAAACACATAACATCAGCTTGATTTATCACATTTCATACTTCAAATCTCACAAAAACCGGACCTAAGACATGGATTAAATTATAAAGAAAAACCTAACTATTCACATAAAAATTCATTGCATGCTCAAACCTCCATGAAGTTCAACAAAAAGACACTTAAAAGAAAGATGAGATGATGGAGAATCAAATCACGGGCTTACCTTTCAAATATGGAGTGGAATGATGGAGTATTGAGCTCTAGGGAAGAAGAGGAATAGTGTTTTTCTTGGAGTTTCTCAAAGGTCTCGGTTTGATGCTGATTCTTGCCTTAGTTTGGAGTGTAAAATGGAATGAGAGTTACTCTAGCTGAATAAGGGTTGATTTAGCTTTAAGTAGGTCCAAGTTTCACTCAATTTGGTTAACCATGGTTCAAGTTATGATCAAAATGGTGGGAGATGGTCATTTAAGCGGACTGTACAAGTTTCGGTTAAATATCGGAGGTAGGAACGAGCTTAGAAAAATATGAGCCTTATTCCATTGAACCCAAATCTTCGATATGAGTTTAGCGGAGGTGACGGAACTCGAATCCGAGTTCCCGAGCTCAAGATATCACATGCGGAACCAAGGGTGCGCTAATTGCTCGTTAGCCCCCATTTGGTTCCACAACTCAAAATAAATTCGTTACCACGCCAAACGAGATCGAAAACATGAAACGAGTATAGAGACATGTTCATAACACATAAATCTACGACATACTTAATTTTCACGAAATTTCGAATTCAATTCAAATAGGAACGACACTCAAACATGTCACACATGTGCATATAGTTCAAGAATTCAATTAAATTAAAATTTTGAATAATTCAAATATTTATAAAATAAAATAACCCACTTTTAACGAAATATAATAAAATAAATTAATAACAATTAAACACTTAGTTACAATTAATTATAAAATTAGATATATAAAATATTTATAAATAATTAATTCGCACAAATTGGTAAACACATACGTCATATCTGTACGGCCGAAATATCGGGGCGTTACAGAAGCAAACTGCGGGGACATTTCCAATACAAACTCTCCCCCCCCCCCCCCCCCGGGGAGAGTGTTACAGTAGGTAACAGACAGCAGCAGCTCACGGCCAAAAACAGGGGACAAACATCACAAAAACAGGGCTGTTAGAGGGTTGAGTTAGTGTTCCAAGGAATCAAACCATGGTTAATTTGGTCAAGGTTTGTGAAAGATATGGCCATTTTAATGAGCTGTGGTAGTTTTGACAAACATAACACATTTCGGTTGAATTTCGGAGGTTCAAATAATTTTGGAAAAATATTAGGCTAAGTTCATTAAACCCAAATTTTTGTTACGAGTTCAACGAAGTTGACGGAGCTCGATTCCGAGTTCCCGAGCTCAAGATATCACATATGGAACCAAGGGTACGCTAAGTGCTCATTAGCCCCCGGTTTGGTTCCAATCATACCAAATAAATTTAAAACGCAATGAAACGAATCCGAAAATGTAACATAAGTATATATACATGTTCATAACACACATATCTCCAACATATTAAATTTCCACGAAATTTCGAATTCATTTCATATAGTAACGGCACGCAACTTGTCACATAAATGCATATAGTTCAAGAATTCATATAATTTCAAAATTCAAGGGAAAATTAAGAATCCTTTTTAAATATTTATTAAAATATGACGAAATACATATTATTAAAAAGGTTAAATAAAAAAAATCAAAATTGTAATTATGATAAACAATTAATTAGGTAATTAAATAATTTAAATGCGCTATTAGGGAGCACACAAGTTATTCATGCGCGAGTGGTTCAAGTATTTCATATATTTCAATTAATCACATATTTCACAATTTAAATAATAAAATTAATTATATAAACACTTATAAACAATTAATTAGCGCAAATTGATACGTCATGTTATACAACAGAAAAACTGAGGCGTCACAGCTGCAGCCTAACGCTGCCGCTGCCGCCTCTCCACCTCCAGTCGCCCAGCGTTGCCGCCGGCGGATCTTTTCTCCACCTCAACCACCCAATGCCGCCGCCTGATCTTCACCTCTGCCGCCCAACGCCCAACGCAGCCCGCCTTCTCTCCACCTCCAGTCGCCCAACTCCGCCTCCGGTGGATCTTCTCTCTGCTTCCACCGCCCAACACCGCTGAAACTTGTTCTTCACCTCCACCGCCCAAGGCCCACCGCCCCAGATCTCTTCTACACCTCCGCCGTCGTACACAATCGAGCCACCAACCCAGATCTCGTTCGACGACGAGTAGATCCGCAAGGTGGTGGATTGGAAGTGGTGGTGATGGCCGGCGGCGGCGATGGCATGCAGTTGTGCCGGCCTATATATATATATATATATATATATATGGGTTTGAAGAGAGAGAGATTGGCAGTGTATAATTATATATATATATATATATATATATATATATATATATTTAATAAATATAATAGGGGGTAAAATAGTCTTTTTATACAGAGAAATGGGGAAAATTTCAATTTCACTTGCAGTCGACACGCGTGACGTGCATGGGGGTTTTCTGTGCATATTTTAAAAAACATAGGGTTTTTTAAAGTACTTTTTTTTTATCGGGGTTTTTCTTGCTATTTTCGTGTTACACAAGGGAGTTGGGTGAAATTTTCTCAAGAAAAATTGAAACACGACGTACCTTGTACATCGGACGAGCGGGATGTGACATGTACTATGTGGATGAAGTGGAAAATCAGTCGAAGGCTCTTCTTTCAGTTGGAATGGCAAATACTCAAATCTGGTTGTGGCACTGGCCTCTGGGTCACCCTTCACTTAGGTATCTGAGATTACTTTTTCCTGCTTTATTTCAGAATAATCAAACAGTAAAGTAAAATTAGATTGTCAGATTTTTCTTGTGGCCAAAAGCCACCGAACTACTTTTAAACCAATAATACACGAGTTCCAACTGTTTTTTCTTTGGTTCACTCTGATGTTTGGGGACCGGCTCCCGTTACAACTCATAATCAATTTCGGTATTTTCTGTTATTTGTGGATGATTACTCGCGTATGACATGGGTGTATTTTTTGAAACACAAGTCTGAGGTGTATGAAACATTTGTGGCTTTCTTTAAAATGGTGGAAACCCAGTTTAATCACAAGATTAAGGTACTCAGGTCCTATATAATGGACGAGAATACGTTACTCAAGACATGCACAGGTTCTTCAAACAAAATGGCCTTGTTCATCAAACCACTTATCCCAACACCTCTAAAAAAAAATGGGTTTCAGAAAGAAAAAACCGTATCGAGCCATGCTCACCGAATCTCGTGTCCCAGACCACTTCTGGCCCGAGGCCGTAGCCACAACAGCCTACCTCATGAACCGGCTCCCAACCAAAGTCTTAGACCATAAGACTCCCGTCTCAGTTCTCCAAACCCAAACAGACATACCACCACATCTTACCTTACCTCCTCGTATCTTTGGCTCAACCGTATTTGTCCATGTGCAAAAATTTGAAAGAACCAAACAGAATCCTTGTGCAGTAAAGTGTGTGTTTGTGGGATATGCTCCCCATCAGAAGGGGTATCAGTGTTATAACCCTGCCACCAAGCGAATGCATGTCACTATGGATTGTGACTTTGTGGAGACTGAGTATTTTTTTCTCACCTAGTCCAGTGATCAGGGGGAGAGGCAGAATGATTCTCTGTACTAGTTAAATTATCCTGATGATATAAGTCCAGAACTTACTGAACAGAATATGGAAGATATCAGTACCACCACCACTACTTCAGCGCCCAATGATACTCCTCCGAATGATGTCCAAAACGAGGTAAACGAGTCTCTGAACCCTAAATTTGTTCCGCTCTATAATATTGATACCACAGTTGCTACTGACACTGTTTCTGAAGATACCACAATGAGTCCCAAGTATTCTCTACCTCAACGGAGTACCAGAGGAGTTCCCCCATACAGATACTCCCCTGATCATCCTTCCCACACAACCAGATACCCTATAGGGAACATGGTTAGGGGGAGTATATCTAATGTTGCTAAGGCTTTCTTTGGGAGTCTCTACACAGAAATTATCCCGAGAACAGTACAGGAAGCCCAACAAAGCAAGAAATGGGCACAGGCTATGAGAACAGAGATGGAAGCTCTAATAAAGAATGAGAGTTGGGAGAAATGCAGATTGCTCGAAGGGAAGAGGTTGGTTGGATGTAGATGGGTGTTTACTATGAAACACAATGCAGACGGCTCAGTTGAAAGGTATAATATTACATCCCGACTCTTCGACAATCCAAGTACGGCGTCACGAGAGGGATTAGTTTCCTATTATGTGAATTATATGCCCTCGCATACCCTATATGTCAACGTGAATTTATATTAAGTTACATGCACCGTAGAATTTAATTAAAATGTTTGGGCTCAAATGTCCAATACTTGAAAGATTAGGGACCTAATTGTAATTAGGGTGTTTTCAGCTTTCATGGCTATCTTGAGCTCGAAAATTCGAATTTGAATTTCAAACTTATCATTGGATTCATTTCGATGATTCGGATCCAATAAAATTAACGTTGTATTTTTCTGAGACCGTTTGATAACCCTACCATTTTGACCCGACCCGTTTTGCCCCAAACGTGACCCGTTTCGGCTCTTAAAGAGCTGAAAATTCTCCCCTTTTTTCCCATTTCAATGTGAAACAAGAAGAGGAAGAGAGAAAGAAGAAGCTCCAAGCCCCAACCCTTTGAGCTCAAGTTCCGACTTCATCCCTCGTCCTATCAACGATCCAAGGTAAGCAATGTGTTCCTCTCTTCGAGTGCTTCGTTTTCTCCCGATTGAATCTTGTCTTTCTTGCTTGAATTATTACCTTGGTTGAATATGATCAATAGTAGAAAAATATGAAAATTTGACATTATGCTCTCATACTTGGATTATATGGTTTGAATTTGAAGTATGTTGTTCCTACGAGCTTCCTTGTCGTTTATTTGTCGGAATTTTGATCATTTCTTGACTCGTGCTTGAAACTCCATTAATGGAGCTTAATGTGTTTTAATGGTATCTCTTGATTTGGCTTGATTCATGGATTTAAATTGCTACCAATGTGTTATACGTGTGTTATATCATGTTTTGCAGTGTTTTTGTGGTGTATTTTGATTGGAATCGGAGCTGGAGGTGTTTGTGACCTTTCCCCTCATGTTTTTCTGCTGTTATGACCTGCTTTCCGATCCAGAAGTAGCCAAACGGCCGTTCGGTGTCTTCATGAACGACCGTTCACCCGTCCAGAACCCCCTCCCCCCAGCTCCTTTGAATGGCCGTTCCTGGTTTAACACATGAAATTCGAACAGCAGTTCACTATCCAAATGATCTCCGATTGACCTGAATTTTTAACTATAGAAACCTTTTGGAGTCTAGAACATTCTTAGAATCACCTTAAAATTCATTATGGTTTGGGAGATATAACCGTCTGAAATTTGTGTCACCACTTCGTCGGAAATCTGCTTTTGTTCAAATTCAAACCTACGCCATTTTCGCCTCGCTTTGAAACATGATTCGAGCCACATACCATTGGAAAGATCTTTGTGTGTAGTTTCACTTCCAAGAAACAAAACTTAATTCCCACTTCTCAAACTCATGTTATGATCGTTTTCCTACAGCTTGTCCATTTTTGAATATTTCCTGCTTTTGCCCATTTTTGCTCGGAACCATTTCTTACACTTTTCTTGCACCTTGCCTCCTCCAAACTTGTTCCTAACTTGTTTTATATTGCTTATGTGTATGTATTTATTCTCTATATGCATTTTTTGTTGCTTAAGTGATGAGAATTATTTGCACAAATCGCATGTGCGCCTTGTTAGGTGTCTAAATGTTGTATTATGCATTAATTGTATGCATGAATGTGTTATATGATTAGAAATGAATATGTCAAGATATGTAATGTCCTTCTTTGCATATAGTTGGTGCAAATATGTGTTATGCCTACGTGATTGCATCTCCTCTATGCATGAACATATGTCGTGCGTCTATGTGGTTCATTCTTGAGTCTAAGTCTTGTCTTTTGTCTCCAGTTTGTTCAGGTGCAGCCGAGGTGGTGTTTTTGTTGGCCTTGTTGATTCCGGGGTGAATCAAGCGCTTGTCTTCATCTCCGTTTGGTAACAGGTGAGGTTAGGATATAGTTAGACCCTAATGAAATGTGCCCATTTTCGATTGCATGCGACTTATAAGCCTTTTGTATATGTAAATATGTGCGAGGTATGTATTTTGACGGTTTTGTCATATGTTTGAAAGTATGAACGCTATGTATAAGTGTGTGTATAGCATGTACGTATGAGATGATAAGTACGATATGCGTGAGTTATGTTTGTCTGTTTGTCGGTAACGGGTTTTGAACTTTGAAATTTGAAATTTGGACTTTGATGGGTCCCGGGGATTTGTGCAGAGGAGTCCGGGACGGCATCGGGCAGTCAGGTTACTCCCGAGTGTAGTCTCCATCTGTCTGAAAGGATATACCGGAACCCACAAGGAGGATTGGTTGGGGGATGGATCCTGAGGGTTAGAGAAGCATTGAACACTCCCCTGACCTGTTTGGATGGTTAGGGTAGGATCAAGACTTTCATAACCTGGAGAAGAGGTAGGTTTGTATGATTTTGATTTTGTTTGAATTTGAATATGAATAAGAATTGAGGAGTTGGTTGGAATCTGAGCTCGTACCCACGGAGTGTTCTGTCTGTCTGTCTGTCATAAGTTCGTGAAACGGGGGTAGATTCTTAAATTAAGATAAAATTTTGTATACTTTTAACCTAATAAAATATGCTTTGATATGTGTGCTAAGTCTGCATGAATTTGAACGTACGTGTTGATATATTTATAGGTTAAGTTTTATTTATCTGTTTTGACAAGTCACCCTATATATATATATAATATCATAGGCAAATGATTTGGCGTGCAAAAACGAATCCCGGATTCACAAATATCTTCTTTTGGCGTGCTTCGCTATTTATGTATGTATAGTGTGCGTGTGTTAACCCCTCACTCAGTCAGTGTGACTGACCCCTCCCGCTTTACGTTTTTAGCCTTGCAGGTTTGCTTTAGAGGTTCGAGCTAGGCGGAGTCTATCATTTTATGGAGTTCGTTTCGAGTCGATCTTTCGTATAGTCTACATTTCACATTTTGTATTTCGTATTTGGATTATGTTTGTATGATAGGATCACACGTTTGTATAATATGATTTGTTTAATTATGATTTGAATTCGGGACAGGCTTTGTAGCACCCCAGACGGAGGATATCACATCCCCCGCACTAGGACCCAGACCCAGTCTTGAAATAGGTAGTCCATGCCCGAATCCAAATCATAGCGAACGGGAGACCAACTCACGCACTGGGCCAGCCGGATCTAACTCGACAAACTCAGTGTGCGGAAGCAATTCAAAACATTCATCAACAAATAGTGAAAGCAATTAAAACAACATCCAGAACAGGTGACGGGTTCAACTAACATAGATACCTAATCCCGAATATCAACATACATAACAGGTGACGGGTTCAACTAGCATACATACCTAGTCCCGAATATCAATTCATAATCCAACATAATAAACTGCATAGGTATCATCATAATATCTAATATACTCCAAGTACTAGCTTACTAACCCCACACGGTTTCAAGTCTAAGTAGAACTTAAACATAACATTCAAGTGTGAAACATAAATACATAACAAAAGTAGAGTATGCGACAAATGCATCCTAACACCAACTAGACTGACAGGTATGACTCAGAAGACTCACTTCCGCCTAGCTCAAGCCAAAAGGAAACCTGCAAACTAAAAGATAAAACGAGGGGTTAGTCAACTGACTGAGTGAGGGGGCTAATGCACACCCACAATATATATAAAGAGCATAGCACAGAATAAAAGGATGGATTCATGAACCGAGGATAGGTGTTGCATACCAAAATATTTCGAAATAACGCAAATAGATATAGATATAAGTTTAGAAACCATTTTCCAGAAAGACTCTATCCCGATTCATAATTCTATAATAGAATAGAACACATGCTCGGCAAGTACGAGCTTCTCACCTTTACTCCTCAGAACATAAAACGAAATAAAACCATCCTCTACTCCAATGATGGAAGAGCCACGCGTTGGCCCTAGCCATCCGACTGACCCGCCCTCAAGGGGTAGCTATCCCACAAGAGTTCTCCCCGAATAAAACACCGAAGACCCAAGATATCACACCTCCCCTATCTCCCTGAGTCGCGCAATGATATCTCAAATCAGTTGTCTAAGGTGACACCCTTTAAAGCTTATACCTAAGACTACAGAGTTAACTCATAAAGTGACAAGGAACCTCAAGTCTTAAGGATCAATTAATCACATCAATGACTCGTGAGATATTTCCTAATCTGGAAGTTTCCATTTCCTGAAATAGAAACTTCCTTTCCCATTTAGGAATCTTCTCACACGGGGTACCTCAGTGAACTTACTTATTGAAGTAACCACCCTCATGTATCACGCACGTATCAACTATACACTTTGCACCTCCATGAAACAAGGTGGTCCTTCTTAAGGGCGTGATCCCACAAGCAAGCCTTAGAGGAGTCAGGTTGACACTCTCACTGTCTGTAAGACTCATCGGCTTGGAGCATTTTACTAATCATGACTTATGTGATATAGGGCTTATTTCATGAACCATGTCACCTAAATGGTAGAGTCCTAAAGTCATCAGGATTAGGGGAGTTCTCATACATGCACATATAAAGTAAACGCATACCAAACAAGAGCATATAAAGAAGTGTTACCTCAATTCGTTATTTCATTCAAAGATTGTCTGTGATTACAATAAGGAAAAGCACAAAGCGGATATACAATCGGCTTTCTAGGGTACTATTCCTAGCAATCTCCCACTTGCCCGTCAAAGCCATTCTAAAGCTATTCTAATTCCCATCTTCTGAAGATGACCTTGGAAAGCTTCTCGACTAAGGGGTTTAGTAAGTGGATCTGCCATGTTCTCTGCTGATGTGACCCTCTCAATTTGGACATCTCCTCTTTTGATAATATCACGGATTAGGTGATACTTCCTCATAATGTGCTTGGTCCCTTGGTGAGATCTTGGTTCTCTTGCTTGAGCATCCGCCCCAGTGTTGTCACAAAACACAGTAATGGGGTCTTCCATGCTAGGAACAACATTCAACTCTTGAATGAAGTTTCTAATCCAAAAACCTTCCTTAGCTGCATCATTTGCAGCTAAATATTCGGCCTCAGTGGTCGAATCTACAGTGGTTGTTTGCTTGGAACTCTTCCAACTCACTGCTCCGCCGTTTAGGCATAAAATGTATCCTGACATTGACTTAAAATCATCTAAGTCAGTTGCAAAGCTTGCATCGCAGTATCCTTCGACAGTAAGATCTTTATGATCTCCGTAAACTAAGAATAAATCTTTAGTACTTTTCAAGTACTTAAGAATATTCTTCACGGCAACCCAGTGACCATCTCCAGGGTCAGATTGGAAACGACTTGTTACACTAAGTGCATAAGCCACATCCGGTCGAGTACATAACATTGCATACATTATGCTACCTATTGCTGACGCATAAGGTGTATGAGTCATTCTCTCCTTCTCAAGGTTAGTCTTAGGACACATCTTCTTTGAAAGGTTCTTAACCTTTGCTGACTCCATATTGAATCTCTTCAATACTTTGTCAATGTACATCGACTGTGATAGTCCTATTAACTTTCTAGATCTATCTCGATAGATTTTAATTCCAAGGATATAGGACGCATCACCAAGATCTTTCATCTCGAATTGGTTCGATAACCATAACTTAGTCACTTTCATGTCATCCTTTGAATTCCCAATAAGAAGGATGTCATCAACATAAAGTACTAAGAATTGCACTGAGGTCTCCAATTCCTTTCTATACACACATGATTAATTCGAAATTTGAATGAAGCCAAACGCTTTGACTGATTCATCAAATCGAATGTTCCAATTCCTAGAAGCCTGTTTCAATCCATAGATTGATCTTTGGAGTTTGCAAACCTTTTGCTTACTCCCACTGAATGTGAAACCTATGGGTTGCTCTATATAAATGTCTTTATCAATGTCACCATTGAGAAAGGCTGTTTTCACATCCATTTGCCATATCTCATAGTCATAATATGCAACAATGGCAAGCATGATCCGAATAGACTTTTTCATTGCAACTGGTGAGAAGGTTTCATCAAAGTCCACGCCAGGTCTTTGAGTGAATCCTTTTGCAACCAGTCTTGCTTTGTAGGTGGCAATGCTTCCATCAACTCCAAGCTTTCTCTTAAAGATCCATTTGCAACCTATGGGTTTGTCCCCATCAGGCAAATCTACCAAGGCCCAAACTTGGTTGGAGTTCATGGAGTCCATTTTGGATTTCATGGCTTCTATCCACTGTTCAGAGTCAGAATCTGAAAGTGCCTCCTCATATGTTAAAGGATCATTATCCTTTTGAGAGATTTCATGGAAGAATCCATACCATCTCTCCGGCTGTCTAGGAGTGTGTTCAGAACGCCTTAGAGGAGGATTTACGTGTGTATCGAAATTCGTGATTGGTTGTAGTTGATCAGAAGGAGACGTTTCTTCAGTGGGAGGCGTGGGCTCACTTTGTACTTCCTATAATTCTATGATCTTGCCTTTCTTTTCTTTAAGGAACGGTTCCTCAAGAAAAGTGGCATTTCTGGAAACAAACAGCTTTTGCTCAGATTGATCATAGAGGTAATATCCTATGGATTCCTTAGGATAAACTACAAAGTAGCATAAGTTAGAACGAGATTCTAACTTATCTCCCACTGTCCTCTTCACGTAAGCAGGACAACCCCAAATTCTTAAGTAAGAATAACTAGGGATTTTACCATGCCACATTTCATAGGGCGTTTTAGGGACTGACTTAGAGGGAACTAGATTCAAAATCTTTGCTGCACTTTCTAGGGCATAAGCCCAGAAAGAAGGTGATAAGTTAGTGAAACTCATCATGGAATGAACCATATCAAGTAAGGTTCGATTCCTTCTCTCAGAAACTCCATTAAGTTGAGGAGTTCCCGCAGGAGTCCATTGAGAGATAATCCCATTATCTTTGAGATGATTAAGGAATTCTTCACTAAGATACTCGCCTCCTCGATCAGATCGAAGTGCTTTGATCTTGTGACCAGTTTGGTTCTCAACCTCCTTTTGAAATTTAAGAATTTCTCAAAAGCTTCAGATTTATACTTCATTAAGTATACATAACCATATCGACTAAAGTCATCGGTAAAGGTTATGAAATACTGATGATTGTTTCTTGTGATTACACTATGCGGTCCACAAACATCAATATGGATCAAATCCGAAACCTTAATGGCACGTTCCACAGTTCCTTTAAAAGGGACTTTGGACATTTTTCCTTTGAGAAGGATTCGCAAGAAGTTAACTCCTTAAGATCATTTTCAGAGAATGATCCTAAAGTGTTTATCTTGCTAATTCTGTTCTCGGAAATGTGTCCTAATCTAGCGTGCCATAAGGGAGCTGAAACTTTATCATATCTCTTACGCTTCGTTTCTCGTTGTATATTCATAATATTGATATTCTGAGTTAGATAAAGTCCATTACTTAGAGTACCGATGTGAACGGAAGAGTTGTTCCGTTTGATAAAGTATTTACCATTCTTAATATAAGTTTCATAACCTTCACAATCTAAAATTGGAACTAAAATTATATTACGAATAATGCTCGGTACATAAAGGACTTTATTTAAGACTAACTCAAAACTACCTAAATCTAATCTAATTGTGCCTAAAGCTCGAGCTTCAACGTTTGAGCCATCGCCGATCTTCAAGACACATTCTCCTTCTTTGAGTTGTTGGACTTCACTTAGCATCTGTATATCATTACAGATATGAGTTCCACAACCGGTATCAAGTACCCAAGAACTAGAATTAATAGAAAGATTTACTTCAACGAGAAAGATACCTTTCTTTAGAGTAGCCTTGTACTCTGGGCAGTTTCTCCTCCAATGTCCCGTTATGCCACAATGGAAGCAAACATCCTCTTTCTGATCATGCTTCTTCTTTTGGGCCTTCCCCTTCGAAACGCCACTAGTGGGCCTAAGGGGTTTCTTCTTCTTCTTTTGGGCTTTCTTGCCCTTACCTTTAGAAGGCCCAGAAGAGGAAGATGGAGCATTCACCATCAAAACCTCATTGTCCTTCTTGATCGTGCTTTCAGCAGTCACAAGCTGACTAATCAGCTCAGCTACAGTAGCACCAGCATGATTCATATTGAAGTTAAGGACAAATGGGTTGAATGATGGTGGGAACGAAGCTAGCAACAAATCCACTAAGAGCTCATCTTTCAATGGCATGCCCATGGAAGCAAGTTTCTCAGTAAGGGCGAGAAACTTGAGTCCACATTCATGGACACTTGAACCTTCCCTCATTCTCAAGTGGAACAATTCCTTTGAAGTGTTATACCTTGTAACACGTTCATGAGGGCGGTAAAGTTGCTCAAAGTGGTCGTAAATCTCCCAAGCGAATTCCATGGCCTCATGTTGCCTTTGCAAATCCGGAGACATGTTAGCCAACATAAGGCAACGGGCTTGGAGATTATCATCCTTCCACTTCTGAATCGCGTCCCGCTCGGCCCGAGTGGGAGCCTCCCCTTTGGGACTAGCCTCCCCTTCGAAGAGAACATAAGTTCTCTTCTCAGAATCTAAAATGATTTTTAGATTCCTCAACTAATCAGAATAGTTGGGACCAGTCAACTTGTTTGACTCGAGGATCGATACAAGAGGGTTTTTGGTTGCCATTTCAAAACATGTAGAGAATCACAGAATCTACGACCTAAATGGTAAAACAGAGAACTAGTGAGCATGCTGAATTATAACGATATACAAAAGATAAGATCTTTAATCTAATGTAGCTCCCACTGTTTTTCAAAGATCTATAATTCCCAAAGATCTAAGAGGAACACGTTTCCCAATGGGTACTAAGATCCTAGGCATTTTACCTCGAACCCACGACTCGCGGACATTCTAAGTAAGAGCCCCAGGTAGGTACAACTTACCAATTCTAACACCTTTAGAACTCTTAGTAATTATTTTTGCATCACCTATATTTCAATATGGACCCACGACTCGTGCGACATCCATATTTACTTAGGTGTTAAGCTAGACCCATCAATCATAAGATCATGATCAAAACTTAGTTCGAACGACCCACGACTCGCGGACATCGCCCTTGCTAAAATTGACCATGAAATATTGATCATTAAAATGATCAATTAGGTAACTAAGAACTAATAAGCTCCACTAGCTATCCCACGACTCGCGGACAATAACTAGCTTCACTTACTAAACTTAAAACCTATTGATGGAATGCTAGGAATTTAATTCAAAATTTGCATCTCGAATTAAATACCTATTTGTTCGAAATTAGCTTAATATTTAATGGGAATTTTCGAATCAACCGGAGAGTTGTTCGGTTCGACCTCACCAACATATATGTTATCCAATTTTATTTGTCTTGATTAATGCAAGTACACTTAAATGCATTTCAAACAAACACATAAACAGATAACATGTCCTAGCATGATACTAACATGTTATGATCATGGGTTCTACCTATCTTATGCGTGATATGTGGGAGCCACTCCACAATCACAAGTTCTAACATACTTGCCACATAAACAGTTTAAATCACATAAGGGAAAGCGGTAACAAAATACGAGCCCTATCTCTATTACATTTTTACAATTGAGATTCCCCTCCCTAACATTTTGAGGGGTCTTCACTTATGGCCTCCTTGTTACTTGAATGTGGTCCATCTTACTCCATGGGTGCATTGTCTCCAAAATGAAAATAAAACCTCACCACCTATCTCTACTCTCAAATTACAATAAAAAGAAAAAGACATAAAGTAATAAGGCTCAATCTTCATATTGGCCTTAGACAATTACACGGGGCATACCCCGGCCTCAAAAACAGTAATATGGAAAGCCACATAATAAATCACATAACAGTACGCACATAAGTGAGGCTCCAACCTCAATTGAAAAACGCAACTATAGGGCTCCAACCCCAATTTAAACCATCCATGTGCATAAATTAAAACCATACATAAGTCTAAACCCATGATCACCTAACATGCTTTTGCGAGGATTTAAATTTAGCCAATAAATTAAAATTCTCGTTTCAAGTCCTAATGACTTAAAACACGACTTAATGCGAGTCTTGTTTATAAAAGTTTTCAATAAATCCCAAATTAACAAAACAAATAAAATTCCAATTAATTTCTGAAAATTAATAATTTTATCAAAGATGTATTTTCCCAAAATATAAACAGTTTCAATTTCTCAAAAATCCCAATTTTAAGTTTTATTCAAAAATTAAAATAAATATTCAAAAAATAAAAATTTAAAATTAAAATAAAAAATTGGGACTGGATTGCACGAAACACGAAAACATGGATCACGAAAAACGGGGCCCGTGTACGAAAAGGGCGGCTCATCGCAGGCGTGCGCGCGCGCCATGCGTGCACAGCGCGGGGCCAAGGCCGCGCGAGAGCGCTCGCTGGGCGTGCACGCCGCGCGCCAGTGCGGGGGGCTCTTCTCGACAACAAGGCGGGCAGCTGGGCGGTCTGTCCCGGCCAGCCCTAGGTGGTAACTGGCGGGCGCGACTCCCGCACAGGTGTGCGGGAGGTGCTGGGCGGCTGTCCTGCGCACGCCTAGGTCAGGCGGGCGGTGGCGTGCGAGGCGTCGCGCGCGGGGTTTCGCGTGTTCGTAATCCAGGCTTTTCGTTTCGTGTTTTCGTTCAAAAGCAAATCCAATCCAAGAAATCCAAAAACAGTTTATACAGTTTCAAATCTAAAATAGTTTTCAAAAATTAAATTTTGCAAAAATAATTTTCAGAAACTTTCAGGAAAAAATACAGTTTCGTAATTCAGGCTTTCTAAAACAATTACAAATACTCAATCGCATCTAGCCTAAGAATTTCTACCAAATTCAGAATAAATGAGACGAATCAGAAACACGATTAACGAGGTGGCTCTGATACCACTTGTTGGAAAACATGAATCAGAAAGCAGCAGAATTTAAAAATTTTCCCAACAAAAGGAACTTGGACTCGCAATCGTGTATCCAAATTCGTAGAGTTAAGAAACTTACTTTTCTTTCATTCTTTCTTGAAGCGTTTCAAGCCACCCAAGAACGCTCTTCTCGCGGCTTGATCCCCTCTCCTTGGTAAAGCTCGAATCTTCAAACTTCTAACTTGAAGCTCTCTAGAGATAGTCCACCAACTTGACTATAATCTAACTAGTAAGGATGCTAGTTCTGTAGTTAGTGTTTAGGCTTAACCTAGGGTTTCGTTTATCTTGGAGAAAGGATGGTGTTCAACACATGAACCAAAAGAATTGCTAATTAGCTCTAAGGGGAGCTCGAGCTCCCCTATTTATAATAAGGGAGTAGCCGAAATTCCTAGTCCTTATGGACTAGGGTTTTGGTCTCTCTCTCTCCTATTACTTGATCATCAAGTAATTTTGACTTTGACTTTGAATTCTAATTCAAATCAACTTTCAAGAGAGCTAAAAATATCCAAACTATTTTTGGATAATTTTATACTTTATTTATTTAAAATAAATAACTTATTTTTATCTAATTAATTAATTCATAATTAATTAACTAGATTATTTTTCTCCAAAATTAGACTTTCCTTTTAATTCAAAATTAAACCAAAGTCTATTAAATAATTAACAAATTAATTATTTAATATATATATACAATATATATATATTTACACGTGTGGGACACGTGTCACAAGGACACGTGTCACTCACGTGACCCACACGTGTGGTTTCACACGTGTGGAACCTTCTTGGCCCTATTAACTCGTTTAATCATTTTAAAGCCTCAACTCATGTAACCAAGTTGTGTGTGACCCTCTAGGTTCTCAATTCAATTAGCAGTGACCCCAATTAATTAATTCACTAGTTAATAATCTGTCCACAGATTAAACGACCATAGTCTAGCAACAGGTGTTTAACCCCTAGCTGAATTGGAATGTTCGGATTCGACAGAACCTTTAAGTCATTGATTCATGTGAGATACAATCCTCCTACTTACTATCTCTCAACCAAGATCTAGGGTAAGGGAATAATCAGAACCCTAATAATCCGGTCTTAAAGCTAAGTGCATTTCATATCCATTTGATCTCAATCCAAGAAACCCTTTTCTTGATGTCTTGATCTACTGCCTTGGCCAAGGACTCCATATGGCATATGAATGACTTACACAATAAGAGATCACCTTGCAAATGCAAGTGTAGGTCCTTTCTTGATTCTCATTCACTTTCATGAATCACTTGTGCAGCCCCAGTATAAGCCTTGAATCAGTTGTCTAAGGCGACACCCTTTAAAGCTTATACCTAAGACTACAGAGTTAACTCATAAAGTGACAAGGAACCTCAAGTCTTAAGGATCAATTAATCACATCAATGACTCGTGAGATATTTCCTAATCTGGAAGTTTCCATTTCCTGAAATAGAAACTTCCTTTCCCATTTAGGAATCTTCTCACACGGGGCACCTCAGTGAACTTACTTATTGAAGTAAGCACCCTCATGTATCACGCACGTATCAACTATACACTTTGCACCTCCATGAAGCAAGGTGGTCCTTCTGAAGGGCGTGATCCCACAAGCAAGCCTTAGAGGAGTCAGGTTGACACTCCCACTGTCTGTAGGACTCATCGGCTTGGAGCATTTTACTAATCATGACTTATGTGATATAGGGCTCATTTCATGAACCATTTCACCTAAATGGTAGAGTCCTAAAGTCATCAGGATTAGGGGAGTTCTCATACATGCACCGATAAAGTAAACGCATACCAAACAAGAGTATATAAAGAAGTGTTGCCTCAATTCGTTATTTCATTCAAAGATTGTCTGTGATTACAATAAGGAAAAACACAAAGCGGATATACAATCGGCTTTCTAGGGCACTATTCCTAACAGAGAATTAAATCTTCCTCACACTGAGAACGAGAGATTCTGACATCTCTCTAGCACATAAATACAATTATTTGAAGCACTTGTGCCTAAGCACATCAAAGTAGCACAGTTGAAAATTACAACAATTAACGCATATCACAATTGGCTAGTATATCACATAATAATAAGAGTCAAATAAACGATGTATGTATGCTCGTGCCATGAATGTTTATTGTACCTTCCACCGCGGCATTCTGATCAGCCTCTGCTACTTCCTTCTCTCCATCAAGAGCATATGCACGAGCCTGAATAGCTGGCCTCTTCTTCGGATAGGTGTCCATCATATGATCGGTGGAACCACATACCAAACATCTACCTAAATACCTCCAACACTTCTCCAATGGATGAGAACTCTGACAGTGAGAGCAACGAGCCTGAGTTGGGGCCGGTAAGACTGGAGGTGCTGCGGGAGTAGTAGTTCGGGGCTTCTTATTGATAAAGCCCTGTGGTCCAATGGGGGTAGCAGAAACAACGGGTCCTTGTTGGCTCTTGATTTGAAGACGCCGCTCTTGTACTCGACGCTTCTTAGCTCTCGATCGATCACAATCAGAAATCTTATGCTTCGGCGACCGACAACAGTAACATCTCCCCAATGTCTCCCAACACGTAACATACACATGGGTGTTTCCTCCACAATAAGTGCACCACTGGGGTTCGTTCCTCGGCTTTGAAGTACTCCCGGTCTCGTGTCCCTTTCCACAGATTCTTTGACCTCGAGTCCCATACGGATGGAATCCTCCTTCGATCGGAGAGTCCGAATACAGTCTCACCCTAAGTCCGATCCCCGAAGTATGTCCTCTTCTATCCAACTCTCTCATGCCAACCTCCACCGCTAAAACTCCCTCAGTGACCTCCTCCCAAGTGCCCGTGTTCCCCACAAGTACAAACTCCTTAAGTTCACTCCGTAGACCTTCCAAGAAATGCCTAGCCTTCATCCAATCATTTCCCATGATGTGGGGTACAAACATACCCAACCTCTCAAACTCCTCTATGTAACCCTCCACGGTCTTATCCCCTTGCTTCAGCGTGAAAAAGGCTTCCAATTTCTGCTTCTGTAGGGTGGCCGATGTGAACCTCTTCCTAAACTCCAGGACGAACACATCCCATGTCATTCCTTCACCCCTTGCCCCAAAACTTTGAACAATTTCTCTCCACCATTGTTTTACAGGCCCACGTAAAAGTAAAGAGATAAGTCCTGCCATATTGTGAGTGTTGCATGGCCATACTTCAAATAAACCCTCTATCCCCAAAAGCCACTGACTAGCACAGATTTCATCACCCCCTTCGAATAGGGCAGGGTTGAAAGACTTGAACTCCAGATATAACCTTGCTACGGGATTCATAAGCGGTAAGTCGGTTGAAAGTTGCCCTTGATTGTACAGATTGCGTTGAAAAGGCTGACCGTAGGGTATCATCCTAAAATATCAACAACTACAACACATGTATATGCATGTTGGTTAGTAAATGCTCATGTCAAATAATAAATCAATCATCAACATCAAAGGTAAGTAATATTTCACATTATATAAATTCAGCAAAGTGATGGGAATTCAAATGCATAGCTTATCAAACAAAGATGTTCATGCACATATAAGCACATTGCCCTATGCCGTACAACCTAGACAGACTCAACATGACTCAAGAGCTCGGTTTTGTAACCTAGAGCTCTGATAGCACTTAAGGATGTTCCACCCTAGACGGAGGATACCACATCCCCCGCACTAGGACCCAGACCCGGTCATGAAATAGGTACTCCATGCCCGAATCCAAATCATAGCGAACGGGAGACCAACTCACGCACTAGGCCAGCCGTATCTAACTCGACAAACTCAGTGTGCGGAAGCAATTCAAAACATTCATCAACAAGTAGTGAAAGCAATTAAAACAACATCTAGAACAGGTGACGAGTTCAACTAACATAGATACCTAATCCCGAATATCGACATACATAACAGGTGACGGGTTCAACTAGCATAGATACCTAGTCCCGAATGTCAATTCATAATCCAACATAATAAACTGCATAGGTATCATCATAATATCTAATATACTCCAAGTACTAGGTTACTAACCCCACACGGTTTCAAGTCTAAGTAGAACTTAAACAGAACATTCAAGTGTGAAACATAAATACATAACAAAAGTAGAGTATGCGACAAATGCATCCTAACACCAACTAGACTGACAGGTATGACTCGGAAGACTCACTTCCGCCTAGCTCAAGCCAAAAGGAAACCTGCAAACTAAAAGATAAAACGAGGGGTCAGTCAACTGACTGACTTAGGGGGCTAACACACACCCACAATATATATATAAAGAGCATAACACAGAATAAAAGGATGGACTCATGAACTGAGGATAGGTGTTGCATACCAAAATATTTCGAAATAACGCAAATAGATATAGATATAAGTTTAGAAACCATTTTCCAGAAAGACTCTATCCCGATTCATAATTCTATAATAGAATAGAACACATGCTCGGAAAGTACGAGCTTTCCACCTTTACTCCTCAGAACATAAAACAAAATAAATCCATCCTCTACTCCAATGATGGAAGAGCCACGCGTTGGCCCTAGCCATCCGACTGACCCGCCCTCAAGGGGTAGCTATCCCACAAGAGTTCTCCCCGGATAAAACACCGAAGACTCAAGATATCACACCTCCCGTATCTCCCTGAGTCGCGCAATGATATCGCAAATGGACTACGCACATGGTTGGAACCCCGACGGCCCTAACCGTCCCGGGGGACCCATTACCCGTAGCTCCTTGGATCCACAATAGAATAGAATAGAACAAGTACCATATATCATGGCCAACTCGCTAAAGAATTATAACACAATTGAATTTTCCAAAATGGCTTACATATGCCTCAAAAACTCATTTTTATATATCCCCACGCTGTGGAATTTAAGCCACGAAGGCTCCCACCCACGCAGGACGCACGCACAAGGTCATAAACATATCATGTAACGCCCCAGCTTTCGGCATTTCAGGTATGATCGACACGTGTGCGTTTGAGAGTTAGACTTTTAATTATTAATTGTTCGTTTCTTTAATTTTCCATAGCATGACATAATTTTATAAAATTATATTCTTGATATTTTATTGAAAATTTAAATCATATCATATTTTTCGGATTTATTGAACGTGAATGCAATGTCAATTATTTTCCCGAATGTGATTTATTTCTTTTATGGTCTTAATTGCTCATTTTCATGAATATGGGATCTAATTGCATTGGACCACATTGATCATTTAATATGGGATTTGGACTTGATTGCATGACTTAATAAATGGAAGGATTTAATTGCAAATTGGCCATCTCTTCTTCTCTTCATAGCAGCATTCACGTACCAACACATTTCCTTTTCATACAAAACATTTCATCCCTTGTTCTTGCTTCCTTCTTCAACCGAGACCAACCCTACCAAGTTAAGTGGGAGATTTCATCTTGCAAGCATCAATTTTTGTGGGATTTGTGATATTTGGAGCATCATCAACAACATATCTTCATCTCATCTCTCATTTCTCTCATTTGAGGTAACTATGGAGATTGGTTGATTTTCTTGAGAAAATATGATATACAGGGCTTTGTATTTGCTTGAATGAATTGTGTATTCACTGTTGGAAGTATGTTTGTGATCTTTAAGCTTGAGTTTGATGCAATTATCTTGAGTTTTGTGGACTTGAAGCATGTTTGAGTATGTGGGTTTCAAATGATTGATTATGGATGATCTAACATGGGATTATGTGTTTTTATGACTTGTTGTTGATCAATATGCATGTTAGCATATTTATTGTATCATATGTATGCATTTGAACTTGGCTTGAATCCATTTTTGGTGGTTGATTGTTGTGTTGCCATTGCTGCTCTGTTCTGCTCTGCATACAGCTGCTCTCGTATTCTGGGAACGGCCCTTCCCAACCCCAGTGTAAAACTGGAACGGCCGTTCCCATGATGCTGAGATAGTTGGCCAGCGAGACTGGGAACGACCGTTCCCATTTTGGCATTTGAGCCGGAAGGGCCGTTCCCAGCTAAAACGTTTTTCCCTTTTAGAAAACGCTGGTGCGTTTTCTGTAGCCATGGGAACGGCCCTTCCCATTTTCAAAGGGAAGCCGGAACGGCCGTTCCCATAGTCCAGAAAGTGCCCAAAATTCACTGCATAAAATTGCATTTTTAGCACCCCGTTCCGACGGCTTCTTTGACCCCTAATTGCTATTATATGACTGATTACATGTAGAAGCACAATATTTTTATGGTACATTGTATTTTTCCCGTCGTCTCGTTGCATTTCCGCCGTTCATCATATTTGGTACATTTTGAGTCGTGTTTCACGGACAATTGTCTTTCTTGCACAGACCAGCTTCCTGGTGACGAGGAGCAGGCCCCGTGAGCTGTTTCCTTGGATATTTTTGGGTCGTTCAGGTGAGGTTTAATTTTAGATACATAGGACCCGTACAACCCTATGTGAATTTTAAGCCAAAACCTAACTATATAACTTATAGTTTTTAAAAGAGATTGGTTTTCAAATGTTTTACCGAACTATTGAAAGAAATTGATTGATTGATTGATTGATTTGGCGAGTATTGTATTGCACTGTGGGCCCGAGGGTAGTGACTCGAGCCAACCGGGAAAGTACGGGCTGACGGGTAACTCGAGAGCTATCCTCACCAAATTGGGATGAACCCTGAACCCTCTAGGAGATTAGGGGAGGAAGGAGTTCCGGGCTTAGGGATTCATGTACCCTCTGCCCAGATTGATTGGATGGTGGGGCCTTGCAATCCCACCATCACCCGGAGGAAGAAGGTGTTATTGAAACTGCTAATTGTGCACATTAATGAATTGCTTGGTCACCTAATCACCTAATAATTGATTGATTGATTGATTGTACACAGTCGGTGTAAGGTTGGAGAATTGCCCCACTCGTCGGGCCACGAATTGATTGTATTGAATTGATTAAATTGAAATTGAATTAGTTATAATCTCGGGCGATGACCTCTCTTCTTTTACCAAATTGTATTGTTTTTCCAAAATTATTACCCGAGGTTATGACTTGCATGTATGTGCGCTTATATTTATTATACCCCTCGCTCAGTCTGTTTTGGACTGACACCTCGACTTTTCAGTGTTTTGCAGGGCGTGCTAGGCGAGAATTTAGAGTCTCGTGGTCTTTAAATTTGGGTCTAGCACACTTCATTCCCACATTTTGTTATGTATAGCTTGGGATATTTTGTATCTTGCCTTGTTATCTATTTTGGCTGGGAGATGATATTGTATTGATAGTGTGAATGTTGGTACCTATAAGTAAATAAATAAATATGGTACCTATACATATCGAATGAATGTTATTGCTTCCGCTTTTTAATACTCTGACTTGATTGTGGAATTGGTTTTATATTGAGGGTACCCGCCTAGCCTTGAGTCATTTTATTGTCTCCCGTTCGCTATAGCTTTGATTCATGTATGGATTGTCCATTTCATATGTGGATTGGGGCTGTGGTGGGGGGGGATGTGGTGCCTGGCGTTCTGGGTGCTACATATCATATCCAACACATACGTATTTATAGTATGGTATACTCGCATGCAAGAGTAGAAATCAGCATGTAAAGGCCATAGGTCGCATAGCTATACAAAATCCTAAACCTCACCTTGTGCAAGTAGAGTCTGAGAGTGTGAAGGGCCAAACACTCTAAACCTCGAGCCCACCGGCACCACCAAACTCTGTGATAAGACATACAGAAGCCCACACTTAAACTCTATATGAACCAAGTAAGACGCACGGCGTATCAAGAGATAAATGATATGTAATATGGAATGAAGTGTACACATAGGTCACGTAGCATAGTTCACATATTCCACCAAATCATGCAATTAACGAAGTATTAAGGTTTAAAAAAGCATTTGAAATCATATTAAAGCATATAAGTCATAAGGCAATTCAAATGGATCAAGCAACACGGAAAAAGGCAAGTATAAAGTGTAACAGTAGCTATGGAACGGCCATTCCTATGCATAACTAAGCATGGGAACGGTCATTCCCAGAAGCCACCTAGCGAGCATGGGAACGGCCGTTCCCATCTCAAGGTAAAAATGGGAACGACCCTTCCCGTTCTCGCGTGCTAACATCAGCCCTTGGCGGGAAGGGCCGTTCCGGGCACCAAGGCCAAACGGGAACGGCCGTTCCGGCCTCAAATCTGGTGCAATCTGTGCAGAAACTTCACAGCTTCGGGAATAAGGCAACCATGGCCGAAAATGGCCGATTTCACACCATTTAAACCATAAAATTTCCACGAAAATCATATACATTATCACATAAATCATGCTTATCATATAAATATCAATTTAGCTCAAGAATAAGGGTGATTTTGGTTCAAACTCATACAACCCATTTTCATGAAAATCGAGCTTCAACCATGGCAAGATGCATTCAAACTCACTCCCTATTATACCATTAGAACTATAGCACATATTCAACATGGAGAAACACATATTCATGCTCAAGAATTCAAGGATTCACCATTTGAGTCATATTCTTCAAGTTGGGCATAAATCCCCATTTTCACAAGACTTCCTCATATAAGCTCATACATTCAATTTCATGCTAAGATTCATGGATAGAAATGAAATACACATCAAGGGAAATTCGTAGCTTACCTCGGCTATTGAAATGATGAAGAAACGAGGGAGATATGAGCTCTTTAAGGTGTGGAATGGCTTAAGTCTTCATCCTCTCTTGAAGCTTCTCCATGGCTGTCACAATGAGGCTATTTTTTAGGTTTGAAGTGAAATGAGAAAGGGGATCTAGGTTAGGGTTTGAAGATATAATATGAGGCTAGAGGCTTTATTAGGATTTTGGCTCAAATAAATGACTTTTGGCCCAATAGGTCAAATTTAAAAGGTTTAAGGTTTAAACGGTTTCCAAAAGATATAAAGTAAATTCCATTGGATCCGAATCACCGAATCAAGTCCAATGGTGGTGACGGAATTCGAATTCGAATTCCCGAGCTCATATCAGTCCCAAACGCACCCAAAATTACCTAATTTAAATTAGGCCTAAACTTCTAAAAGTTGCAAATAGGCCCAAGTCCTATTTTAATTAAACACTAACAATTAAATTCAAGTAGTCACGTTCCCATTAACCCATTACTTCTCAAGTTTTCGTGCAAGAATTCATATTTTATATTTTTCCATTTTAGGCAATTAAGTCACGTATTTAATAAATGTTGAGATTTAAACACATCAAAGGAAATTAACCACATACGCGCGTAACGTAATTCTCTCGTGACGCATACTTGTACGATTTATCGGACGGGGCGTCACAGGCTTCTAGGGCTAGTATGAACCTGTTTGCATGAATGGTTACGTGATGTTTTGATTTTCGGGATTAGGAATTTATGCTAGTTGAACCCTTCACCTGCTTTTGTTGTTTCAAATTTTTGTATGGCATGATCACGCTTCCGCATATTTGTTAAGTATTATGCTATGCAGGGTCTACGTTCCGCCTAGCTAGGTTTAGTTTTTGGTTTGTCTGTAACGCCCCGTTTTCTCGACAAGTCAGGTATGACGGTACGAATGGGTTTAGACCGCGTGTTATGTGATTTAATTATGTTTTAATTGCTAAGTGAACGTTTAATTTAATAGTTTCGTTAACTAACTGCTATCATGTGACTAATATGATTTAAGTGATTATGTTATTTAAACTCGTTTTTAATATGTTTACATGCTAATAAATGTTTTGTTTTGATTATGTACGTCTTTGAACTTATATGAAATCCTTAGATTCAACCGAACTTTGAATTGGACCCCATTGCTCCCCTATCAAACCTTGGGACCCTAATTGAAGCACTTAAATTGTTGAGGGACCAAAGTGTAAATTCTCCCTCTTTTTCTCCTTCATTACACGATATATACCCCCCCTCCCCCCCTGTTCTTCATTTTCATTCCCAACACAAAGAGAAGAACCCTCAATTCTCTCCCTCTTCCAATCGATAGATCCAAGACCAAGGAAGACAAGGATTTCAAGCTCCAATTTTCTCCTTCAAGCTCGAGAAAGAAGCTCTCCATCTTTTCCTTCTTTTCTCCTCCTTTTATCCAAGGTATAATGTGTGTGTATATATATATAAAGTGGGTTTGTGAAATATTAGATTCTTTGAATGGAACTTGGATTAATTGGTGAAATAAGTGGTGTTGTTGTTGTCTTGAGCTCCAATATTTCTTTCTTTTTCCTCCTCTCTTACAGGGTTTGCATGCATATATGTATATATGTGTATATATGTATATATATGTGTGTGTGTATATATATATATATATAATTGTGAATTGTGGATTGAATGAAGAATCGGTGATGATATGTGTATATATATATATCAATTGTGGTGTATTTTGATGTATTTTAGTGTATGAATTGATCCGGATATGATTTGGGGTGGTTTTGGAACATTGCCTTTCAAACCCCTGCTCCTTTGCCATTGATTTTCAGAGAAGATGACTCAACACGGTCGTGTCCAACCTCAGTTCATTTCCAACACGCCGTGTCAATGTTTCGAGTTGGAAAATTATTTTGTACAACAAGGCCGTGTCAGATTCCAGGCCAATTTTGACACAGTCGTGCCAACTTCGTTTGAGCTCCGATTGGCATAATTTTTGGACTGTAGAAACCTTGTTCAGTTTAGAACATTCTCCAATTGGAATCACCTTAAAATTTCTTTTGTTTTGTGAGATATGATCATTTGAAAATTGTGTCGCCACTCCGCCGAAATTCTGCAGTGGTCCAAATTTAAACCTACGCCATTTGCATCTCGCTTTGAACCATAATTCGTGTCATATACCATTGAAAAGATCTATGTGTCTAGTTTCATTTCCAACAAAAAACACTTAATTCCAACTTCTAGATCTCGAGATATCTCCAATTTTCTACAGCTTGTGCATTTCTAAAAACTGTCAACTTTCGCCAAAATCCATTTTCTTGAGTTCCTTTTACCCCTTTGACTTCCGTATATGTTTTAATTGATCCCTTTTGCCTCAAACTCATATTTAAGATACTAACGGATAATTGAATGATTTGTTATGATATGCTTATGAACTTTATGGCTTGATTTGTGTTGGACAAACGTGAAATATATGCATAAATGTTTAAGTGCTAGAATGTGACTCTTCTTGTAACCAATGCATTTCTTATGTGTTAAATGAATTCTTTGCACCTGTAAATGATTCATATGCATTGTGGACATGTATTATAATGTATTATGAAATAAATATTGAACGAACGAATGGTATGGATTGAACGTATGATAATGAATGGACACGATTTATTCGTGTAATTAAAGATTGAACCATTTATGTTTCAAAGTGGCATTAATTGTGACATGAAAATCTTATTATCATTGTTATTGCTCATACATGTCTTATCATGTTAAAGCATTGTCGTGCGTCATATGTGGTTCTTTTGGAGTCTTGAGTCCCACGAATGCACTGTATTAACTTTTTTGTACAGTTTTCTCCAGGGCGGAGATCAATCAGGTGTTAGGAATAGTGCCCTGAAAGCCGATGTAATAGTCAGCTTTAGTACTTTTCTTTTGTAAATCACAGATAATCTTTGAATAATACGAATTAAGGCAACACTTATTTATATGTTCTTGTTTGATTGTGTGTTTCCTTTTGACTGCGCATATATGAAAACTCCCCTAATCAATATGACTTGTAGGACTCAACTATTTAGGTGAAGTGGTTTATGAGACGTGCCCTATATCACATAAGTCATGATTAGATATCACTCCAAGCCGATGAGTCCAAAAGATAGTGGGAGTGTCAACCTGACTCGTTCGAGGCTTGCTCGTTTGATCACGCCCTTAAGAAGGACCACCTTGTTTCGTGGGGTGCAAAGTGTATAGTTGATACATGCGTGATACATGGGGGTGCTTACTTGTTATAAGTAGGTACACCGAGGTGCCCCGTGTGAGAAGATTCCTAAATGGGAAAGGAAGTTTCTATATCTAGAAATAGAAACTTCCAGATTAGGAAATTTCTCACGAGTCATTGATGTGATTAAGTGATCCTTAAACTTGAGGTTCTATTGATACTTTTTGAGCTAACTCTGTGGTCTTAGGTGTAAGCTTTAAAGGGTGTTGCCTTAGACAACTGATTCAAGGCTTATGCAGGGGCTGCACAAGTGGCACATGAAAGTATACGAGAATCAATAAAGGACCTACAGTTGCATTAGCAAGATGATGATATCTTTTTGCATAAGTCATTCATATGCCATCTAGGAGTTCTTGGCCAAGGTAGTGGATTAAGACATCAAGAAAAGAGTTTCTTGGATTGAGATCAAATGGATATGAAATGCACTTAGCATTAAGATCAAGATTATTAGGGTTCTAATTATTCCCTTGCCCTAGATCTTGATTGAGAGATGGGACGTAGGAGGATTGTATCTCACATATGTCAATGACTTAAAGGTTCTGTCGAATTGAGACATTCTTATTCAGCTAAGGGTCAAACACCTGTTGCTAGACTATGGTCTTTTGATCTGTGGACTGATTAATTAATTAGAGAATTGATTAATTAGGGTCACTGATAATTGAATTAAGAACCTAGAGGGTCACACACAACAACCTGGTCAAGTGGGTTAACGCTCGAATCGATTAAACGAGTTGATCGAATCATTAAGCGAATGGTGGGGTCGACACGTGTGAGCCACACGTGTGGAACACATGTATGACACGTGTCTTTATGGACACGTGTAGTCACGTGTGTGTATGTGTATAAACATTAAATAATTAATGTGTTGATTATTTAATGGACTTTGATTTAATTTTCAATTAATATTAAAGTTCTAATTTGGAGAAATAAAGTTTAATAAATAATTAAATATGAATTAATTATATTATTAGTATTCAAGTTATTTATTGTAAAATAAATAAAGTAAAATTAATAATCTAAAAGAGTTAGATTAGAATTTTGCTTTCCAAGTTGATCAAAAGAAAGACTTTTGGTCAAAGTAAGAGACTTAGTCTCCAAACAAGAAATCCCTTTCCAAAAGAGTTTGGAATTCCTTGTCTAACAAGGAGTGGGGTTCGAACCTTAGCCCTATAAATAGAGGGGTTCGAACCCTATAGGGGATGATACACAATTTCTCCTTCTCCATAATTATACACTAAACCCTAGAGCCTAAACACAGAATATAGAACTAGCATCCTCCCTATTCGGATCGTGGTCGTGGTTGGTGGACTATTCTCTAGAGGGCTACTATCGTGAAGTCTTGAAAGATTCGAAGGAGCTTTTGGGGATCAAGTCGCGTGAAGAGCGTTCTTGGGCGGCTAGAACGTGTCAAGAAAGCAACTATCCAAGTGAGTTTCTTGATCACTACGAATTTGGGAATAGGAATTGCAAGATTCGATCCTTGCTTAGTTACAAAAATTTTAAATTTCCACTGCGTTTCCTTTGTGTTTTCCCAACAAGTGGTATCAGAGCCACCTTGCAAGGCCTATTTCTGATTCGTCTCAATTATTCTGAATTTGGTAGAAATTCTTAGGCATAGATGCGAATTGAGTATTCTTTAGTTCTTTTTGAAAGCCTGAAATACGAAACTGTATTTTTCCTAAAGTTTCTGAAAAACCGTTTTCGAAAATTTGATTGAAATTATTTTGGATCAAATATATTTAAATCGTGTTTTAAATTTTGGATTGTTGTTGGTTTTTCTTAACTGAAACACGAAACATGAAATCGCGTTACTAAAACGCTAGCCTAGGCGTGCTAGGGCGTCGCACGCCCAGGCTCACGCCACCGCCGCACAGCAGTCCCACAGTCGCGCTGGACTGTCCGCCCACCAATGCCTAGGTGCGCCCGCAAGCCCCTTCCGCAACCGTGCGGGAGCCTACCAGGCCACAACCTCCCTTCCCGCCCAGCGGCTGCGCGAAACGCGCACGAGGATGCACGCCATGTGCGCGCGCGTCCATGCGTGCGATGCTGGGCGGGCGTGCAGTCCATTCTGGGCCGTTCGTTTCGCAATCTTGATTTTCTTGTTTAGTCCAATCCAATCCCGATTTAATTTTTTTTTGGAAAAATTCTGTTTTATTAAATTAAAAGTTATTTTTGAAATAATTGTTTAAATTGGGATTTTGAGAAATTAGGCGATTTAAATTTTGGGAAAATTACAAACTTTATTTTATGAAAATATTGAAAGAATAAAATTATTAATTTCCAGAAATTAATTGGAATTTTATTAGTTTATTGTTTTTTGGGTTTTATAGAAAAGGCTCTTGAACAAGAATTGCATCTAAGTCGTGTTTTAAGCTATTAGAGCTTAAAGCGAGAATTTTAATTTATTAGTTAAATTTAAATTCTTGCGATTTATGCATGTTAGGTGATCATAGGTTTAGTCTTATGTATGATTTAATTTATGCACATGGATGGTTTAAATTGGGGTTGGAGCCCTATAGTTGCGTTTTTCAATTGGGGTCGGTGCCTCACTTATGTGCTTACTATTATGTGTTTATTATGTGGCTTTCCATATTACTGTTTTTGAGCCCGGGTTATGCCCCGTGTAATTGTGTAAGGCCAATATGAAGATTAAGCCTTATTACTTTATGTCTTTTTCTTTTATTGTAATTTGAGAGTAGAGATAGGTGGTGAGGTCTTTTTCTTTCATTTTGGAGACAATGCGCCCATGGAGTAAGATGGATCCACACAACAAGTATCAAGATGGAGGCCATAAGTGTTAGAGAGGATTTCTATTATTGAAATAGATAGGGCATCGTTTTATTTCCAACTCCCTTATGTGATTTAAACTGTTTTATGTGGCATGTATGTTAGAACTTGTGGTTGTGGAATGGCTCCCACATATCACGCATAAGATAGGTAGAACCCATGATCATCACATGTTAGTATCATGCTAGGACATGTTATCTGCTAAGTACTAGTGTGAAATACATTTAAGTTGTACTTGCATTAATCAAGACTAATTAAATTGGATAACATATATGTTGGTGAGGTCGAACCGGATAACTCTCCGGTTACATCGAAAATTCCCATTAAATATTAAGCTAATTTTCGAAAATATGTGATTAATTCGAGGTGCAAACTGTGAATTAAATTCCTAGCATTCCATCAATAGGATTTAAGTTTAATAGGGGAAGCTACGAGTCGTGGGGTTTCTATGTGAAACCTATTAGTTCTTAGTTTCCTAATTGATCTTAAATAATCAATATTTCGTGATCAATTTTAGCAAGGGCGATGGTCGCGAGTCGCGGGTCGTTCGAACTAAGTTTTGATCATGATCTTATGATTGAAGGGTCTAGCTTAACGCCTAAGTAAATATGGATGTCGCACGAGTCGTGGGTCCATATTGAAAGATAGGTGATGCAAAAACATTACTGGGAATTCCACAGTGTTGGAATTGGTAAGTTATACCTACCTTAGGCTTAATTGAGAATGACCACGAGTCGTGGGTTCAAGGTTAAGTGCTTAGGATCTTAGTACCCATTAGGATAATAAGTGTAACGCCCCCGTTTTTCAGTTTAAGTAATATGACGTATTTGTTTAAAAATTGCGCAAATTAAGTATTTAATTATATGATTAATTGTTTATAAGTGTTTTTATTTGATTTAAAACCGTAAACTTTGTTATTTAATTTAATTAATATGGAATTTAAGTTTAGTAATTCATTTATAACTATATGAATTCGTTCATGCGCATGAGTGTTCTATTTGTGCTTTGTTCATATATGTATTGATACCGAAATGTTGTGAAAATTTAATATGTCGTAAATATGTGTGTTATGAACGTGACTCTATGCTCGGTTTATGTTTTCGGATTCATTTGACGTGTTTATGAATTTAATTTGGATTTTTTGAAACCAAGTCGGGGGTTAACGAGCAATTAGCGCACCCTTGGTTCCGTATGTGATATCTTGAGCTCGGGAATTCGGATTCGAATTCCGACACTTCCGTTGCCTTCGTATCGACGATTCGGAGACAATGGAACAAGCCTCATACCTTTTTGAAATCATTAAGACCTCCAAAATCCAACCGTAACGGACAACTCGTGCAAGAAGAGCCCTTATGTTGACTAGTCTTCATGGTGGGACCCCATAACCCCTCTTAACTTAACCACACCTTAACCATGACTTATCTACCATGGGTTAACCCTTTCTCCTACCCTTTTAGCTGCAAAAACCGAGCCAAAATATCTCCTCTCATTCTGCAACTGATCGAGAGAAGGGAGAAGAGAAGAAGGAGAGAAACCCTTGGCCATCCTTTGTGATTTTGAGCTCAAATCACCATCTTCCTTCACCAAAACTTCAAGGTATGAATATTTATGTCTTCTCTACTCAATTATGTTTGATTTCATCTATTTAAAACATGATTTGGATCAGATTTGATTAGGGTTTGAATTATGAGATTAGTATGAACTTTTAGGGATTTTTGTCCTAGTGACCTATTTACTTGTGTAGCTGATTTCCTTGCTTAAACATGATCATATGAACTTGTTTCTTGATCTATTTCCTTCCCAACTGATAGTATATGATGTTAGGAGGATTTGTTCTCTTGCTCCTTTTATAAAATTTTGAGTTATGGAGCTTCAAACTTGATGATCAAACTATTTCCCCTGTTTTGTGACTGCTGTGTGAAATTTTATGTTGTTGCATGATCATATGGCCTCCATTTCGTGTGAAATTGCATGGAGTTGATGTAAACTCATTGTTATATATGTTAGCATTCATGCTTTAAGTATTTGGTTCCATTTGAAGCCTCAAAACCGAAATACATGGCCTGTTTCTATGCATGCACCATGACAGATTTGTTGCTGTTGTGTTTGGTAAGTTGTTGGTCATCCTAATGTGCTTTAAATTGTACCATTTTGCATATATATGATGTATATAAGTTGTTTAGTATGTTAGCATGCATTCCCCAAAGTTTCAGATCCAAATTCAAGCCCTAAGTACTTGATCAAGGCATGATAGAATCATTAGGGCTCATATGTCCGATTGTAGCGACCCAGTTTTGTTTCACGGTTTCGATGATCTTAACGTGTGATTTAGCTTTTGCACTCTAAATGAAAAATGTTCATAACATGCCAAATATGTTGTATATGAAGTTTCAGAGCATTTGGAGTTCATTCGGTATGCCTTTGGATTGAGTTTGTTTGAGTTCAGTTTTGCCGGAAAATTTCAAAGGGGATTAAGTTCTGTACCGTGACACCCCCGTGTCTCATTTACTCATAAGAGGGAGACACGGGCGTGTCACACTCTCTGGGAAGCTCTGTACTGAGCCACGCCCGTGGCTCAGTTGGGCAAGGGTTGGTGACACCCCCGTGTCGCTTCCCTTGTGCAGTCCGTGTTGCTTCCTTTTCGGTTTTTGATTTGTTTCCCATCCTTAATGACTTTATCTCCCTTTATGTTGAACTATGAACTTGTTTTGCTATGTGTTAGGAGTATTGTGGTTCAATTTCGTGGCATTTGGATGAGTTATAGGTATGCTTTTGCTTATTGCCGTTTATGTGTGTTTATATGTCGTTTATGAATCGCATCATTTATTTTCTATATCATATCACTTCTTCTTGTTGCCCAACCTTGAATATATGCTATGTTATGTAATATGAAGTATATGGTAACATTATGGAAGAGCTTGAACATGTTCTGTGCCCTTATTTGGATTCTTGAATTATTGGATTGGAAGTATGAATTGAATGATTTATGATTGAACAAGTGAATAAATTGGTTATATGATTTTCATGACTTAATATGATCTTTATGCCTTCATATCATGCTTGAGCATTGCCGTGCGTCATATGTGGTTCATTTAGAGTCTTGAGTCTCACGAACACGTCTTGTGGTCTTTTGTACAGTTTGTCTCCAGGGTGGAGAGCTTTTGATCGTCAGGCACTTGGTGCTCGATCCTTGTTTCTTCACGGTTAAGGTGAGGGTGGTTTTCGTTTTAGTTATGTAACAAACCCTACAACCCTTATGTGAAAAGCTTTGGCCAAAAACCTTATGATTATATATATATATTTGGTTTTCAAATGAGTTATCGAGTAAATTCTTCTGAATTATATGTATGAGCGTACATAAGCTTAAAAATGGTTTTGTAATGAGGCTATGCTCCAAACCGTGTGTCTTCATGCTAGCTATGGATTAGGATGACACGGAGAGGTACGTATATAGCATATGCCGAATTACACGGTAAGGTATGATTTCTTATAGTATGTATCATATGTATGTATTGATATGTTTTGGCGAGACACATTTATTACTTATTACGGAACGGGCCCCGGGACTTAGTGTATGTGGCTAACCGAGGAAGCAAGGGCTGACGGGGATCCCATATACTAGTCCCACTATTTAAACAGCGGTACTGGACCTCGTCAGGAGATTGGCGGGGAAAGGGAGCTGAGTGCCATCTGGGGAGTCATGTAACCCCTTTTGGTCAAAGACAGGGTGGTCGGGCCTTGCAAACCCACCATCAACCCGGAGGAAGAAGGTTGGAATTAATTATAATTGAATGATTGATTGACTGATTGATTATCGATTGATAGGCACTGTGCGGGAAGGCCGGGAATCGGATTGCCCAAACAATATATTTAGGACTTGATTTATGGTCTGCCTGTATTATGATATATTGCATGATCACCTAATCAATATATTATTGATATTTGTCGTACACGGTCGGAGTTTGGATGGAGGTTGTGCACGCTCACTCGCCGAGCCTTATAATTATGTATGATTTATGAACGTAATGAATTTAATATGAATTCGTCATAAATCCGAGCATTGATTAATCATTCTCTTGCCTTATCGGGAACTAAATTCAAATAAAACCTTGTTCGGAATTTATGACTTGCATGTGCATGTTTTATATATATTTATCGCTCCTGCTCACTCAGTCTTCTAGAGACTGACCCTCTCCCTCCCCAACACTTTAGTGTGCAGGTTTGGCTTTGGAATTTCGGGCTAGGCGGAGGTTTGGAGTTTTAAGTGGGTCGAGTTAGGTTAGGGAGTCTCTGCACTCATATTGGTATTGGAATTATGTATGATTCGTTCTACTTTACCTTGAATTCGAACAAGTTATGAAATTTGATACCTATGTATTTATTATGAAATTGGCTTTACTGGATTTTGCTATGTTTTAAAAGAGGCCTGAAGAGCCCGAATTCCGTTTATGGCTTGTATACTTGAATTTTGGCTTCGTTGTGCATTATATTTTGTGGATTGGTAAACATTACAGGGTCTAGCTCCGCCTGGCTTAGGAAGGTTTTTATGTTTGTCTCCCGTTCGCTAGGGTTTGATACGGGTACGGATTTACTATTTCGTTACTCGTGTTGAGCCTTAGTGCGGGGGATGTGGTGCCTCACGTGCGGGGTGCTACATCCTTAAGTGGTATCAGAGCCCGGTTGCAAAACCGGTGTTCTTGAGTCGTGTCGGAGTCAGTTTAAGTCGAACGGCATAGGGACTATGTGATATTGTGTGCATTGCATCGATCTTGAATATGGAATTTGGCTTCTCTTAAGAATTTTGTTGAATCACTTGTTGCATCTTATACGGATTCTTGTCTTTCGTATCGAATATGTGTCATGAGCATGCACTAATCGCATGCATCTATTCTTGAAGTAAGCTGTGATTTATATCAAACCCTGGTCAAGTTCTACGACAAAGAAGATCGATTGCAAACTCTCTGAGACCTGGAAGATGAACAGGATACTCTGGGAAGAATGTAGAGAATTAGAGATGTGAGACTTCCCAAATGGAGCTAGAGTCAAGGATGAGGATTCGGGATGGGAAGATTGAATCTAGAGATGCGATGGCAGAGAGACATTTGGTGAAATCGGAATAGGAGATAATCATGGGATTGTTGGGACTCAGAAGACTAAATTATGAGAGTCTGCTACTTGGAGTGTTTTAATTGGATGCAGCAAGATTTGTCAACCTAAAGAATGAAGCGAACGAGTCTTGAAGATATTTGATCCCGGTTGAGATCGTTGAAGAGGTCTCGATAGTTAGGAGAGACTCAGATAAAATGGGCCCGGTAGGAGCTGTGTACCTGGGGTCGACAAGAAGGATTTCTGATTAAGCCTATTGAATTGAAATTAAGTCTATCGAAGTTAAGATCGGGAAGAATTGGACTTGGGTGCTCTAGATTTTGATCGTGATGGGAAACTCATAATCAATAGTCACGGTAATCTTAAGCAAGGTGTTGAGTGGGAGATGAGCTTGTTCTTCCAAAACCCAAGCTGAATTGCCATGTTGTGAAGTAAAATGGAAGATATGAAGCAACAAATGGAAATGGTAAAGAAAGGCAATCACTCCTTGAAAGGAAATCATGCGATCAAATGCAAGCAGTTGGAGGTGAATTGAACCTTCTAAAGGGTAAGTGCGGGTTTCTTGATGGAGACGACGATTAGAAGTAAAGGTCGAATTTGGAGAATAAATTGGATGTTAACTCCGTGGAAGTGGAAGATACAAGTTGATTTATAAAGATGCATGGGAATCTCGAAGACCGTGGGAAAGGCAAGGAATAATCACCAAGTCAAAGTAACCGCGGGACTCGGAGTAACAAGGAAAAGCTGTCGAGCTAACTACTTACCTCATTGGTGACAGGTTCCAAAGCATTCATAGCACGTGCATCATATTTTGCATTAATTATTTATTCTCTTGATCTTATGTTATTCGTGCATTTCTAATTGGTTTTGTTGCGCTAATGTGTGGTATAATTGCTTGGTGTAAACGTGACACATGCATTGCCATCTTTACCCAACATGCATTTTAGTGTTTACTCGATAGGAAGTCCTTTCGTCTCAACTATCAAGTATCAGTTCAATCAAGCTGCATCTGAGTTATGAGGAAGAGAAATGGGATTTACTCATCGAGAATTTCGATAAAAGAAGAATCAATGGAGTTCAACCCGGGACAACAGAAATTTAAGGGGGAGAGCACGACCGAAGAACAAATTGGACGATTGAAAAGGTGCTCGAAGAAATGTTTTAGTGGGAATGACGAAATTACAAATTTAGGAAGACCTAGAAGTCCTATTAGTGATGACCGGAGATAACTAAGGTGGCGTCAATGGTTAAGTGTTAAGAGGAGAACTAAGTTATTAAATTCGGGTTGAAGTCCATCATTAGGAATGAAGGAAATGGTTTGAAGAATGTTCCTATGTGTGGAACATGGATCTGGAGATAACAGAATTATAAGGGAGCGTCTGGAAACTCCTAAGTCAGAATTGACAAGAGAGAGTGTCGAATCAAGTTGGTATATGATGGAATGATGGCGATCACGAGTAATCTAATAGGGTACAAAGAAGGGGTTCAATAATGACACTATTATCAAGTTCTCGGTTAGTCCCACGATACTGCGGAAGGAAATCTAAGAAGAAGCCAAACCGGGAAAAGGTGACCATTGGAGGATTTACATCAAACAACAAGAATCATCAAGAACATTCTATCTTCAATACAAGAAATGTGGAGCCTGATGCCGAATGTGACCTTAAGGGGGTTTAAGAGTATGGTCCTTAAAAAGGATTGATCAATAGCTTCAGCGGGGAACCCTGAAGAGGTCCAAGACAAGCTGGACACTGAGTTACATTCAGGACAGATCACATCTTGGACAATGACAATTCACACTTTGAAATTTTGCAACTACGGTGAACGGTACTTATAGCATTCATGATACATGCATTCATGCAAATTTAACTTTTATAATTCCTATGTTAGGCGCTTTGATGTGTAATGTGTTAAATTACTTGGAATAATTGGAAATCAATATGGGAGATATTTGTTACTTACTTTGGGTGCCTTACATGATTTAAATTTGGTTTGCGTGAGTTGCTTGGGAGTATTGGAGACTTCCTTGCTTTATTTTCGGTTAAGAGACGGGGATTCTCTTATTTTTGTTTGAGAGACGGGGTACTCTCTTTGCTTGCGAGAGACGGGGTTCTCTCATTGTTATTGGAGAGACGGGGTTCTCTCATTGCTGCTTGAGAGACGGGGCTCTCTCCTTGTTGTTTGTGAGAGACGGGGAATCTCTCATTATTTGATTTCAAGCGTGTTTTGAATCCGAGGACGGATTCTTTTAAGGGGGAGAGATTGTAACGCCCCCGTTTTTCAGTTTAAGTAATGTGACGTATTTGTTTAAAAATTGCGCAAATTAAGTATTTAATTATATGATTAATTGTTTATAAGTGTTTTTATTTGATTTAAAACCGTAAACTTTGTTATTTAATTTAATTAATATGGAATTTAAGTTTAGTAATTCATTTATAACTATATGAATTCGTTCATGCGCATGAGTGTTCTATTTGTGCTTTGTTCATATATGTATTGATACCGAAATGTTGTGAAAATTTAATATGTCGTAAATATGTGTGTTATGAACGTGACTCTATGCTCGGTTTATGTTTTCGGATTCATTTGACGTGTTTATGAATTTAATTTGGATTTTTTGAAACCAAGTCGGGGGTTAACGAGCAATTAGCGCACCCTTGGTTCCGTATGTGATATCTTGAGCTCGGGAATTCGGATTCGAATTCCGACACTTCCGTTGCCTTCGTATCGACGATTCGGAGACAATGGAACAAGCCTCATACCTTTTTGAAATCATTAAGACCTCCAAAATCCAACCGTAACGGACAACTCGTGCAAGAAGAGCCCTTATGTTGACTAGTCTTCATGGTGGGACCCCATAACCCCTCTTAACTTAACCACACCTTAACCATGACTTATCTACCATGGGTTAACCCTTTCTCCTACCCTTTTAGCTGCAAAAACCGAGCCAAAATATCTCCTCTCATTCTGCAACTGATCGAGAGAAGGGAGAAGAGAAGAAGGAGAGAAACCCTTGGCCATCCTTTGTGATTTTGAGCTCAAATCACCATCTTCCTTCACCAAAACTTCAAGGTATGAATATTTATGTCTTCTCTACTCAATTATGTTTGATTTCATCTATTTAAAACATGATTTGGATCAGATTTGATTAGGGTTTGAATTATGAGATTAGTATGAACTTTTAGGGATTTTTGTCCTAGTGACCTATTTACTTGTGTAGCTGATTTCCTTGCTTAAACATGATCATATGAACTTGTTTCTTGATCTATTTCCTTCCCAACTGATAGTATATGATTTTAGGAGGATTTCTTCTCTTGCTCCTTTTATAAAATTTTGAGTTATGGAGCTTCAAACTTGATGATCAAACTATTTCCCCTGTTTTGTGACTGCTGTGTGAAATTTTGTGTTGTTGCATGATCATATGGCCTCCATTTCGTGTGAAATTGCATGGAGTTGATGTAAACTCATTGTTATATATGTTAGCATTCATGCTTTAAGTATTTGGTTCCATTTGAAGCCTCAAAACCGAAATACATGGCCTGTTTCTATGCATGCACCATGACAGATTTGTTGCTGTTGTGTTTGGTAAGTTGTTGGTCATCCTAATGTGCTTTAAATTGTACCATTTTGCATATATATGATGTATATAAGTTGTTTAGTATGTTAGCATGCATTCCCCAAAGTTTCAGATCCAAATTCAAGCCCTAAGTACTTGATCAAGGCATGATAGAATCATTAGGGCTCATATGTCCGATTGTAGCGACCCAGTTTTGTTTCACGGTTTCGATGATCTTAACGTGTGATTTAGCTTTTGCACTCTAAATGAAAAATGTTCATAACATGCCAAATATGTTGTATATGAAGTTTCAGAGCATTTGGAGTTCATTTGGTATGCCTTTGGATTGAGTTTGTTTGAGTTCAGTTTTGCCGGAAAATTTCAAAGGGGATTAAGTTCTGTACCGTGACACCCCCGTGTCTCATTTACTCATAAGAGGGAGACACGGGCGTGTCACACTCTCTGGGCAGCTCTGTACTGAGCCACGCCCGTGGCTCAGTTGGGCAAGGGTTGGTGACACCCCCGTGTCGCTTCCCTTGTGCAGTCCGTGTTGCTTCCTTTTCGGTTTTTGATTTGTTTCCCATCCTTAATGACTTTATCTCCCTTTATGTTGAACTATGAACTTGTTTTTCTATGTGTTAGGAGTATTGTGGTTCAATTTCGTGGCATTTGGATGAGTTATAGGTATGCTTTTGCTTATTGCCGTTTATGTGTGTTTATATGTCGTTTATGAATCGCATCATTTATTTTCTATATCATATCACTTCTTCTTGTTGCCCAACCTTGAATATATGCTATGTTATGTAATATGAAGTATATGGTAACATTATGGAAGAGCTTGAACATGTTCTGTGCCCTTATTTGGATTCTTGAATTATTGGATTGGAAGTATGAATTGAATGATTTATGATTGAACAAGTGAATAAATTGGTTATATGATTTTCATGACTTAATATGATCTTTATGCCTTCATATCATGCTTGAGCATTGCCGTGCGTCATATGTGGTTCATTTAGAGTCTTGAGTCTCACGAACACGTCTTGTGGTCTTTTGTACAGTTTGTCTCCAGGGTGGAGAGCTTTTGATCGTCAGGCACTTGGTGCTCGATCCTTGTTTCTTCACGGTTAAGGTGAGGGTGGTTTTCGTTTTAGTTATGTAACAAACCCTACAACCCTTATGTGAAAAGCTTTGGCCAAAAACCTTATGATTATATATATATATATTTGGTTTTCAAATGAGTTATCGAGTAAATTCTTCTGAATTATATGTATGAGCGTACATAAGCTTAAAAATGGTTTTGTAATGAGGCTATGCTCCAAACCGTGTGTCTTCATGCTAGCTATGGATTAGGATGACACGGAGAGGTACGTATATAGCATATGCCGAATTACACGGTAAGGTATGATTTCTTATAGTATGTATCATATGTATGTATTGATATGTTTTGGCGAGACACATTTATTACTTATTACGGAACGGGCCCCGGGACTTAGTGTATGTGGCTAACCGAGGAAGCAAGGGCTGACGGGGATCCCATATACTAGTCCCACTATTTAAACAGCGGTACTGGACCTCGTCAGGAGATTGGCGGGGAAAGGGAGCTGAGTGCCATCTGGGGAGTCATGTAACCCCTTTTGGTCAAAGACAGGGTGGTCGGGCCTTGCAAACCCACCATCAACCCGGAGGAAGAAGGTTGGAATTAATTATAATTGAATGATTGATTGACTGATTGATTATCGATTGATAGGCACTGTGCGGGAAGGCCGGGAATCGGATTGCCCAAACAATATATTTAGGACTTGATTTATGGTCTGCCTGTATTATGATATATTGCATGATCACCTAATCAATATATTATTGATATTTGTCGTACACGGTCGGAGTTTGGATGGAGGTTGTGCACGCTCACTCGCCGAGCCTTATAATTATGTATGATTTATGAACGTAATGAATTTAATATGAATTCGTCATAAATCCGAGCATTGATTAATCATTCTCTTGCCTTATCGGGAACTAAATTCAAATAAAACCTTGTTCGGAATTTATGACTTGCATGTGCATGTTTTATATATATTTATCGCTCCTGCTCACTCAGTCTTCTAGAGACTGACCCTCTCCCTCCCCAACACTTTAGTGTGCAGGTTTGGCTTTGGAATTTCGGGCTAGGCGGAGGTTTGGAGTTTTAAGTGGGTCGAGTTAGGTTAGGGAGTCTCTGCACTCATATTGGTATTGGAATTATGTATGATTCGTTCTACTTTACCTTGAATTCGAACAAGTTATGAAATTTGATACCTATGTATTTATTATGAAATTGGCTTTACTGGATTTTGCTATGTTTTAAAAGAGGCCTGAAGAGCCCGAATTCCGTTTATGGCTTGTATACTTGAATTTTGGCTTCGTTGTGCATTATATTTTGTGGATTGGTAAACATTACAGGGTCTAGCTCCGCCTGGCTTAGGAAGGTTTTTATGTTTGTCTCCCGTTCGCTAGGGTTTGATACGGGTACGGATTTACTATTTCGTTACTCGTGTTGAGCCTTAGTGCGGGGGATGTGGTGCCTCACGTGCGGGGTGCTACAATAAGAATCCTCTAAGATCTTTGGGAATTATAGATCTTTGAAAAAAAGTGGGAGCTACATAGATTAAAGACCTAATCTCATGTATATCATTATTATTCAACATGCTCACTAGTTTTCTGTTTTTCCATTTAGGTCATAGATTCTGTGATTCTCTACGTGTTTTGAAATGGCAACCAAAAACCCTCTAGTATCGATCCTGGAGTCAAACAAGTTGACTAGTCCCAACTATTCTGATTGGCTTAGGAATCTAAAAATCGTTCTAGATTCCGAGAAGAGAACTTATGTTCTCTACGAGGTGGAGCCCGTTCCCGAAGCGGACGCTCCAACCCGGACTGAGCAGGATGTGATCCAGAAGTGGAATGATGATAATCTCCAAGCCCGTTGTCTCATACTTGCTAACATTTCTCCGGACAGGCAAAGGTAACATGAGTCCATGGAATTCAATTGGGAGATTTATGACCACTTAGAGCAACTTCACCGCCCTCATGAGCGTGTTACAAGGTATAACACCTCAAAGGAATTGTTCTATTTGAGAATGAAGGAAGGTACAAGTGTCCATGAATATGGACTCAAGTTTCTTGCTCTTACTGAGAAACTTGCTTCCATGGATATGCCACTGAGGGATGAGCTTTCAGTGGACTTGTTGCTAGCCTCGCTCCCACCATCATTCAATCCTTTTGTCCTTAACTTCAACATGAATCATGCAAATGCTAGTGTAGCTGAGCTGATTAGTCAGCTTGTGACTGCTGAAAGCACAATCAAGAAGGACAACAAGGTTATGATGGTCACTGCTCCATCTTCTTCTAAGCCTTCCAAAGGCAAGGGCAAGAAAGCCCAAAAGAAGAAGACGTCCCTTAGGCCCAATAGAGGCATCACGGTGGGAAAAGTCTAAAAGAAGAAACGTGATCAGAAAGAGAACGTTTGCTTCCATTGTGGCAAACCGGGGCATTGGAGGAGAAACTGCCAAGAGTACAAGGCTACTATAAAGAATGGTATGTTTCTCGTTGAAATAAATCTTTCATTTAATTCTAACTCTTGGGTACTTGATACCGGTTGTGGACCTCATATCTGTAATGATGTACAGATGCTAAAGTGAGGTCCGACAGCTGAAGGGAGGAGAATGTGTCTTGAAGATTGGGGACGGCTCAACGGTCGAAGCTCAAGCTTTAGCCACAATTAGATTAGATTTAGGTCATTCTGTTTTAGTTTTAAATAAAGTCCTTTATGTACCAGACATTATTCGTAATATTATTTCAGTTCCAATACTTGATTGCGAAGGTTATGAAATTAATATTAAGAATGGTAACTTTTTCCTCAAAAAGAATAATTTTTCAATATTTCTTGGTACATTAAACAGTGGACTTTATCTAACTCAAAACAGTAATATTTTGAATATACAATGAGAAACAAAACGTAAGAGAGATGACGAAGTCTCAGCATCTTTGTGGCACGCTAGATTAGGGCATATTTCTAAGAACAGAATTAGCAAGTTAACTACCTTAGGGGCATTCTCTGAAAATAACCTTAAACAGTTGACTTCCTGCGAATCCTGTCTCAAAGGAAAGATATCCAAAACTCTTTTCAAAGGAAGTGTGGAACGAACCCTAAAGACCTTGGATTTGATCCATTCCGATATTTGTGGACCGCTTAGTGTAAGCACTCGAAACAATCATTAGTACTTCATAACCTTTATTGACGACTTTAGTCGTTATGGTTATGTATACTTAATGAAGTACAAATCTGAGGCTTTTGAGAAATTCTTAGAATTTCAAAAGGAGGTTGAGAACCAAACTGGTCACAAGATCAAGACACTTCAATCTGATCGAGGTGGCTAGTATCTTAGTGAAGAATTCCTTAATCATCTCAGAGATAATGGCATTATCTCTTAGTGGACTCCTCCAGGAACTCCTCAGCTTAATGGAGTTTCTGAGAGAAGGAATCGAACCCTACTTGTTATGGTTCGCTCCATGATGAGTTTCACTGACTTACCACCTTCTTTCTGGGGCTATGCTCTAGTAAGTGCAACCAAGATTTTGAATCTTGTTCCTTCTAAGCCAGTCCCCAAAACGCCCTATGAAATGTGGCATGGTAAAATCCCTAGTTATTATTACTTAAGAATTTGGGGTTGTCCTGCTTATTTGAAGAGGATAGTGGGAGATAAGTTAGAAGCTCATTCTAACTTATGCTACTTTGTTGGCTACCCTAAGGAATCCATATGATACTACTTGTATGATCAAACTGAACAAAAGGTGTTTGTTTCAAGAAATGCGACTTTTCTTGAGGAATCGTTCCTAGAAGAAAAGAAAGGTAAGATCACAGAAATCGAAGAAATTTGAGATATTCCCACACCACATTTAGAGGACACGTCCTATTCTGACACCCCGCAACCAATCACGAACTTCGATACACGTGAAACTCCTCCTCTAAGGCGTTCTGAACGCACTCCTAGACAGCCGGAGAGATGGTACGGTTTTCTCCATGAAATCTCTCAAGAGGATAATGATCCTCTAACATATGAGGAGGCACTGTCAGACTCGGATTCTGAACAGTGGAAACAAGCAATGAAATTTGAAATGGATTCCATCTACTCCCAACCAAGTTTGGACCTTGGTAGATTTGCTTGATGGGGTTAAACCCATAGGTTGCAAATGGATCTTTAAGAGAAAGCTTGGAGTAGATGGAAGCATTGCAGCCTATAAGGCAAGACTGGTTGCAAAAGGCTTCACTCAAAGGCCCGGTGTGGACTTTGATGAAACCTTCTCACCGGTTGTAATGCAAAAGTCCATTCGGATCGTGCTTGCCATAGCTGCATATTACGACTATGAGATATGGCAAATGGATGTGAAAACTGTCTTTCTCAATGGAGACATTGATAAAGACATTTATTTGGATCAACCCATAGGTTTCACATTTAGTGGGAGTGAGCAAAAGGTTTGCAAACTCCAAAGATCAATCTACGGATTGAAACAGGCTTCTAGGAATTGGAACATTCGTTTTGATGAAGCAGTCAAAGCGTTTGGCTTCGTTCAAAATTCGAATGAGTCCTGCGTGTATAGAAAGGAATTGGAGACTTCAGTGCAATTCTTGGTACTTTATGTTGATGACATCCTTCTAATTGGGAATTCGAAGGATAACATGAAAGTTACCAAATCTTGGTTATCGAACAAATTCAAGATGAAAGATCTTGGTGAGGCGTCCTACATTCTCGGGATAAAGATCTATAGGGATAGATATAAGAGATTGATAGGACTATCACAATTAATGTACATAGATAAAGTACTAAAACGGTTCAGTATGGAGAATGCGAAGAATAAAGTTCTCCCCATGAGTGTAGGAACATCTCTTTCGAAGAAGATGTGTCCTAAGACGAACCTTGAGAAGGAAAGAATGACTCATGTGCCTTATGCCTCGGCAATATGTAGCATAATGTATGCAATGCTACGTACTCGACCGAATGTGGCTTATGCACTTAGTGTAACGAGCCGCTTCCAATCAGACCCTGCAGAAGGTCACTGGACTGCCGTGAAGAATATCCTAAAGTATTTACGAAGTACTAAGGATTTATTCTTAGTATACGGAGGACAGAAAAATCTAGTAATCAGAGGATACTACGATGCAAGCTTTGCATCTGACTTAGATGATTTTAAGTCAATGTCAGGATACATTTTCTGCCTTAACGGTGGAGCAGTAAGTTGGAGAAGTTCCAAGCAGACGACCACTGCAGATTCGACCACTAAGGCTGAATACTTAGCTGCGAACGATGCAGCTAAGGAAGGTGTTTGGATTAGACACATCATTCAAGAATTGAATGTCGTTCCTAGCATGAAAGACCCATTACTGTGTTTTGTGACAACACTGGGGCGGTTGCTCAAGCAAGAGAACCAAGATCTCACCAACGGACCAAGCACATTATGAGAAAGTATCACCTAATCCGTGATATCATCAAACGAGGTGATGTGCAAATAGAGAGGGTCACATCAGCAGAGAACGTGGCAAACCCGCTTACTAAACCCCTTAGTCGAGAAGCTTTCGAAGGTCATCTTGCAAAGATGGGACTTAGATTAGCTCCTGAATGGCTTTGATGGGCAAGTCGGAGATTGTTAGGAATAGTGCCCTGAAAGCCGATGTAATAGTCAGCTTTAGTACTTTTCTTTTGTAAATCACAGATAATCTTTGAATAATACGAATTAAGGCAACACTTATTTGTATGCTCTTGTTTGATTGTGTGTTTCCTTTTGCTGCGCATATATGAGAACTCCCCTAATCAATATAACTTGTAGGACTCAACTATTTAGGTGAAGTGGTTCATGAGACGAGCTCTATATCACATAAGTCATGATTAGATATCACTCCAAGCCGATGAGTCCGAAAGACAGTGGGAGTGTCAACCTGACTCGTTCGAGGCTTGCTCGTTTGATCACGCCCTTAAGGACCACCCTGTTTCGTGGGGTGCAAAGTGTATAGTTGATACATGAGTGATACATGGGGGTGCTTACTTGTTATAAGTAGGTACACTGAGGTGCCTCGTGTGAGAAGATTCCTAAATGGGAAAGGAAGTTTCTATATCTGGAAATAGAAACTTCTAGATTAGGAAATTTCTCACGAGTCATTGATGTGATTAAGTGATCCTTAAACTTGAGGTTCCATTGATACTTTATGAGCTAACTCTATGGTCTTAGGTGTAAGCTTTAAAGGGTGTCGCGTTAGGCAATTGATTCAAGGATTATGCTGGGGTTGCACAAGTGGCACATGAAAATATATGAGAATCAATAAAGGACCTAAGCTTGCATTAGCAAGATGATGATCTCTCATTACATAAGTCATTCATATGCCATCTAGGAGTCCTTAGCCAAGGCAGTGGATCAAGACATCAAGAAAAGAGTTTTTTGGATTGAGATCAAATGGATATGAAATGCACTTAGCATTAAGATCAAGATTATTAGGGTTCTAATTATTCCCTTGCCCTAGATCTTGATCGAGAGATGGGACGTAGGAGGATTGCATCTCACATATGTCAATGACTTAAAGGTTCTATCGAATCGAGACATTCTTATTCAGCTAGGGGTCAAACACCTGTTGCTAGACTATGGTCGTTTGATCTGTGGACTGATTAATTAATTAGAGAATTAATTAATTAGGGTCACTGCTAATTGAATTAAGAACCTAGAGGGTCACACACAACAACCCGGTTACGTGGGTTAATGCTTGATTCTATTAAACGAGTTGATCGAATCATTAATAGAATGGTGGGGAGCCACACGTGTGGAACACGTGTGAGCCACACGTGTGGAACACGTGTATGACACGTGTCCTTATGGACACGTGTAGTCACATGTGTGTATGTGTATAAACATTAAATAATTAATGTGTTGATTATTTAATGGACTTTGATTTAATTTTGAATTAATATTAAAGTTTTAATTTGGAGAAATAAAGTCTAATAATTAATTAATTATGAATTATTTATATTATTAGTCTTCAAGTTATTTATTGTAAAATAAATAAAGTAAAATTAATAATATAAAAGAGTTAGATTAGAATTTTGCTTTCCCAGTTGATCAAAAGAAAGACTTTTGGTCAAAGTAAGAGACTCAGTCTCCAAGCAAGAAATCCCTTTCCAAAAGAGTTTGGAATTCCTTGTCCAATAAGGAGTGGGGTTCGAACCCTAGGGGATGATACACAATTTCTCCTTCTCCATAATTATACACTAAACCCTAGAACCTAAACACTTAATATAGAACTAGCATCCTTCCTATTCGGATCGTTGTCGTGGTTGGTGGACTATTCTCTAGAGGGCTACTATCGTGAAGTCTTGAAAGATTCAAAGGAGCTTTTGGGGATCAAGCCGCGTGAAGAGAGTTCTTGGGCGGCTAGAACGTGTCAAGAAAGCTACTATCTAAGTGAGTTTCTTGATCAGTACGAATTTGGGAATAGGAATTGCAAGATTCGATCCTTGCTTAGTTGGGAAAATTTTAAATTTCCGCTGCGTTTCCTTTGTGTTTTCCTCACACCGGGTTCATAGGCTACTTTCAAGTTTTCATTTCTCTTGGTCTTGTTCGATAAGATGTAGCCAAGTGGGTTTCTCTTCTATTAGTTAAATGACCCGATATATACCCAATGTGTAAAGCTTTAAGCCAAAGTATTATAAATATATATATCGAGTCTTTTGAAGAGTCAATGATTTTGAACGTATAGCTTTTCTTGTTTATTGAATCCCTAACCAAATGTTTTGGCGATGTTAGGAATAGTGCCCTAGAAAGGCGATTGTATATCCGCTTTGTGCTTTTCCTTATTGTAATCACAGACAATCTTTGAATGAAATAACGAATTGAGGCAACACTTCTTTATATGCTCTTGTTTGGTATGCGTTTACTTTAGCTGTGCATGTATGAGAACTCCCCTAATCCTGATGACTTTAGGACTCTACCATTTAGGTGAAATGGTTCATGAAACGAGCCCTATATCACATAAGTCATGATTAGTAAAATACTCCAAGCCGATAAGTCCTACAGACAGTGGGAGTGTCAACCTGACTCCTCTAAGCCTTGCTTGTGGGATCATGCCCTTAAGAAGGACCACCTTGTTTCATGGAGGTGCAAAGTGTATAGTTGATAAGTGCGTGATACATGAGGGTGCTTACTTTAATAAGTAAGTTCACTGAGGTGCCCCGTCTGAGAACATTCCTAAATGGGAAAGGAAGTTTCTATTTCAGGAAATGGAAACTTCCAGATTACGAAATATCTCACGAGTCATTGATGTGATTAATTGATCCTTAAGACTTGAGGTTCCTTGTCACTTTAAGAGTTAACTCTGTAGTCTTAGGTATAAGCTTTAAAGGGTGTCGCCTTAGACAACTGATTCAAGGCTTATGCTGGGGCTGCACAAGTGATTCATGAAAGTGAATGAGAATCAAGAAAGGACCTACACTTGCATTTGCAAGGTGATCTGTTATTGTATAAGTCATTCATATGCCATATGGAGTCCTTGGCCAAGGCAGTAGATCAAGACATCAAGAAAAGGGTTTCTTGGATTGAGATCAAATGGATATGAAATGCACTTAGCTTTAAGACCGGATTATTATGGTTCTGATTATTCCCGTGCCCTAGATCTTGGTTGAGAGATAGTAAGTAGGAGGATTGTATCTCACATGAATCAATGACTTAAAGGTTCTGTCGAATCCGAACATTCCAATTCAGCTAGGGGTTAAATACCTGTTGCTAGATTATGGTCGTTTAATCTGTGGACTGATTAATTAATTAGTGAATTAATTAATTAGGGTCACTGCTAATTGAATTAAGACCTAGAGGGTCACACACAACAACTTGGTTACATGAGTTGAGGCTTGGAAATGATTAAACGAGTTAATCGAGCCAAGAGGGTTCCACACGTGTGAAACCACACGTGTGGGTCACGTGAGTGACACGTGCCCTTGTAACACGTGTCCCACACGTGTGTATACATATATTGTATATATATATTAAATAGTTGAATGTGTTAATTATTTAATAGACTTTGGTTTAATTTTTGAATTAAAAAGAAAGTCTTATTTTGGAGAAAAATAATCTAGTTAATTAATTATGAATTAATTAATTAGATAAAATAAGTTATTTTTATTAAAATAAATAAAGTATAAAATTATCCAAAAATAGTTTGGATATTTTAGCTCTCTTGAAAGTTGATTTGAATTTGAATTCAAAGTCAAAGTCAAAATTACTTGATGATCAAGTAATAGGAGAGAGGGACCAAAATCCTTAGTCCATAAGGATTAGGATTTTTGGCCACTCCCTTGTTATAAATAGGGGAGTTCGAGCTCCCCTTAGAGCTAATTGGCAATTCTTTTGATTCATATGTTGAACACCATCCTTTCTCCAAGATAAACGAAACCCTAGGTTAAGCCTAAACACTAACTAGAGAACTAGCATCCTTACTAGTTAGATTGTAGTCAAGTTGGTGGACTATCTCTAGAGAGCTTCAAGTTAGAAGTTTGAAGATTCGAGCTTTACCAAGGAGAGGGGATCAAGCCGCGAGAAGAGCGTTCTTGGGTGGCTTGAAACGCTTCAAGAAAGAATAAAAGAAAAGTAAGTTTCTTAACTCTACGAATTTGGATACACGATTGCGAGTCCAAGGTCCTTTTATTGGAAAATTTTTAAATTTCCGCTGCTTTCTGATTCGTGTTTTCCAACAGGCCAGACATGATTGAATGCACTGAATGGGGGCTGTAGGACTATGTGTACGTAGCTATCCGGGGAAGCATGGGCTGATGGTGATCCTCGTGCGCTAGTCCCAACATAATGATGGCGATATCGATCCTCTCTAGGAGATTAGCGAGGAATGGGAACCGGGATTTTGGGGCTTCATGAACCCCTCTAGCCACAATGATTGAGTGGACGGTGCTTTGGACGAGTCCGTCCACTAACCGGAGGAAAAAGTTGTAAGTGATAATGATTCTGATTGAATGATTATGAATGAATGTTGTTTGATCATGAATGAATGAATGGTTAATGCACACAAGTGGTGAAGTTTGGAGAATTTGCCTACTCGTCGGGCTCACGTATTGGCCTATTGAATGAATGAAAGAATTGATTGTTGTAATCCTATGCATTGTTTTCCTTGTTTTCACCCGCTTGGGAAATTGTTTCAAAACCTTGCACGGGATTATAGCTTGCATGTGTGTGTTTAAATTCCGTATTATTATTGTATTAAGCCTTGTTTTATACCCACCGGTCTTTTAAAGACTGAACCCGATTTGTTTTCAGTTTTTCTTGCAGGTTTGGAGTGCTAGGTGGGAGGTCGAGTCTGTCAAGTCTTTTGGTTAAGTTTGAGTTTGGTTATATGCATATTGTAATTTGAATTAGTTTATATGAAAGAATGTATGAATTTTTTGTTATATTATTTTGAATTCAGGACAGACTTCTAGGGATAGATTGAACCCCGTGAAGTTTTGATTTATGATTATTGAGAGCTTATGGTTTAAATTGTATAACCGTGTTGGCCCTTTAATGGAATTATTCGTTTATTGTGGCTGTGAAGCTGTCTACCTATATTTTGAATATAACATTGCTTTCGAAAGTTAGCTCCCGCCTAGCATAGTGAGTGATTGAGTCCCCGTTCGCTCTGATCTGGTATGTGTATGGATTACCCATTTCATATACGGGTCGGGTCTTAGTGCGGGGGATGTGGCGTCACGCGCTCGGGCGCTACATTATCTCCCGTTCACTATAACTTAGCACATGTGTGGAGTCCTGGTTTCGTTAAACGTATCGAGTTATGGTGCGGGGATGTGGTGCCCACCGCTTGGGGTGCTACATATAAGGCCTATTTGGTAGCAAAGGGATATATACAGACCTTCAGGATTGATTACTCCGAGACTTTTTCCCCAGTGGCAAAATTGGATATGGTACGGTTTTGCTCTCGGTGGCTGCGAATCAGGACTATCCCCTATACCAGTTTGATGTAAAAAAATATTTTTCTACGCGGAGACTTATCAGAAGAAGTCTATATGGAGCCACCTCCGGGATTTACAGATGACTTTGACAGAGGCGAAGTATTCAAGCTTCGTAAGGAGTTATACGGGCTGAAGCAGTCACCACGAGCATGGTTTGGCAGGTTCACCTTAGCAATGTAGCACCATGGATATGTTCAGAGTAACTCTGACCATACTCTATTTCTGAAACGACGAGGGGAATTGATCACATGTCTGATCATCTATGAGGACGACATGATCATAACAGGGAGTGATATAGAAGAGATAGGCCAACTTCGAGAGAATCTCTTTAAGGAATTCAAAATGAAAGACCTTGGGGGTTTGAAGTACTTCCTGGGAATTGAAGTGTATATTCTCGATCTACTTGCTGAGACTGGAATGCTAGATTGCAAACCAGTTGAGACTCCGATACAGGTAAATCATAAACTCAAGATAGAAGAAAGTGGGGAACTAGCTCAGAAGGAACGGTACCAATGCTTGGTTGGTAAACTGATCTACTTGTCACATGCTAGGCCGGATATTGCTTATGTTGTGGGAGTTGTGAGCCAGTTTATGCATCAACCACAGAGGGAACACATGGAAGCAGTTATTTGGATTATCCGATACTTAAAAGGGCACGGTCGGGACTGGAATAATATTTGGAAGGCAATGCCATCTGAAAAAAGAGGCTTACACTGATGCAGATTGGGTAGGAAGCCCAATGACAGAAGATCCACATATGGGTTCTTTACACTAGTCGGAGGGAATGTGGTAACATGGAGATGTAAAAAACAAAAGGTGGTAGCGTTATCCAGCGCAGAGGCTGAATTCAGAGGCATAGCTAACGGCGTAACTGAGATACTCTACGTAAGGAAGTTACTATCAGAGATTGGCATGGGTCCTTAGAGTTGGAGTTGTAGCACCCAGCACATGAGGCAGCATATCCCCCGCACTATGGCTCAACACGAGTAACGAAATTTGAAGTCCGCACCCGTATCAAATCATAGCGAACGGGAGACAAGCAAAACAACCCTCCTAAGCTAGGAGGAACTTAGACCCTGCAAATATAACCAACCAACAAAACATAATGCAGCGGAAAATTAAAATCCAAACACATGCATTGGCCACGGGCCTACAGAAATTAAACGCACGAACCACAAATAGACTTGGGCTTCTCAGGCCTCTTTTTAAGTCATAACAAAACCCGGCAAGGGCAATTTAATAACAAATACATAAAGATTCAAATTCATAATCTTACACAGTCGGATCATACACAATTTAAATACATATGTGTAACACCCCTGGAGCGAAGGGCGCCACATCCCCCGCACTAAGGTCTAACCCGAGTAACGAAATGGAGGGTTCATACTCGAATCAAACCATAGCGAATGGGAGACACACAAAACACCCTCTCTAGGCGGCCTAGACCCTCAAGAACTGAGAAAATTAAAACGAGAGTAGCGGAAGCGTAAACATACATACATAAATCCCAAGATATCAAATCATAGCATATGAGGGTTAAAGTTGTCAAGATAAACTATAAGAACAAATATATATATACAATGCCCATCCGGGGCCAAAATAGCATGAGTAATCAAGAGACATAAGTCAAAAGTGCATAAAGTTAAGGTACATAATCCAAAAACAAATGCATGAGACCCGAGCTACACCACAAGACAACTCGACAGACTCTTGCCGCCTAGCTCGACTCAAGAGGTACCTGCAACTCAAAAGAAAGGGGAAAAAGAAGGAAAAACAACGAGGGTTAGTCCTAAAGACTAGTGAGGGGGTTGAACTCACACACCCGATATACATATAGAGCATAACGCTTAACAACATAAAAAATCCATGGACCGAGAATGGTTTTTGCAAGCCTAAGTGTTTTCCCCGTGTTATATATATATATATACTTTAGAGAAAACATGGGCCGGAGGCCAAATAACAAGTTTTAAGCACTTATAAATCCTTTCTCGTTCCATAGATTATACAAGATTCACCAACTCGGCGAGTACGAGTCACATCTCCAAACTTCCATAAACAAATAAACAAAACCAAGCAAAACAAAACAAAATCCAACCTCCACACCGAGTGATAGAAGGGTTGACGGCCCTAACTATCCAAAAATCACAAGAGACAAGGCTTAATTACGACCTTGAAACCTTCGACGGTTGCTTCCGCCGGCTCAAGAGAAACACCTTTCCCCAAACCTCCCGAGGTTAGGTGAGACTCTCAAAAGGAAAATGTTGATGGAAGAGCTCGGCGACCCCACGGCCGACCCCAAGATTACCATACCATTCTCCGGGGCCCAAACATTTCACAAAAATCACGCAAAGAGCAAAACTTATCTTTCAAAGCCACAAATCTCGCTTACACACACACGCTTAATCGAAGGTTTTCAAAACAAAGGCAAAATAGCTTATATACTTATACAAAGCGTTTTCAAGATCATATAACAAATGGGACAAGCCCTCAAGATACATATCTTACACGTATTTCGCATGCGAGGCTTCAAACCAAATAGGGGTTGTAGGTTAATTAACTAAAAGAAACAAAACCTCACCTTAACACCGATAACAGAGACAAAAGAAAGTAACCGGGCACTTAGGGGGCAACCTCGTCGTCCACGGGAAGAACCTCTGAACAAAACAAACAACAAAGGGGGATAATCTTAGACTCAAAATGAACCACATTGACGCTCGGTAAATGCATATGTATGTTCATGATGCAAATGGCATGAAATGAATTCACACTTAAGTCATATGAGAGCACGCATTGCATATAAGATCATAATTCACAAACAAGGGCATAAAACGAGTCAATGATTCCCAACATTAAGCTTAACACAAAATGTAACAATTTAATCAAGTATACAAGTCGGAAACAAGACAAGAAAGCTAACCAAAAGCAATGGAATCAACAAAAGAAATCCTCCCGAAAGCTAGCGTGTAAAGTACGGCCGTACCCAAAACTCAAGGGCCTGCACTCCATCTCCCCGCCCGGGGAGATTTTGTTCTTCAAAGTACCCGCCCGGGTACGACATGCAGAAAGTGTCTGCATAAGAAGTACCCGACTGGGCACTTCCCAGGCCAAAATCTCCCCGCCCGGGGAGACCATTCCAACCACGAAAAATGGTGGTTTCACCCCTGTTCAGCCCTGCAAACCTTGCCAAACAAATACCAACTCATCTAGGCATGTTAAGGCATGAAGTAAGGATGAAAATCAACACAAAAACTCCATCAAACATGGTTAAATCGAGCAACAACTGACAGGAACGAAAAGGAAGCAATAAAAAAGCATAACTCCTCTAAAACCTCAAGAACACTAATGGTGGATTCATGTAATCAACTCTAACACTTGAAGCAAGTCCATACAACTCAAAGTGGATGACTAAGGAATCATAATCATGCACCAAGCTCCAATAATTCACAAGGAAACATGCTAAAGAACCCAAAATCCACAAAACCCTTACTATTCATGTGGTATACTCATTCTCATGAAATTCAAAGATAAAGCTCAACATTTTACACTTAATAGAACCATACAAGCTTGGAGAACTCAAAAATATACTTACCTTCAAAATTTGAGAAGAAATGGAGGAGTAGATTGACCAAAACCTTCAAAAATGCAATAGTTCTCTTTCTTCTTCCTTGGTTTCTCTTGGAGCTGAATTTGGGGAATTTTTCTTGCTTCTTGGGGTGTGGAGCACGAAATGGGTGAGGAAAAGAGGGCATATGCTGAGTTCAAGTCATTAACCAAGGTTAAGGAAGGGTTTGGTTATGTTTAGGAGTCCACAAGTATTGATTAGTCAACAAAGGAGGGCTATCATGCAACAAGGGGTCGTTCCGATCGATTTTCGAGGGTCCAAATGGGCTTAGAAAAGTGTGAGGGTAGGTTCCAAAGCTTGCAAATCTCTTCATGAGTCCAACACCTCTTCCGGAATTCGAATCCGAATTCCCTAGCTCAAGATACGCCGCCCGGAACCCGAGGTGCGCTAAATGCTCTTTAACCATCCTCCAGGTTCCGAAAAACAAAACGAGCACAAAGCCACACCAATCAAATCCCGAAACACCAAACGAGCATGCTAACACGTAAATAACTCACATAGGTTACGTATATCAAGAATTCACAAAAGTCGGAATCAAAGAAGGGCATACAAGAAACAAAATACAAACAAAAGAGCATAAACGTTCAAAAATTCAAATAACAATTAAACAAGTAAGATCAATTAATTAAGAACATTAAAACAATAAAAGGTATAATTAAATAAATAATAACGCATTTAACACCCTGTAAATGCATACCTGTAGATCCGGAAGGTCGGGATGTTACAATATGCGAGTGCAGGAACTCTACTAACTTAACTTGACCGACTCAAAGACTCAACACAACTCCGCCTAGCTCGAAACTCCAAAGCCAAACCTGCACACTAAAAGATTGGGGAGGGAGAGGGTCAGTCTCTAGAAGACTGAGTGAGCAGGAGCAATAAATATATACAGAAACATGCGCATGCAAGTCATAAATCCCGAGCAATGTTTTATTTGAAGTTATTTCCGAAGAAGGGCTAGAAGATAACTAGCAATGCCCGGACTTTACAACTAAGTAATATTAAATTCATTAAGTTCATAAATCATACATAAACATTAAGGCTCGGCGAGTGAGCGTGCATCATCACCAACCAAACTCCGACCGTGTACGACAAATATCATTAATACATTAAATACGTGATGATGCAATATATTATAATACACACAAATCAAATATCATAACATAAGACATAGTCGTTTGGGCAATCCGTGTCCTGACCTTCCCGCACGGTGCATAACAAACATAACATAATCATAATCATAACCATAACATAATTCCAACCTTCTTTCTCGAGGTGGTGGACGGGTTTGCAAGACCCGACCACCTCATACATAATGGCTAGAGGGGTTCATGAGGCCCAAAAGCCCGACTAGCGTTTCCTCGTCAAAACTCCTAACGAGGTACGTTCCGTCGTAAAAATAAATGGAATTAGCATATGGGATCACCGCCAGCCCTTGCCTCCCTGGATAACCGCATGTACTAAATTCCTGGGCCCGTGAACATAACATAATCTCGCCAAAACATTTGATTCATAACAAACATAACATATTTCATAATTCATTAGAAAAGGGTTTACTCGATCATAATTTACTCGATGACTCTACTTTAAAAATAACATATATATATATATATATACATAAGGTTTTTGGCCAAAGCTTGTCACATAAGGGTGGTAGGGTTTGATACATAGCTAAAACAAAAACACCCTCACCTGGAATACCATAAGACATAAAGCATAAGTAATACGGGTGCCTAGTCAAATCGGAAGTCTCCGCCCTGGAAACGAACTGTACAAGAGAAGGAACAAGGTGTACTCGTGAGAATTGACTCGATATGAAACCACATAGACGCATGGCATGTTATGCACATGATATGAGATGCATAAAAAACATAAATCATGTGATGAGGTCGAATAATCAGGGAATTCATTCAAAATGATCAATACATGGTGGTTCCGTATTCATATGTTTCATATCTTTCATATTTTGTATCAAATCGAACTATAAGCCATATATGATAGGAATAACATAGGTTATGAATGCATAAGTTATGATACTATGGCAAGGAATCGTTCATGTGTATGATTAATACTTCGAGGACATATAAACGTTCAACGCATTCATTTCAAGACTCATTCAAAATCATTTAAGTTCATCACTTTCATAAATCCTACCGATTTAATTCAAGGAATTCAAATGATGCACATAATACATATTATACCATGTATACAATTCAAACAAGTTATGAAAAGGAAGCAAGATGTCACTTAGGGTTCAAACATGAAGCATCAAGGCATACATGTACCATTTAAATTCATTTAAGTTCATATCTTTTATATATCAAGCCCAATCAATTCAAGAATTACCAACTAATGAGCATAACACATCATATAACAAGTATACATATCATACAAGTCATAAAATAATAAATAAGAAGCAATTAGGGTTCATCTTGGAAGCAAGAAACCCATGCATGCGCACATTAGGAGCATTAATGACATATTGATACACAACTCGGAAAATATTCGACGAAAAATCATGAAACTTCAAAACACATAAGTTAACACGTTATATGACATGTTAATGAAGTGATTGAACCAAAAACGAGCCAACAAAGCCATGGAATTCACGTGGAAAAACTAAAATCTCATGCAGAAAACATGAAGGTCGCGGCCGCGACCCATTTCCTTCAAGAAATGGTAGCGGCCGCTACCCATTCAAAGTTATGATTTTTGATCAATTGTTCCATAAACTCGAAACATGGCCAAATTCAAGTCGCGGTGGCTACCTGAAATGCATGTGATTCAGGTCGCGGGCGCGACCTGAGAGAGCAATTAAAGCCAACGTGAGAGAGAGTCGCGGGCGCTACTTGGTTTGCTCTTGCTTCGGTCGCGGCCGCTACCCTGCTCGTTCCAACAGAAAATGCAGCCAAAAACAAAACAGCAACAAAGGTAACTTCAACCAACATGCTTAGCTAAGGAATGATCACAAATATGAGATGAAACAACTCCAAAACAACACACAAACATGCTCTCCAAGTGTTGAAACGTGAGATGAAGGAATGGATGATCATTTCATAACTTTTCTTCAAAACTTCATTAATGGAAACTTATGAATTCTTCAACTACCATGTAATACATCACCATAAATGCAAAGAGGAAGTCAAGATAATCATATTCATGCTTGGAATCAATCTAAATCATCAAGGAATGAAAGAGATCAACACATGTATCCAAAACCTAACTATCTCTTCTCTTCAGCCATAAACCCATGAAATCATGCTCAAAATTGGGGATGAATGGATCAAAATGACTCATATTGAATGTATAACACAACCCTAAACTCACCTTGTGGATTGGTTGAAAGATGAAAGAGATTTGAGCTTGAATCTCCAAGGTTGGGCATGGTGACGGGAATGAACTGGAGCAGGGCTTGGGGCTGATTTTTCTCTTATTTTCTGAGTGTATCTCGGTTGGAAGAGGGTATGGCCAGATAGTGGGTGTAACTAGGGTTCCATAGCCTCCAACAATGGTTAATTTGGTCAAGGTTTGAAGGAGATATGGCATTCTTAGTGTAGGGTGGCAGATTTACATCCGTTTAGGTTTTCGGTTGAATTTCGGGGGTTCAAATGATATTTTAAGTTTATTGAACCCAAATTTTCATTATGAGTTCAACGGAGTTGACGGAACTCGATTCCGAGTTCCCTAGTTCAAGATATCACATATGGAACCAAGGGTGCGCTAAGTGCCCGTTAGCCCCCGGTTTGGTTCCAAACATACCAAATAAATTTGAAACGCAATCAAACGAATCTGAAAATGTAAAACGAGCAAACGTACACATTCATGACACACATATCTACAACATATTAAATTTCCACAAAATTCCGAATTCATTTCATATAGTAACTGCGCGCAACTTGTCATGTAAATGCAAATTGACCAAGAATTCATATAGTTTAAAAATTCAAATAAAATTTAAGAATCCCTTTTAAATATTTAATAAAAATATAACGAAATACATATAATGGAGAATTAATGAAAATTACAATTAATAATTAATAAAAACGATTAATTAAGCAATTAAATAATTTAAACGCGCAATTAAGGAGCACACAAGTTATTCATTTTAATTCCAATTCAATTATTGCATATATTTTAATCACATATTTAACATTTAAATAAAGAAATTTAAATATAGAAAACACTTATAGCTAATTAATTCGCGCAATTTAGTAAACACGTATGTCATATTAAAATACAAAAAGTTGGGGCGTTACATTCTCTCCCCATTAAAAAGAATCCGTCCTCGGATTCACTACTCAACCAAACAAACAATGAGAGATTCCCCATCTCTCACAAGCAACACGGAGAGAGCCCCGTCTCTCGAGAAACAATGAGAGAACCCCGTCTCTCGCAAGCAAAGAGAGCACCCCGTCTCTCAAACAAAAATAAGAGAATCCCCGTCTCTTACAAACAACGATAGCACCACGTCTCTCAACCAAAAATAAAGCAAGGGAGTCTCCAATACTCCCGAGCAACACAACGCAACATCATAATGAAAATCACATAAGACACCCAAAGTAGGAACTAGCTATCAGCTACGTTGACTATCAAATACTCCAAGTAATTTAACATGATAAGAAATCGAAGCACATAACATAGAAATTATTTGAATTAAATTTTACATGAATGCATGTATCATGGATGCTACAAGTACAGCTCACCGTAGACGCGAAATTTAGAATTGTGAGTTTCGTCGTCCAATGCATGATCTGCCCCGAAAATAAACTCAGTTCTTGGCTTGTCTTTAAACTCTTCAGGGTACCCTGGTGAAGCATTAATAGATCCTCTAAGGATTTTATTCTTTATTCCCTTCTGATTTGTACTGCTTCTCACTTCTTCCATCTTTCCTCAATCCCTATTATATTCTTCCAGCCGGACTAACTCTTCCAAGTAACCCACCTTGACAACCACTTTTGCGTTTGGAATATCCGTTCTGATGTCCAGTCCATAGCTTCTATCTTTACCAATATCGCTGTTTAACATATCCCCGAAGATAACCACTCTTGACAACCTTGACGATCCAATCCCGACCTGGAGATATTTATTTTTATGGTCTATCTTCACACGAATCTTTTCTCATCTTTCGTCCAGAGTACCCTTCATTCTCTTTAACACCTTAGAGTTATATTCGGTATTTGGCCCTTACAGTTCTTTAAGCGTGGATAACACATTCTTGATGATTCTTAGAGTTTGATTTAGTTTTCCCAATGTTCATCGTCTCAAATTTGTTTCTTCTCAACTCCTTCCGAATTGAACCAAGCTTTAATGGTAACATTATTTTCTATGTTAATTTGAATCGGTTCCCTCTCGACAATTCAATTAAAAAGTTTCCTTAACTTCTTCATAACTTCTTTGCCTCCAACTCGAACTTGCATATGTGGAAAGATTTGATAAGCTATTTTCTCTAATCCTCATGATAATCTTCAACCTGAATTTAATGACTCAGCCCTCACTTTAATGATTAATCTTTAAAGTCGTAATACTCGCTCACCACCATAAGGGCTTCCAGGTCCTCTCTAATTTGCAGTTCCGTTGTTCCTACTAGAATATTTCTTTGGCACGACCTCTAGTTTCTAATTTACCTCTTGTCATGCTCTCCCCCTTAAAATTCCCATCGTTACCTAGTGAACTCCGTCGATCCTTCTTTCGTTGAAATACTTGATGAGGAATTTCCATTTAGAGAGAACGTTAGTCCAAATGGCAACCCGAAAATTTTGCCTTTCAATTCCTCTCCTAATTTCTCTGTTCTTGCTAGGTCCGAACACCTCAAAGCCAACGGCGGTTGCACTTTTCCTTCTGAAACTTCTTTTCCATCAACTTATCCCTTACTTGAAGTTCTTTATTTTTCCCGAAGTTCTCCCCCTTGTAATATGCAACTCCATTATTTCTTTTCATCTAAATTCGGATGTGGCTCGGTTGAAATGATACTTGATAGATGAGATGAAGGAACTTCCTATCCAATAAACACTAAAATGCATATCGGGTTAAAGATGCCGATGCACGTGGCACACTTACAACAATTAAATATGCAGCACATTAGAGCAACGAAATCAGATAGAAAGGAGCGCACGAACATAAGTAAAGAAAATAAACAATTGATGCAAAGTATGATACACGTGTCATGAATGCTTTAGAACCTGTCACCAACATAGTAAGTGGTTAGCTTGGTAGCTTTTCCTCATTCCTCCAATCACGAGGTTACTTGGACTTGCTAATCATGTCTTGTGTTTCCCACGGTCTTCAAATTTTCCATGAATCATTGTGCATCACTTGTATCTTCCACGGTCCGAATCAACCCCTGGTTTCTTTGACATCCCTTGAATTAGCATCTGAATTTCTCCCCGAGATTCACCCTTCAATATTGCCTCAAGTTCTCTTATACAAATAAACCGTAATGTAGTTCTGAACCCTACTTCTCATCATCACCGTGATCAAGACTCCCGTGATTATCCGTTATGAATGGAGATTAGTGAATCAAACTCGTTTTCCGATTGCTTATACTGGAGCACATGATTTCCTCCCAACGAATCTTTGCCCTTCTTTACCGTTTTCATTTGTTGCTCCATATTTCCCATTTCAACCTTCCATGAAGTTATATTTTCCATGTTATTTGACTCCTTTTAATCCTCTTCCGACTCATTTTCCATAATCAAGAGCTCCCGAATTCAGATCTTCCCGATCTTGGCTCCTACCACTCGATTCCTAATTAATAGATTTATTTAGAAACCCTTCCTTGATGTCCCTTGGTGCATAACTCCCACCGGACCCGTTTTATCTGGACTCTTCTTCATTATCTATATTTCTTCAATAATCCGAGCCCTGAACCAAAATACCTTCAAGGTTTATTTACTTTTATCCTTAGGTCGAACGATCCTGGTGAATCCAATTAAGGCGCCTTATGTAGTAGAGCCATATATGTCGATTTTCTGAGTTACAACCATCCCCTAATCAACCCTTATTTCACCAAATGTCCCTCTACAATTATATCTCCAAAGTTAGATCTTCCATTCCGGCTCCTAACCCTTGAACTCTAACTCCATCTAGGAAGGCCTCACATCTTGAATTTTCAATATTCTTCCCCGGTGCATCCTTCCTATTTTCCATTTTTAAGAAAGAACTTGCAATAGATCGTTGTGATCGTAGAACTTGGCCGTGGTTTGATATCATCCTCATAAACTAGAAATCATAACTCATTTCGAGAATATATGCATGCGATTAGTGCATGCTCATGGCACATATTCAACACGAAAGACACTAATCCAATGTAAAAAAAAAATGCATCAGATAATACAACGAAATTCGAAAGGAAGACAATTTCATAATCAAGATCGATGCAATGCACACATTGTCACGTAGTTCCTAAGTCGTACGACCTAGACTAACTCAAACACGACAAAAAGAACCCCAGTTTTGCAACCAGGCTCTGATACCACTTAAGGATGTAGCACCCCGCACGTGAGGCACCATATCCCTCGCATTATGGCTCAACACGAGTAACGAAATTTGAAGTCCGCACCCGTATCAAATCATAGCGAATGGGAGACAAACAAAACAACCCTCCTAAGCTAGGCGGAACCTAGACCCTGCAAATATAACCAACCAACAAAACATAATGCAGCGGAAAATTAAAATCTAAACACATGCATTGGTCACGGACCTGTAGAAATTAAACACACGAACCACAAACAGACTTGGGCTCCTCAGGCCTCTTTTTAACTCATAACAAAGCCCGACAAGGGTAATTTAATAACAAATACATAAAGATTCAAATTCATAATATTACACAGTCGGATCATACACAATTTAAATACATATGCGAGAGCAGAGACTCTACTAACTTAACTTGACCGACTCAAAGACTCAACACAACTCCGCCTAGCTCGAAACTCCAAAGCCAAACTGCGCACTAAAAGATTAGGGAGGGAGAGGGTCAGTCTCTAGAAGACTGAGTGAGCAGGAGCAATAAATATATATAGAAACATGCGCATGCAAGTCATAAATCCCGAGCAAAGTTTTATTTGAAGTTAGTTCCCAAGAAGGGCTAGAAGATAACTAGCAATCTTCGGAATTTACAACTGAGTCATATTAACTTCATTAAATTCATCAATCATACATAAACATTAAAGCTCGGCGAGTGAGCGTGCATCATCTCCAACCAAACTCCGACTGTGTACGACAAATATCATTAATACATTAAATACGTGATCATGTAATATATTATAATACACACAGATCAAATATCAAACATAAGACATAGTCGTTTGGGCAATCCGTGTCCCGGCCTTCCCGCATAGTGTATAACAATCATAACATAATCATAATCATAACATAATCATAACCATAACGTAATTGCAACCTTCTTCCTCCGAGTGGTGGACAGGTTTGCAAGACCCGACCACCTCAAACATAATGGCCAGAGGGGTTCATGAGGCCCCAAAAGCTGGATTAGTGTTTCCTCGTCAAAACTCCTAACGAGGTCCGTTCCATCATAAACATAAATGGAATTAGCATATGGGATCACCGTCGGCCATTGCCTCCCCGGATAGCCGCATGTACTAAATTCCTGGGCCCGTGAACGTAACATAATCTCGCCAAAACATTTAATTCATAACAAACATAACATATTTCATAATTCATTAGAAAAGGGTTTACTCGATCATAATTTACTCGATGACTCTACTTTAAAAATAACATATGTATATACATAAGGTTTTGGCCAAAGCTTGTCACATAAGGGTGGTAGGGTTTGATATATAGCTAAAATAAAAACACCCTCACCTGGAATACCACAAGATATAAAGCATAAGTAATGCGGGTGCCTAGTCAAATCGGAAGTCTCCGCCCTGGAAATGAACTGTACAAGAGAAGGAACAAGGTGTACTCGTGAGAATTGACTCGATATGAAACAACATAGATGCACGACATGTTATGCACATGATATGAGATGCATAAAAAACATAAATCATGTGATGAGGTCGAATAATCAGGGAATTCATTCAAAATGATCAATACATGGTGGTTCCATATTCATATGTTTCATATCTTTCATATTTTGTATCAAATCGAACCATAAGCCATATATGATAGGAATAGCATAGGTTATGAATGCATAAGTTATGATACTATGGCAAGGAATCGTTCATGTGTATGATTAATACTTCAATGACATATAAACGTTCAGCGCCATCATTTCAAGACTCATTCAAAATCATTTAAGTTCATCACTTTCATAAATCCTACCGATTTAATTCAAGGCATTCAAATGATACACATAATACATATTATACCATGTATACCATTCATATAAGTTATTAAAAGGAAGCAAGATGTCACTTAGGGTTCAAACATGAAGTATCAAGGCATACATGTACCATTTAAATTCACTTAAGTTCATATCTTTTATATATCAAGCCCAATCAATTCAAGAATTTCCAATTAATGAGCATAACACATCATATAACACGTATACGTATCATATAAGTCATAAAATAAGAAATAAGAAGCAATTAGGGTTCATCTTGGAAGCAAAAGACCCATGCATGCGCACATTAGGAGCATTAATGACATATTGATACATAACTCGGAAAATATTCGACGAAAAATCATGAAACTTCAAAACACATAAGTTAACACATTATATGACATGTTAATGAAGTGATTGAACCAAAAACGAGCCAACGAAGCCATGCTATTCACGTTGAAAAACTAAAATATCATGCAGAAAACGTGAGGGTCGCGGCCGCGACCCATTTCCTTCATGAAATGGTAGCGGCCGCTACCCATGCAAAGTTATGATTTTTGATCAATTAATCCATAAAATCGAAACATGGCCAAATTCAGGTCACGGGCACGACCTGAAATGCATGTGATTCAGGTCACAGGCGCGACCTGAGAGCAATTAAAGGCAACATGAGAGGGAGTCGCTGCCGCTCCTAGGTTTGCTCTTGGTTCGGTCGCGGCCGCTACCCTGCTCGTTCCAACAGAAAATGCAGCCAAAAACAAAACAACAACAAAGGTAACTTCAACCAACATGCTCAGCTAAGGAATGATCACAAATATGAGATGAAACAACTCCAAAACAACACAAAAACATGCTCTCCAAGTGTTGAAACGTGAGATGAAGTAATGGATGATCATTTCATAACTTTTCTTCAAAACTCCATTAATGGAAACTTATGAATGCTTCAACTACCATGTAATACATCACCATAAATGCAAAGAGGAAGTCAAGATAATCATATTCATGCTTGGAATCAATCTAAATCATCAAGGAATGAAAGAGATCAACACATGTATCCAAAACCAAACTATCTCTTCTCTTCAGCCATAAACCCATGAAATCATGCTCAAAATTGGGGATGAATGGATCAAAATGACTCATATTGAATTTATAACACAACCCTAAACTCACCTTGTGGATTAGTTGAAAGATGAAAGAGATTTGAGCTTGAATCTCCAAGGTTGGGCATGGTGACGGGAATGAACTGGAGCAGGGCTTGGGGCTGATTTTTCTCTTATTTTCTGAATGTATCTCGGTTGGAAGAGGGTATGGGCAGATAATGGGTGTAACTAGGGTTCCATAGACTCCAACCATGGTTAATTTGGTCAAGGTTTGAAGGAGATATGGCATTCTTAGTGAAGGGTGGCAGATTTACATCCGTTTCGGTTTTTGGTTGAATTTCGGGGGTTTAAATGATATTTTAAGTGTATTGAACCCAAATTTTTGTTATGAGTTCAACGGATTTGACGGAGCTCGATTCTGGGTTCCCTAGCTCAAGATATCACAAACGGAACCAAGGGTGCGCTAAGTGCCCGTTAGCCCCCGGTTTGGTTCCAAACATACCAAATAAATTTAAAACGCAATCAAACGAATCCAAAAATGTAAAACGAGCAAACGTACACATTCGTGACATATATATTTACAACATATTAAATTTCCACAAAATTCCGAATTCATTTCATATAGTAACGGCTTGTAACTTGTCACATAAATGCAAATTGACCAAGAATTCATATAGTTTAAAAATTCAAATAAAATTTAAGAATCCCTTTTAAATATTTAATAAAAATATAAAGAAATTCATATAATGGAGAATTAATGAAAATTATAATTTATAATTAACAAAAACGATTAATTAAGCAATTAAATAATTTAAACGCGCAATTAAGGAACACACAAGTTATTCATTTTAATTCCAATTCAATTATTGCATATATTTCAAGTAATCACATATTTAACATTTAAATAAAGAAATTTAAATATAGAAAACACTTATAGCCAATTAATTCGTGCAATTTAGTAAACACATACGTCATATTAAAATATGAAAAGTTAGGGCGTTACACGAGTACCCTGAAATGTGATAACAGAGTTGCCATCAGCATTTCAGAGAGCCCTGTCCAACATGTTAGAACCAAGCATGTGGAAGTGGACCGACACTCCTTAAAAGAGAAGTTGGAAAGTGGGATCATCTCTATTCCCTTCGTTAGGTCAGGAGATCAACTAGTCGACATCCTGACCAAAGCAGTCACAGGCGAGACATTTCAGATAGTTCTGAGCAAGTTAAGGATTGGCGACTCCATCACTTAACTTAAGGGGGAGTATTACGGAATAATGTATTTATGAGATGTTTGACTAAATCCCTAACTAATAGAGATTAGGCCTGATTTCTAGGAGATTGTTCCCTATAGGATTGTTATATATCTTGGGTCTCTCTTGTTCTAGGATATACAGAAATTAACAATGAATAAATTCAATCTTTTCCCCACATACCATGTTTTAATAATTTCCAATACAAGTGCCTAATACAACAAAATATTCTTTTAGCGGTGTCAATGCATTATAAGTTACAAGTATAAATATTTATAAAAACATTTAAAATGACCTCCAGATTTGTAAATTTACCAAAACCGTAAAATAATGGCTACTAATATTTTTACATGAGAATCTTGTTTGTGTTATAAATAAAATGTATTGGAATCTCCATAGATTAGGTAATACTTAATTGATTAGGTAATTGTTTAAATTATGGGATTGTGTATTAGTCAAACTTTCTGTTTTGATTGTAGTGAATTGCCTCTAAATAAGACATTTGTGTATCATTGTATAAAAACTCAAGAACGAAATAATACCCCTTTCTTCTCCATTAACCTCACATATAAAAAGTCACTTAATAGACTTTATGTTCGTAAAATTTTGCACAAAAAACCCTACAATCAGTGTTGAAACTACACGTGCTTTGACCACAAGTACAAATGATTTTTTCTCACTTTTTCAAACAGGAAAACTAAGGGGGTTAAGTGTGACATTTTTCCAAGGTTAAGAGGGCAATTGTATTGGTTCAAAGGTTAGGGGGCAAAGCACACTATATCCCAAAGGACATGAAGGTGTCTGGGATTAACCCTATATATATATATATATATATAAACATACTAAACATCACGTCCCCAAGCCGCCAGTGCCATGGCTAGTGCAGCCACCATCAGCCACACACCACCAACATCTCCACCACCGCAACAATAACCACCATGAACAACCACCCAAAATCAAACTCAAATCCGCACACACATAAAAACTCAGATTTATTGCGGTGATGGTACTCATCGAGGATTAGATCTAGGGGTGGTGACACGATTTATAGTGGTGGTAACATGATTCTGGTGGGGGTAGCGTGGTAATTGCGGTGGCCATTGACGGTGGTGGCACGAGGAGGTGGTGGCGTGATGGTGGTGTCGTGGTTATGGCTGTGGCCTAAGGTAGTGGTGGTACGAGGGCGAACATAGCATCCTTGAGGGTGGACATAGCATCCTTGTCTTCATTGAAGAAGACGATATTTTGGTTGTTTGCATTAGTTCCCGTTTGTTACCGACTGGTGTCTCTTATTTATTACAGTTAGAGGCCGCTGTGGTTTGATGTTCTTGTGTCGCTGTTGTTCAAAAAAAAAAAATTAATTTGGAATTGTAGAGGCATGGATTTGCCGAAAGTTGTAGTGGCTGTCATTGGTTGTGAGTGTGGGGTGGGGGTAGGGTTGGAGTTAATTTTTTAAAATTAATTTTTATTTTGGTTTTAACTCTTATTTTATATTATCTATATATATTATATATGTATATTTGAAAATATATTTTATTATTTGTATGAAAAAATATGTGTAGACTAATTAATAAACTTTATATTATTAATTTAATTTGCTATTTTATATTTTGAAATTATCCTAAATTTCATTTCAAAGTTAAATAATTAAATTTAAATTAATATTATAATGTTTTATTTTATCAAAAAATCAAGTGATGACACGTGTCAAAGTGACATGTTTTGACCAATTAAATCAAGTCTTGCGGTCAAAGAAAGCTAAGACAAATCATATGACGACACGTGGCGTATTATGTCATACCGACCAATCAAATTCAAGTCTTTTATGATATTATCTCTTTAAAAATAAATATATAAAGAGATAAATATTTATGAGATTTTATATGATATTATCTCTTTAAAAAAATAATGAAATATTAAAGAGATATATATTTATATGATTTATTTGATATTATCTCTTCAAAAAATAAAGAGATAATTATTAAATAAATTTTGACTTGAACAACAAGTCTTGAATCCTACGCGTATATAAAGAGGTCATGGGTTGTTCATTCAACACATAACACAAGTTCAAGAAAGGGTAAAAACCTCTCTACAAGTTCAAGAAAGGCTAAAAACTTTTGTACAAGTTCAAGAAAGGATTCTAAGGCATTCAAGGGTGTTATTCCTCGAAGTTATGAAATCAAGGCTTTTGATCCGCTATCAAGGCGTTATACAGGTGAATCGGCGTTATATTCAAGCTAAATCCACGGAGTTACCAACGAGTTCATCGGCGTTCTTGGCAAGATTCTCCAAAATTCGGCGTTTAATTCGTAAACAATTCGAAAGACCTACGGATTAACGTTATCACAAGCTAAATTTGAAGTTGAGGAAGATCAAACCATAAAATCCATCAAGGATTGTTTGAAGATTCAACAACTTTAAATTCAAAGGAAGAATCAGAGGATCAAGCTGAAGATCGAAGACCTACTTTTACCTGAATTCTCAAATATTTGTATTATCTATTCGGTATTGACCAAAAATCAATAAACACGAATTTTTAGTGCAAACAGATTAGCACGCCCAGTGGGACTGATCTTGTAACACCCCTGGAGCGAAGGGTGCCACATCCCCCGCACTAAGGTCTAACACGAGTAACGAAATAGGGAGTTCGCACCCCGTATCAAACCATAGCGAACGGGAGACACACAAAACTCACACCCTCGCTAGGCGGCCTAGACCCTCAAGAACTGCGCAAATTAAAATCAGAGTAGCCGAAGCAATTCATATCCAACATAATTCCCAAGATCACATATATACATAATCAAAAGGGGGAGGGTCAAGTACACAAGCTACATGCTAGATCATATACAAAATATACAATGCCGTTACGGCCAAAATAGCACAAGTGTATTCATAAAACATGATCCAGAATACATAAGCAAAAGGGGAAGAAATCCACTACGATGCATGCTGACTCAAGCTATACCACAAGTAAACCCAAACGACACTTGCCGCCTAGCTTGACTCGGAAGAAGCTGCAAACTCAAAAGAAAGGAAAAAGGAGAAAACAACAACGAGAGTTAGTCCTAGTGACTAGTGAGGGGGCTAACTCACGCACCCGATATACATATAGAGCAAAGCAAGTAATCAAAACGGAAGGATCTTTGAACCGAGAGTGGTTTTTACAAGCCAAAGTAGTTCCCGTGGTATAGATATACATAGGTTAAAGAAAAGACAAAAAGGAGCAAATGCCAAATCCCAAGTTTTAGGTAATTAGGAATCCATTCTCGTTCCATAGATCATACAAAACTAAACCAACTCAGCGAGTACGAGTTACACTCCAAACTTCCATATACGAAGAACAAAGCAAAGCAAAGCAAAGCAAAACAAATCAGAATCCATCCCCAACACCGGTTGATAGAAGGGTTGATTGGCCCTAACTATCCAAATACACAGACGAGACAAGGTTTAATTACTACCTTGAAACCTTCGACGATTGCCTCCGTCGGCTCAAGAGAAATACCCTTCCTCAACCTCCCAAGGTTGGGTGGAGCTCTCAAATAGAGGTGTTGATGGAAGAGCTCGGCGACCCCTCGGTCGTCCCGAGATTACCAAACCACACTCCGGGGCCCAAACAGATCACGAAAGTCACACAAACATATCTCAAAGCTTATCTTTCAAAGCCACATCTCGCTTACACACACACACTTGCTCAAAGCTAAACTTTTCCAAACGAAGGCAAAATAGCTTACATATTTATATAAAACGTTTTCCAACTCTTATAACAAAAGGGGACAAATCCCGCAACATAAGTATCATACACTTATTTACTATATATTATACGTATTCACATGCGAAGCTTCAAATCAAATAGGGTTATAGGTCGAGTAGCTAAAATAACAAAAACCACACCTTGTCAACGGACACAGTGGAGACAAAAGTGTGACAACCGGACACCTACGGAGCAAGCTTGTCCTCAACAGGAAGATCCTCTGAACAAGACAAGAAACAAGGAACACTCTTAGACTCAATAAGAACCACATTGACACTCGGTACATGCATATGTATGCTTATGATGCAAATGATATGAAATGAATTCACATTTAGGACATTTACGAGCATACAATGCACATAAGAACATTTATCATAAACGAGGGCGTAAATCAAAGCACAAATTCAAAACATAAGGCTTAACACATAATATAACAAGTTAATCATGCATACACATAAAAAACGAGGCAAGAAAGATCAACAAGAAACAACGAAATGGCGAAAGAAATCTCCTCGGACGCCACCCTGTTGGACACGACAGTGTCAGAAATGCAAAAGGGACGGACACGGCCGTGTCCGGAAAAATAATTCGAAAAAAAAAAACATTTCCGAGACCTCAACACAGCCGTGTCCATTTTCCTTTATAGCTTGACACGGCCGTGTCAGGAGTTCGCGCTGGAAAAAAAAATTTGGTGCAGCAACACCGAAAATGGGAGCAAAAACAGGGGATTTTTTGTTCTTGCACTTAGGAGACTCTTAGGACAACCAAAACACATACAACAAGCATCAAAATAATATCATACCATAATAGATTCATGCCCAATAAGTAGCAATAACTTCAGCCACAAAATAAGCAAGCAACCAAGGCAAGAATGAGAGGAAATGCATCAAGTTCTATCTCCAAAAGTTCAAGCATTCATTAATGGCAATTTAATCATATTCCAACTACCATGAAAGGAGGAGTAATAAATACCAAGAATCATGCTCCAGAAGTCATAAATCGTCATCCAAGAAACAAAAGAACAAGAATGGAGGCAAGAATCAACAATTTCTCCCAACACCTACTATTCACATGCTTGCTCTATCTCATGAATCAACCAAGGAAATTAGCTCAAGATCACATAAAAGAGAGAAGAGAAAGTGTAAATTACAACAATGAACTTACCTTTCAAATTTGAGAAGCTTAGGTGATGATTTGAGCTCAAAAATCACAAAATGGCGAAATGGGGCTTTCCTTCTCTTCTTTTCCCTTGCTTGCTGATCGTTTATGGTGAGAGAGGGAGAGAATGGATCGGTATAAGGGGAGTTAAGGGTTGAAATGGGTGGTTAACTCAAGGTATAACTCATGGTTAAGGCTTAGTTAAGTTTTAAGTGGGGTCCACAAGACAAAAGCTAGGTCAAAAGGTAGCTCTCATGCGTCAGGGCTCGTTTCGGTTGAAATTCGAAGGTCTTAATGAACTTAGAAAAATTTGAGGCTTGTCCCATTAAACCCGAATCGTCGAAATGAGTTTAACGGAGGTGACGAAATTCGAATCCGAATTCTCGAGCTCAAAATACGCGTCCTGGAACCCAAGGTGCGCTAAATGCTCTTTAGCCTCCTTTAGGTCCCGTCTCCAAAACGAACCAAAAAGGCAATAAAAACAAATAACAAAACATAAAACGAGCATATAACCGAGTCCAAGAAGCATATAATTAACACATATCACGAATTCACAAAAATCATAATTAAATTCGAATTCAAAAAAAGCAAAATACAAAGCAAAGGAAAGTTAAACGTTTAAGCAATTAAATCCACGTTGCCAATTAAATATCGCATAATCACTTAAAGAAATAATTAAATAGCGCACAATAGGTTACCTGAAATTCTGATCAGTCAGGATGTTACAAACCTCCCTCCTGCAAAAGGACCTATCCTCAGGTCCGAGGTGAGGTCTTGAACAGTTCCGTATACGACTGTTTCATCTTATCCTCGGTCTCCCAAGTGGCTTCCTCGGATTCTTGATCACGCCACAAGACCTTCACAAGAGGGATCTGCCGGTTTCTCAACTCTTGCATCTTCTTATCCAACACCTGAACTGGATACTTCTTAAAAGTCAAATCCGGCTCTAACTGAACTTTCTCAACTGGAAGAATAGAAGACACATCGGGATAATGTTTCCGAAGCTGCGAGACATGGAACACATTGTGAATTCCGGTCAAACTCGGTGGTAAATCAAGTCTGTAGGCTACTTCCCCAACTCGATCAAGGATCTCAAAGGGGCCTAAGTAGCGAGGGTTAAGCTTCCCGCCTTTACCAATCCGAGCATACCCTTTTCTAGGAGATGCCTTTAAAAAGACCTTATCTCCTTTCTCAAACTCTAAAGGTCGTCTTCTCTTATCTGCATAACTTTTCTGCCGGTCTTGTGCCGCTTTCAACCTCTGTCTAATCACTTTCATCCTCTCGATGGTATCCTGAATCTCCTTGGGTTTCTTAGCCCTTTCGAGCTTTCCATCTTTAGTCCATCTCCACTCATCAATATCCCAAAAGAGAGGGGATCGGCATTTCCTTCCATATAAAGCCTCATACGATGCTATACCAATAGAAGACTGAAAGCTGTTGTTGTAGGCATACTCAATCAAATCCAACTGTTCATCCCACGAATCCTGATAATCAAAGGCACAAGCACGAAGCATGTCCTCGAGATATCTTATTAGCCTTTCAGACTGGCCATCCGTCTGTGGGTGGAACACAGTACTAAACTGAAGCTTCGTTCCCAAACACTTCTGTAATTCCTGCCAAAAACTGGATGTGAACCGAGGATCCCTATCCGAAACAATGCTGACCGGAGTACCATGCAACCTAACAATCTCCTTCCGATATAACCGGGCCGACTTAGGAACCTTATCGGACATCTTCACCTTAAGAAAATGCGCCGACTTCGTCAACCGATCAATAATCACCCAAATTCCATCGAAACCTCCTTTGGTCCTTGGCAAGCCGGACACGAAGTCCATTGTCACTTGCTACCACTTCCACTCGGGTAATGGAAGTGGTTGGAGAGTTCCTCCCAGTTTCTGCTGTTCTGCTTTCACTACTTGATATGTTTGACATCTTCTAACATAGTTAGCAACGTCTATTTTCATGCCATTCCACCAATATAAAGTCCTTAAATCCTTGTACATTTTGGTGGTACAGGGATGTACTGCATATGCGGACCTGTGGGCTTCATCAAGTACCAACTGCTTAAGTTCATCAGGAACACAAACCCGAGCTTTAAATCTGAACAACCCTAAATCATCAAATCCAAACTTAGTTTCAGGATCAATCCTTGACTTAGTTACCAATTTCTGAATCTCAGGATCCATAGATTGAGCTTCTATCAACCTCTGCTTCAAATCCGGTTGGACTGAAATATTAGCCAAACTAGCCTCTGAAACCAGAACCATCGAACCCTGTCTACTAGAACCTACTTCCAGACCTAAAATACTAGCCTTCCTACTCAAAGCATTCGCTACCACGTTAGTTTACCCGGATGGTACTGAATCTTACAATCATAGTCCTCAAGTAGCTCCATCCACCTTCTCTGCCTTACGTTCAAATCTTTCTGAGTAAACAAATACTTAAGACTCTGGTGGTCGGTGAACACTTCAAAAGTAACTCCATAAAGGTAATGTCGCCATTTCATCAAAGCAAACACCACTGCCACGAGTTCCAAGTCATGAGTGGGGTAATTTTTCTCGTGATCCTTTAACTTCCTTGAGGCGTAGGCTACAAACTTACCATTCTGCATTAACACACAACCGAGACCTTCCTTCGAAGCATCGGTGTAAATTGAGTAGCCTTCTGAACCCTCGGGTAGGGTTAAAACCGGTGCAGTAGTCAATCTTTCCTTAAGAGTTTGGAAACTCTTCTCACACGCCTCATCCCACTCGAATATAACCTCTTTCTTAGTTAACCGGGTCAACGGGGAAGCAATCTTCGAGAAATCTTTCACAAAGGGCCTATAATACCCTGCTAACCCGAGAAAACTTCTCACTTCCGAGGCATTCTTAGGTTGCTTCCAAAGCATAACCGTCTCAATCTTCGCCGGATCCACTTCTATACCATTCCCAGAAATGAAGTGACCCAAAAAGGAAACTCGATCCAACCAAAACTCGCACTTACTAAACTTGGCGAACAATCTGTGCTCCCGAAGTGTAGACAAGACAATACTCAAATGCCGCGCGTGCTCTTCCTCGGACCTCGAATACACCAGAATATCATCTATAAAGATGACCACGAATTTATCGAGGTAAGGCCGGAATATTCGGTGCATCATATCCATAAACGCGGCTGGGGCATTGGTAAGACCAAAAGGTATGACCACAAACTCGAAATGCCCATATCTCGTGTTGAAACCTGTTTTCGGTATATCTCCCTCCCGGATACGCAATTGGTAATACCCTTGCCTTAAATCTAACTTAGAATAAACACTTGGACCTTGCAGGAGATCGGACAACTCTTCAATGTAAGGGAGCGGGTATTTGTTCTTAACCGTTAACCGGTTCAGCTCACGGTAGTCAATACACATTCACAAAGTCCCGTCTTTCTTCTTTACAAATTGGACCGGAGCACCCCACAGAGAAGTGCTCAGGCGAATGTAACCACATTCTAAGAGCTCGTCCAATTGCGTCTTCAACTCCTTCAACTCGGCTGGAGCCATCCTATAGGGAGATTTCGCATACGGTTCTGCTTCGGGATAGAGATCTATCACAAACTCGATGTCCCGATCCGGAGGTAAAGATCCCAAGTTCTCCGGAAACACATGGGGAATTCCGTCACGATCTCCGTCTCCTCGAGCTTGGCCTGATCCTTTGGCTTATTCAAAAGGTAGGCCACGTAGCCCGTCGCACCGTCCCAGAATAGTCTACTCGCTTCCATGAAGGAAATGAACGGGCAGGTCTTCAACCTCTGACCCGCAAAGACAGTAGAAGCCAAAGTTACCTTCTTAGCAAAACAATCCATCATAGCTCGATAACGATACAACCAGTCCATACCCAGAATCACCCCATACTTCTTGATAAGCATCTTGATCAAATCTACCGGATACTCTTGATCTTCCACAACCACCGGACAACCACGGTAAACACAATTCGTAGACAATGTACCACCAAGGGGAGAAGAAACAACAAAAGAATCATCTAGACAAGCAACAGGCAAGGGAAGAGTAGAAACAAGCCGGGAAGCAATAAATGAATGCGTTGCTCCCGAATCAAACAATGCATGCAATGGAATGCCATGAATGTGGATGGTACCTTCAACAACGACGTTGGCATCTACTTCCACATTCTCTTCCTCGCCCTCCAAAGCATAAGCTCTAGCCTGGATCGGTGCTCTCGGAGGCATCACATTCAACGGTTGAGGAGCTCGAGGCTGAGGGCCTCTCACTTGAGGACAAGTGCTAATTAAATGACCGGGCTCTTCACACTTATAACATCTTCTCAATTTCTTCCGGCATGACTCCTCGGTGTGATTGGGACCTTTACAATAACTACATTGTATCGGAGCAGGTAGAGCTGGTGCCGCAGGTACCGGAGGTCGAGCTTTCTTGACTGAAGTATTAGGACCTTGGGGTTTGAAAACCGGAGGCCCACTATGTGATGCAGGCGTCTTCCCCAAATTAGAACTCGAACCTTGCCCCGAGGAGTAGGTCGGCCTCAATCTCGTGTTATTGGCCTCCACTTTAATAGCCTTCCTCGTAGCCCTCTCCCACGTATCCACCGTAGCCGCCTTAAGAGCATTCTGGATCTCATATCCCAAACCATGAATAAAATTCTGAGCCTTCTAGGTGTCATCATTGGTGATGTGTGGAGCATACGGTGCAAGTCTTTCAAATTCCAAGGTATACTCTTCAACCGAACGGTTCCCTTGTCTCAATTATGTAAATTGCTGAAGTCTTCTCTCGCGAGCACTAGGTGGAACATACTTGTGACGAAACTCTCTTACAAAGCTTTCCCAATCAAACTCCTCTCCAATCGAGCTCTCATAGCCTTGAGCCAATTGGATGCGGGACCTTGAACAAACCGGGCCGTGCAAATAACTTTCTCATGCGAAGGAGCGGGGTAAATTTCCCAAATTCCCGCAATCTCTGACAACCACTCTTCTGCTTGTATGTCATCTCCTCCATACCACTTCGGTAGGTTGTTATTTCTGAACTCCTTGAAGGCCGGAGTTACTTATCCACCTTGTCCTTCCCATTGTGGATTATTCCTCTAATTCTGCTGAAGCTGGTTAAGAAGAGCCTGCACAATATTCTCAGCATTCATCGGAGGAGGTGGAGGTGCTTGTGGAGGGGGTTGATTAAGATCAAGAGTCTGCTCTCTATCTGCTCTCCTTCTTGGAGGCATCCTGAAAATACACAAATCAGGAAATATCAATGCATGGGGTTCAGTTCATGATCATGAAGTCAATTATCATGAATTTAAAACAATTAAGTCACGTAGAGATGTAGATTAATGCAAATAATCACATACTCCTAAACCGAACGACCTAGACAGACTCAACACGACTCCAGAGCTCCGGTTTTGCAACCGAGAGCTCTGATACCACGCAAGGCTGTAACACCCCCGGAGCGAAGGGTGCCACATCCCCCGCACTAAGGTCTAACACGAGTAACGAAATAGGGAGTTCGCACCGTATCAAACCATAGCGAACGGGAGACATACAAAACTCACACCCTCGCTAGGCGGCCTACACCCTCAAGAACTGCGTAAATTAAAATCAGAGTAGCGGAAGCAATTCATATCGAACATAATTTCCAAGATCACATATATACATAATCAAAAGGGGGAGGGTCAAGTACACAAGCTACATTCTAGATCATATACAAAATATACAATGCCGTCACGGCCAAAATAGCACAAGTGTATTTATAAAACATGATCCAGAATACATAAGCAAAAGGGGAAGAAATCCACTACGATGCATGCGGACTCAAGCTATACCACAAGTAAACCCAAAAGACACTTGTCGCTTAGCTTGACTCGGAAGAACCTGCAAACTCAAAAGAAAGGAAAAAGGAGAAAACAACAACGAGGGTTAGTCCTAGTGACTAGTGAGGGGGCTAACTTACATACCCGATATACATATAGAGCAAAGCAAGTAATCAAAACGGAAGGATCTTTGAAACGAGAGTGATTTTTGCAAGCCAAAGTAGTTCCCGTGGTATAGATATACATAGGTTAAAGAAAATGCAAAAAGGAGCAAACGCCAAATTCCAAGTTTTAGGTAATTAGGAATCCACTCTCGTTCCATAGATCATACAAAACTAAACCAACTCGGCGAGTACGAGTTACACTCCAAACTTCCATATACCAAGAACAAAGCAAAGCAAAGGAAAACAAATCAGAATCCATCCCCAACACCGGTTGATAGAAGGGTTGATCGGCCCTAACTATCCAAATACACAGACGAGACTAGGTTTAATTACTACCTTGAAACCTTCGACGGTTGCCTCCGTCGGCTCAAGAGAAACACCCTTCCTCAACCTACCAAGGTTGGGTGCAGCTCTCAAATGGAGGTGTTGATGGAAGAGCTCGGCGACCCCTCGGTCATCCCGAGATTACCATACCACACTCCGGGGCCCAAACAGATCACGAAAGTCACACAAACATATCTCAAAGCTTATCTTTCAAAGCCACATCTCGCTTACACACACACACTTGCTCAAACCTAAACTTTTCCAAACGAAGGCAAAATAGCTTACATATTTATATAAAACGTTTTCCAACTCTTATAACAAAAGGGGACAAATCCTGCAACATAAGTATCATACACTTATTTACCATATATTATACGTATTCACATGCGAGGCTTCAAATCACATAGGGTTATAGGTCGAGTAGCTAAAAGAACAAAAACCTCACCTTGTCAACGGACGCAGTGGATACAAAATTGTGACAAACGGACACCTACGGAGCAAGCTCGTCCTAAACAGGAAGATCCTCTGAACAAGACAAGCAACAAGGAGCACTCTTATACTCAATATGAACCACATTGACGCTCGGTACATGCATATGTATGCTTATGATGCAAATGATATGAAATGAATTCACATTTAGGATATTTACGAGCATACAATGCACATAAGAACATTTATTATAAACGAGGACATAAATCAAAGCACAAATTCATAACATAAGGCTTAACACATAATATAACAAGTTAATCATGCATACACATAAAAAACGAGGCAAAAAAGATCAACAAGAAACAACGAAAAGGCGAAAGAAATCTCTTCGGACGCTACCCTATTGGACACGGCCGTGTCAGAAATGCAAAGGGGACGGACACGGCCGTGTCCGGAAAAATAATTCGAAAAAAACATTTCCGAGACCTCAACACGGCCTTGTCCATTTTCCTTTATAGCCTGACAAGGCCGTGTCAGGCGTTCGGGCTGGAAAAAAAAAATTGGCGCAGCAACACCGAAAATGGGAGCAAAAACTGGGGATTTTCTATTCTTGCACTTAGGAGACTCTTAGGCCAACCAAAACACATACAACAAGCATCATAATAACATCAAACCATAATAGATTCATACCCAATAAGTAGCAATAACTTCAGCCACAAAATAAGCAAGCAAGCAAGGTAAGAATGAGAGGAAATGCATCAAGTTCTATCTCCAAAAGTTCAAGCATTCATTAATGGCAATTTAATCATATTCCAACTACCATGAAAGGAGGAGTAATAAAAAGAATCATGCTCTAGAAGTCATAAATCATCATCCAAGAATCAAAAGAACAAGAATGGAGGCAAGAATTAATAATTTCTCCCAACACCTACTATTCACATGCTTGCTCTATCTCATGAATCAACCAAGGAAATTAGCTCAAGATCACATAAAAGAGAGAAGAGAGAGTTTAGATTACAACCATGAACTTACCTTTCAAATTGGAGAAGCTTGGGTGATGATTTGAGCTCAAAAATCACAAAATGGCCAAACGGGGTTTTCCTTCTCTTCTTTTCCCTTGCTTGCTGATCATTTATGGTGAGAGAGGGAGAGAATGGATCGGTATAAGGGGGGTTAATTGCTGAAATGGGTGGTTAACTCAAGGTATAACTCATGGTTAAGGCATAGTTAAGTTTTAAGTGGGGTCCACAAGACAAAAGCTAGGTCAAAAGGTAGCTCTCAAGCGTAAGGGCTCGTTTCGGTTGAAATTCGAAGGTCTTAATGAACTTAGAAAAATTTGAGGCTTGTCCCATTAAACCCGAATCGTCGAAACGAGTTCAACGGAGGTGACGGAATTCGAATATGAATTCCCGAGCTCAAAATACGCATCCCGGAACCCAAGGTGCGTTAAATGCTCTTTAGCCTCCTTTAGGTCCCGTCTCCAAAACGAACCAAAAAGGCAATCAAAACAAATAACAAAATATAAAACGAGCATTGAACCGAGTCTAAGAAGCATATAATTAACACATATCACGAATTCACAAAAATCAGAATTAAATTCGAATTCAAAACAAGCAAAATACAAACAAAGGAAAGTTAAACGTTTAAGTAATTAAATCCACGTTGCCAATTAAATATCACATAATCACTTAAAGAAATAATTAAATAGTGCACAATAGGTTACCTGAAAGTCTGATCAGTCGGTATGTTACAGATCTTATCTCTCATCTCTTCCTTTCATATACCAAAGTTCAACGAATATTCAATGGCTCCTAAAATCCAACCTAACCCAAAGAATAAGGGAGTTGATAATCTGAAGAACAAAGAGTGGATGGTATTGTGCGATCTTCTACAGACGGTCGTGACTCGAAATCATCCGATGTTCAACTACTTCGACCCCCAAAGAAACTAAATCAAAGGAAACTCTTTTTACTGAAGAGACGGAGACTATGACTCTCGAAGAGCAAGTTGCTCAAATGGCTCAAGCAATGGCTAACTTGCAAAAGACTTTGGAGGATAAAGACTTCCAAATTGCTCAACTTATGAATAAGTTAGAAAATTACGATCCTAGTCAGTCTACTCGTAACCCTAAAACTCATTCGGTTCAAACCACTGATGGAAAACAAGTGAATTTTCTTCCTCAGAAACATGACTATAGGACAAGTAACTCTGCTGCATCCATCACCGCTCTATCTGTGCAAGAGCTGCAAAATATGATAACCAATACAATTAGAGCTTAGTATGGTGTACCCTCGCAAAATTCTCCAACATACTCAAAGCCATACACTAAACACATTGATTCTTTGAGGATGCTAATGGGTTATCAACATGTTGCTCATTTTGTGGAAACATACAACAATCCGGGGACGTATGGTGATCATTTGGTGAAATAATTTGTAAGGTCACTTAAAGGAAACACTTTTGATTGGTATGTTGATTTAGAGCCAGAATCGATCAACAGTTGGAACCAAATGGAAAGAGAATTCTTGAATCGTTTCTATAGCACTCGTCGCACTGTAAGTATGATCGAGCCCATTAATGCAAAATAGTGGAAAGACGAACCAATCATCGATTACATCAATCGTTGGCGAGCATTGAGTTTGAATTGCAAGGATAGACTTTCAGAGATATCCGCAATAGAAATGTGTGTTCAAGGCATGAATTGAGGATTGCTTTACATCTTGCAAGGTATCAAGACCCGAACATTCGAAGAATTGGCTAAGAGAGCTTATGATATGGAACTGAGTATTGCACATTACGGTACTAACTTTCCAGCTGAAAATCAAAGAAAGGATAGAAGGGATATTCGTAGGAATGAAAAATTCGTCAAGCCTTTTGCAAAGGAGTCCATGGCAGTGAAGGCTACACTTGTTAAAATCCCCTCTAAAGAAAAGAAAGTTGAGACAAAAGTAGGAGGTCAACCCGCGTAGGATGAAAGACGTCGACTTACACTGAAGGAGATGCAAGAAAAGGAGTACCCCTTTCCAGACTCAGATGTCTCACACACTTTTGATGAGCTGTTAACAAAAAATTTTTTAGAACTACCGCTGTCAAAATGCCCCGAGGAGAGTGGGAAAGTGAATGACCCGAAGTACTGCAAATATCATCGAGTCATTAGCCACCCGATAAAGAAAATGTTTTGTACTGAAAGATAAGATCATGGCTCCAGCGAGAGAAGGCAAAATTATCCTTGAAAACGAAGATGCAGCCGACGCAAATGCTACTAGTGTAGTAACTTCAACAAATGTCAGTAAAGTTAAAAGCAACAAGTGTATGATGGTATCACCAACACCTTTGGGGGCATCCACAAAACTCCAGTTTGGAAGTTTGGAGCCAATGTTAGTTTCAAAGTTGATGTCCAAGAGAGAAGTTAAAGTTGAAGTGCATACAACAACCAAAGTTGAAGATGATGATGAATGGACTGTAGTGACGCGTCGGCGAAGACAAAGGCAACGAGTGGAACAATTTCACCCTACTTGGTTAAAAACATCAATTCCGATCAAGTATAGACGAAGCGAGTCAAAGAGAAGGATAAGAGCACTTGCCAACCACAAAAGGCCTTCAAACAATCGCTACTGGAGACCAGTGACTTTGGGCGACTTTTTTCGAAGAAATACTTCAAAGAAAATGTGAGTCCTACCTCCCATGAAGAAGAAATTTCCCATGTTGTTTCTTGTCGTGTTACTAGTGTGGCAATTGCCTTCATGGATGATGATTTATTGCTAGGACTGAAACCGCACAACCGACCACTTTTCGTCTCATGATTCATGCAAGAGGAGAGAGTTTACCGCATATTGATCGATGGAAGGTCAGCCGTTAATAACATGCCAATGTCTACTATGAAAAAGTTAGGGATCGCTATTGAAGAATTATCTTAAAGTCGTTAATCGAACCTGACAATGCCTATCATCAGTTTGAATTCGACAAATGGGCCATCTCCAACAATGTCATCAGGAGAAATAAAAGGAGTATTTGATCCGAAGGCTTACACACTCTTAGAAAGATCAGGATACGACTTTTCTAGCCCGTCAACCTTAGGTTGTTAAAACCCGAGTTAACTGGTGAGAAGATTCATGGGCTTACTGAGACGCAACATAAAATGAAGAAGAAAGGAATTCGTGTTGATTAGCCTAAGTTGGGCGTGGGATATGTTCACACGGAACCACTAAGAATACGCGTGTCCCAGAAAGATAAATAAGTGAACGTGCAACACATATCTGCGTTGAGAATTGAAACTGATAAGAAGAGTAAACGTGTTTCAGTGTTTGATCGACTCGGTGCTCCTATGAAACGTCCTTCTGTGTTCAAGAGACTGGGGTCTAAGGGCCAAAAAGCTTTTGAGGACAAACATGCATCAAACCGTCGTTCTGCGTTCGATCGTCTTGGAGAAAGCGTAAAGGTTGATAGAGACATAACTCACGGGGAGTCAATAGAACCATAAACGGGATGAGACCAGACTCTCACTTCTCAATTGGGGGCACGTCCCTGCTTATTACTTCGGAAGGACCTGTCACACTAAAGACATGCCACCATATCTCAATCAATGAAGATCTTGGCTTTAAAGTGGTTGAAAACGAAGTTAAAGAGGCACCTCCACAACTTGAAGATGACGTACAAGCGACTATAGATGAGCTACGAGAAATCAATCTCGGAACAATAGAGGAGCATCAACCTACATTTGTAAGTGCACTTCTGTCTTCTGAAGAAATGATCCAATATACAAGTCTACTAAAGGAATACAAAGATGCCTTCGCTTTGACGTACAAGAAAATGCCCGAGTTGGATCCAAAGATTGCAACTCACCGTCTTAACATAAAGCATGGAGTTTGACCGGTAAAACAATCGCAACGAGTATGCCGTCCAGAATTAGTTCCTTTAATCGAAGCCGAAGTCAACAAACTTATTGATGCTAGGTTCATTAGGGAAGTCAAATACCACACTTGGATTTCCAGCATTGTTCCAGTCAAGAAAAAGAATGGTCAAATTCACATATGTGTTAACTTCAGAGATTTGAATAAGGCATGCGCAAAGGATGACTTTCCGCTACCCGTTATTGAACTTATGGTTGATGCGACTACTGGACACGAGGCCTTATCTTTTATGGATGGATGTTCAGGATATAATCAAATCAGAATGTCACCCCAGGATGAGGAGTGTACTACGTTTCGTACCCCGAAGGGTATCTACTGTTATAAGGTTATGCCTTTTGGACTGAAAAATACGGGTGCTACATATCAACGTGCTATGCAAAACATCTTTGATGACATGTTGCTCAAGAACGTGGAATGCTATATAGACGACCTTGTAGTTAAAACCAAGAAAAGAGATGGTCATCTGAAGGATCTACGAGTAATGTTTAACAGGCTCCGTAAGTATAATCTAACGATGAATCCCCTTAAATGCGCCTTCGGTGTCACTTCGGGAAAATTCTTTGGCTTCACAGTTCGCCACCGTGGAATCGAAGTTGATCCTACTAAGATAGATGTTATCCAAAGGATGCCCACGCCAAGAAATCGTAAGGATTTGAGAAGTTTACTGGGCAATCTAGCATTTATTTGAAGGTTCATATCAAATTTGGTAGGAAGATGTCAACCTTTTAGTCATCTCATGAAAAAAGGAATTAATTTTGAATGAGATAAAGGATGTCAAAACGCGTTTGAAAGTCAAAAAGCATCTCATGAACCCGCCAGCATTAGGAGCTCCAATACCAGGTAAACCTCGTATCCTATATATTGTTGTGCAAGAACGGTCAATCGGGCCCTTATTGGCACAAGAAAATGAAGAAAGGAAGGAAAGATCGTTATATTATCTCAGCAGGACCTTGATTGAAAATGAGTTAAAGTATGCCCCTATTGAAAAGATATGTTTGGCTTTGTTCTATACGATCAAGAAGCTGAGGCATTACTTCGAGCCATATTCCATACAGCTCATATCTCGAGCTAATCCGGTCAAATATATAATGTCGAAACCAGTGTTATCTGGACGGTTAGCTAAGTGGTCAATCATATTTAACCAGTACAAGATAACATATGTACCTCAGAAAGTTGTGAAAGGCCAAGCACTCGCCAATTTCCTGGCTGATCATCCAATTCCAGCGAAGTGGGAACTATCCGATGACTTTCCCGACGAAGAAGTCTTTTTTGTCGAGCCTTTACCAACTTGGATGATGTTCTTCAACGGATCGCCTCGATCAAATGGAGTAGGAGAAGGAGTGGTTTTTGTCTCTCCGGAAAGGCTTGTTTTAACATACTCCTTTGTGTTGGCTGAATTATGCTCAAATAATGTTACTGAGTACCAAGCTCTGATTATTTGACTTCAAATGGCACAAGAAATGAAGATTCTCAGTATAGGAGTTTATGGTGACTCCAAACTGATAATCAACCAACTCCTAAATAAGTATGAAGTAAAGAAAGAAGATTTGATCCCCTACCACCAACAAGCGTCAGTTTTGATGGCAAATTTTGAGAATATAATTTTTAGTCATATACCAAGGGAAGAAAATAGAATAGCTGATGCTTTGGCTAATTTGGCGATTGTTATGGCTCTATCGAAAGGGGAAACAACAAGTGTGCCCGTGTGCAATCGTTGGGTTATGCCATCATCAAGTGGATCTGATATTGAAAATATAAATGCCATATCAATCTCGGTTGATGAAGAGGACGATTGGAGGACTCCATTGATTGATTACTTAAAGCACGAAAAATTGCCATCGAATCCTCGACATAAAACTGAAGTGCGTAGACGAGTTCCTCGCTTTATTTTATACCAAGATACTTTATATAGACGTTCTTTTGAGGGAACTTATCAGTGTTGCTTAAATGGTGAGGAGACTCTCGAAGCTATGACAAAAGCGCATTCAGGAGTATGTGGAGCACATTAATCAGGTCCAAAACAACATTTTTGGATCAAAAGGATGGGCTATTATTGGCCTACTATGGTTAAAGATTGCTTGGATTATGCAAGGAAATGTGAAGCATGTCATATACACGCCAATCTCATTCACCAAGCTCCTGAACCTTTACATCCTACAGTAGCTTCATGGCCATTCGATGCGTGGGGTCTTGACGTAGTGGGTCCAATAACTCCTAAATCTTCAGGAGGTCATTCCAATATATTGGCAGCCACTGATTACTTCTCAAAGTGGGTGGAAGTAGTACCCCTTAAAGAGGTGAAAAAGGAAACTGTAGTTGAGTTCATCTGAAATAATCTGATTTTTAGATATGGGGTGCCTCGATACATCATCACTGATAATGATAAACCCTTTTACAACAAGCTGATGGACAAACTATGCATGCAATTTGGCTTTAAACAACATAACTCGTCAATGTATAATGCAACCGCAAACGGTTTGGCAGAGGCATTTAACAAGACTTTGTGCAATCTCTCGAAAAAAGTTGTGTCTAAGCCAAAAAAGGATTGGCATGAGAAAGTTGGGGAAGCGTTATGGGCATACCGAACAACATAATGAACCGCTACTCAAGCTACCCCTTACTCGTTAGTTTATGGAGTTGAAGCCGTGCTACCTTTGGAAAGCCAAATACCATCACTTCGCATAGCGATTCAAGAAGGTCTTACTCCAGAGGATAATGCTCATCTCAGACTTGAAGAGTTGGAAGCCCTTGATGAGAAGAGACTTGCAGCACAACAACAACTTGAATGCTACCAAACCCGAATGACGAGAGCATTTAACAAGAAAGTACATCGGCGATCATTCCAAGTAGGGTACTTGGTCTTAGCAGTGAGAAGACTAATTACCATCACTCAGCGCATGGGAAATAAGTTCATGTCAAAATGGGACGGTCCGCATGTGGTAAAGGAAGTGTATACAAATGGTGCCTACAAGTTACTCGACAAAGATGGCTTACGCATCGGACCTATAAATGGTAAATTCTTGAAGAAATATCACACATGATAAAGTAGAATGCTCCTCAATGCATGAGCCTAAACTGCATGTCACTCCTAACCCATATAAGTATAAACTATGTACGGTAACCACCAATGGTAAAGTATGTGGCTAAACTGCTAACTTACTCCACTAAAGATGTTTCATGTGGTTAAAATGATAGATATCCCACCTTGCCTAGGGTGGTTAAGCAATGGATACTCCTGGCCCGCATGAGCATAAACTATGTACGCCCCCCCCCCCCCCCCCTCTCCCCTTTCAAACAAATTAATCATTTGAATTATGTTATGACTTGATCCCTTTTAAAAGGGTACGTAGGCAGCTTAGATATCTTCTAAGTTCAGTCGCAACTTTGCTTTGATTCATGTTTTCTTGTTGAATGGAAATTCTTCAAGTATCAAATCACAAATCAGAAGTTGAATAAATTTTCAACTTTAATTTGATTAATATTTTCTTGTTGGATAGAACAATCTTCAAGTAAATATGAAGTTATAAGTTGAATTCAATCATAGTTTTGCCTTGATTTGTGTTTCCTTGTTGAGTTGAAAGCTCTTCAAAGTTGAAATAAGTTCATAGCTTTTCTTTGATTTGTGTTGATTTGTGTTTTCCTGTTGAATTGAAAGTTCTTCAGCTGAATATCAAATTGCAAATTGAGTAAGTGAAGGAATTACGGTTGTTTACTTCTTCATGAAAATCAACATCCTAAAGTTGTGTAATTCTTTTTCTGATATGAAGATGTTATGAACAAAGGAAAAATATATTACCGAAAGGTTGCAAGATAGAAAAACAAATAAATTCTATTAAGTAACTTTGAAGTAATGACGTTCATGATACATTGAATCTTAAGATAGGAAAAAAAAAACAATTGTCCTAGCTACTCTTAAACAAATCCTAAGCAAAAAATATAGCCTAAGCACTATCAAGTAAACGAGGTTCAAGTCCTTCAAGGTTTCCTTGGCTACTTCAAGAAGATCATAGGCATTCTTCACATCTTTAAGTAGTTCATCGTTTGATGAGGAAGCCTTCTCGATGGTGGTAATCTCTTGTTCATTTTCACCAATTCGATCTTGAGCACCTTTGAGTAGGAGTTGTTGTCACTTCAATGACGATGAAACCTCCTCTCTTTGCTTCTTTAAATTAGCAATCTCCTTGATGCGCTTTAGATCATCCTTGATTGTTTTGATGCGATCTGTTTCCTTGGCATGATTTGCTTGTGCATCCTTGAGGTGATCTTTAGTTTCATTTAGCTGCTGAGAGGAAGATGCTTCAGACGCTTGTTTTGAGTACTTTGAGTTGGCCTCATCATAAGTATCTGCTTTTGTGAACAAGATCTTCAAGGAATCCTGTATGTGGGAAGTGTAAGATCCATCATGTTTCTTCATTTCTGCAATTACCAAGTAGACTTCATCTTTGATGGAGGAAATAGAATCAAGAGTTGTGTCGGATATCTTCTTCGAAAGGTCATCCTATAATAACTTGAGGAATTGCTCTGTTCGATCGATGATAAATTTAGCCCCTCAAAACACCGATACCTCAGGATGGGGTAGATTTTGCTTCTTTTCATTAGGCTCCGATGCTTTCTCTTGAATTTTCTTCTCAAACGGAGTATCTGTCTCTAAGGAATTTGGCCCCACTACTGAACATTGATTGTATTGGGACTGTTGACTATCTTCAATATTTATCATCTCATGTTCCAACTGCAAAGGGAAAAAAATAAAGTATGAGTAAAGGATAAGTACAAAGATTAAGTAAAGATGAAATGGAGGAAAAGGAAATTCAACCTCGTTGGCAAACCGATGAAGTGAAGGTCGATTTGTATTCTTTTGTCTTTTCTAATGATGTTTGCTATCACCACTCCCCTCGCCAGGAACAATCAATACCTTTTGTTTCTCTCCTTCATCCGGAGTTTCGACATCAAGTAACTTCAGGTCGATTAGTTTGGTAACATTGTCTTCAAAAAAGTTGCCATGAATTTTTTACCACCATTCCTTGTAACTATTGGAAAAGAATCTCTTTGCAGTTTGAGGGATTGCGGGAAAATACGCCGAGGACATGGAATTGGTTAAGGTACAAACACGCCAGTGGTTGGTTCCTCCTCCAAAGTACAGTGTCGGATGTTATTTTTGATAACTCCAGGTACTTCTTGATAAAAGCCAAATTGATGACTAAATCGATGAGGACTGTATGGCTCAATGATAAATTGCCTACCCCTCCTCAAAGTCAAATAACCGGATCGGATTACCGCAAAGTAATTCTGTTTAAGCTCATTACCTCTCCTATCATCGGTGTGATGAAATTATCCCCATTCTTTGACCATGTTGCAAGTCTAAGATACAAGTTCAGCTTTATGAATCTTCTTGCGAGCTTGCTTAGCATCATAGTATCGCGCACCTCCTTCACCGGAATATTGAGTTATAGGCGGACCGTGTACTTCTTTGCTTAGTGGAAAGTGGGTTTTGAAGTAATGTGCTAACCAACCATAAACGAAGTGGATAGGGAACGGAGAGTCAACTCTGGTAGGTCGGGAAGCCATTGATAATCTATTATGCCCTTTGTAAATGCTGGCCAAGAAAGGGACTGCTAACTCCACTTTTCGACCAGCCACCATGGTGCTTGCAATTTTAAACGTACTCGGTTGGATCACGCCAGCATTATCGCATAGTAAGGAAAAGGCACAAATCCAACATGATAAGTAAACCGCCAAGTAGACTTCTTCCTTCAAGCTTTCTTTGAGGCCAAGTTTAGCAAATAGTTTATCTTCCGCGGAACTCCATGCTTCGGGGGCACAATATCTCCTTGTGGGTTATGAGTCTGCTTGGAACGACTATTTTTTCTATCTTTGCGAGGATGCGGTTGGAGATGTTTCCTAGTTCTCTTGCACCAAAAGTTCACCCAAGATTCGATTGTAACTGGAGAAAATTGAATTTTTCGGCTATCTCCCTTCAATGAGTGGTAAACTTGGAATAAATACTTGCACGAACTAGGTATAAACATATTTCCCTTGTGATCATGACCAGTAAGTTCCTTAGTATCAGGAACTACTTCGTCATAAATCAGTCCGGTCATAGGGAGGCCCGCCAAATTATGTAAGTCCCACAATGATATGGATGATTTTCCTTGTGATGTCAAGAGAGTATTTGTTGAAGGGCACCATGCTTCGATAAAGGGCTTGATAATTTCGGAGTTACGATCGTAAGTATAGAAGGAGGCACGTACTGCATCGTGTAGTTGAACATCGTTTAATTTGTCTCCGCATCGGCTAAGGATATCTTCGGTCCACTCCCAGTATCCGTCGATAAAGCGAAATTCACCATCGAGTTTGAGATCGTCTCCCCACTTGGCTTTTCCTTCGATAATAGCTCGACCCAATGATGGTAAGTAATCTGGCCCTTCGGTAAGTTGATGGTGTGCAGCCTGTAGAGCCGACACCTTTGATGTCTTGCTTATGGTAACTCTTTGAGACCACTCGTTCAAGCGTATCGATGTAATCAACTTTGGCCAGCGACCTCCGTATGGACCAAGTAAAGAATCGTGCACCTCCAAGCAAGTAACCTTCTCTTCGGATTGTCTCTCGTCATCAAGAATCGCCAAGTGCTCAATGCCGGATGAAGTTGAGATATCTTTGAAGTACACCATTGTGATCTTCAAGGAAAAAAGAGAAATAGAAAAAAAAATAAAAAATAAAAGTTACGGGGCAAAAAAAACTTGAAACAAAAAGAGGAAATAATTTGGACGTACTTTGGTATTAATCACGAACCAAACTTGACAAAATTTGTCGAATTAATTCCGTTGATTTGATTACCAACTGCTCTTCGAATTAATGTCTCGAGCTTCTTGATGCTGTAAGACCTCTAAAATTGATACTCCGTAGCTCTCGATTGATTGCTTGCTGCTTCTCGGATCAATGTCGCTGCATGTGCTGCTCTCAATTTATCTCTTCTCTGCGAATTGTGTTTCAAATTTGGCGTGAACATTATGGGCTAGGGGACAACATATTTATAGGCAAGGGGGCAATGAGATTCCTTTTCAGATTTGAACTCCTAATTCGTGATGGTGTTCCTGATGTGAATACTAAATCTAATTGGATTCTACAAAGATAATGTGATGATGCATGATTAACTTGGAGTGCTATGAAGACACGGACTCATATTATAATTGCAAGAGTTCAAATTTAAATGGAAACTTCATGCATGAGGGAATCTTCTGGAATGTGTTTGTGTAGCACCCGAGCGTAAGGTACCACATCCCCCGCACCGAGACCCGACCCGAATATGAAATGGACGATCCATACCCGAGCTAGATCACGGGGAACGGGGATAAACACACATGCTATGCTAGGCGGGCTAACCCTTAAAACCATAAAATCAGAGTAAACATTACTGCGGAAGCAATAACTGATCATGTAACATATAGGTATATTATGAGCATCAAAGTTCCAATAATAAATCATAACATTATCCCATGCCATCAAGGCTCAAAACATGTACGCTCCATTAATATACATATACAATGATCAAACGTGCAATATGCAAGTGTAAGACCAAAATACAAGGGCTAAAACGAAAGTAACTCCTATGACTCGAAATCCCACCTAGCTCCCTTGACACCTGCACAACACAACTGAAAACCAAACGGGTTCAGTCCAAAAGGGACTGGTGGGTATAAAAACAGGGCATAAATATAATATACGACAGTATTTGACAATCACATGCAAGCTATAATCCCCAGGTGAGGTTTTAAAGAATTTCCTAAGTGGGCGAATAGAAATAATCAAAAGGCATTATAACAATTCAGTTACATTAGGTCATTAGTGGCCCGACGAGTGCGCGTGCATTATCTCCAACAAACACCTCGTGTAGTTCAGTAACATTCATTAACATTCATTCATTCTTTCTTTTCATGCATATCATTCTTTCGTGCGCATTCAATAACATTTACACCTTCTTCCTCCGGGTTGGTGGCGGGTTTGCAAGGCCCATCCACCCATTCATTGACCAAAAGGGGAACATGACTCCCCAGATGGCACTCAGCGTCCATTCCTCTCTAACTCCTAACGAGGTCCGATTACGCCGTTCATTAGTGGGACTAGTGTGAGGGATCACCGTCAGCCCTTGCCTCCTCGGGTCACCACTCACACCAAGTCCCTGGGCCCCATTCTGTGTATTCATTCATTCATTTCTCGCCAAAACATTAGGTAGGATTCATAAAATAAGGCTTTACGTTGAAAACATTTACTCTTGAAAACGACTCTATATATATATATATTCATTTTGGACGAAAACTTTTCACGTTGAAGGGATATAGGTTCATTTATCTAATTAGAAGAGAAACCCACCTTAACGGCAAAAAGGAGAACACACGAGCCTCAGTGACCGGCCTTGTCCCCTACGAAATCAAAAATTGTGCAAGAAAGGTGAAGTGAGACTCAATATGACCATATAAGACGCTCGGCAATGTAATGATCATGATATGCATATATATACAAGAGATAAGATTATATCATGAAAATGTTCATGTGCACTATTAAGAAATTTAAATCATATAATCAAGTCATTCAATCATTCGTTCACTTTCATTCGAATTCATCAATTCACATTTCCAAAAGGCTTGCAACATGAATGCTAACATATATAGCAATGAGTGTACATCATATCCATGCAAGTTCACACGAAAAGAAGGTCATTTGATCAAGCAAAAGCCACAAACGTCATAGCAGTTCCAAAACAGGGGAGCCAGTTTTAATCATCAAGTTTGGAGCTCCATATCTCCTAATTTCATCAAAGGGTCTAAAGAGAAAATCATCCTAACATCTCATATTATCGGTTAAGAAACAAAGAGGCAAATAAACAAGTCCAAAAACTCAGTTTAAAGCCACGAAATCAGCTACACAACCAAGCAAGGTCACAAGAGCAATTACCCCCAAAAATTCATATCAAGCTCATAACTCAAACCCTAACCAAATCTGATCCAAAATCAGAAATAGATTGATGAAAATATGTATAAGAGAGTATAGAATACATAAATATTCATACCTTGAAGATTTGGTGAAGAAGGTAAGTGATTTGAGCTCAAAATCACAAAGGTAGCCAAGGTTTTCTCTTTTCTTCTTCTTCTCTCCATTCTCTCGATCTGTGCTGCAGAAAATAAGGGGGGGTTTGGCTCGGTTTTGCTGACTAAAAGGGAGGAGAAAGGTTTAAATCAAGTACACAAGTCATGGGTTAAAGCATGGTTAGGTTTAGGTTGGCTTAAAGGGTCCCACCATGAAGACTAGTCAACAAAAAGGGTTAAACTTGCACGAGTTGCTCGTTACGGTTGGATTTCGTAGGTCTTAATGATCTCAAAAAGGTATGAGGCTTGTTCCATTGTCTCCGAATCGTCGATACAAAGGCAACAGAGGTGACGGAATTCGAATCCAAATTCCCGAGCTCAAGATATCAAATATGGAACCAAGGGTGTGCTAATTGCTCGTTAGCCCCCGACTTGGATTCCAAAATTAAAATAAATCCGACACACATGCAAATGAATCCGAAAATACGAAACGATCATATATTCATATACAAGACACGTATAAGGTCAACATATTAAATTTGCATGAAATTTCGGTATCAATTCATATAGAAACGAAGCACGTAAATGTCACTCACACGCAACCTAACAATAAACCACAACATTACAATAATATACAAATTTCAAATGCATAATAAATACATGCATGCATAATTATTAATTAAAATGGATTGCATGAGTTCATGCAAATATGTTAATAAACAACTCATACCACGTTAATATATATATAAATATATTTGATATTAATAACATTAAAAAAAAAGTAATTAACAATTAATATATTTAAAATTAAATTAAATATATAAAACACGTATAAGTAATTATTTCGCGCAATTTGGTAAACACATACGTCATGCTGTACTACCTAAAAGAACTGGGGCGTTACAACCTCTCTCCCTTAAAAGAATCCGTTCTCGGATTCACTATCTGCCTGAAAACAATTAATGAAGGAACCCCGTTCCTCACAAACAACAAGGGGAGAATCCCCGTCTCTTAAACAACAATGAGAGAACCCCGTCTCTCAAAAACAACATGGAGAAAACCCTGTCTCTCAAAAACAGCAATGAGAGAATCCCGTCTCTCAAAAGCAACAAAGAGAGAACCCCATCTCTCGCAAACAGGGAACGAAGTTCAAAATACAAAATACGGCCACAACAAAGAACAAACACCAAGGAGAAAACATAAAAATATCCAATTACGGCAACTTAGTCAAAACAATCACATAAAGCCAGCGAACAATCATCATTTACTTACATCCAATATCGATTTTACAACCATAATTAATAAATCAAAGAGTCAAATCGCAAATTAGCAAAATTATTTAAATTAACAATGCGTGTATGCGTATGCCATGGATGTCTGAGGTACCGTTCACCATGGAAATGAATTTGAAGCTAAAACCTTCATGGTCCCAAGGTATGGTCTGAACCCAAAAGCTAGCTCGACTGTTGGCATGTCTTTAATATCTTCAATGTGTCCACCTTCTTCCATTTCTCAGTTATACGTTAACCCTGACCCAATCAACCTGCCCTTCCAAAACGAGTTTCCCCCTACATCTTAAGATTTCGGACCGGTCTTCTTCACGGTTCGGGTCTCCTTCAATAAGTTGGTGAAACCTCTAAAATTCAATAACCTTTTTGATTAATAATCACAACCTTCTTGACGAGTTCTTTCCAAACTGGATTCTGATCATCGGTTCCCCAAAATTTTGGATTAATCTCTTCGTGGATCGTTTCCTTACCCCTTCATCCTCTTAAAGGCGTTAAGCGTTCATTAAATTTCGGTCTACCCAAATTTCAATCGAGGGAAAACTTCCTTGATACTTCTTGATATTCAATTCGAGTCTTCCCTTAGTCATTTCTTTCTAATTCCTTTTTGTTCCCTGAGGTGATTTAATGGTCTCGCAGAAGCTCTTCCACAATCCCATTATTTCCCAAAATTTAATCCTATGTGTAGAAATGCTCAACAACCCATCTCCTCAATATCCCGTGGTGGCCTTCAACACTAACTTAATACTTAACGCTCACTTTAACCGTTTAACCGTTAAGGTTCTTTTATTTATTTCCTATTACACCATTAGGACCTCCAGGTCTTCCTTAGTTTGTAATTCCGTTACTCCTACAAAAATATTTCTTCGAGCACCATTTTAATCTTCCAATTTGTTCCTCGGTCGTGCTCTCCCCCTTAAATTTTCTATTGCCACGTGTTGAACTCCATCAATTCTTCTTTTATCGAAACTCTGGATGAATAATTTCCATTAGAGGGGATTTTAATACAAAGAACAACCCTAACGTTTTGCCTTTTAGTTTCCCTTCTACTTCGCTTGATGTCCGAAACCCCTTTCCTATTCTTGTCCGATCCAAACACCCCGCAATCGACTCAAATCTCACTTCTCTTTATGAATCCCCGTTTCCATTAACCTATCCCTTTCTTGAAATTCTTTATTTTCCCGACATCACCTTCCTTGTAACGTACCATCCCATTATTTCTTTTCTTCTTAACTCAGATGTGGCCCGATCGAAGAAATACTTGATAAGTAGAATGGCAGAACTTCCTATCAAATAAACACTAGCATGCATGTCGGGTTAAAATGATGATGCACGTGGCACACTTGCAACAATTAAATATGCAGTACATTAAAGCAACAAAATCCAATAAAATGAGCGCACGAACATAAGTAAAGAAAATAATAATTTGATGCGAAGTATGATGCACGTGCCATGAATGTTTTGGAACCTGTCACCATATAGCAAGTTGTTAGCTCGGTAGCTTTTTCTCGTTCCTCCAATCACGTGGTTACTTTGACTTGCTAATCATGCCTTCTCTTTCCCACGGTCTTCAAGTTTTCCGTGAATCTTTTCGCATCACTTGTATCTTTCACTATCTAGAATTGCAATTTCACGATCCCTGATTTCTTCGACATCCACCGAGTTGGCCTCTGCATTTCCCCCCGAGAATCACCCTTCAACATTGCCCAGATTCTCTTACAAAATTGAACCCTAATGTAATTCTGAACCCTAATTCTCATCATCACCGTGCTCAAGACTCCCGTGCTTATCCTTTATGAACTGAAACTGACGAATTAACCTTGTTTTTCGATTGCTTATACCTGAGAGCATGATTTCCTCCCAAAGAGCCTTTGCCTTTCTTTACCGTTTCCATTTGTTGCTCCATATCTCCCAATTCAACCTTACAGCTCAGCAATTTAACTTGGATTTGGAAAACGAACTCAATTCCGGTCTTCAATGTCACCACATTTCCAAAATTTGTATTTAGCCCGTCAATTGTCTTTCTCTATTCCCTTCCCTACTCGTTTCTATCTTAGTCGAAATCCAGAGCACTTAAATTTAAACTCTTCCCGCTCTTGACTTCTACAAACTCGGTTTCTAATTTCCAGGTTTATTTAGAAACCCTTCTTTGACAACTCTTGGTACTCAATTCCCCTCGAATTTATTTTACCTTGACTCTTCCCAGTCCTCGGTACCTCTTCGATGGTCCGAACCCTGAACCAAAATACCTTCAAGGTTCATTTACTTCATTCCTTAGGTTGAACAGTCTTGTTGAATCCAATTATGGCATCTTATGGAGGAGAGCCATATATATATCCATATTAGGAGTCATAAATATTTCCCGATCAATTCCTATTTCTACGAATATTCCTCTATAGTTGCATCTCTTAAGTCGAACTTCCATTTCAGCTCCTATCCCTTGAACTCTAGCTCTATCTATGAGGACTACGCCTCTAGAATTCTCTATATCTTTCCCCGATGCATCATTCTTATCCTCCATGCCTCAGAAAGAACTTGCAGTAAGGCGTTGTTAGCATGATACTTGGTAGTGGTTTGATATTATCTTTATAACTTGTAATCATAACTCATTTCGAAGGTATATGCATGCGATTAGTACATGCATATGGCACATATTCAACACGAAAGGCACGGATCCAATATAAAATGCAACAGGTAATTCGACAAGATTAAAAGAAAGACAATTTCATGTTCAAGATCGATGCAATGCACACATTATCACATAGTTCCTATACCGAACGACCTAGACTGACCCACACAACACGAGAACCCGAGTTTTGTAACCCGAGGCTCCCATACCACTTAAGGATGTAGCACCCGAGCGTAAGGTACCACATCCCCCGCACCAAGACCCGACCCGAATATGAAATGGACGATCCATACCCGAGCTAGATCACGGTGAACGGGGACAAACACACACGCTATGCTAGGAGGGCTAACCCTTAAAACCATAAAATCAGAGTAAACATTAATGCAGAAGCAATAACTACTCATGTAACATATAGGTATATTATGAGCATCAAAGTTCCAATAATAAATCATAACATTATCCCATGCCATCAAGGCTCAAAACGTGTACGCTCCATTAATATTCATATACAATGATCAAACGTGCAATATGCAAGTGTAAGACCAAAATACAAGGGCTAAAACGAAAGTAACTCTTATGACTCGAAATCCCGCCTAGCTCCCTTGACACCTGCACAACACAACTAAAAACCAAACGGGGTTCAGTCCAAAAGGGACTGGTGGGTATAAAAATAGGGCATAAATATAATATACGACAGTATTTAACAATCACATGCAAGCTATAATCCCCAGGTGAGGTTTTAAAGAATTCCCAAGTGGGCGAATAGAAATCATCAAAAGGGATTATAACAATTCATTTACATTAGGTCATTAGTGGCCCGGCGAGTGGGCGTGCATTATATCCAACCAACACCTCGTGTAATTCATTAACATTCATTAACATTCATTCATTCTTTCTTTTCATGCATATCATTCTTTCGTGCGTATTCAATAACATTTACACCTTCTTCCTCCGAGTTGGTGGCGGGTTTGCAAGGCCCATTTTTCCATTCATTGACCAAAAGGGGAACATGACTCCCCAGATGGCACTCAGCGTCCATTCCTCGCTAACTCCTAACGAGGTCCGGTTACGCGGTTCATTAGTGGGACTAGTGTGAGGGATCACCGTCAGCCCTTGCCTCCTCAGGTCACCACTCACACCAAGTCCCTGGGCCCCATTCTGTGCATTCATTCATTCATTTCTCGCCAAAACATTAGGTAGGATTCATAAAATAAGGCTTTACGTTGAAAACATTTACTCTTGAAAACGACTCAATATATATATATATATATATTCATTTTGGACGGAAACTTTTCACTTTGAAGGGATATAGGTTCATTTATCTAATTAGAAGAGAAACCCACCTTAACGGCAAAAAGGAGAATACACGAGCCTCATTGACCGGCCTTGTCCCCTACGAAATCAAAATCTGTGCAAGAAAGGTGAAGTGAGACTCAATATCACCATAGAAGACGCTCGACAATGTTATGATCATGATATGCATATATGTACAAGAGATAAGATTATATCATGAAAATGTTCATGTGCACTATTAAGAAATTTAAATCATATAATCAAGTCATTCAATCATTCGTTCACTTTCATTCGAATTCATCAATTCACATTTCCAATCAAATAAATTCAAGAATTCAAATAGGAGCATTGCACGTATTCAATCTTTCACAAAACGCTACTACACACATCATATTACATAATATAACATATTTCCAAATTTTGAGAACAAGAAGAATTCATAAGATAGGAGAAATGGGTTACGGAAATCACAAACGCCACAAAACGCACATAAATGGCATTCATCAAAGGCATGCCTAAATCTCATCCAAAAGTTATGAAATTAAACCACAATACTCCCAACACATAGCAAAACAAGTTCATAGTTCATCACAAATGAAGATAAAGGCACTAAAGAGGTGAAACAATCCAAAAACCGAAAAGGAAAAGACAAGAACTGCGCAGGGGGAGGGACACGCCCGTGTCCCTCAATTTGAATAGACTGAGACACAGGGGTGTCTCAGTAAAGACCTGATAAAAGGGCATCACACGGGGGTGTCTCACATTTCAAAGCAAATGAGACACGGGGGGTGTCACGGTACAGACCCAAAAACGCAAACAAAGCTTAACGGCAAAACAGACCCTAAACAAAATCAGTCCCAAAAGCAACCGAAATCAACTCCAAATCTCATGAAACTTGACATACAACATATTTAGCATGTTAGGAGTATATTTCATTTAGAATGAAAAGGCTAAATCACGCGTTAACAGCACCGAAATCATGCAGCAACTCTTGAGCGCCAAAAATCGGACATATGAGCTAGATTGGTTCAATCATGCCATGATCAAATACTTAGGAGCGGAATTTGGATCTAAAACCTTGGGGAATGCATGCTAACATACTAAAAAACTAATATAAATCATATATATGAAAAATGGTACGAATTGAAGCACATTAGAATGACCAACGAACCACAAAAATGCAACAGCAGCAGGTCTGTCATAAGCCATGCACAGAACAGGTAATGTGCTACGGTTTTGGGGCTTAAAATGGATCCAAAGGATTGCAACATGAATGCTAACATATAGAGAAATGAGTGTACATCATATCCATGCAAGTTCACACGAAAAGAAGGTCATGATCAAGCAAAAGCCACAAACGTCACAACAGTTCCAAAACAGGGGAGCCAGTTTTAATCATCCAGTTTGGAGCTCCATATCTCATAATTTCATCAAAGGGTCTAAAGAGAAAATCATCCTAACATCTCATGCTATCAGTTAAGTAACAAAGAGGCAAAGAAACAAGTCCAAAAACTCAGTTTAAAGCCACGAAATCAGCTGCACAACCAAGCAAGGTCACAAGAGCAATTACCCCCAAAAATTCATATCAAGCTCATAACTCAAACCCTAACCAAATCTGATCCAAAATCAGAAATAAATGGATGAAAATATGTATAAGAGAGTAAATAATACATAAATATTCATACCTTGAAGATTTGGTGAAGAAGGGAAGTGATTTGAGCTCAAAATCACAAAGGTGGCCAAGGTTTTCTCTTTTCTTCTTCTTCTCTCCATTCTCTCGATCTGTGCTGCAGAAAATAGGGGGGGGGGGGGGGGGGTTGGCTCGGTTTTGCTGACTAAAAGGGAGGATAAAGGGTTAACTCTAGTACACAAGTCATGGGTTAAAGCATGGTTAGGTTTAGGTTGGCTTAAAGGGTCCCACCATGAAGACTAGTCAACAAAAAGGGTTACACTTGCACGAGTTGCTCGTTACGGTTGGATTTCGGAGGTCTTAATGATCTCAAAAAGGTATGAGGCTTATTCCATTGTCTCCGAATCGTCGATACGAAGGCAACGGAGGTGACGGAATTCAAATCCGAATTCCCGAGCTCAAGATATCAAATACGGAACCAAGGGTGCGCTAATTGCTCGTTAGCCCCCGACTTGGATTCCAAAATTAAAATAAATCCGACACACATGCAAATGAATCCGAAAATACGAAACGAACATATATTCATATACAAGACAAGTATAAGGCCAACATATTAATTTGCATGAAATTTCGGTATCAATTCATATAGAAACGAAGCACGTAAATGTCACTCACACGCAACGTAACAATAAACCACAACATTACAATAATATACAAATTTCAAATGCATAATAAATACATGCATGCATAATTATTAATTAAAATTGATTGCATGAGTTCATGCAAATATGTTAATAAACAACTCATACCACGTTAATATATATATAAATATATTTGATATTAATAACATTAAAAAAAAAGTAATTAACAATTAATATATTTAAAATAAAATTAAATATATAAAACACGTATAAATAATTATTTCGCGCAATTTGGTAAACACATACTTCATGCTGTAATACCTAAAAAAACTGGGCCCTTACAGGCTGCATGAATTAAAATCCAATGTTAATCCAATTTCCTCAACAAATTAAGATTTCTAAAGATATAAGGAATTTTTCTTCAATTTGGAGAACTATGTATCCGGTTAGAATTAAAATTCCTAATCCTAATAGGAGAGGGAATAATTTCTTGATAATTCTCTTGCAAATGACGTGAGCTGGAAAATTTTGAAGGTCTCCTATTTCTATCCAAATACATGGTGAAGGCGTATTTAATTTATAAAAAAAAAAAATCCCATGCATGCAGAGTTTTATGCTGGACGTATTGCATGACCACATTAATTCAATTTCATGGGAGAACTAAAATTCCTAATGATGCAAGGATTCTTGACAAGTTCCACGTTAATCCTATCTCCTTGATTAATTAAAATTTTCAAATTATTCGAGGAATTGGTAAGTCCACGTGATTTGGGATCTTAAAACAAGTTCAAATTTGATTTAATGGCATAAGCCATTTTAAATGTTCCGAAAAACTTGGAAAGTTTAAATACTTCAAGTCCCGCCTTCTTACAAATATTTGATATGTTATTCGTCGAGCCTTGAAGTGGGGGCATTTGTAGACTAATTAATAAACTTTATATTATTAATTTAATTTGCTATTTTATATTTTGAAATTTCCTAAATTTAGTTTCAAAGTTAAATAGTTAAATTTAAATTAATATTATAATATTTTATTTTATCAACAAATCAAGTGATGACACGTGTCAAAGTGACATGTTTTGACCAATTAAATCAAGTCTTGCGGTCAAAGAAAGCTAGGACAAAACATATGACGATACGTGGCGTATTGTGTCATACTGACCAATCAAATTCAACTCTTTTATGATATTATCTCTTTAAAAATAAAAATATAAAGAGATAAATAATTATGAGATTGTATGTGATATTATCTCTTTAAAAAAATAATAAAATATTAAAGAGATATATATTTATATGATTTATTTGATATTATCTCTTCAAAAAATAAAGAGAAAATTATTAAATAAATTTTGACTTGAACAACAAGTCTTGAATCCTATGCCTATATAAAGAGGTCATGGGTTGTTCATTCAACACACAACATAAGTTCAAGAAAGGCTAAAAACCTCTCTACAAGTTCAAGAAAGGATTCTAAGGCATTCAAGGGTGTTCTTCCTCGAAGTTACCAAATCAAGGCGTTATACCGTCGAATCGTCATTATATTCAAGCTAAATCCACGGAGTTACCGACGAGAATTCTCCAAAATAATGCATCTAATTCGTAAACAAGTCGAAGGACCTACGGATTAACATTATCACAAGCTAAATTTGAAGTTAAGGAAGATCAAACCATCAAATCCATCAAGGAGCGTTTGAAGATTCAACAACTTTAAATTCAAAAGAAGAATCAGAGGATCAAGCTGAAAATCGAAGACCTAGTTTTACCTGAATTCTCAAATATTTGAAATCAATAAAAGCGAATTTTTAGTGCAAACAATATATATACTAATTATTATAATTAGTGTATAATATGTGCATATATACATACAATTTTCATTATAATTATATATATTTATTAATTTATTATCATTTTTAATGAATATGATAATATAATTCAAAATTTTGATTTTTAAATATTATAAATTTTTAATTTGAATATTTCCATATATATATATATATATATATATTTGTTTTGGGAAAATGAGAATAGATTAAGAGTTAAAATAAAAGGTAAAGATAAATAAAAAGTAAAGGCAAGTTAAGCATAATACATTTTAAGTTGATCATACTAAGGAGAGTTTTTTATATTATTTTTTATAATTCAAGATTTTATGTGCTACTTTCGATTAACACAAGATATTTATTCTAGTTAATTCCATTTTTTTTTATCATTGTTATTTCTTGTTTTCGATTAACAGTTTCGTAAAATTTTGGACTTCCAACCTCACAAGTTATTGCACATTCGAATACTCCAAATTGGCTGTTTCTATAATTTAAAACTTATCCGATGCATTTTTTCTTTATTTTATCATTGATGTGGGCCCCATTTTTGTGATTTATTAAATAGAAAATATGGACAGAAATTAAATCGGTTGAAGAAGAGAGAGGAGGTTGAGAAAATAAAGGAGAGAGGATTCAAATTTCATAAACTCCTCACGTGCCTGAAGAATCGCAACTCCACAACAGTCAGAAAGAGAGTATAAATTAAAGGAAGGGAGACGCAAAAACCTATCACCAAAATTCTGAAGATTTTCCCCAACTCTCTAGAACTCCTCTCTACAGAAAATCCACTCTTGATGTTACGCAGTTCTTTTTATTAACAATCCTTAAAACTCTTGATGTTACGCAGTTCTTTTTATTAGAGATTATCCCAAGAGTTTTAAGGATTGTTACTAGTGAAAGACCAATATTTTGTATTATCTCATAGATTTTATTGTACTTTAGCAGTTTCCAGAATTCCAAGATGGAACGACGAGGATTTATTCATTTCACATCAATTTCTTCATTATATTTCTGTTTCTTCATTCGTTCCTTCTTTATTTATCATAATATTTAGATCTAATTACTACGTTTTGCAGCTTGGTGTAATCTAATTCCCCAAACAAATAAATTATTTTGGTAGTGGTTGATTTTCGTCGTCTGTGGAAAAGCGATTAAATCGAGCAAAAGGCGTGAGTTTTTGGGAAGTTTCCATGGCATCCAAGACTGGATCTAGCGGTGTAGCAACTTCAGTTAACCCGTCTACTCCGGCCACGACGGGTGCTGAGAAAACGGTTGGAAGTGCTTCGAACCCGCTTCTCATCGGAAGTATCCCCGTGCTAACCGATGCAACTGTTGTTACGGTAACGGGAGTTACACCACCAACCGAGAAAAACGAGGACCTCCCGGAATCCAGCTTGGTGGGGGGCTCGGGAAGTACAAGAGATCAAAATCTGGGAAGCAGGGGTGGAATCTCGCTGGTCCCTCTAGGTGCAGGAGGTTCCTTACCTGGAAGAACTTTCCTGCCTGAAAGACTGAACCTGCTCACTGGAACAGGCAGGCAGGAGGACGACCAGCCATCTGCTGAAGAGCTGGAAGCGCTGCTGAGCCATACCTTCAATCCCCAGCAGACTATCAGGGTGACTGACATACCTGGAGGGGCGCCGCCAGGAAGCAGCCCTGCTACCATACAGTTCCATGCTAAGAGAGCAGCTGACCGATCTGGTGGATCGGGAAGTAGCTTTCTACAACCAGATGTTCCCATTCGCCTTACAGCGGGAGAATTCCAGCGATGGATTAACGCAACTGTAGCCGCTGGTGCGGTGCGCCGGGACGAACTGCCAGCTCAGGGGCGCGGAACAGCCCCACCACCATATGTTATAGAACCGACAATCAGAAGAATAATACCACCTTCAGCTGGGGAAGGCTTACCACCAATTAGGGACCCCCTGGTGCTGGAGGAAACAGGCGGGACCGGAGCTTGGGTCGCGGGCAGAGCTACATGGAAACCAGTGGCGCCACCGCCACTTATGGATTACCAGACAGGAAGAAGAGAACCAGGCTTCCCCGAGCAGCCTGACTGGGCTGCCAGGTTATAGCAGAGACTGGAAGAGATGGAGAGGCAAATGAGAGCAGGACCTGTCAGAGTGACCAGGAGGGGCGGACCTTTCAGCCAAAGGATCCTAGCTGATGAACTCCTGCCAGGGTGCAAGATATCCGGGCTGCCGGAGTACAACGGTGCAACGGACCCCGAAAAGCACTTGGATCGGTTCGAGAACTTAGCCCTTCTGTACCAGTACACTGAAGATGTGAAATGTAGGGTGTTCCTGACCACGTTCACGGACAATGCCCAAGAATGGGCTCGGCAGCTAGAGCCTGGATCCATACATTCCTTCGACAAGTTCTCTTCACTCTTCTTACACCAGTTTGCTAGCACCAAAGGCTATCAGAAGATGCCTGTAACGCCCCGGTTCTTCGGTTGTTTAGTTTAACATATGTGTTTCGTAATTATGCATTTAAATTATTTAATTATGTAATTAATTATTTATTATAATTACAATTTTAATTAATCATTTTAATTGTTAGTATTAATTCATTAGAATTTATATTTTTTTTTATAAATATTTGAAATCTAAATGAATTCTTGAATTTTATGCACTTATATGTTTTGATCGCATGCCGTTTCTACTTGTTTTGATTTCGAAATTTTGTGTAATTTTAGTATGTTATAGATTTATGTGTTATGAACATGTGTAAATGCGCGTTTCATGTTTTCAATCTTGTGACAGCCCGCCTCTTCGGCATTCCAGGTACGGCGTCACGAGTGAGTTTAATTCTGTAATTTATGTGAATTATGTGAGTAGCATGTTTACGTGTCAACGTGAGATTTATTTTAATACGTGTGCATTAGAATTAAATTAAATGTCTAGGACTCAAGTGTCCAATAATTGTAAATTAGGATATCTAATTTTAATTAGGACGTTTGAGCCTTCGTTGCTATTTAAGCTCGGGAATTCGAATTTGAATTCCGACCCCGCCATTTGATTCGTTTCGATGATTCGGATTTAATGGATTCAACCTTTTAATTTTCTAAAGCCATTTCATAGCCCAACCGTTTTAGAATTCGATCCGTTTGGACCGGAGTTTTAACCCTAACCGTTTCTATCCGACCCGACCCGTTTTTAGCCTTAAAGGCTGAAAATATTTCCCTTTTCCCTCACTTTGAACGATCAACATTGGCAAGGGAGAGAGAGGAGAGAAGGCTCCATTTTTGGCACCCATGGCTTTGAGCTCAAGCTTCCGACGATCCAACCGTCCGATCAACGACCCAAGGTAAGATTTGTGACCCTTTCATTACGTGTTTCGATTTAATATTCCTCTCGTGCCTTGGATTTGTGTTATGTGGCTAGTTGGAGAAGATGATGAATAGTTTCGGGTTTGGGATTTATGTGTTCGGGTTTGTTTCGGGAGCTTTTATATGCAAATATGTGACCTACGTGTTATATATGCTTCGTGGTATGAATTTCGTGTGATTTGGTGTTGCATGGGTTCGGGTGAGCATGGGGTTTGTTCCCATTTTCGCCATTGTTACTGTTCACGCATTTTTCTGACAGAACGTAGCCAAACGCCCGTTTCATGCCTCAGTTCATTTTCTAAATGCCCGTTTGGCATGCAAAATTCATTACAGAAGGGTACGACACGGGCGTTTGACCGAACCTTAAGGTCACGACACGGGCGTTTCGGAAGCTACTGTGTAAAATGTGATTTTTCAACTTTTGTAGTTCGATTCTTTTGCTTCCGAAATACCTTTGTATGTCCTTTTGAGTGTTAATTTGCTATTTTCATGTTTCGTTCTTGCCATGTGCCTTATCTATGCATGAACTTGAATTTCTATGCCTTTGCTTGAACTAATATGATTAATTTGAATTATTTGTGGCTTAATTTGATAGGAGGTTCTAAAATATGAATCAATATGGCTTAAGTGATATGTTTACGCATCTCATTTGCATCCATTGCATTCATGAACATTGTCGAGCTTGTTCTTAGATTGTTGTAACATGTTTATGTGTTGATATTTATTCTAATTATGCATGTATTGATTAATATGCGTTCATGCACACTTGGTTTGCTCTTAATTGGATTAATTGGATACTTGAGTGTTTCCTAAGCATGATTATGACTCCATTACATTGTGAGACACATAAGTTTGCATGAATTTGATTTGTGTATGAACTTTACCTACATACTTGCATTCTTTAAATGCGTAAACATAAGTCGTGAGTCAATGTGGTTCATTTGGAGTCTAAGCTTTGTGTTTTGTCTTCAGTTGGTTCAGGTGCACCCGGGGTGGTGTTTCGTGGTCCGTTTTGATTCTGGGTGACTCATTTGTTCGGTTTTGGTTCTTCGGTGTAAGGTGAGGTTTAGGTTTGTTTCTTTGTAGTTAATACGACCTACGACCCTACGTGCTTGTTTTCAAAGCCCGCATGTGACTATACTATTATACTTATATAATAGATATGTGCTTATAAGATACGTTTAGGATCTTGTTACAAGCTCAAATGATAGTGAACTATATGTACGAGCATATGTGAGCTTGAAAATATTTTGCAACGAGGCTATGCTCCAAACCGTGTGTTGTCAAGCAAGCTAGGATCTACCTCAACATCTTAATGTTAAGGAAAACACGGAGAGATACGTGTATATCATATGCCAAGTTGCAAGGTAAGGTATGCTCCATAAGGTACGTAAGTTACGTTTATTTATGTAGCGAGTTAAGTAAGTTTAATGAGATAATTGGTCGTTATTGGGCCCCGGAGACGTGGGTAAGGACGCCCGGGACAGCAAGGGCCGTCGGTTTAAACCTATGCATGGTCTCCATATGGAGTACTCACGCGCGACTCTTGGAGGTTGAGGAGGCGTGGTGCTTCAAGCACATCGTGGGATAGCTACCCCGTGTGTATACGTAATTAGGTGGAGAGGGTTTGACTCCCGAAACACTGTTGTTGTAGGGGTTGGAATGGTTGATGTTTAAGTTTTCTGTTTTCATACGTATGTTCATAACTGAGGAGTTAGAGTAAGACCCGTACTCGTCGGGTATAAGAATTCGTTAAGATATGTTGATTATGAAACGGGATAGGAGCTTTCCCTTATGTTATAATACGAATATGTTAAGTTTCAGATGTTTTGATAAGTATATGTATAAGTTTGATTCAAAAATGGTTTTGGTATGCAAAACTCTATCCCGATTCGTAGTCTTTTGTTTAATACGTGCTTTGCTCTATATGTATATATGTGTTGGTGTGCGTTAGCCCCCTCACTCAGTCGAGTTGTAGATTGACCCTCTCCCTTTCCAATCTTTTAGTGTGCAGGTCTGCTTTGGAGTTGGAGCTAGACGGAGTTGAGTCAAGTCTTTGAGTCGGTCGGTCTGAGTCAGATTAGTTTGCATTTGTGTTTGTATTATTTGATTTAGAATCGGTATATAAGATACGTATATGGATGTTTATGCATTTATTATTTTGAATTGCCCTTTGTGGGTTTTGTAAATTGTTGAAAAGAGGCCTGAGGAGCCCATGTTTACATGTGAACCATGCGTTTAATTTCTGCAGGCCCGTGGCCAATGCATGTGTTTGATCTTTTGTCTTCCGCTGCTATCTAAATTGTTGGTTGGTTTTGCTTGACAGGGTCTACGTTCCGCCTAGCTTAGGTGTTTGTTTTGTTTGTCTCCCGTTCGCTATGGTTTGATCCGGGTGCAGACTCTCCATTTCGTTACTCGGGTTGGACCGTAGTGCGAGAGATGTGGTGCCTCCCGTGCGGGGTGCCACATCCTGAAGTGGTATCAGAGCCCCAGGTGGCAAAACCGGGGTTCGGTGTCATTTTACGTCTGTGTAGGTCGTACGGTATAGGACAATGTGATTAAGTGTGTGCATTTGCATCCGATTTGATATGATATGCCTTTGAATGTCTTAACACTTGTTGATTTTATTACGTGCAATTCATTGTATTTCTTAATTGCAATTACCTAACTTGATTACGTGGTATACTCGTATACTAACCGACATACATATATCTATATTGTAAGTTGTGAGATTTTCAGGATGTCACCGCGATGACAAGGTCTTAATCAACCATCACCTCCACATTTCCACTATCAAGAACAACATCACATTGAAGTACAACCCATGAATCCGATGGCAACATTATACCAGGACTTCAGAGCATTCATGTAGCACCCAGAACGCCGAGATGCCACACCCCCGCACTATAGCTCAGTCCACATACGAAATGGATGATCCGTACATGAACTAAGACTATAGCGAACGGGTGACAAAAGAAAATAAACTTCTAGCTAGGCGGGACTAACCCTCAATTATATACAACAAAGCATAACAGTCAAAGAAAAACATACTATAAGTTTATATCATTATCATTCAAGTGCATTTTCCATGATTCCATATACACAATCTCAAGGCTACCAAGCTCTAGTTATAAAATATATATGCATCAATAATGTACATGAACCGTGCTAGACTCGAAATAAAGACCACTTGACTTGACTCGACTCCCGCCTAGCACCAACCCTAAAAACCTAAAAATGTCAAGGTCTCAATCTACCAACGACTGAGTGAGGGGTTTATAAATAAATATTAGCACAATTAACATGCAAGTTATAATCTCGGGTAAGGTTTTTAATAAAGGAAACAATATAAGTTCAATATTAGAATAGATCTCGCCCGAGATTACAACTAATCCATTTAACAATACAAACGTTATCAATTCAATTCAATCAGTGGCCCGGCGAAAGAGGGCAATTCTCCAACCTTACTCCAATTAGTGAACATTACCAATAATTAAATTATTAACGAGTTAAGTGATCATGCAATCAATTACGGTGCGCAAGTAGCAGTTTCAATACCCTTCTTCCTCCGGGTGATGGTGGGATTGCAAGGCCCCACCACCCAATCAATCTGGGCACAGGGTTCATGAGTCCCTACGCCCGGCGGGCTCCTTCCTCCACCAAACCTCCCGGTGGATTTAGGGGTGACCCCAACAATAGGTGAGGATAGTGCAAGAGATCACCGTCGGCCCGATGCGTCCCCGGATTACTCAATACACTACCCTCGGGCCCACAGTGAACATGCTTTACTCGCCAAAACAATCAATCAATCAATCACGATAAGTTCAATATGTCATGATAAATCATCTACAATCTATAAAGGTTTTGAGAAAGATATATAGATATATATATATATATATATATACATTTTGGCCGAAAGATCACATAGGGTTGTAAGGGTTCTATATATCTAGAAATTAAACCTCACCTGTGCCGACAAAATAACAAGGATACGGCTATAGAGCTCGCTCCTCGTCAACTGGAAGGAAATCTATGTAGCAAGGACAAAGGTGTGTGAGACACGACCCATATGAACCATTTACGATGTACGGCAAAGTGATGATCAATGTGTCATGCAATAACAATTAAGGAATATCAAATAAAAGCATAATTATCAATAATCCATATATATATATCATATAATTCACATACGGGAGCCAAGGAAGTGAAAGGAATGTAATAGGAGAGGTTTTGGTGAAGTTTGGTAAAAACTGACAATTTTAGGAAACACACATGCCGAGGGAAAACTGGAATATCTTTAATTCTGGAAGTGGGAATTGAGTTTAGTTTATTGGGAATGAAACTAGACACAAATATATTTTCGATGATATATGGCTCGTTTTCTAGTTCAAAGCGAGGAGAAAATGGCATGCGCTTGAAGTTAGGCGAGTGCAGTTTGTCAGGAAAGTGGCGACACCTAAACGAATTGATTATAACTCTCAAACTACAAAATATATGGAGATGATTCCAATTGGAATTTGTTCTAGACTTCAAGAGGTTTCCAACTGTTCAAAAATCAGGTCATTCGGAGTTTAGATGAGGGAGAAACGGGCATTTACAAAATACACTAAAAGAAAAAACGGGCGTTTGGAAACTGTCTGACACAAAAATGGGTACCTAAACGGGCGTTTGGTGTTATAACTAGGGACCCAAACGGGCGTTTCAATGAAATCTGGGCGAAAAACAGGGGCAAAACAGGGGCTATGCACGGAAATGGCTCCCAAATCATATAAACACCAAACCAAGACAAGAATTCAACTTAAAACTATCATATATCATGCATATAACTCATATATATCAATTAGGAATCAAGTAATCCATGAAACATGCACCAAATCATCAAGAATTTATCCACAAAACCCCATACATTTCCATGGTCTCCAACCCTCATTTTATAGAAGAATTCATGCAAGCTTTGAAGTCTAAATATCCTACTCATGCTTATAATCTCAAACAACCATGGAATTACATCAAATTCATTAAACCCTACTTCATATATGCTCAAGAGATTTATACATATACCTTGAAAGAATGGATGGAAAGATGAAAGGAACTATGGAGATGATGATGATGCCTCAACTCATGCAATTTCCTCCTTGAAATTAACTTGGAATGATGAAATCTCCTCCTTCTCTTCCATGGTGTTTCAATCGTGATATGGTGTGTGTGAGTGTGTGAGATTTTTATGAAAATGATGAGTGAAATGAGATAAATGAAGATACATTAGATATTTATCAAAAGTCTTCCAAGAAATGGGATGACAAGGCACAATTTGCACTTAAGTCCCTTAGCTATTTAAGTTAATGCAAAGAAGTTCTAGTTCATGGAATGTGTTCAATTAAATCCAAAGAGTTATAGGCAATTAAGTTCACCAATTCAAGAAATGATCACTTAAGGGCAATTAGACAATTAAATCACATTCGTCAAATAATTCACATAATTTCTCACGTTAACAATTATTTCATATAAGTTCATAGAAAATATAATGCATCTAAGGTTATGCAATGTATATAAATTATCACATATTGCATATATGAAAAACGGGTCGTTACAATTCTCTCCCCCTTAAGAGGACCTGGTCCCCAAGTTCACACCCGAGTTTTAAAATTATGCACAAGCAACAAGAGAGCCCCATCTCTTAGACAAGTAATGAGAGAGCCCCGTCTCCTTAACACGAAAGGAGAGCACCCCGTCTCTCCATAAGAAATGAGAGAGCCTGTAACGCCCGAGCGCGAGATGTCACATCCCCCGCACCATGACCCGACCCATATATGAAATGGAGTTCCATACACGTGCCAAATCATAGCGAATGTGGACATACTCACTCGCTAAGTCAGGCGGGACTAACTTATAACTTAAAACCCCAACAACAATAACAAATCAACAAAACAGCGGAAGCAATAATTTATATTCCATATATTGAGCTATTTGCTCTAGATACCGATAGGTAAGGTTCAAGTACGTCAGTAAATCTAATACAACACATGTACGCTCCATAATCATATACGATATCCAAAAAGATCATAAGATGTAAACATATGTGTGTAGAAGAAAGAAAGGGTAGACACTATGCAAGACTCTCTCAGACTTGTATCCCGCCTAGCATCCCTTCCTGCAAAAGAACTGAAACAACTCCGGGTTCAGTCTTAGACAGACTGGTGGGTATAAAACAGGCTTAGTATCATAATATAGTGAAATTTAAACACATACATGCAAGCTATAATCCTGATTCGAGGTTTTAGAAGCATTTTTCCCAAGTGGGAAGTAAAATACAACGAATAGGATTATAATAATTCATTTCATTCATTAGGTCCTTTGTGGCCCGGCGAGAGGGCGTACATTATCTCCAACCAACACCTCGTGTAATTCATTAGTTATTCATTCATTCATTCGTTCATACATTACATTCTTTCGTGCACAAACATTCGATCATTCATTCGATAATTCATATACTCCTTCTTCCTCCGGTTAGGGGATGGGTTTGCAAGGCCCGAACCCTCATTCATTGGTGCTAGAGGGGTACATGAATCCCCAAAAGCTCGGCTCCTCTTCTTTCACTAATCTCCTAGTGAAGTCTAGGTTACCGTAATTGATGGAACTAGTATATGTGGATTCCCGTCAGCCCAAGCTTCCCCGGTTCACCAAATACACTAAGTCCCGGGCCCCCATTCATTGTGAACATTCAATTGTAACCAAAACTTTTGGTAGGATTTATAAAATAAAGGCTTAACGTTGAAAACATTGATTCGTTGTAAAACTCGATATAGATATATATACATCTTTGGCCAAAATCTTGTACATTGGTTATATTGGGTCATATCTTTTAGCTAATAGAAGAAAAAACCCACCTGGTAGACAAAAGAACCCAACAAAGACCCTACTGCTCGGTCTCGTCTCCCACTGGATCAAGATCTGTGTGATAAAAGTAGTGTGAGACTCAAATATGACCACAGTTGACGCTCGGCAATGCAATGACATGTTATGGAATGCTCATGTTATGGAATGCTTGAAACATAAGAACATGTCCAAATATGATCATGAATATCATGGAATTCAATTAAACACATAATTCACCAAGTTTCGTTCAATATACGATAAAATCGTATTCATTCACGTTCATAGCGTTTATAACTTTCATTCTTGCATTCATGTAATTCTTGAGGTCATATCTCAATCCTAAAACATAGCTCTAATAGCTTCACGTTACATATAATTCACGGATACGAACAATAAACGTGATACAAGCAAGAAAAGAGGTTCCCCAAAGCTGCCAATTCAAATGACACGGCTGTGTTGCATTTTCAAAGGAATTGGACACGGCCGTGTCCGAGGTAAAAAAATTAAAATTCGCAAGTCGAGGGCTTGACACGGCCGTGTTGAGTTTTCAAAGCATTTGGACACGGCCGTGTCCGATTTTCTGAAAATATTTTTTCCTAGTCGAACTGCCAACACTGTCGTGTCCATTTTCAGTTCAAAGCTGACACGAGTTTTGAAAGAGAAAACAGAGCAGAAGCTCTGTTTCTGCGAGGGAAAAGCTTTGCAAAGTAGGGCAGCCATGAGGAAGCTCTTATATACCACTTAGACATGAATTCAATCCCTATAATTCATATATAACATACAACCCAAGCTAAAACACAAGAATTCATGCCCAAAGTTGGAAAAATCCTCATCATCATTCATGATCTTCAAGCATGGAGCTTCAAGCTCCATTAATGGCAACTCATGCAATAAACAACCAACATAAAATTCAAGCATATAGAAATGATAAGGAAGCTTCAAGCATCATCTTTCATGCATCAATTCTCAATTAAGCCATGAAGATCCAATGTTCAAGATCAAACCCCAATTCATGCTCATATTCAAAACACATAATTCCCCAACTTCTATCATGCTTCACTTAGATGAAAATATAGAGGAGAAGATGGAGATTACAAATCACCAATTACCTTGGAAGAAGATGGAAGATTGAATTGACCTTGAGCTCAAGGTTTGACTGATCAAAAATGGAGGTTCTTGGGGTTTCTCTTCTCTTCTTGTGGAGATGATGATGATCGATGAAAAGGGAAGCATAAGGAAGGAATGAGAAGCTATCTCTAACATATAGAATCCTTCGGGTAGGAGTCGGGTCGATCCAAGTCCGGTTCGTTTGAGAAACGGTTTAAACAAGTTATAAATGTCAATGCTAAGGAAAGGTTCGTCATCGAAGGTTCAAATGATATCGAAAAGGTATATGATCAAGTGTAAAGGATAGGAATTGTTGAAACAAGTTCAACGCCGAAAACGGATCTCGAATTCTAGGTCCGGAGCTCAAGATATCGCGAAAACCGTTCAGGGTTGCCTATTATTCAAATAGGTCCCTAAACTTTCAAAAAGTGGCAATTAAGCCCAAACTCAATTTCCAATTGAGTCCAAAACATTAAAATAAGTTACAATTAAACCCTCGGATCACACGAAGCACGTAATTTCATTCAATTACCACCAAATTCACGAAATTCACATTCCTACAATTTCATTCATATATTCATAGCTCACATTGGAATTCTTATGAAATTTAGACAAATAATTCAAATTATAAATGAATTCACTTAATAAATCAAATTATAACTCATATAATTAAATGTGAATACGCACGTAACACTTACCTGCTCGTGTGAAAACGCGGGGCGTTACAGAGCCCCGTCTCTCAAACAAAAAAGAGATAACCCCGTCTCTAAAACACACCAAATAATGATTCAAGGAAACACTTAGAGAAATATTTATATAAGTGTCATATAGGGCAAGTAAAATCATGTTAATCACATAACTAACACATATATATCACCAAATTGCAACTAACAAGAAATTAAATACGAGAATAATAAAATTCATGATGCACGTGGTATGCATGATTAAATGTACCGTTCACTGTTTTTCGGGAATCTTCCACGATAGTGACTCGTTTCACCCCCTTGATTTGATGTTGAAGATTCCTCTTCCCAAAGCGTCGGACATTACAATCCTCGATATCCGATATTTAAATGGCAATGTAGTCCTACTTCCACGATCTTTCTTCTAAACACACTATCATGCCCCAAAAAGGTCCGAGGTGGATATAGATATCTTCATGGTTACTCGGCCTTCAACCCGTGATCAAATCCTTTACCTTATCTAACACCACGGTCCGGAAATTTAATTCTTGAATGTGTGATTTTCTCCCTAAATCCTACACTTCTGACCCTCAATTGAACGAACTCTCACTTTCATCCCCACTAAGATGATCCGATCAAATTTTCTCCCCCAATATTCTCAAAATTTTCTCATCCTAAACTTAAAGATCCTCAAGTGTTAGATTCTTCTACTTCCTTTCCTTTTTCCACTTCTGAGAAACCCCGTTGTTGGTGCCTCCCGCAATTTTGTTACTTTTATTGAAAGCAATCCATTTGAGCTAATCCATAAATTTGAAGTCTTTTCCAGGTCGACTCTCCCCCTTAAGAATGCCTATTCTTATCTGTTGGCTCATAACATCACTTCTTACTTTAGAGAGTCTCAACTTCTTCAACTCAGTTTCCTTGATATAGATGGTTCCAACCTCACCACTTGTTCGGAAATTTTATCTCGCCTTTATCTTTGAGGCGATTGGTAGGAGTAATGACCCACTTCTTCCCTTCTAACTCCTGACTACTTTTCTCAACCTCTCGATGACTCTTTCCTTTTTAAACCCACACTTTGCCACCCAATTATTTCTTCACTTGTTTCAAGCCAGCCCGATCGGAGTAACACTAGATAAATTAAGTGGAGAAAATCCCCTATCAGGTAAACACTAAACAATGCATGTTGGATTAAGATGCTAATGTATGTAGCACTCTTTAAACAATTAAGGATACGATATGTTGAAGAAATTATGTCAATTAAAGATGTACGCACATATAAATAAAAGATATTAGCTAATTGAATGCGATGTATGATGCATGTGCTTATGGATGCTTTGAACCTGTCACCGTGGTAGTGATAGCTTTAACCCGATATTTGTTCCTTATTTGTTGAACCATAAACTTGTCCTGAATGGTTGATCATTTCTTGTTTTCCCCACGGTCTTCCAATTCTTCAAAATTCTCTATCATCAACCCATCCATTTCCATCGCCCGGGATTGAAATTTCTTGAACCCAATTCTTCACCACAATTATCTCCTCGATCGAAGTTTCCTTGAATCACTCGTATAACCTTATAATCCGATATTATAATTCTTGAATTCAAATTCTTTTCCACTTATGAAGTTAGTATCCCAACTTCTCTCAAGGGACTAATCTCCCACTATTGTCCCGACTTTCTTTAGGCGTTATCTCGGTTGAAGTCCTCTCAATTTACTTTTTCCATTTGTTGCTCCATATGATCTCTCACCTTGCGCTCACAACACGATAATTTGGCTTGGATCTAGAAAATGAACTCCAACCCGCCCGAAGATAAAACCTTTAGCATCTTGACTTTCCATGAACTTGAAACCATCGGTGCTCTTAACTTCCTCCAATTCACCTACTTTCTTTTCCCGAAATCCAAAGTCCTAAATTCGCCCCTTCTTCTTCTTGCCCATGTTTGACTACTAATGAATTGATTTACTTAAAAGTTCTTCCTTGGTGATCCGTATTTCCCATCATCCACCAATCCTATTTCATCCGAACCTTCTTTGACAATCTTCATTGCTTATCCCTCAACAAGCCTATTTTGCCTTAAGTTCTCTTGAAGGTCATCGTCTTTTGTTGGTTTGAAGCTCGAATCCAAATACCTCCAAGATTTTCTTTGCTCCATCCCCGAATTAGATAATCATCATCAAGAATTCATCATTTGTGATAGAAGTTGCAAACTTTTCCTCATAAATCGGCATACCACTCCGGATTCTAACCCTCGAACCATAGCTCCAGTTAGAGAAGGCCATAAATCTTAACTCCTTATATGTAATCCCTGACACCTTCCTTGCATCATTCGGCTTGAAGGTAGAACTTATGATGAATGGTTGTAGCTGTAGAAATTGGCCGTGGTTTGATCTTATCTTCGTACCATATGAATCACAACTCATTTTTAAAAATAAATGCATGCAGTTAACGCATGCTCATGTCACATAATTAACACCAAAGCCATGAATTTGATGCAAAATGCAATAAATAATTTAACAAAATTTAAGATAAAACACGTTGACACATAAATTCTGCAAAAGTTTAAATAAACATGTTGAACATATAAATTTCCAAGCCATAGAAGGTCAATTAATCAACAAGTAGTGACACGAATCAATGTTATGCACAAGTTATCAAGTAGCTCAAAGATGTTCAGGTAAGTTCAAATAAATTCAAATAAGTTCAAGCAGTTCCAAATAAGATGCAAGACTCGCAAATTATCAAATAATCCTATGTCGTTCGACCTAGACTCACGAGACACAACACTAGAACCGCGGTTTTGCAACCAGGCTCTAATACCACTTAAGATGTAGCACACGGTGTTGGAAAATACGAATCAGAAAGCAGCGGAATTTAAAAATTTTTTCCAACAAAAGGACCTTGAACTCGCAATCGTGTAACCAAATTCGTAAAGACAGAAAACTTACTTTTCTTTTGTTCTTTCTTGAAGCGTTTCAAGCCACCCAAGAACGCTCTTCTCGCGGCTTGATCCCCTCTCCTTTGGTAAAGCTCGAATCTTCAAACTTCTAACTTGAAGTCTCTAGAGAAAGTCCACCAACTTGATCACAATCTAACTAGTAAGGATGCTAGTTCTCTAGTTAATGTTTAGGCTTAACCTAGGGTTTAATTTAATCTTGGAGAAAGGAAGGTGTTCAACACATGAACCAAAAGAATTACCTATTAGCTCTAAAGGGGAGCATGAGCTCCCCTATATATAGGAAAGGGGAGGGGCGGCCGAACCTAGTCCTAATGGACAAAGGATTTGGTCCCTCTCTCTCCTGTTACTTGATCATCAAGTATTTCCAACTTTGACTTTGAATTCTAATTCAAGTCAACTTTTAAGAGAGCTAAAAATATCCAAACTATTTTTGGATAATTTTATACTTTATTTATTATAAAATAAATAACTTATTTTTATCTAATTAATTAATTCGTAATTAATTAACTAGATTATTTTCTCCAAAATTAGACTTTCTTTTTAATTCAAAATTAAACCAAAGTCTATTAAATAATTAACTAATTAATTATTTAATATATATATATAATATATATATACACACGTGTGTGACACGTGTCACAGTGACACGTGTCACTCATGTGAGCCACACGTGTGACTTCACACGTGTGGAACCCTCTTGGCCCGATTAACTCGTTTAATCATTTTCAAGCCTCAACTCATGTAACCAAGTTGTTGTGTGTGACCCTCTAGGTTCTCAATTCAATTAGCAGTGACCCTAATTAATTAATTCACTAATTAAATAATCAGTCCATAGATTAAACGACCATAGTCTAGCAACAGGTGTTTAACCCCTAGCTGAATTGGAATGTTCGGATTCGACAGAACCTTTAAGTCATTGATTCATGTGAGATACAATCCTCCTACTTACTATCTCTCAACCAAGATCTAGGGTAAGGGAATAATCAGAACCCTAATAATCCGGTCTTAAAGCTAAGTGCATTTCATATCCATTTGATCTCAATCCAAGAAACCCTTTTCTTGATGTCTTGATCTACTGCCTTGGCCAAGGACTCCATATGGCATATGAATGACTTACACAATAAGAGATCACCTTGCAAATGCAAGTGTAGGTCCTTTCTTGATTCTCATTCACTTTCATGAGTCACTTGTGCAGCCCCAGCATAAGCCTTGAATCAGTTGTCTAAGGCGACACCCTTTAAAGCTTATACCTAAGACTACATAGTTAACTCATAAAGTGACAAGGAACCTCAAGTCTAAGGATCAATTAATCACATCAATAACTCGTGAGATATTTCCTAATTTGGAAGTTTCCATTTCCTGCAATAGAAACTTCCTTTCCCATTTAGGAATGTTCTCACACGGGGCACCTCAGTGAACTTACTTATTAAAGTAAGCACCCTCATGTATCACGCACGTATCAACTATACACTTTGCACCTCCATGAAACAAGGTGGTCCTTCTTAAGGGCGTGATCCCACAAGCAAGCCTTAGAGGAGTCAGGTTGACACTCCCACTGTCTGTAGGACTCATCGGCTTGGAGTATTTTACTAATCATGACTTATGTGATATAGGGCTCGTTTCATGAACCATTTCACCTAAATGGTAGAGTCCTAAAGTCATCAGGATTAGGGGAGTTCTCATACATGCACAGATAAAGTAAACACATACCAAACAAGAGCATATAAAGAAGTGTTGCCTCAATTCGTTATTTCATTCAAAGATTGTCTGTGATTACAATAAGGAAAAGCACAAAGCGGATATACAATCGGCTTTCTAGGGCACTATTCCTAACAATCTCCCACTTGCCCGTCAAAGCCATTCTAAAGCTACTCTAAGTCCCATCTTCTGAAGATGACCTTGGAAAACTTCTCGACTAAGGGGTTTAGTAAGTGGATCTGCCACGTTCTCTGCTGATGTGACCCTCTCAATTAGCACATCTCCTCTTTTGATAATATCACGGATTAGGTGATACTTCCTCATAATGTGCTTGGTCCGTTGGTGAGATCTTGGTTCTCTTGCTTGAGCAACCGCCCCAGTGTTGTCACAAAACACAGTAACGGGGTCTTTCATGCTAGGAACAACATTCAATTCTTGAATGAAGTTTCTAATCCAAACACCTGCCTTAGCTGCATCATTTGCAGCTAAGTATTCGGCCTCAGTGGTCGAATCTGCAGTGGTAGTTTGCTTGGAACTCTTCCAACTCACTGCTCCGCCGTTTAGGCAGAAAATGTATCCTGACATTGACTTAAAATCATCTAAGTCAGATGCAAAGCTTGCATCACAGTATCCTTCGACAGTAAGATCTTTCTGACCTCCGTAAACTAAGAATAAATCTTTAGTACTTTTCAAGTACTTAAGAATATTCTTCACGGCAGCCCAGTGACCATCTCCAGGGTCAGATTGGAAACGACTCGTTACACTAAATGCATAAGCCACATCTGGTCGAGTACATAACATTGCATACATTATGCTACCTATTGCTGATGCATAAGGTGTATGAGTCATTCTTTCCTTCTCAAGGTTAGTCTTAGGACACATCTTCTTTGAAAGACATGTTCCTACACTCATAGGAAGGTTCTTAACCTTTGCTGACTCCATATTAAATCTCTTCAATACTTTGTCAATGTACATCGACTGTGATAGTCCTATTAACCTTCTAGATCTATCTCTATAGATTTTAATTCCAAGGATATAGGACGCATCACCAAGATCTTTCATCTCGAATTGGTTTGATAACCATAACTTGGTCACTTTCATGTCATCCTTCGAATTCCCAAAAGAAGGATGTCATCAACATAAAGTACTAAGAATTGCACTGAGGTCTCCAATTCCTTTCTATACACACATGATTCATTCGAAATTTGGATGAATCCAAACGCTTTGACCGATTCATCAAATCGAATGTTCCAATTCCTAGAAGCCTGTTTCAATCCATAGATTGATCTTTGGAGTTTGCAAACCTTTTGCTCACTCCCACTGAATGTGAAGCCTATGGGTTGCTCCATATAAATGTCTTTGTCAATGTCACCATTGAGAAAGGCAGTTTTCACATCCATTTGCCATATCTCATAGTCATAATATGCAGCAATGGCAAGCATGATCCGAAGAGACTTTTGCATTGCAACTGGTGAAAAGGTTTCATCAAAATCCACGCCGGGTCTCTGAGTGAATCCTTTTGCAACCAGTCTTGCTTTGTAGGCTGCAATGCTTCCATCAACTCCAAGCTTTCTCTTAAAGATCCATTTGTAACCTATGGGTTTGACCCCATCAGGCAAATTTACCAAGGTCCAAACTTGGTTGGAGTTCATGGAATCCATTTCGGATTTCATGGCTTCTATCCACTGTTCAGAGTCAGAATCTGAAAGTGCCTCCTCATATGTTAAAGGATCATTATCCTTTTGAGAGATTTCATGGAAGAATCCATACCATCTCTCCGGCTGTCTAGGAGTGCGTTCAGAACGCCTTAGAGGAGGATTTACATGTGTATCGAAATTCGTGATTGGTTGTAGTTGATCAGAGTGGGACGTTTCTTCAGTGGGTGACGTGGGGTCATTTTGTACTTCTTCTAATTCTATGATCTTGCCTTTCTTTTCTTTAAGGAACGGTTCCTCAAGAAAAGTGGCATTTCTGGAAACAAACACCTTTTGTTCAGATTGATCATAGAAATAGTATCCTATGGATTCCTTAGGATAACCTACAAAGTAGCATAAGTTAGAACGAGATTCTAACTTATCTCCCACTGTCCTCTTCACGTAATCAGGACAACCCCAAATTCTTAAGTAAGAATAACTAGGTATTTTACCATGCCACATTTCATAGGGCGTCTTGGGGACTGACTTAAAGGGAACTAGATTCAGAATCTTTGCTGCACTTTCTAGGGCATAACCCCAGAAAGAAGGTAGTAAGTCTGTGAAACTCATCATGGAACGAACCATATCAAGTAAGGTTCGATTCCTTCTCTCAGAAACTCCATTAAGCTGAGGAGTTCCCGGAGGAGTCCACTGAGAGATAATCCCATTATCTTTGAGATGATTAAGGAATTCTTCACTAAGATACTCGCCTCCTCGATCAGATCGAAGTGCTTTGATCTTGTGACCAGTTTGGTTCTCAACCTCCTTTTGAAATTCTAAGAATTTCTCAAAAGCTTCAGATTTATACTTCATTAAGTATACATAACCATACCGACTAAAGTCATCAGTAAAGGTTATGAAATACTGATGATTGCTTCTAGTGCTTACACTAAGCGGTCCACAAACATCAGTATGGATCAAATCCAAAACCTTAGTGGCACGTTCCACAGTTCCTTTAAAAGGGACTTTGGACATTTTTCCTTTGAGACAGGATTCGCAAGAAGTTAACCCTTTGAGATCATTTTCAGAGAATGATCCTAAAGTGTTTATCTTGCTAATTCTGTTCTTTGAAATGTGTCCTAATCTAGCGTGCCATAAGGGAGCTGAAACTTTGTCATCTCTCTTACGCTTTGTTTCTCATTGTATATTCATAATATTGATATTTTGAGTTAGGTAAAGTCCATTACTTAGAGTACCGGTATGAACGGAAGAGTTGTTCCGTTTGATAAAGTATTTACCATTCTTAATATAAGTTTCATAACCTTCACAATCTAATATTGGAACTGAAATTATATTACGAATAATGCTCGGTACATAAAGGACTTTATTTAATACTAACTCAAAACTACCTAAATCTAATCTAATTGTGCCTAAAGCTCGAGCTTCAACGTTTGAGCCATCACCGATCTTCAAGACACATTCTCCTTCTTTGAGTTGTTGGACTTCACTTAGCATCTGTACATTATTACAGATATGAGTTCCACAACCGGTATCAAGTACCCAAGAACTAGAATTAATAGAAAGATTTACTTCAACGAGAAAGATACCTTTCTTTAGAGTAGCCTTGTACTCTGGGCAGTTTCTCCTCCAATGTCCCGCTTTGCCACAATGGAAGCAAACATCCTCTTTATGATCACGCTTCTTCTTTTGGGCCTTCCCCTTCGAAATGCCACCAGTGGGCCTAAGGAGTTTCTTCTTCTTCTTTTAGGCTTTCTTGCCCTTACCTTTAGAAGGCCCAGAAGAGGAAGATGGAGCATTCACCATCAAAACCTTATTGTCCTTCTTGATCGTGCTTTCAGCAGTCACAAGCTGACTAATCAGCTCAGCTACGGTAGCACCAGCATGATTCATGTTGAAGTTAAGGACAAATGGGTTGAATGATGGTGGGAGCGAAGCTAGCAACAAATCCACTGAAAGCTCATCTTTCAGTGGCATGTCCATGGAAGCAAGTTTCTCAGTAAGGGCAAGAAACTTGAGTCCATATTCACGGACACTTGAACCTTCCCTCATTCTCAAGTGGAACAATTCCTTTGAAGTGTTATACCTTGTAACACGTTCATGAGGGCGGTAAAGTTGCTCTAAGTGGTCGTAAATCTCCCAAGCAAATTCCATGGCCTCATGTTGCCTTTGCAAGTCCGGAGACATGTTAGCCAACATAAGGCAACGGGCTTGGAGATTATCATCCTTCCACTTCTGAATCGCGTCCCGCTCGGCCCGAGTGGGAGCCTCCCCTTCGGGACTAGGCTCCCCTTCGAAGAGAACATAAGTTCTCTTCTCAGAATCTAAAATGATTTTTAGATTCCTTAGCCAATCAGAATAGTTGGGACCAGTCAACTTGTTTGACTCGAGGATCGATACAAGAGGGTTTTTGGTTGCCATTTCAAAACACGTAGAGAATCACAGAATCTACGACCTAAATGGTAAAACAGAGAACTAGTGAGCATGTTGAATTATAACGATATACAAAAGATAAGGTCTTTAATCTAATGTAGCTCCCACTGTTTTTCAAAGATCTAGAATTCCCAAAGATCTAAGAGGAACACGTTTCCCAATGGGTACTAAGATCCTAGGCATTTTACCTCGAACCCACGACTCGCGGACATTCTAAGTAAGAACCCTAGGTAGGTACAACTTACCAATTCTAGCACCTTTAGAATTCTTAGTAATTGTTTTTGCATCACCTATCTTTCAATATGGACCCACGACTCGTGCGACATCCATATTTACTTAGGCGTTAAGCTAGACCCATCAATCATAAGATCATGACCAAAACTTAGTTCGAACGACCCACGACTCGCGGACATCGCCCTTGCTAAAATTGACCACGAAATATTGATCATTTAAAATGATCAATTAGGTAACTAAGAACTAATAAGCTCCACTAGCTATCCCACGACTCGCGGACAATAACTAGCTTTACTTACTAAACTTAAAACCTATTGATGGAATGCTAGGAATTTAATTCAAAATTTGCATCTCGAATTAAACACCTATTTGTTCGAAATTAGCTTAATATTTAATGGGAATTTTCGAATCAACCGGAGAGTTGTCCGGTTCGACCTCACCAACATATATGTTATCCAATTTTATTAGTCTTGATTAATGCAAGTACACTTAAATGCATATCAAACAAGCACATAAACAGATAACATGTCCTAGCATGATACTAACATGTAATGATCATGGGTTCTACCTATCTTATGCGTGATATGTGGGAGCCACTCCACAATCACAAGCTCTAACATACATGCCACATAAACAGTTTAAATCACATAAGGGAAAGCGGTAACAAAATATGAGCCCTATCTCTATTACATTTAACAATTGAGATTCCCCTCCCTAACATTTTGAGGGGTCTTCACTTATGGCCTCCTTGTTACTTGAATGTGGTCCATCTTACTCCATGGGTGCATTGTCTCCAAAATGAAAATAAAACCTCACCACCTATCTCTACTCTCAAATTACAATAAAAAGAAAAAGACATAAAGTAATAAGGCTCAATCTTCATATTGGCCTTAGACAATTACACGGGGCATACCCCGGCCTCAAAAACAGTAATATGGAAAGCCACATAATAAATCACATAACAGTACGCACATAAGTGAGGCTCCAACCTCAATTGAAAAACGTAACTATAGGGCTCCAACCTCAATTTAAACCATCCATGTGCATAAATTAAAACCATACATAGATCTAAACCCATGATCACCTAACATGCTCTTGCAAGAATTTAAATTTAGCCAATAAATTAAAATTCTCGTTTCAAGTCCTAATGACTTAAAACACGACTTAGATGCAATTCTTGTTCAAGAGCCTTTTCAATAAAACCCGAAAAACAACAAACCAATAAAATTCCAATTAATTTCCAAAATTAATAATTTTATTCTTTCATTATTTTCAGAAAATAAAACTCATAATTTTCCCAAAATCCAAATCTCTTTAATTTCTCAAAAATCCCAATTTAATCAAAATTTTAAAATAATTTTATTTTAGCAAAACTGATTTTAAAAGATAAAATTAAGATCGGGATTTTTCGGACCGAAAACACGAAACACAAAAACACGAAATTAGGCCCGGAAGCATCCGCCCAAAGGAGGGCACTGTCGCGCGGCATCAGGCGCGCGCAGCGCGCAGCAGCGTGCGGCAAGTGCCGCCCGCGTGCGCGCATTGGGCACGCAATTCGTGCGCTTGTCGCGCGCAGCAGTGCCCGCCCGATGGCGGGCGATCTCGGCCTGGGCGTCCCGCTTTGTTACAGGACGGTGCGGGCGGCTGTCCCGCGCGGTTGCGGGCGGCTGTCCCGCGCCCGATGGCGGGCGATCTCGGCCTGGGCGTCCCGCTCTGTTGCAGGACGGTGCGGGCGGCTGTCCCGCGCGGTTGCGGGACAGGCGAGCGGTCGCGCCTAGGCGTGGGTGGGAGGGCCTCCCGCCCGGTTGCGGGAGGGCTGGGCGGCGGCGATGGGCCTGGGCGTGCGATGTGCTAGCACGCCTAGGCTCGTCCTTTTTCGTGTTACGTTTCGTATTTTGGGTTTCTCCAAAACCCGGTTCAATCCAAAATTAAAAAATTCGATTTAAACATATTTCAATCAAAACGGTTTTCAAAATCACAATTTAACAAAACAGTTTCAGAAATTCAGGAAAAATTACAGTTTCGTATTTCAGGCTTTCTAAAAGAACTCATGAATCCCTAAGTCGCATCTAAGCCTAAGAATTTCTATAAAATTCAGAATAATTGAGATGAATCAGAAACACGATTAACGAGGTGGCTCTGATACCACTTGTTGGAAAATACGAATCAGAAAGCAGCGGAATTTAAAAATTTTTTCCAACAAAAGGACCTTGAACTCGCATTCGTGTAACCAAATTCGTAAAGACAGAAAACTTACTTTTCTTTTGTTATTTCTTGAAGCGTTTCAAGCCACCCAAGAACGCTCTTCTCGCGGCTTGATCCCCTCTCCTTTGGTAAAGCTCGAATCTTCAAACTTCTAACTTGAAGTCTCTAGAGAAAGTCCACCAACTTGATCACAATCTAACTAGTAAGGATGCTAGTTCTCTAGTTAGTGTTTAGGCTTAACCTAGGGTTTAATTTAATCTTGGAGAAAGGAAGGTGTTCAACACATGAACCAAAAGAATTGCCTATTAGCTCTAAAGGGGAGCATGAGCTCCCCTATATATAGGAAAGGGGAGGGGCGGCCGAACCTAGTCCTAATGGACAAATGATTTGGTCCCTCTCTCTCCTATTACTTGATCATCAAGTATTTCCAACTTTGACTTTGAATTCTAATTCAAGTCAACTTTTAAGAGAGCTAAAAATATCCAAACTATTTTTGGATAATTTTATACTTTATTTATTATAAAATAAATAACTTATTTTTATCTAATTAATTAATTCGTAATTAATTAACTAGATTATTTTCTCCAAAATTAGACTTTCTTTTTAATTCAAAATTAAACCAAAGTCTATTAAATAATTAACTAATTAATTATTTAATATATATATTTAATATATATATACACACGTGTGTGACACGTGTCACAGTGACACGTGTCACTCACGTGAGCCACACGTGTGACTTCACACGTGTGGAACCCTCTTGGCCCGATTAACTCGTTTAATCATTTTCAAGCCTCAACTCATGTAACCAAGTTGTTGTGTGTGACCCTCTAGGTTCTCAATTCAATTAGCAGTGACCCTAATTAATTAATTCACTAATTAATTAATCAGTCCACAGATTAAACGACCATAGTCTAGCAACAGGTGTTTAACCCCTAGCTGAATTGGAATGTTCGGATTCGACAGAACCTTTAAGTCATTGATTCATGTGAGATACAATCCTCCTACTTACTATCTCTCAACCAAGATCTAGGGCAAGGGAATAATCAGAACCCTAATAATCCGGTCTTAAAGCTAAGTGCATTTCATATCCATTTGATCTCAATCCAAGAAACCCTTTTCTTGATGTCTTGATCTACTGCCTTGGCCAAGGACTCCATATGGCATATGAATGACTTACACAATAAGAGATCACCTTGCAAATGCAAGTGTAGGTCCTTTCTTGATTCTCATTCACTTTCATGAGTCACTTGTGCAGCCCCAGCATAAGCCTTGAATCAGTTGTCTAAGGCGACACCCTTTAAAGCTTATACCTAAGACTACAGAGTTAACTCATAAAGTGACAAGGAACCTCAAGTCTAAGGATCAATTAATCACATCAATGGCTCGTGAGATATTTCCTAATCTGGAAGTTTCCATTTCCTGAAATAGAAACTTCCTTTCCCATTTAGGAATGTTCTCACACGGGGCACCTCAGTGAACTTACTTATTAAAGTAAGCACCCTCATGTATCACGCACGTATCAACTATACACTTTGCACCTCCACGAAACAAGGTGGTCCTTCTTAAGGGCGTGATCCCACAAGCAAGCCTTAGAGGAGTCAGGTTGACACTCCCACTGTCTGTAGGACTCATCGGCTTGGAGTATTTTACTAATCATGACTTATGTGATATAGGGCTCGTTTCATGAACCATTTCACCTAAATGGTAGAGTCCTAAAGTCATAAGGATTAGGGGAGTTCTCATACATGCACAGATAAAGTAAACACATACCAAACAAGAGCATATAAAGAAGTGTTGCCTCAATTCGTTATTTCATTCAAAGATTGTCTGTGATTACAATAAGGAAAAGCACAAAGCGGATATACAATCGGCTTTCTAGGTCACTATTCCTAACACCCAGAACGCCGAGATGCCACACCCCCGCACTATAGCTCAGTCCACATACGAAATGGATGATCCGTACATGAACTAAGACTATAGCGAACAGGTGACAAAAGAAAATAAACTTCTAGATAGGCGGGACTAACCCTCAATTATATACAACAAATCATAACAGTCAAAGAAAAACATACTATAAGTTTATATCATTATCATTCAAGTGCATTTTCCATGATTCCATATACACAATCTCAAGGCTACCAAGTTCTAGTTATAAAATATATATGCATTAATAATGTACATGAACCGTGCTAGACTCGAAATAAAGACCACTTGACTTGACTCGACTCCCGCGTAGCACCAACCCTGAAAACCTGAAAATGTTGAGGTGTCAGTCTACCAACGACTGAGTGAGGGGTTTATAAATAAATATTAGCACAATTAACATGCAAGTTATAATCTCGGGTAAGTTTTTTATTAAATGAAACAATATAAGTTCAATATTAGAATAGATCTCGCCCGAGATTACAAGTAATCCATTTAACAATACAAACTTTATCAATTCAATTCAATTCAATCAGTGGCCCGGCGAGTGAGAGCAATTCTCCAACCTTACTCCAATTAGTGAACATTACCAATAATTAAATTATTAACGAGTTAAGTGATCATGCAATCAATTACGGTGCACAAGTAGCAGTTTCAAACCCTTCTTTCTCCGGGTGATGGTGGGATTGCAAGGCCCCACCACCCAATCAATCTGGGCATAGGGTTCATGAGTCCCTACGCCCGGCGGGCTCCTTCCTCCATCAAACCTCCCCGTGGATTCAGGGGTGACCCCAACAATAGGTGAGGATAGTGCAAGAGATCACCGTCGGCCCGATGCCTCCCCGGATTGCTCAATACACTACCCTTGGGCCCAAAGTGAACATGCTTTACTCACCAAAACAATCAATCATGAAAAGTTCAATATGTCACGATAAATCATTTACAATCTATAAAGGTTTTGAGAAAGATATATATATATACATTTTGGCCGAAAGATCACATACGGTTGTAAGGGTTCTATATATCTCGAAATTAAACCTCATCTGTGTCGACAAAATAAAAAGGATATGGCTATAGAGCTCGCTCCTCATCAACCGGAAGGAAATTTGTGTAGCTAGAACAAAGGTGTGCGAGACACGACCCATATGAACCATTTACGACAAAGTCATGATCAATGTGTCATGCAATAACAATTAAGGAATATCAAATAAAAGCATAATTATCAATAATCCATATATATATATCATATAATTCACATACGGGAGCCAAGGAAGTGAAAGGAATGCAATAGGAGAGGTTTTGGTGAAGTTTGATTAAAACGGACAATTTTAGGAAACATACATGCTGAGGGAAAACTGGAATATCTTTAATTCTAAAAGTGGGAATTGATTTTTATTTATTGGGAATGAAACTATACACAAATACCTTTCTGATGATATATGGCTCATTTTCTAGTTCAAAGCGAGGAGAAAATGGCATGCGCTTGAGGTTAGGCGAGTACAGTTTGTCGGGAAAGTGGCGACACCTAAAAGAATTGATTATAACTATCAAACTTCAAGAGGTTTCCAACTGTTCACAAATCAGGTCATTCGGAGTTCGGATGAGGGAGAAACGGGCGTTTACAAAATACACTAAAAGTAGAAACGGGCGTTTGGAAACTGTCTGTCACGAAAATGGGTACCTAAATGGGCGTTTGGTGTTATAACTAGGGACCCAAACGGGCGTTTCAATGAAATCTGGGCGAAAAACAGGGGCAAAACAAGGGCTATGCACGGAAATGGCTCCCAAATCATATAAACACCAAACCAAGGCAAGAATTCAACTTAAAACTATCATATATCATGCATATAACTCATATATATCAATTAGGCATCAAGTAATCCATGAAACATGCACCAAATCATCAAGAATTTATCCACAAAACCCCATATATTTCCATGGTCTCCAACCCTCATTTTATACAAGAATTCATGCAAGCTTTGAAGTCTAAAGATCCTACGCATGCTTATAATCTCAAACAACCAAGGAATTACATCAAATTCATCAAACCCTACTTCATATATGCTCAAGAGATTCATACATACACCTTGAAAGAATGGATGGAAAGATAAAAGGAACTATGGAGATGATGATGATGCCTCAACTCATGTAATTTCCTCCTTGAAATTAACTTGGAATGATGAAATCTCCTCCTTCTCTTCCATAGTGTTTCAATCGTGATATGGTGTGTGTGAGTGTGTGAGATTTTTATGAAAATGATGAATGAAATGAGATAAATGAAGATACATTAGATATTTCTCAAAAGTCTTCCAAGAAATGGGATGACAAGGCACAATTTGCGCTTAAGTCCCTAAGCTATTTAAGTTAATGCAAAGAAGTTCTAGTTCATGGAATATGTTCAATTAAATCCAAAGAGTTATAGGCAATTAAGTTCACCAATTCAAGAAATGATCACTTAAGGGCAATTAGACAATTAAATCACATTCGTCAAATAATTCACGTAATTTCTCAAGTTAATAATTATTTCATATAAGTTCATAGAAAATATAATGCATCTAAGGTTATGCAATGTATATAAATTATCACATATTGCATATATGAAAAACGGGGCGTTACAATTCAATTCTCCCTAATTTTGTGAAGGTGATGATATACAAGTAGACGAATGGATATTCGGGGTTTAAGGTGTCTCCAAAGTGTGGCAGTGTAACCTATAAGATAAGGCACGCCTTGTAACTCTACTACGACAAGGACGAGCAAGGTAATGGTAGAGACGAGTTGCCCCACAAATTGAAGCCAAGAGCGAAGGATTAATTTGGGGATGTCTTTGTTCATGAGTTTAAGAAGAGGTATACCCTGACTGTTCTACACAATCGAAGAAAGCTAGAGGGCTAAGTGGACTATGAATTAGTTGAATGCTTCAACAATCAACTGAGCGAAGTTTTGAAGACGCCCGACCAACGGGAGAGAATAGTATTTTGCCAGAAAGGTTTGAGTTCCCTCCGTGCATTTGAAGAATTTCTCAACCTCAAACAAGGCAAAGGAACGGTTGTGAAGCATATCAATAAGTTCGAGAAATTAGGCAAATATGTACCTCACATATGGGCAACGAAGAGATGAAAGTAAGGTGCTTTATGGAAGGCCTTCGGGAGAAGTTCAAGGAAGCTTTAATTACAAAGAAAACGAGCATTTGGGAAAAGGCAATTACTAAAGCTTTAAGGGTTGAAAATTGGAAAGTGGCCGGTGGAAAAGAATGTGAGGATTCGGAATCAAGAAATGAGTTGGGGTTTCTCTCCAACCTACGAGTAGAGAAAAATCTCAACATTCAGGTATTCAAGCCAAAAGGAAGATCGGTGGGAAGAAGTATAAAGTCGGGAATTCTTCCAGAACACGAGAGAAGCCTCAACCGTGTGCAATCGTGGAAGAACTAATCATGCCTACAACATGTGTTGGGACGGGTTGAAGAGGTGTTATGCATGCGGATCGAAGAATCCCTTGGTCACAAAATGGGATCGATTAAGGAATCACAAATGATGGGAATGAAATCAAAGGCTTCAATTTGAACATTAACAAGAATTTGAGGATCGAGGTATATGCATTCATGGTACGTACATTCACGTCATATTTAATTATTATCTTATTACTTGATTTCGATTATATGTATTCCTTGGAGCATTCTACGTGTCTAAGTGCCAAATATGTGTTATATCCCATTTGCATTTTAACTCGGCATGCATAAGTTGGTGTTTGATTTTTAGCTTGGTACTCCCCACATGACACGAGGGATGGTTTGTTGAGAATTGAGAAGAGTAGGTTGAAGATGAAAGAGGTGATTCGGGAATTTGCTTGTACGGGCGTTGTAGCACCCCGGACACGTGGAGGTACCACACCCCCGTACTATAGGTCAATCCACATACGAAATGGCCAATCCGTACATGAACCAACCTATAGCGAAAGGATGACAATGCAATACACGACAAGCAAGGCGGGATACTCGAACATGCGACATAATAAAGCGGAAGCATAACAGAACATTATCAACTATTTCCATTTATCCAATCATGACATTTCTCATCTTCCAAATAAAATATATTCTAGCTTACATATCAATACATTATCATCTCCTAAAATAAATAACATATAACCGTGAACATGATTTTCTCGAACAATAAATAAACAATCAAATAAATGCACCGTGTATGACTCAACTCTAACAACTGGACTCGACTCACTTCCCGCCTAGCACGCACCTGCAATAACCTGAAAGGTGGAGGTGTCAGTCTGTGAAGACCGAGTGAGGGGTTTACATACATATTAGCGCAGATAACATGCAAGTTATATTCTCGGGTAAAGATTTATAAAAGGTAAATATACAAGTTCAATAATAATATAGTTTCGCCCGAGAATACAACGGTCAATATTAAATACTTGTTCTTTTCATGCAATCGATAAACATGCTTGCTTGCTTGTTAATGCATGTGTACTCAATTTTAGCACATTCATGGAATGGAAATCATGCAATCAATCATATAATCACAAATTGGGGTCAATTAATCCATTGGAATTGGATTCCAAAATCTCAAGTTTATGCAGAATATTTTCTTCTGTCAGTGGGGTGGGAACGGTCGTTCCAGGTTTTAGTTCAAAGTGGGAAGGGTCGTTCCCGCCTCCCCGAAGTGCTCCCCGAAGATGGGAACGGCCGTTCCCGTCTGTGAGACAAAGTGGGAACGGTCGTTCCCGTCCTCGCCGCCATGCACATTATTCAAATAAATGGGAACGGCCGTTCCCCAAACACAAAGGGAACGGGAATGGCCGTTCCCGCTACGCAGGTATTACAGAAACAGAGGATGAAGCAGGGGAGCTTCGAACCATAACCCAAAACCATCCCATACTCCATGAAATTAATACTCAAGCACATAAATCATGCAAGAAGCATACCTAAGTACTTCTAGTTTAATAAAATCCAATATAAACATTTGTTTCATGCTTGATCATGCCAAATTCATCAATCCAACCTATAAGCATCCCATAAGCAATCAAGCTCCAATCTTCATGATTTCAAGTGGTAAATACATAAATCACTCCCACATCATAATATATGCTTCATATAAGCTCATGGAATGAAAAGGAGTCTCAACCCTAGCTTCACATGTAAGTTCAAGAATTCACATATATGCTTATATATACCTTGAATGAAAGAAGGAGAAGAAAGGATGGAGGTATGATGAAGATGATGGCCTAATACTTCCAATTCCTCAAAGATTTTAGCTTGAAATGGATGGAATTCCCTTTTCTTTCCTTAGAGGGTTGGCTCGGTGAAGAAGGAAGCAAATGGTATATTTTTTATGAAGATCAAAATGAAGGTTGGAGAAGAGATGCATATATCGATATATTTCTTGGAAAATAGGGTAATTGCTATTAAATCCTCCCAAGCTACAAGTCATGCAATTAGGTATGCCAAGTTTGGAAATTGATCAATTTAGTCCAAAAGATTCTCATGCAATTTGGTCCTCTAATTTATGTAAATGAACAATTAGGGACAATTAAGCAATTAAGATACATTCGGCAATTAACTCACGTAACAATAAATTCAATATGTAACATAATTCCCAAGTTGGCATACATTTCATATATTTTCACTTAATCATGTTATAAACAATTTATGGAAATTAATATAACACGTATAAATTAAATAAACGAAAATAATAAAATAAAGTCCTAACGCTCGAAACCCACACGCGTCGAGCGTACCTGACTGTCTGAAAATCGGGGCGTTACAGGCGTAGGCTAGGGAATTGATATGAAATTGGAAGAAGACTATCGCAAAGATATGACGGAAGCCCTTAAATCTGGTGATGAATCATGGAACGATGTAGTAGACGAGGTTATTAAAAAGTACAAGAAGTTATGGTATGATGCTTCCGAAACAAAGAAGATCAACTCGATTTGGGAGCATGAAGATAACCTCTATTTAACCACGACTTTGAAGAAATGGATCCGGGGAAGATAATTTAAAGTGCATTCGAGTGGTCCAAGGATTCTAGAGATTCAAGGAAGAAAGATAATGCATTCGAGATGGTGGAATTGCAAAGAGTGTCGAAAGGATCCACAAAGAAGCTAATGTTACGTATCATATAACATACGATCATGCAATGAGTTATCTAAAGAGATCAATATAAATTCTGAAGCATGAAGGCGACCTCTGTGTAACCGTGGCTTTGGAAGAAGAGGATTCCATGAGGGAAATTTTGAAGGTTTCTTTCGGGTTTTACAAGGACTTTAAACTCCGAAGAGGAAAGATAATGATAGCGAGGTTTGGTCTTGCACTCAAAAGGGGAAGAAAATACCGAGGAAAATAATTCCATACTTCAAAGGAATTATCACAAGGGAACAAGGCCAATTCTTTAGCAAATTTTACAAGATGTATATGAGGCAAGGAAGTGGAGTATGAAGATGTTGATGTTTCATCGACTCCGAGAATCGGGTGAAGGGTTCTAGTCATTAATCAAAGTCCAAAGAGCTCCATTTTGGGGAAAACAAGAACAAGGCCAAGAGAACACTCAAGAGCGGAATTAGAGATTGAGGAAGTGTAAAGGCTAACAAACAACTATGGGATGAAGTCCGGAATAGTGATTGAAGCGGTAAGTGAACAACAAAGTTCATAGCTCAGGTGTGAGCAAAGAACATCGACAACAATCAAGTTCTTCAAAGACAAGCTTTACAAAGCATCGGTGAACGGTACCTCAAACATACACATTACGTGCATCATGCATATTTGAGTTTGTTTATACTTGTTTTGTTGTTTTCTTTTTGCTTTGTGAGAGGCTTTTGAGAGTTCAGGAGTTGTTATCCTTCGGTGAGATGAGGGTCGAGCTTTGCAACCGGATCAACAATCTTTTTGAAGACTTTAGTGGTGTGAAGGGAGTCCAGATGTGTGACACTTCGGACTTTAGATCGTAATGAAGTAGATTCGGTTAGAGCTTGGTTATAGAGCGGCGTGAGCTCGATAACTACGCCAATCGCAGAATACCGAGCCTTAGAGTTGACTCGATTGTACTCAAACGGTGAGAGTTGAATCTACCTTAGACCCTCTTTACCTTGCGAGTCAAGCAATTCATGACCGGATCGATTTGAAGATTCAAACCCCTTGTGCTTGAAGACCTTTCTTGGGCTAACCCTCATCGGGACATCATGAACCTCGAACTTGGGTGAATACAGAAAGTTGTTCGAGCTTGAAACTCAAGCAGGCAAACCTGGGGACCAGGTTCTCTTAAGGGGGGGGGGGAGAGATTGTGATATCCCACCTCTTCGGCATTCGAGGTACGGCGTCACGAGTGAGTTTAATTCTGTAATTTATGTGAATTATGTGGTTAGCATGCTTACGTGTCAACGTGAGATTTGTTTTAATACGCGTGCATTAGAATTTAATTAAATGTCTGGGACTCAAGTGTCCAATAATTGTAAATTAGGATACCTAATTTTAATTAGGACGTTTGAGCCTTCGTGGCTATTTGAGCTCGGGAATTCGAATTCGAATTCCGACCCCGCCATTTGATTCGTTTCGATGATTCGGATTTAATGGATTCAACCTTTTAATTTTCTAAAGCCATTTGATAGCCCAATCGTTTTAGAATCCGATCCGTTTGGACCGGAGTTTTAACCCTAACCGTTTCTATCCGACCCGACCTGTTTGCCTGACCCGTTTTTAGCCCTAAAGGCTGAAAATATTTCCCTTTTCCCTCACTTTGAACGATCAACATGGGCAAGGGAGAGAGAGGAGAGAAGGCTCCATTTTTGGCACCCATGGCTTTGAGCTCAAGCTTCCGATGATCCAACCGTCCGATGAATGACCCAAGGTAAGATTTGTGACCCTTTCATTACGTGTTTCGATTTAATATTCCTCTCGTGCCTTGGATTTGTGTTATGTGGCTAGTTGGAGAAGATGATGAATAGTGCCGGGTTTGAGATTTATGTGTTCGGGTTTGTTTCGAGAGCTTTTATATGCAAATATGTGACCTACGTGTTATATATACTTCGTGGTATGAATTTCATGTGATTTGGCGTTGCATGGGTTCGGGTGAGCATGGGGTTTGTTCCCATTTCCGCCATTGTTACTGTTCACGTATTTTTCTGACAGAACGTAGCCAAACTCCCGTTTTATGCCTCAGTTCATTTTCTAAACACCTGTTTGGCATGCAAAAATCGTTACAGAAGGGTACGACACGGGCGTTTGATCGTAGCTTAAGGTCACGACACGGGCGTTTCGGAAGCTACTGTGTAAAATGTGAATTTTCAACTTTTGTAGTTCGATTCTTTTGTTTCCGAAATACCTTTGTATATCCTTTTGAGTGTTAATTTGCTACTTTCATGTTTTTTTCTTGCCGTGTGCCTTATCTATGCATGAACTTCAATTTCTATGCCTTTGCTTGAACTAATATGATTAATTTGAATTATTTGTGGCTTAATTTGATAGGAGGTTCTAAAATATGAATCAATATGACTTGAGTGATGTGTTTACGCATCTCATTTGCATCCATTGCATTCATGAACATTGTCGAGCTTGTTCTTAGATTGTTATAACATGTTTATGTGTTGATATTTGTTCTAATTATGCATGAATTGGTTAATATGCGTTCATGCACACTTGGTTTGCTCTTAATTGGATTAATTGGATACTTGAGTGTTTCCTAAGCATGATTATGACTCCATTACATTGTGAGACGCATAAGTTTGCATGAATTTGATTTGTATATGAACTTTGCCTACATACTTGCATTCTTTAAATGCATAAACATAAGATGTGCGTCAATGTGGTTCATTTGGAGTCTAAGCTTTGTGTTTTGTCTTCAGTTGGTTCAGGTGCACCCGGGGTGGTGTTTCGTGGTCCGTTCTGATTCTGGGGTGAATCATTTGTCCGGTTTTAGTTCTTCGGTGTAAGGTGAGGTTTAGGTTTGCTTCTTTGTAGTTAATACAACCTACGACCCTACGTGCTTGTTTTCAAAGCCCGCATGTGACTATACTATTATACTTATATAATAGATATGTGCTTATAAGATACGTTTATGATCTTGTTACAAGCTCAAATGATTTTGAACTATATGTACGAGCATATGTGAGCTTGAAAATATTTTGCAACGACGCTATGCTCCAAACCGTGTGTTGTCAAGCAAGCCAGGATCTACCTCAACATCTTAATGTTAAGGAAGACATGGAGAGGTACGCGTATAGCATATGTCGAGTTGCAAGGTAAGGTATGCTCGATAAGGTACGTAAGTTACATTTATTTATGTAGCGAGTTAAGTAAGTTTAATGAGATAATTGGTCGTTATTGGGCCCCGGAGACATGGGTAAGGACGCCCGGGACGGCAAGGGCCTTCGGGTTAAGCCTGTGCACGGTCTCCGTTTGGAGTACTCACGTGCGACTCTTGGAGGTTGAGGAGGCGTGGTGCTTCAAGCAATCGTGGGATAGCTACCCCGCGTGTATACGTAATTAGGTGGAGAGGGTTTGACTCCCGAAACACCGTTGTTGTTGGGGTTGGATTGCTTTATGTTTAAGTTTTCTGTTTTCATACGTATGTTGATAACTAAGGAGTTAGAGTAAGCCCGTACTCGTCGGGTATAAGAATTCGTTAAGATATGTTGATTATGAAACGGGATAGGAGCTTTACCTTATGTTATAATACGAATATGTTAAGTTTGAGATGTTTTGATAAGTATATGTATAAGTTTGATTCAAAAATGGTTTTGGTATGCAAAACCCTATCCCGGTCCGTAGTCTTTTGTTTAATACGTGCTTTGCTCTACATGTATTTATGTGTTGGTGTGCGTTAGCCCCCTCACTCAGTCGAGTTGTAGACTGACCCTCTCCCTTTCCAATCTTTTAGTGTGCAGGTCTGCTTTGGAGTTGGAGCTAGGCGGAGTTGAGTCAAGTCTTTGAGTCGGTCGGTCTGAGTCAGATTAGTTTGCATTTGTGTTTGTATTATTTGATTTATAATCGGTATGTAAGATACGTATATGGATGTTTATGCATTTGCTATTTTGAATTGCCCTTGGTGGGTTTTGTAAATTGTTGAAAAGAGGCCTGAGGAGCCCAAGTCTGCATGTGAACCGTGTGTTTAATTTCTGCAGGCCCGTGGCCAATGCATGTGTTTGATCTTTTATCTTCCGCTGCTATCTGCATTGTTGGTTGGTTTTGCTTGACAGGGTCTACGTTCCGCCTAGCTTAGGTGTTTGTTTTGTTTGTCTCCTGTTCGCTACGGTTTGATCCGGGTGCGGACTCTCCATTTCGTTACTCGGGTTGGACCGTAGTGCGGGGGATGTGGTGCCTCCCGTGCGGGGTGCCACAAATCTTGTTTGGCGTGTTAACGAATTTTATTTTGGCAACGAGACCCAGTCGGGTGATTAAGGGCATTCGGCACACCTTTGGTTCCGGACGGCGTAACTTGAGCTCGGGAATTCGGATTCGAATTCCGGAAGATGCGTCGGACTTGTAACGAAGAAAGGAAGCCAAGCGACCAAGATTTATATTTTTCTAAATCCATTTGAACCCCCGTTTTTTGCCCGGAATGAACAGCTTGTGCTAAAGCCACCATCTTTGACTAGTCTTACATTTGTGGGCCCAATCTAACCTAACCAAGCTTTAAACCATGAATTTTATTAACTAGGGTTATCCCGCACCCTCTCTTTTCAGCCCCATTTCGTGCTCCTTACCCCAAGAAAGGAGAAAAGATCTGATCCAATGAAAGAAGAAGAAGAAGAAAGAGGAGTCTTTCCATGTCTTGAGATTTTGAAGCCAAATTTTCTCTATACTTCTTCTAATCTTAAAAGTAAGTATATTTGTGTATTCTCCTCTCATACTTCTTTTAATCCATGAAATTCATGAAATGCATCAGATTTGATAAGGGTTTGAAGATATGCATGAATAGTTAGGGTTACTTGAATTCTTGCATCCTTAGTTAGCTTGAGTTTGTGACAGATTTGAGGCATGAAAGCTGATCATATGAACTTATTATGCTCCATTTTTTATGCTTAATACTTGGTGGTTATGTAAGGAATGATTTACCATTAAAACTTTTGAAGTAATATTGAGTTTTGAGCATGAAACTTGGCATACAAACTGCTCTACGTGATCTGCTGCTACTGTGATGTTTTGAACTGAAATGTATGAATTTTTGGGATGAATCGCTTATGTTTTTGCATGATTATGAAGTACATACCTTCCTCTACATGTTTGGCTTGCATTTAAAGTGTTTTGGTTGAGTTTTTGGGCATGAAAACTGAATTTCAAACTTCTGCAAATCTGCTCATTTTCACAGAACTGCTGTCACGTTTTTGGAGTTGTTTTTGATGAATTCTTACCTCCAATCTCGTGTGCTAATACATGGCTATGTATTATACATGTTGCTCTATGAATATGCTCTGTTTTTCCCCGAATTCATGCTTCATTATGGTTGCGAACTTGAGTTCTTGAACCTTAAAAACTGCTGCGAATCTGCTCATTTCTCACGAAGCTATTGTCATGTTTTTTAGGTTTGTTTGATGAATTCTTGCATCCAATTTCGTGTACTAATGCATGGTTATGTGTTACATATGTTACTCTATGAATATGTTCTGTTATGCCTTGGTTTCATGATTCATTTCAGCTTCAAAGGTGAGATTGTAATCTGCTCTTCCCGGTTTGAACTACTGTCAGATTTTGTCCATGGTTTGATCACTTCTTGAGCTCCATTTTGTATGAAATTGCATGTACATGAAGTATATGAGTTGCTCTACGTGTTAGCTAAGTGTTCTTAAGCTTTTATGGCCTGAATTTGTATGCATTTGATTGAGTTTCAAGTTGGTAACATGCTTCTTTTCCTTTCTTTTTCGTGCATACCATGTTTGCTTTGTTTTTGGGCTACTGACCCAAATCCAAGGGGGTGGATTTGAGTCAGTAGAGTTGCTGTCAGGAATCCATGGGGGTGGATTCTGCCCTGCCTATTTTTATTACTCTAATTCCATTTTTCTTCGCTCGTTTAATCTTCCTCCACCTCTTTTATGACTTCTATGAGATATTAACATGTTTTATAATGTGTTACCTTGGATGTTGTGAAGTTTCATGATTTGTTTGTGAAATATTTTCCAAGTTATGCCTCAACGTGTCATCATTGCTTCTAATATGCGCATGCATAAATCTTTGTTATCAATATGAACCCTAATTGAGTATTTATCTCTTCTCTTATGATTCATATGAAATGTATACATGTTAAAGCATATGTTATGATCATTATATGAAATTCATGGATTGACTTAATAAGGAATGTGAAAGTTATGAGCTCGAATGGATATGAATGCCACTTATAATGAATGAATTGCTTGTTTATATGCCTTACAGGTATCAATCGTGCACATAAACGATTCCTTGACATAATATCACCTCTTATGACTTCATAACCTATGTTATACTTGTCATATATAGTTTATGGCTCAATACGTCTTCCTTGCTTCAATATGGTATATGCATGCATTGATGCTTCATGTTTGAACCCCAAATGATGTTGTGCTTCTTTTAATGATTGATTTGAAGTGTTTACATGTTATACTACGTGAGATGATCATTATTTGAATTTCTTAGATTTATGTGGTATAGAAATGAACGTCATGAACTCATATGGATATGAACGTTTCTTGAAAGGAATGAATGGCTTGTATATATGTCTTTAAGACATTAATTGTGTACAAGAATGTTTCTATGACATGATATCATTTCTTATACTTTCATATCGTATTCATTACATTGTCGTGCATCATATATGGTTCATTTGGAGTCTTGAGTCTCACGTATGCACCATGTCGTCTTGTGTATAGTTTTCTCCAGGGCGGAGATATGCCGGGTTCATAGGACACTTTCAAGTCCTCTTGTTTTCTTCTTGGTATTGGTCGGTAAGGTGTAAAGGTGGGTTTCTCTTCTATTAGCTAAAACGACCCTATATAAACCAACGTGCAAAGTTTTAAGCCAAAATGTATTTACTACGTATATAGAGTCTTTTCTCGAGTAAATGATTAGCCTTTCTTTCATGAACCCTTACCCAATGTTTTGGCGAGATCAGTGAACACAATGTTTAATGGGGCCCGGGACTATGCGTACGTGGCTATCCATGGAAGCTCGGGCTGACGGTGATCCCTGTGCACTAGACCCAACAAACAATGACGGCGTAACTGGACCTCGTTAGGAGTTAGCGAGGAATTGACGCTGAGCGCCATCTGGGGAGTCATGTAACCCCTTTTGGTCAATGAATGAGGTGGCCGGGTCTTGCTAACCCATCCACCACCCGGAGGAAAAAGGTGTAAGTGTTAATGTTATGAATGTTAATGTTATGAATGTTAATGTTTATGAACGAATGAATGAACGAATGAATGATTGTTTTATGATCACTAATAAATGAACGAATGAATAAATAAATACACACACGAGGAGACGGTTGGAGAATTCGCCCTCTCGCCGGGCTCACGAAATGACCGTATGTTTTTAATGAATGAATGAAATTGATCGTTGTAATCCTGAGCGTTGTTTTCCTTTGTTTTCACCCCACTTGGGGAAATGTTCTAAAACCTCGCACGAGATTATAGCTTGCATGTGAGGGTGTTTACATTCTGAAATATAATTATAGTATGCCCTGTTTTATACTCACCAGTCTCCTATAGACTGAACCCGGCTTTGTTTTCAATTCTTTTACAGGTTTTGGAGTGCTAGGCGGGATTTTACGTCGGTCAAGTTCCATAGTTAAGTCAGAGTCTTTCAACACGCACATTGTACTTTGTTTAAGTCATATTGAAACATGTTTAAATGCAGAGTTTATGACTTATGATTTATGGTTGGAATTTCGGGACTAGGTATTTATGTTAGTTGAACCCGTTAGTTACTGTTGATATTGTGATTAACTTCATGTCATGCTTCCGCATGTGCATTCACATTTGGGGTTAATTTGTTTATTTGGTTTTGAAGTTAGCTCACGCCTAGCATAGCGCGTGAGTGGTCCCCATTCGCCGTGACTTGGCACGTGTATGGACTTCCCATTTCATATGCGGGTCGGGTCTCGGTGCAGGGGATGTGGTGCCTTCCGTTTGGGGTGCTACAACGCCCAATGCCCTTTTCGCAATAAAGCAGAAGGTAGGGGAGTCTTTGAGGAGTTACATCAACAGATTCACTAAAGCTACGCTGGAAGTTCCTTTTGCTACTGTGGAAGTGTGTGCTAGCGCCTTCCAGGAAGGTCTCGGGAAGGGAGCATTCTTTACTTCATTAGCTAAGAACCGGCCTACCACCTGGGATGACCTCCTGACCAGAGCAGAAAAGTATATTAATTCCGAGGAAGCAGAGCTGACAGGCGAAGGGAAAGGAAGGAGATTGGACACCTGCCAGCTCTAGCTAAAAGGATCAGAATATCTGAAAGGAGAGAGCATTCTGATTTGAACCCCCGATACGATCGATACACCGAGCTGCACACAATGCCATCACAAACTTTGATGCAGATTCAAGGAACGGGACTTTTGAATTGGCCTAGAAGCTCGAAGGATGGGCCCCATAATCCTCCTTCGGAGAGATTTTGCCAATTTCACAATGACTACGGCCACGACACCGATGAATGTCGACACCTACGAAATGAAATTGAAAGGCTAATTCAGGAAGGCTACTTGCAAGAGCTGATCTGCCAAGATCGAGCGAAAGGCGGGAAGATGTTCCCAAGACAAAATGCAGCTGGAAGTAACTTACCTGGAAGGAACGCATCAGGACCAGGAAGAAACCTGTCGGGAAGAAGACCACCAGGAAGGAATGCCCCTAGGTAGAACTACGGTAGGAGGGATCAGCTACCAAGGGTGGACGAACAGAGAAGATATCTCTCACCATAAAGACCCTTGATTCAAGCGTCCCTTGCAGAAGCAGGAAGTACAGGAGAAAGTGAGCTGGAGGAGATCCTTAAGAGAGCAGAAACGCTGTAACCTGTAGGGAAGCTGGGCCACAGCTGAGAAGGGCCCCTCAAAGTTGTGAAAATTACAGGATGAGAAGCCCACGAGCTGGAAGACACTGAATGAATAAGGTTAGCTTAACCGAAATGCTCAAAACCTGAAAGGGTTTTTCTGCGGAGCAAGCAGGCAGCCTGCGCACCTAGAAGGCTGATAGAAAAGAAAAACATATCAGAAAAACTTCCTGGTCACAACTCCTTTATTTTTCGAACTTGATGATTATTTATGTAATACTTATGCTCAAAATTATACGTGAACATGATTTGTATGATTATGATTACAAAAGTGTTTTGATGGGATGAGTATACATGAAAGATGCGAGAAAGCCTTACAATGAGAAAGAGCATGCGATGCGAATGTTGTATGCATTTTATTGTTCAGATTGACACTTGAGAACATACACATGCAAAGCCCCTGTGGCTACATCGTTAAAAGATCAAGCTTTAACGATACTTGAAAACCCCGGGTTAAAGGGGGCACACAAATAAGTCCCTCTTCGGAAGTCCCGTTGATTACGCAAATGCCTTGGGAAGAGCTAGAAGAAAAGCTCTTGGGAGTGATTCTCCACCTGCTCCTACCGAATGGGTTGGTCACCTAGCTGGAAGAAAGCAGTTGATGCTAAGGCCGGAGAGAACGCCCTCAGCAGAGCGGGATCTAGTAGTCTTTTACTATGAAAACGGCACCCTCATGAGCTAACGGATGCTGTAAGGGACCAGAGAGAACGTCCCCAAAGCTACTAGCAGGAAGGGTTATCCTTCAGATGAACAGTAGAGAACAGGCAGACTACTCTTACAGCTACCAGCCTACTACACCAGAACCGCCTCCTGAGGCTGCCCACCTCCTGCTAGCTGGAGAAACAGAAATCGAAAAGAAAAAACAAAGACTGCATCAAACCAGATGACCTTGCAATATGAAAAACATGTGCCGAAAAATCAAGTGTCCAAGACATTCATTTTATCCAAAAGGCCCAAAATTTACTTGGCAAATTCAAAAGGAGATTCTAAATGAACGCTCGATGGAAATGAGCGAAAGATATCAAGGCAGCTCGAAGGAACCGAGCACAGCCTAGCAAACTGTTGTAAAAATATATATAACCCAAGTGCAAGTTGTTCAATAATCAAATGTAGCACAAGGGGTCGAATCCCTAGGGAAGGGGAAATCAAGGTCAATTGTAAAGTGCGTTTGTTAATCTATAGACCGGATCAATAATAAAAGTGAATTAACTACTTACTTAAATGAAAGGTAACTAAGATTAACCCAAAATATGGAAATTACTAGGAAGCAAATAAAGTAGCAAATAACCAAGAAAATAACCAAGTTAACAAAGTGGCAAGGGGAAGTAATGATCATGCAAAGTTCATGTTCAATTAGTGCTTTAAAGGGGTACGGATCTCACAATCCTAATCACTAGAGTAGACACAAGCTCCTCTCGAAGTCAAGTGCGCGTACCTAATCAAAGGCTATACCTACTCTTATGGTCATTAGCACGTTAATTAGATCAAACAAACAAGACTAGTGCAACAAAATAACTAGCGCCTTGGCCCGGTTAATCTATTGCTTGATTGCTCAAGACTAGGCTAAATCTCTTTATGCCTAAAACTTAAGTGTTGTGAAACCTCATCCAATTTACATACAATCTTTCAATTAGCATGCAAATCTAAGTTAACAATTAAGGTGATCAATCTTAATCATACTAGCAAAACGATCACACAACCATAAGATCCGAAAATCCCTCTTAGGCATTTCATCAAACACTTACCCTGAACAAAACATCACCCCCCTATGCCTAAAGATCTAGCCACTCATGTTCAAGCAATCAACCAACAAACAAGAGCGATAACAAGTTAATGGATTCATATTCATTAATTGAAAGTAAAGATAATCATTCAACAACAAGTATATCTCAACAAGGTTTAAGGTCTCAACCAAACATTTACTCAACTAGAACAAGGAAATTAGAAGCAAGAACTAGGACAGCAATAAAAAAAGGAAAGAAATTAAACACTAGTCTTCAAGCATCTTCAACGGAACAAGGGAAAGAACTTGGTGTCCTCCATAGCCTCTCCTTTAGCACCAGATCTGAATTAGGGAAAGAATGAGCCTCCAACCCTAGCTAAAATTCGTAAATAGGCTAAAAGAGGCAAAAACGTGCTAACACTTTCTCCTCAACACGGCCGTGTCACTCACAAGAACAAACTTGACACTGCCGTGTCCGAGTAAATAAATCTCAAGTCGAGGCCTCAACATGGCCGTGTCACTCACAAGAACAAACTTGACACGGCCGTGTCCGAATAAATAAATTCCAAGTCGACACATCAACACGGCCGTGTTGATATCAAGGCAAAAATGGACACGGCCGTGTTGTCTTCGGTACAAAGCCCGGTTCTTCGTTTCTCTGACTTTCATGCTCATTTCCTCTCCTTTATTCGCCGTTTCATCATTCTTTCGAAATGCACCTATAAGGTAGCAAAATAACTCTAATTAACACTCAAACGGCATAAAATTCAGTCTAGATCAAGCTCAAAAGGATAAGGAAATTAAACCTAACAAACTCCCCCACACTAAGTTCATTGCTCGTCCTCGAGGAATGCAACGAAAGTTATGAACAGTCAATCTATCCCAAACACATTCTTGAAAGTCAATCGCCGGTTCATTGCCATATTCGAGTTTAGCATATCGAATGCAAGATCTAAAGAAAATAGTGTAAATAGCATGCCCTTGTGTCGTGTGTGGTGTTGAATGAAATAACGCACAACAATCACTTGGATTGGTTTATATATTTCATCCAAGCACCAATCTACGCTTTCGAGACACACTCTTCATGCCTATCTCCACTAATGGAATTGACTCAAGACTTGGGATCGGAAGGTCTTTTCGGGCTTGTAATGTAGGCTGAGGGTCTTGGTTATGGAAATTTGGATTCAAGTGACTAAACACCAAAGTTTACATCGTTTTACAAAACTAATCCAAAAACTTTCTTTGCCTAATACACCTTCCCCCATACTAAGATGTTTACAATTTCTCTTTCTTTTGTTTCACACTTTGCATATTTTTCTTTTCTTTTCTTTTCTTTCGACTTTTTCTCAATTTTTCTTTCTTTTCATACATCTTTTCTCTCTTTTCGTACAAGAATCATCAAGAAGGGGTCAAAAGATATAACATAATTGAATCAAACGAGCAAGCATGGTGTGGTAAAATAAAAGGGATGGTTGTAAACTTGTTGTGCTTAGGCTTGTAATATGGCTAGAAAGAAATTTTTTGCACAACAATAAGGCTCAATGGGGTCAATTGGACTATGCTATTTAGTGAAAAAGGCAAATGAAAGGCTAATTCCACCGACAATGAATGCCTAAGTCATTTCCCTAATCTCTTGTTAATTCAAAATTTTCATCTCGAAAGATACTAAAGTGCACTCTAATCGTATTTTAGGCTTATTTAAAAGAAATAAACTTCCTCTAAGGGTCGAAGTGCGTTAGACATTCAAATGTGTAAGAAAATTTAAGGGCATGCTAGCACACTACTTCTTATCTAGATTCATATAATTTTTCGCGCATTCGATTAGCTTAGCTTAATTAAGCATCAATCCAACAATCATCTACAAGAGCGTTTTCAAAGGATAAAGATCATTCTCACAATCATGCAACATTCTATCGACAATCAATCTTCTAGTGTGAAAAAAAAAATGAAAATTTATCCCCAAAATGAAATAGATCAACAAAAGGCTCATATTCACTCCCCCACACTAAAAGCTTGCTATGTCCCATGCAAGAAATGAAAGGAAAAGAGATTAGAAAACTCCCTCATTGACGAACCGGCAACGGGGATAGCAACACCAAAGATAACCTAAAATCTGCACCTCTAAAACACGCATCAAGGCATCGAGAGATAACCATTCAAAGTATATGCGAAAGGCAAGCAAACAATCACAAGAGGTGCAAAGCAAGCTAGAAAATTTAGACATTCATGGATAAGAAACACATTCTAAAAGACAAAGCAAACACAAGTTAAGCACATTCAAGATTTAGGTCCTACACACATAGTCAACCAAGTCACGAATTATCCACGAATACGGAAAGTGAAATCAACAACAAGTCTAGCAAGCAAAACCCCACAGACGGGGTAAACAAAGTTATAAGATGAATGGGGGAATCATTGGGGAGGGTGTGGGGGTTGGATGTTCCAATTTCCCATCAATGCCAATAAGTTGGCATTCATAGTCCCTTGCATCTCTTCCATGGCGGCAAGGCGGGCATTGTGGGAAGCTTGCATCTCGGCCATAGTATCGTGACGACGAACGAGATCCTCATAATGGTTCCTAGTGGCTTCTTCATGAGCATCAAAGCGAAGGGATAATACATCAAATCTCGCGGCGAGCTCATGGAAGCATTACGACACAGGCTCCTCATGCATAGGTTCCTCCTCATGATCCGGGGCAAAGACAATGGCCCTCTGCTCGTCAGCCAAATTTCGCTCAAATTTAACCCCCAAGTTATACATCAGACTCAACCTTGGCCTATCGCTCTCCGGGTAATAAATGACCCACCCAAGATGGGTATTCTTCCACTCCATGCAAACTTTCACCCGGCCAAAAGCTAAGCAATCCAAAACTGGTGGTACTCCTAAAGAGTCAACCCTTGGCACCCAACCACATTTCAGCGCCATCATAGTGACGTAACCCCCATGGCAAAAGACACCATCTTTAGCATTCACCGCGGCTTGAATCTTTTCCATAAGGAAGTAGGTGCCATCAAAGTGCTCCCCACGTCGCATACAAGACATTGTCCAAAGTTCACTTGTATTGATCTTCTCACTACTCTCCTTCCTTGCATAGATAGTCAAGGAGACAATCTTTTCGACAATGCGCCAAATTGGAGATGTGAAGTTGGTGGTGCTAGTGTTACGGGGGTTAAAGTGTCCCGTACTCTGCTTGACTCCTAAAGCAAAAAACTTGGTATTTAGCTCCCTTTGATCAAGAAAGGAGTCGGGGTAGCATGTTTCACCATCCGGGAACTCAAATAATTCCTTGAGTTGAGCAGCTGTTAGGTTGTGCCTTCTCCCATTGATTTTGAATGAGACAACACTATCTTCCCATTTGAAAGTTTGAATAAACTCTCTAGTGATGGCTTCATAAGTTTGAGCACTCTTGTTAATGAATCTCCACCATCCTATAATTCGGCAGAGAGTTTCAACCTCCCCAACAACACCCAATTCATTCAAAGCCGTCAAATCCAAAAACCTAGTAGATTGAACAATGGAGGCCTTAGCTTGTCTAGGAGCATTCGAGCTCGAAGCCTCATTAACACGGGAACGTTTGGGGGCCATGTCAACCTAAAAAGGAATGTAAATGGACTTAATTAGAACAAGAATTAGCATAAAATTTTCATTGAAGCAATTCATCGAACATGTTGTGTGCATTGGTGGACTAAGTATGGTTTTAACCAAATTTCTTCAATTTCAACCAACAAGTACTCAATCTAGACTAATATAGCATGAATATCAAAAGAGAGCAACAAAAATTCATCATTTTCGGCCATAATTCCTGAAATTTGAGAACTAGGGTTCATGGGTGAAAATGGGAGAAAAACATTAATTGAAAGCACTAATCTCACAAATCAATCGGTAGAAATGAGTAAAAGGAGTAGACTATCACATACCTTGAAGATGGAAACAAGAAAATGGATGAACAAAATCGGGCCAAAATGTAACGCCCCGACTTTTCGGCCGTACAGGTATGACATCACGAGTGGGTTTAGACCGAGAGTTATGTGGCTTTATGTGCTTTAATTGCTAAGTGATTATTTAATTTAATAATTTCTTGAACTAATTGATATTATGTGACCTATATGACTTAAGTGTTTAATTTATTAATTGTGTGAACTAATTGCTATTATGTGAATTCTTGTGATTATACGATTTATAATTTCTTTTTCGTGAATTTCATTACGTGAATTATATGTCTAATGTTCGCGAACATGTTTAAGTGTTTAATTTTACATACTTGCGAGAATTCATGTTCATTCGCCCTTGATTGAAACTTTATAAAATTCTTGGGCTCAATTGATAACTTGACAGAGAATAAGTTGCCACATTCATAACTTTGTATACTTGTTTGCATTGACTTAAATTCCTTGAGGACTTGATGGAAAATTTCCCTTATTCTTCCCCTTCTCTTCACGATATATATCATATATACACATATACATACATCTCTTCTCATTTTAGAGCACAAACATAAAACACAATCACACCATTTCCTCTCCCTCTCCATCGGTTGATCAAGCCAAGAGCCAAAGATTTATTTCCATCTACTCCAAGAAATCATCTTAGCTTCATCCCTTCCTTTCCCTTCCATTTTCTTCAACAAGGTGAGCATGAATATATATATATATATATATATATATATATATATAATGAGAATTTAAACTTTTGTTAGGGTTTGATGATTATATGAAATACTTGGGAGTATATGTAGCTTGTTTGGAGATTTGAGATGATTTCATACAATTATAATTTGAATTCATGGAGTTTGATGCATGATTGATCACTTGATTTCATAAAGGTTTTGTGTTGGAAATTTCTTGAATCAAAGCATGTTTCCTTGGATTAAATGGTACTTAATTGATAGATATGATCAAATACATGTTATATGTTAGTTTGTAGTTGAATTCTAGCATTGGTTTGGTGTGGAAGTGGTTTGGGAGCCAAAAATCGAGTTTTGCCCTGTTTTCCCGAAGCCTTTCGTGACTGCTGCAATTGGGGGTCGCGCCCGCGACCATTTCGTGACCATTTTGGGTCGCGCCCGCAACCAACAATTCGAGACTTGGCCAATTTTCAGGTGCGGCCGAGACTGATTTTCGGTGCAATTTTGTCACGGCCGCGACTCCCTCGTCCGAACTCGGAATGACCTGATTTTTGAACTCACGGAAACCTCGTGAAGTGTAGAATATTCCCAAATTGGAATAAATTCAATATCTTTTCCCATTTGTGAGATATTATCAATTCTTTTTGGTGTCGCTACCTTCTCGACAATCTGCAATCACCCAACTTCGAACCTACGCCATTTTCACCTCGTTTAGAACCATGATTCGTGCCATATATCATTGAAAAGCTCTATGTGTCTAGTTTTATATCCCACAAGCAAAACTTAATTCCAATTTCTAAAACTCAAGATATTTCCATTTTTCCTACAGCTTGTTCATTCCCGAATTTGTCAACTTTTGTTGAATCTTACCAAAACTCTTATTCTTGTGTTCCTTTCACCCTCTTAGCTCCCATATGTGAACTATATGACTTGTATGCTTGATTAATTGATAATATATGACATAATTTGATATGATTATGGATTTTATGCTATGAATTCAATGCATATACGTGAAATGACAACATGAACGTTATGTGCTACTTTTATGCATGCATGAATGGTTTACTTCATTTAATTGTTTTGTATGTTGCGGTTAGCTTCTTCCATGACTTGTACATTTTGTTAATATGTTATGTTATGTGTTAACTTGTATATTATGAAATCATAATGTAATTTTGTTAATACATTTTTGTAAATTATGAACCAATATGCCTTCAAATGCTCTCTAGCTTGCATGCATGAATTGTCCCTCCATTTATTGGCCTCATGTGATAACTTCCCGCTTCATTTATGACTCGCATGCATTGTAAATATGATATAGTATGAGTTATGATTAATGTATGAAGCTTATGGCTCGATTTGATGCAAAATATGAAGGATATGAAACACCTGAATATGAAACCACAATGTATTGAACATTTTGAATGGATTACTTGATTATATGACCCCATCACACGATTCATGCTTCTTATGCATCTCATATCATGCGCATAACATGCCGTGCGTCTATGTGGTTTCATATTAAGTCAATTCTCATGAATACACATTGTTCCTTCTCTTGTACAGTTCGTTTCCAGGGTGGAGACTTCTGAATTGAATAGGCACCCGTATTGCTCATGTTTTATGTCTCGTGGTATTCCAGGTGAGGGTGTTTTCGTTCTAGTTACATATTAAACCCTACAACCATATGTGACAGGCCTTAGCCAAAAACCTTATGTATATATATGTATGTTACTTTTAAAGTAAAGTTATCGAGTAAATGTGATCGAGTAAACCCTTTTCAAATGACTTATGAATTGTGTTATGTTTCGTATGAATTGATATGTTTTGGCGAGACATGATTATGATTGCACGGGCCCAGGGACTTAGTACATGTGACTATCCGGGGAGGCATGGGCCGACGGTGATCCCATGTGCTAGTTCCACTATGTTACGGCGAAACGGACCTCGTCAAGGAGTTTTTGACGAGGAAACGCTAACCGGGCTTTGAGGCCTCATGAACCTCATAGCCACAATGATATGTTTAGGTGGTCGGGCCTTGCAAACCCGTCCACCGCCGGAGGAAGAAGGTTGGAACTTGTTTTATGAATATGATTATGTTATGATATGATTGTTAGGCACCGTGCGGGAAGGCCGGGACACGGATTGCCCAAGCGAATATGTTTTAGGATATGATATATGATTTGTGTGTATTATGATATATCGCATGATCACCTATTTAATGTATTACTGATAATTGTCGTACACGGTCGGAGTTTGGTTCGAGATGATGCACGCTCACTCGCCGAGCCTTCATGTTTATGTATGAATTATGAACTAAGGAATTTAATATGAATTAGTCGTAAAATCCGAGCATTGTTTAGTTATTTTCTTGCCCTTCGTGGGAACTACCTTTAAATAAAACCTTGCTCGGGATTTATGACTTGCATGTGCATGTTTCTATATATATGTATCACTCCTGCTCACTCAGTCTTCTAGAGACTGACCCCTCTTTCCCACCTTTCAGTTGCTTGCAGGTTTTGCTAGGCGGAAGTCAAGTTTTAATCTGTTGTCGAGTCACTTGTACACTCGAGTCACATTTTACATTCTTCTATGATTTAATTATATTTCCGTTATATATTGGGCCTGTGTGCCAGTTATGATTATTGTTGGCTATTGAATTTGGGACAGGTTGCATGCCTAGTTGAACCCGTTGTTAGGATGCTTGGTGAATTTAAATTATGTATTGGAATTGTTGGGCGTGTAACCAAGACTGAAGATTATGAATTATACATTATTGCTTCCATATTACATTCTAGGTATTCTTGATTTATTTGGTACAGGGTTAGATTCCGCCTAGCTAGGATATCTTTTATTTTCGTCTCCCGTTCGCTATGAGTCCGGTTCATGCTTGGATTATCCATTTCACGTGTGGACTAGGCTTGTAGTACGGGGGATGTGGCGCCTATCGTCCCGGGTGCTACACAAAATGTGCTCTTGGAAGGAACCTTAATGCGTGAGTAGTGTTTTATGTGAAAATGGGGGAAAAAAAAGGTCAGTATACTGACTTAATTTCGCACCCAGGCTCTTTGACACGGCCGTGTCAGTTTTCAGTTATAATTGGACACGGCCGTGTCCGATTAAAAATTAAAATCTGGACTTTCCGAGAGCTCAACACGGTCGTGTCAACTTTCAGTTGTTTCTGGACACGGCCGTGTCCGATTTTTAAAAATGAATTTTCACAATCTGACGCGCCAACACGGTCGTGTTGTGTTTTAGTTATAACTTGACACGGCCGTGTCACAAGCCATACTTAGACAAAAATTCGTCCATAACCTCTAGAAGAGCCACAAGTTAATCTCGAAAGGTACAACATGGCAAACCAAAGTACACGGAAATACCGAGAACACAACACACTAACACACTTACCATGTATTTGCTTCCTCGAAGCAATCGAACATCAAAATCTTACTCACAAACGATGCTTCACCATAAGATCATACCACAACCATGAGTGATATTCAAACATACCATAGTGCATCGGAGTTAATCACCTATTCAATGAATTCCCAAATCACGAAATGCTCAATTTAACAAATCATGCCTCACATTCCAATGTGCAAACCCGTTAGATTGTAAGAAATCTAACTCAAATATTCAACACTCGACCATAGTACATTGAAATGTCACCCAAAAACACATAAATGCACACAATTTATCATTGACGCAACGAATACACAAAGTTCCATAGTCCTACATTCTCAAGTAATGCATATAAGTACATAATGCCAATTAAGAGTATACAAGCACACACAAATCACAAGACATGCCCAAACACAAATAAAGGCAAACAAACCAATACAATAATGAATTTAAAGTGGACCTCATCCCCATAAAAGGGGTGTCAAAACTTGCAAGTACATCACGGGATCACTCTTCTTCGCTCAAAAATCAACACCCTACACACAAGGAGACAAAAACACAAAGACATGATTAAAGACCACCTAAAAAGAAGGAGGAAAGGAAAGAAAAAGTTAAGGGAGAGAAAAATAGTTCTAAGTTTATAGTCGCTAGCTCGACTTTGTCACCAAATTAGATGGTCGGAATGGTGAGAACACACGAGGTGCTCTTCTCAATGGGCTCTCCCACAAAATAAGGCTTCAAACGTTGTCCATTAACGAGGAAAGTGCCAGATTTTTTGTTTCCAATCTCTACTGCTCCATTTTCAAGAACTCTAACAACTCGAAAAGAACCCGACCATCTAGATTTCAACTTTCCGGGAAATAATTTCAACCTTGAATTAAACAACAATACAAGTTGTCCCTCTTTGAACTCCTTCTCCCGAATATGTTTGTCATGCCATCTCTTTGTCTTTTCTTTGTATAACTTGGCATTCTCATAGGCGTTTAGCCTAAACTCCTCAAGCTCATGAAGTTGTAGGGCCCTATTCTCCCCTGCTTGCTTAAGATCGAAATTAATAGCTCGAATGGCCCAATACGCTTTGTGCTCAAGCTCTACCAGAAGATGGCAAGCCTTGCCATAGACCAACATATACGAAGACGTCCCAATCGGTATCTTGAAAGCTGTCCGGTACGCCCACAATGCATCATCCAATTTGATTGCCCAATCCTTCCTTGAAGTATTCACGGTCTTTTCAAGGATGTGCTTAATTTCTCGATTGGAAATTTCGACTTGTCCGCTCGATTGTGGGTGATATGGAGTTGCCACCCGGTGGTGAACTCCACACTTCTTTAAAAGAATTTCCAAAGGTTTATTGCAAAAAATGGGACCCTCCATCACTTATGAGAGCCCTTGGAACTCCAAATCTCGTGAAAATGTTCTTCTTTAAGAACTTCAATACAACCTTCGAATCATTCGTGGGGCTCACCAAGGCTTCTACCCATTTAGACACATAATCAACGCCTACTAGGATGTATTGATTGCCATGGGACAACGGAAACGGCCCCATAAAGTCGATGCCCCATACATCAAACAACTCTATCTCCAAAATATACCTCAAAGGCATCTCATCTCTCCTCCCTATGTTCCCCGTTCTTTAACAAGAGTCACATCTCTCCACGAACTTGTGAGCATCTTTGAATAAAGAGGGCCACCACAAACCCGATTGTAGAACTTTTGCCGCTGTTTTTCTTGAACTCAAGTGGCCTCCATAGGGGCTTGCATGACAACCATTCAAAATCTTGTCAATTTCATCTTCGGGTACACATCTTCTCACCAATCCATCAGAGCAATTCTTGTAAAGTAACGGCTCCTCCCAAAAATAATACTTTGCATTGGATAGAAATTTCCTTCTTTGGTGGAAGCTCAAATCGGGTGGTATAATCCTACTCACTAGGTAATTCACGAAATCCGCATACCATGGAACTTCCGAAACTACTTTAAAAAGCTGTTCATCCGAAAAATTTTCAACAATGCTCATCTTGCGTTCTTCTTCATTCTCCTCGATCTCCAAACGAGATAAGTGATCGGCTACCACATTCTCCATTCCCTTCTTATCTCGGATCTCAAGATCAAATTCTTGAAGTAGCAAGATCCATCTAATGAGATGAGGTTTGGAATCCATTTTTGACAACAAATATTTGATAGCCGCGTGATCCGTGTAAACCACCGTCTTCGACCCTATCAAATAAGAACGAAATTTATCAAATGCATGCACTATTGAAAGCAATTCTTTTTCAGTGGTGGCATAGTTTAGTTGTGCATCATTAAGTGTTTTACTAGAATATGTTATAACGTGTAAACGTTTCTCCCTTTTTTGACCAAGAACAGCTCCTACAGCCAAGTCACTTGCATCACACATTAGCTCAAAAGGTAAAGTCCAGTCCGGTGCCACCATAATCGGGGCTAAAGTAAGCTCCTTCTTCAACCTATCAAAAGCAAGCAAACAATCATTATCAAACACAAATTCAGCATCCTTTTGTAAAAGTTTGCAAAGAGGCAAGGTAATTTTGGAGAAATCCTTGATAAACGAGTGATAAAATCGGGTATGACCAAGAAAACTCCTAACTCCCTTAACATTGGCGGGTGGTGGCAACTTAGCAATGACTTCAATCTTAGCTCAGTCCACTTCAATTCCCTTAGCCGAGATTCGATGGCCTAGGACAATTCCTTCACGCAACATGAAGTGGCACTTCTCCCAATTTAGCACCAAATTAGTATCTTCACAACGTTTCAACACATTAGTAAGATTATCAAGGCATGCATCAAAAGAAGACCCAAACACTGAAAAATCATCCATAAAGATTTCCATTGTTCGCTCAATAAAATCCGAGAAAATTGCCATCATACAACGTTGGAAAGTAGTCGGCGCATTACAAAGACCAAATGGCATTATTCTAAAAGTAAAAGTGCCATAGGGGCAAGTGAAAGTGCATTTTTCTTGATCCTCGGGTGCTATGGCAATTTGGTTGTAACCCGAGTATCCATCTAGGAAGCAATAGTATTCATGCCCGGCTAACCTCTCTAACATTTGATCAATGAAAGGCAATGGGAAATGGTCCTTACGAGTTGCATTGTTTAATTTTCTATAATGTATGCACACTCTCCATCCTATAACCGTGCGTGTAGGGATAACTTCATTGTTCTCATTTCTAATAACCGTCATCCCTCCCTTTTTCGGTACAACTTGTACCGGGTTAACCCAAGAGCTATCCGAAATCGGGCAAATTATACCCGCATCTAACAATTTTAACACCTTGACTCTCACAACTTCTTTCATATTCGGGTTTAACCTACGTTGATGCTCAATAGAGGGTTTATGGTTATCTTCCATCAAGAGTCTATGCATGCAAATTGAGGGACTAATTCCCTTGATATCCAAAATTGACCATCCTAAAGCTTTTACATGCATTCTTAAAACACGCAATAAGGCATCTAATTGCACATCATTTAGATCCGAAGACACAATGACCGGCAAATTCTCATTATCACCAAGATATCCATATTTTAAATGAGAGGGGAGGGGCTTCAAATCAAGTACGGGAGCTTTAACACAAGAAGGGGGAGGATGGGGTTTACCACTCCCCAATTCCTCAAAATGGTACCTCCTTTGAAAGGGAACGAAGGGTGTGGCCTCCAATGCCTTCACATATGACTCAAGCTCTTCAAGAATCTCCTCCTCTCCCTCAATCTTCATAAAGCCTCTTAAACAAAGCTCTAACGGATCCTTGTTGTGCAACTCAAACATGCGGTGATCCTCTACAACTTCAACTCGAAAACATTTTTCCTCCTCGGTGGGGTTCTTCATTGCCTTGTATAAGTTGAATTCTACCTTTTTATCACCAACTTGTAGAGTGAGACATACATTTTTTACATCAATCAATGCTCCGGCTGTAGCTAGGAATGGCCTTCCCAATATGAGGGACATACTCTCATCATCACCTATGTAAAAAACGACTAAATCCACCGGGATGTAACATTTTCCCACTTTAACTAACACATTGTCAAGCACTCCCATTGGATACTTCATCGACCGATCCACGAGTTGTAGCGTCACGTTGGTTGGCCTTAGCTCCTTTAAGCCCAATTTCCTACAAGTGGATAAAGATATTAGACTTACACTCGCTCCCAAATCACATAAAGCATTATCAAAATGTAAAGGACCAATGGTGAGAGGGATAGAAAAACTCCTGGGATCCTTGAGTTTCGGTGGAAGTTTCCTTTGTATAGTAGCATTACACTCCTCGGTGAGTGCAATACTCCCGAAATTCTCTAACTTCTTCTTGTTTGAAACAAGCTCCTTCAAGAACTTCAAATAAGATGGCATTTGAGCTAGTGCCTTGGCGAAGTGTATGTTGATATGAAGTTGCTTGAGCATAGTAAGGAACTTCTCAAATTTCTTTTCCTTCGCTTGCTTTTGAAGCCGTTGTGGAAATGGCACCGGCGGAACATACGGTTTAGGTGGGATGTAAACATTTGGCTTCAAAGGGGGCTCTTTTTCTTTGTCATTATGTTCATCCAAATTTGACTTTTCCACTACTATCTCCTCTTCTTGTTCCTTTCCCTCATTTCCCTTCTTGTCCTTCAACTCTTTCATTTCATTCATCTTTGCTTTTCCCTTGTCAACATTCACGTCCGCCAACTTTTCTTGTTTGTTTACACCACTCGAACCGGACTCATGCCGTGTAGGCAAATGTGGCTCATCATAAGCTTTTCCACTTCTAAGAGTTATAGCCTTGCAATGCTCTCTTGGATTTGCATCCGTCTTGCTAGGGAGCATCCCTTGGGGTCTAGGATTAATAGTGTGACGCCCCGTATTCTCGAAGGGAGCCCTGACGATATTAACAAGTAAGTCTCTACACTTATGTGTGTTTAATTTAAGAGTTCTTGAATTATGTGATTTAATGTAAATCCAATTTAATATGTGATCATTCGAATTATTCTAAGATTAATTGTCAACTTGATTAATTACGCGCATATTTAACCCTATCTGTCTAATTTGATTTAATTCAAATTTATTCCATGAAATAATTGTCAAGTTGATTTTAAATCCATCATGTTACTTAACTTGTTTAATTTTGGTTTACTTGAATTCCTTGAGATTAATTGTCAATCATGTGTTTACGAAGTGTCGTTAAATTGTATGAAAGGTTTTTAAAAATTAAATTGAATTAAACTCTAATTGGTAAATCTCTCTTTCATTTTAATTTATAAAATTATTTCGGAGCTTGAATGTTTAGTCGTAACTTTACCAATTTTATTTACGATTATTTGTACGCAATATTTCCCTTTGCTACGCGATAAGGATACCCGGTTGTATATAGCTTGTGCACAAGACACATTTCTTCCAATCCCTTTTCTCTCTCTCTCTCCTCTCCCACTCTCTCTCCCGGGGGTACTATGCGTGACTTTGGTTACGAGCCCATAACTCGATCGTTTCTCGACGGAATTGAACAAACGAATAGTCCATTTCAATTATCTCGGCGAGACGTACGCAAGAGTACCAATTTCACAGCCTAAAGATGAATGGTGGCGGAGTTATGGCCGGATTTCAATAGCAGCGGCGGAGCTGTTAGACCGCCGCCACTTCGCCGGCGTTTCGCGGCGGTTTCCGGCCCTCCTCTTGAGATACGCGCCCCAGATCCAAGAAGTAGACACCCCGGCGCATCAGTTGACATCGGCGGCGCGGCCATCCGGGTCGCGACGGCGCCGCACGCACCGCCTGAAGCTCGCGACGGCGGGTTTCGTCGCCTTTCGGCTGTGGTTTTCGACGGGGCTTGATGGTTTCCAAGGTTTTTCGACCTCCTGAGTCCATTTTCGGCATCAATTTCACCAGATCTTGGCCGTAGGTGGTGGTTCCGGCGACATGGGGGGCGGCAGAAACTTCGACGGCCAACGGGAGCCTTTTTCGGCCATCTTTTGGTCTCGGGCTCTTCACGAAAGTTGTTCGGAATGACGAGAACTAGTGGCCTGTGATCAGGCAACTCCAGATTCTGTGGTTTGGCAGCGGATCGCGGCGGCAAAGTGGCGGTGCAACGATGGCGCTAGCTCCGAGGATTTTTCCGGCAAGCTACCTTAGGGCTTTCGAAGAGCTCGTCATGGGTAAGACAATGGCTTTTACGGATCGCATTTTGGTTCACCGGTTTGGAAGTAATTTGAGTTTGAAGATTTAGGGTTTTCGTGTTCTTAGATTTCAGATCTAGGACAATCGGCTTGGAATTTCCAGAAATTGATTGAGGATTCGGAACGGGCACGAAGAATTCATTCAGGAATGATTTTTCGGGATTTTTTCGGCGACCTTAGGCGGCGGCCCCGCCAAATTCCGGCAGCTACAGTGGTGGCGTTCCGGCGGCATCTGGTCAGAATGTTCGTCTCGTTGTGGTGAGTTCAACGCCACCTTCCGTTCGTTAATCGGACACTCGATCTATTTATTACGAATTATTTTACGTAATTGTGATTATTTGAATTAATTGTTTTAAGTGCAAATAAATTGGTTATTGTTGGTTTGTTGATCGAGATGTATTCCAATCGTATATGAAAACATGTATTGAATGGATTGTGATATGCATGAATGTTTCGATTTACAATTTGAATCCCGATGTGATGAATTTATGCTATGTGTTTAGATATGAAGGGGTGTTAGTGTAATATTTAGAAACTAATCTCTTATGTGACTAAATAAACTTGAATGATATTCTAGAAGAACGAACATGTTGTGATTTCTCTATACGGATTTGAGACGTTCTCAATGTTATGTTTATTGTAAATTGTGTTTCAAATATAAAATTTAGATACATGAAAGATGCTTGAACAACTTGAGACTTTATGCATGATAGGAGTTAGAATTGTAATATTTTGATTTACTCTTACTACTCGAAAATGGTATATTATGAATTATGATAAATTGATAATTGTCATGCTTGTAAGTAATTAATTCCTAGTTGAATAATTGTATAAACACTTTAAACGAACAATTATGCTTAGTAATCAACTAAGGGGATGTATGTGTAATAATTCTAAACTTTTATAAATGACTTAGGGGATGTAAGTGTAATATTTATGAAACTATGAATGTGACTTGAGCTTGTGTACCAAACATGTTGTGAAGTTGTAAAGTATGATCTTAAGTGAATTAAAAGCACTCTTTATTTGTATCAAACATGCCGTCTACGTACAACAACTTTGTATGTTTATATGATCAAGTTGCTCTTACTTATGCACTTTATAACTCGACATGAACTTGATGCTTAATTCTAATATTATAATTGAACCCTGTGACATTGGATGATTTAATATGCATTTTGTGAATACATTGACTTCCTAAATTGATCTTGCATCTTTGGATATGGAATTGCGTGATGGTTGCTTGTAAATACGATCTTTGTTGAGCATTGATATGCCTTGAATGACCACGACACCTTATCCAAGCACAACATGAACACTTATGCATAACCACGATCATGTTGCACAACGCCGTGCGTCTTGTTTGGTTCATATAGAGTCTAAGTCTGGGCTTCTGTATGTCTTGTCACAGAGTTTGGTGGTGCCGGTGGGCCAGAGGTTTAGAGTGTTTGGCCCTTCACACTCTCAGACTCTACTTTCACGAGGTGAGGTTTAGGATTTTGTGTAGTTAAGTGACCTATGGCCTTAATATGATGATTTCAATCCTTGCATGCGGTTATATACTATGTAAGATTAAATATGTGTTGGATATGATATGATTATGACCTTGTGGACCACCCTTGGTTTTGAAAGAAAATTAAGTATTAAGGCATATGTAACCTATTTTGGAAAACTCTGATATGTTATGATTCTGTAGCGAGTTGCCATGAAATATTGGTATCTGTATGTATGTATGTTTGTGGATCCGAGGAGCTATGGGTAAGGAGCCCCCGGGACGGTTAGGGCCGTCGGGGATATACCTGTGCGTAGTTCCATTTGAGATATCATTGCGCGACCTTAGGGCGATGAGGGAAACGTGATATCTTGAGCCTTCGGTGTACAGCCGGGGAGGACTCTTATGGGTTCGCTACCCCTTGAGGGTGTGTATGTATGTTATTGATGGTTAGGGCGAACGTGTGGCTCTTCCATCATTGGAGTAGAGGATGGATTGATTCTGCTTTATGTTCTGTTCAGATATGAGGAGTACAGGTTGGAAGCCCGTACTCGCCGGGTATATGTTATGAATGTATGGGATTTGTGAAACGGGATAGGCTTCTCTAAATGGTTTTCCAAACTTATACTGTTTTGGGTATTTCTACTGTTTTGGCGTGCAATACCCTAATCCCGGTTCATGAGTCCACCCTTATGTTATGTGTTGTGCTCTATATATATATTGGGGGTGTGCGGTAGCCCCCTCACTCAGTCAGTTGACTGACACCTCATTTTATCTTTTAGTTGCAGGTTCTTTTGGCTTGAGCTAGGCGGAAGTGAGTCTTCTGAGTCACACTTGTCAGTCTAGTAGGTGTTAGGATGCATTTGTCGCATACTCAACTTATTTTATGTATTTATGTTTCACCTTTGCAGATTATGTTTATGTTCTATTTAGACTTCAACCCGTATGGGGTTAGTAAACTAGTATTTGGTTGTTACTAGATATTGATGATATTTATGTTGTTTATTATGTTGGATTATGTATGTCGATATTCGGGATTAGGTATCTATGCTAGTTGAACCCGTCACCTGCTTTGCATGTTTTGTTTTAAATGCTTCCGTTATCTATTGTTGTTGGTTTTAATTGCTTCCGCACTCTGAGTTTGTCAAGTTAGATCCGCCTAGCCTAGCGTGTGAGTTGGTCTCCCGTTCGCTATGACTCGGATTCAGGCATGGACTTTCCATTTCGTGATCGGATCTGGGTCTTAGTGCGGGGGATGTGGCATCCTCCGTTTGGGGTGTTACATCCTTAAGTGGTATTAGAGCTCTAGGTTGCAAAACCGAGCTCTTGAGTCGTGTTGAGTCAGTCTAGGTCGTACGGCATAGGAATAACTGCGCATTGCATTTATTTGACTTGATATTTTGATCCTTCGGCATGAATTATTTCGTGATTATATGATTGTGTGCACATTATGACTTTGATTATGCAACATCTTAATTTATGTGCTTTATAAATTACAACTAATTGTTGCATTTACGTGATATACGTGTTACATTTTATTTGCATCTTTAACCCGCATGCATCGAATTTAGTGTTTGAAATTCAGGGTGCCCTATGAGTCAACACTAAGATTTCCCTCCGTCAACACTACCTATTAGCACTACAACGAAAACACGCCATAATTCGAAGATGAAAGGATTCTTTACCAAGATCAATGGTCATGAAAAGGTTCAGAGTTGAAGGAATGAGATTTGCTATGTTGACTTACTATCTTAAAGTCAATTGAAAGATGGAGTTTGATGAATTTTCACCTTGAGGATTCGTTCATTTGGAAGTAGTCACCTTGTTGAGGAAATGAGTCAATGGAGGAGAATCTGATCAAGTAGATGAAGGAGTTTGATGAGCTTTCGCCTTGATGATTCATTTATTTCGGAGTAGTCACCTTGTTGATGGAAACGAGTTAATGTAGAAGAATCCGATCAAATAAGATCCGATTAAGTTCAAGGGATGTGGATAGGTAACCATGTTACATAAGCAACAAGCTACAAACCATCGGTCAGTGTTGAAGGATTTGGTGTCGTTTAGAGTTAACAAACGACAAAACAAGATTGGTTGCTAGCTCTCTGGGTGTCTTCTTTCTGCTGAGGTGGAAGATTCTGCTAAGATCGAAGATTCTACTGAGATGGGAATAGAACACTTAGATGCCGAAAGACTTTATCCAAGTTTCAGAATCATATACCATGGATTGTTTTGGCAAGTGCTTAGCACCACGATCACTCAACGAAACTCTGAGGTACATATCTAATTGACAAACGAACCATGAACAACTCGTTGAAGATGAGCAGACTAAGATTTAACACATGAATGAGAATTCCTGGGAGAAACTGAAGATGATTCTAGTTGAGCAAGGATTACGGTCTAGTAAGGGCTTTGGTGATAAACGAGCTTTGCTGAGTTACCACTTTATGAAAAGACTCAAGACAAGAGGTTCAGATGACGAGGGTTGCATTATTGTCTGCTTAAAACAACTCCTACTGCTTCATCTCGACTTTCTTGTCAAGACTTTTACACTTTGGTTAACGGTACACCAAACATTCATGGCATTTGCATACATGCATCGTTTAAATACTCTTACCTCATTTTGTTTGATGTGGGTGATGACTATTGTTGTTTTAATTGTGATAACTTGGATACCTGATCTAGTAATTGTAACTTGAAATTTCTACTCGTTATGAACCGTTGCTGAGATGATGAATGAGTTATGTACTTATGTGAACTATTCATGCCTATGTGATTTGAAACTCTCTTGATTGCTCACTAACTTCCCATATAACATACATACATACAGTAACCTTGTTTTACAGGGATTCCATCGCGATATCCCCCTTGAGTTGAGGTATGAGCGTTGAATCTATAATCAAGGGACACCGATATCAGTTGTATAAGGTACACCAAACATGTATCGCATACTTTTCGTCAAGTGTTACTATGATGTGTGTATGTATGAATAACTAATCAGTGGATTTATGTGCAAGAGAGACCTTAGGTTCCCTCTTTCTACGTGTTGGAGAGATGCAGGATTCTCTCTATTTATGTGATAGAAAGATGCTGGAATCTTTCTAAGTTTTGTGCACGAGAGATGTTGGATTCTCTTGTACTTAGATATTCAGAGATGCTGGATTCTCTTGAATCTAGGGGTTTGAGGAATGCTGGATTTTCTCAAACTAGAATGTTGGGAGATGTTGGAATCTGCCCGACTTAGGTTGAGAGAGGGGGTTCTCTCAATTATGTGCTTGAGAGACGGGGTTCTCTCTTTTATATGTGCTCGAGAGATGGAGTTCTCTCTCTTGTGGGTGCTGAGGGACGGGGCTTTCTCTCTCTTATGTGTTGAGAGATGGGATTCTATCTTGTTTGTCGTGGTTGCTTTACGCGTTGATCTGACTACGGGTTACAAATGGCGAGTATGAGACGACAACGAGGTTGGGTGCAGTTGCAACTATCTGATCATGGATATGACCGATCGAGTTCGAACAACTAGCGGACCAAGTACTCGCACGGACCTCGACGATAACAAGACATCCTAAAGGAGGTTCGGTGTAGATGACAGGAGTAAGCCTCACCATTAGAGTTATGATCTTACGTGAGTTCCGGAGAAGGGTTGGAGCACTACTACTCGAGGATCTACATTTTTGCAGTGGAACCTGGGGACCAGGTTCTCTTAAGGGGGGAAGGTTGTGACGCCCTGCATTCTCGAAAGGCGTCCTGACGATATTAACAAGTAAGTCTCTACACTTATGTGTGTTTAATTTAAGAGTTCTTGAATTATGTGATTTAATGTAAATCCAATTTAATATGTGATCATTCGAATTATTCTAAGATTAATTGTCAACTTGATTAATTACGCGCATATTTAACCCTAACTGTCTAATTTGATTTAATTCAAATTTATTCCATGAAATAATTGTCAAGTTGATTTTAAATCCATCATGTTACTTAACTTGTTTAATTTTGGTTTACTTGAATTCCTTGAGATTAATTGACAATCATGTGTTCACGAAGTGTCGTTAAATTGTATGGAAGGTTTTTAAAAATTAAATTGAATTAAACTCTAATTGGTAAATCTCTCTTTCATTTTAATTTATAAAATTAATTCGGAGCTTGAATGTTTAGTCATAACTTTACCAATTTTATTTACGATTATTTGTACGCAATATTTCCCTTTGCTGCACGATAAGGATACCCGGTTGTATATAGCTTGTGCACAAGACACATTTCTCCCAATCCCTTTTCTCTCTCTCTCTCTCCTCTCCCACTCTCTCTCCCGAGGGTACTATGCGAGGCTTTGGTTACGAGCCCATAACTCGATTGTTTCTCGACGGAATTCAACAAACGAATAGTCCATTTCGATTATCTCGGTGAGACCTACGCAAGAGTACCAATTTCACAGCCTAACGACGAATGGTGCCGGAGTTATGGCCGGATTTCAGTAGCAGCGGCGGAGACCGCCGCCACTTCGCCGGCGTTTCGCGGTGGTTTCCGGCCCTCCTCTTGAGACACGCGCCCCAGATCCACGAAGTAGACACCCCGGCGCATTGGTTGACGTCGGCAGCGTGGCATCCGGGCCGCGACGGCGCCGCACGCGCCGCCTGAAGCTCGCGGCGGCGGCGCCGGTTCCTGTATCGACTGGTTTCGCCGCCTTCCGGCGGTGGTTTTCGACGGGGCTTGATGGTTTCCAAGGTTTTTCGACCTCCTGAGTCCATTTCCGGTATCAATTTCACCAGATCTTGGCCGTAGGTGGTGGTTCCGGTGACGTGGGCGGCGGCAGAAACTTCGACGGCCAACGGGTGCCTTTTCTGGCCATCTTTTGGTCTCGGGCTCTTCACGAAAGTTGTTCGGAACGACGAGAAGTAGTGGCTTGTGATAAGGCGACTCCAGATTCTGTGGTTTGGTGGCGGATCACGGCAGCAAAGTGGCGGTGCAACGGCAGCGCTAGCTCCGAGGATTTTTCCGGCAAGCTACCTTAGGGCTTTCGAAGAGCTCGTCATGGGTAAGACAATGGCTTTTACGGATCGAATTTTGGTTCACCGGTTTGGAAGTAATTTGAGTTTGAAGATTTAGGGTTTTCGTGTTCTTAGATTTCAGATCTAGGACAATCGGCTTGGAATTTCCAGAAATTGATTGAGGATTCGGAACGGGCACGAAGAATTGATTCAGGAATGATTTTTCGGGATTTTTCCGGCGACCTTAGGGGCGGCCCGGCCAAATTCCGGCAGCTACAGTGGTGGCGTTCCAGCGGCGTCTGGTCAGAATGTTCATCTCGTTGTGGTGAGTTCAACGCCACCTTCCGTTCGTTAATCGGACACTCGATCTATTTATTATGAATTATTTTACGTAATTGTGATTATTTGAATTAATTGTTTTAAGTGCAAATAAATTGGTTATTGTTGGTTTGTTGATCGAGATGTATTCCAATCGTATATGAAAACATGTATTGAATGGATTGTGATATGCATGAATGTTTCGATTTACAATTTGAATCCCGATGTGATGAATTTATGCTATGTGTTTAGATATGAAGGGGTGTTAGTGTGATATTTAGAAACTAATCTCTTATGTGACTAAATAAACTTGAATGATATTTTAGAAGAACGAACATGTTGTGATTTCTCTATACGGATTTAAGATGTTCTCAATGTTATGTTTATTGTAAATTGTGTTTCAAATATAAAATTTGGATACATGAAAGATGCTTGAACAACTTGAGACTTTATGCATGATAGGAGTTAGAATTGTAATATTTTGATTTACTCTTACTACTCGAAAATGGTATATTATGAATTATGATAAATTGATAATTGTCATGCTTGTAAGTAATTAATTCCTAGTTGAATAATTGTATAAACACTTTAAACGAACAATTATGCTTAGTAATCAACTAAGGGGATGTATGTGTAATAATTCTAAACTTTTATAAATGACTTAGGGGATGTAAGTGTAATATTTATGAAACTATGAATGTGACTTCAGCTTATGTACCAAACATGTTGTGAAGTTGTAAAGTATGATCTTAAGTGAATTAAATGCACTCTTTATTTGTATCAAGCATGCCATCTACGTACAACAACTTTGTATGTTTATATGATCAAGTTGCTCTTACTTATGCACTTTATAACTCGACATGAACTTGATGCTTAATTCTAATATTATAATTGAACCCTGTGACATTGGATGATTTAATATGCATTTTGTGAATACATTGACTTCCTAAATTGATCTTGCATCTTTGGATAAGGAATTGCATGATGGTTGCTTGTAAATACGATCTTTGTTGAGCATTGATATGCCTTGAATGACCACGACACCTTATCCAAGCACAACATGAACACTTATGCAAAACCACGATCATGTTGCACAACGCCGTGCGTCTTGTTTGGTTCATATAGAGTCTAAGTCTGGGCTTCTGTATGTCTTGTCACAGAGTTTGGTGGTGCCAGTGGGCCAGAGGTTTAGAGTGTTTGGCCCTTCACACTCTCAGATTCTACTTTCACGAGGTGAGGTTTAGGATTTTGTATAGTTAAGCGACCTATGGCCTTAATATGATGATTTCAATCCTTGCATGCGGTTATATACTATGTAAGATTAAATATGTGTTGGATATGATATGATTATGACCTTGTGGACCATCCTTGGTTTTGAAAGAAAATTAAGTATTAAGGCATATGTAAGCTATTTTGGAAAACTCTGATATGTTATGATTCTGTAGCGAGTTGCCATGAAATATTGGTATCTGTATGTATGTATGTTTGTGGATCCGAGGAGCTATGGGTAAGGAGCCCCCGGGACGGTTAGAGCCGTCAGGGATATACCTGTGCGTAGTTCCATTTGAGATATCATTGCGCGACCTTAGGCCGATGAGGGAGACGTGATATCTTGAGCCTTCGGTGTACAGCCGGGGAGGACTATTGTGGGCTCGCTACCCCTTGAGGGTGTGTATGTATGTTATTGATGGTTAGGGCCAACGCGTGGCTCTTCCATCATTGGAGTAGAGGATGGATTGATTCTGCTTTATGTTCTGTTCAGATATGAGGAGTACAGGTTGGAAGCCCGTACTCGCCGGGTATATGTTATGAATGTATGGGATTTGTGAAACGGGATAGCCTTCTCTAAATGGTTTTCCAAACTTATACTATTTTTGGTATTTCTACTGTTTTGGCGTGCAAAACCCTAATCCCAGTTCATGAGTCCACCCTTATGTTATGTGCTGTGCTCTATATATATATTGGGGGTGTGCGTTAGCCCCCTCACTCAGTCAGTTGACTGACACCTCATTTTATCTTTTAGTTGCAGGTTCTTTTGGCTTGAGCTAGGCGGAAGTGAGTCTTTTGAGTCACACTTGTCAGTCTAGTAGGTGTTAGGATGCATTTATCGCATACTCTACTTATTTTATGTATTTATGTTTCACATTTGCAGATTATGTTTATGTTCTATTTAGACTTCAACCCGTATGGGGTTAGTAAACTAGTATTTGGTTGTTACTAGATATTGATGATATTTATGTTGTTTATTATGTTGGATTATGTATGTCGATATTCGGGATTAGGTATCTATGCTAGTTGAACCCGTCACCTGCTTTGCATGTTTTGTTTTAAATGCTTCCGCTATCTATTGTTGTTGGTTTTAATTGCTTCCGCACTCTGAGTTTGTCAAGTTAGATCCGCCTAGCCTAGCGTGTGAGTTGGTCTCCCGTTCGCTATGACTCGGATTCGGGCATGGACTTTCCATTTCGTGACCGGGTCTGGGTCTTAGTGCGAGGGATGTGGCATCCTCCATTTGGGGTGTTATATTCTTAAGTGGTATCAGAGCTCTAGGTTGCAAAACCGAGCTCTTGAGTCGTGTTGAGTCTGTCTAGGTCGTACGGCATAGGAATAACTGCGCATTGCATTTGTTTGACTTGATATTTTGATCCTTCGGAATGAATTATTTCGTGATTATATGATTGTGTGCACATTATGACTTTGATTATGCAACATCTTATTTTATGTGCTTTATAAATTACAACTAATTGTTGCATTTACGTGATATACGTGTTACATTTCATTTGCATCTTTAACCAGCATGCATCGAATTTAGTGTTTGAAATTCAGGGTGCCCTATGAGTCAACACTAAGATTTCCCTCCGTCAACACTACCTATTAGCACTACAACGAAAACACGCCATAATTCGAAGATGAAAGGATTCTTTACCAAGATCAATGGTCATGAAAAGGTTCAGAGTTGAAGGAATGAGATTTGCTATGTTGACTTACTATCTTAAAGTCAATTGAAAGATGGAGTTTGATGAATTTTCACCTTGAGGATTCGTTCATTTGGAAGTAGTCACCTTGTTGAGGAAATGAGTCAATGGTGGAGAATCTGATCAAGTAGATGAAGGAGTTTGATGAGCTTTCGCCTTGATGATTCATTTATTTGGGAGTAGTCACCTTGTTGATGGAAACGAGTTAATGTAGAAGAATCCGATCAAATAAGATCCGATCAAGTTCAAGGGATGTGGATAGGTAACCATGTTACATAAGCAACAAGCTACAAACCATCGGTGAGTGTTGAAGGATTTGGTGTCGTTTAGAGTTAACAAACGACAAAACAAGATTGGTTGCTAGCTCTCTAGGTGTCTTCTTTCTGCTGAGGTGGAAGATTCTGCTAAGATTGAAGATTCTACTGAGATGGGAATAGAACACTTAGATGCCGAAAGACTTTATCCAAGTTTCAGAATCATATACCATGGATTGTTTTGGCAAGTGCTTAGCACCACGATCACTCAACGAAACTTTGAGGTACATATCTAATTGACAAACGAACCATGAACAACTCGTTGAAGATGAGCAGACTAAGATTTAACACATGAATGAGAATTCCTGGGAGAAACTGAAGATGATTCTTGTTGAGCAAGGATTACGGTCTAGTAAGGGCTTTGGTGATAAACGAGCTTTGCTGAGTTACCACTTTATGAAAAGACTCAAGACAAGATGTTCAGATGACGAAGGTTGCATTATTGTCTGCTTAAAACAACTCCTACTGCTTCATCTCGACTTTCTTGTCAAGACTTTTACACTTTGGTTAACGGTACACCAAACATTCATGGCATTTGCATACATGCTTCGTTTAAATACTCTTACCTCGTTTTGTTTGATGTGGGTGATGACTATTGTTGTTTTAATTGTGATAACTTGGATACCTGATCTAGTAATTGTAACTTGAAATTTCTACTCGTTATGAACCGTTGCTGAGATGATGAATGAGTTATGTACTTATGTGAACTATTCATGCCTATGTGATTTGAAACTCTCTTGATTGCTCACTAACTTCCCATATAACATACATACATACAGTAACCTTGTTTTACAGGGATTCCATCGTGATATCCCCCTTGAGTTGAGGTATGAGCGTTGAATCTATACTCAAGGGACACCGATATCAGTTGTATAAGGTACACCAAACATGTATCGCATACTTTTCGTCAAGTGTTACTATGATGTGTGTATGTATGAATAACTGATCAGTGGATTTATGTGCAAGAGAGACCTTAGGTTCCCTCTTTCTACGTGTTGGAGAGATGCAGGATTCTCTCTATTTATGTGATAGAAAGATGCTGGAATCTTTCTAAGTTTTGTGCACGAGAGATGTTGGATTCTCTTGTACTTAGATATTCGGAGATGCTGGATTCTCTTGAATCTAGGGGTTTGAGGAATGCTGGATTTTCTCAAACTAGAATGATGGGAGATGTTGGAATCTGCCCGACTTAGGTTGAGAGACGGGGTTCTCTCAATTATGTGCTTGAGAGACGGGGTTCTCTCTTTTATATGTGCTCGAGAGATGGGGTTCTCTCTCTTGTGGGTGCTGAGGGACGGGGCTCTCTCTCTCTTATGTGTTGAGAGATGGGATTCTATCTTGTTTGTTGTGGTTGCTTTACGCGTTGATCTGACTACGGGTTACAAATGGCGAGTATGAGACGACAACGAGGTTGGGTGCAGTTGCAGCTATCTGATCATGGATATGACCGATCGAGTTCGAACAACTAGCGGACCAAGTACTCGCACGGACCTCGACGATAACAAGACATCCTAAAGGAGGTTCGGTGTAGATGACAGGAGTAAGCCTCACCATTAGAGTTATGATCTTACGTGAGTTCCGGAGAAGGGTTGGAGCACTACTACTCGAGGATCTACATTTTTGCAGTGGAACCTGGGGACCAGGTTCTCTTAAGGGGGGAAGGTTATGACGCCCCGCATTCTCGAAGGGCGTCCTGACGATATTAACAAGTAAGTCTCTACACTTATGTGTGTTTAATTTAAGAGTTCTTGAATTATGTGATTTAATGTAAATCCAATTTAATATGTGATCATTCGAATTATTCTAAGATTAATTGTCAACTTGATTAATTACGCGCATATTTAACCCTAACTGTCTAATTTGATTTAATTCAAATTTATTCCATGAAATAATTGTCAAGTTGATTTTAAATCCATCATGTTACTTAACTTGTTTAATTTTGGTTTACTTGAACTCCTTGATATTAATTGTCAATCATGTGTTCACGAAATGTCGTTAAATTGTATGAAAGGTTTTTAAAAATTAAATTGAATTAAACTCTAATTGGTAAATCTCTCTTTCATTTTAATTTATAAAATTAATTCGGAGCTTGAATGTTTAGTCGTAACTTTACCAATTTTATTTACGATTATTTGTACGCAATATTTCCCTTTGCTACACGATAAGGATACCCGGTTGTATATAGCTTGTGCACAAGACACATTTCTCCCAATCCCTTTTCTCTCTCTCTCTCCTCTCCCACTCTCTCTCCCGCGGGTACTATGCGCGGCTTTGGTTACGAGCCCATAACTCAATCGTTTCTCGACGGAATTCAACAAACGAATAGTCCATTTCGATTATCTCGGCGAGACCTACGCAAGAACACCAATTTCATAGCCTAACGACGAATGGTGCCGGAGTTATGGCCAGATTTCAGTAGCAGCGGCGGAGCTGTCAGACCGCCGCCACTTCGTCGGCGTTTCGCGGTGGTTTCCGGCCCTCCTCTTGAGACACGTGCCCCAGATCCACGAAGTAGACACCCCGGCGCATTGGTTGATGTCGACGGCGCGGCATCCAGGCCACGACGGCGCCGCCTGAAGCTCGCGGCGGCGGCGCCGGTTCCTGTAGCGACGGGTTTCGCCGCCTTCCGGCGGTGGTTTTCGACGGGGCTTGATGGTTTCCAAGGTTTTTCGACCTCCTGAGTCCATTTCCGGTATCAATTTCACCAGATCTTGGTCGTAGGTGGTGGTTCCGGCGACGTGGGCGGCGGCAGAAACTTCGGCGGCCAACGGGGGCTTTTTCCGGCCATCTTTTGGTCTCGGGCTCTTCACAAAAGTTGTTCGGAACGACGAGAAGTAGTGGCCTGTGATAAGGCGACTCCAGATTCTGTGGTTTGGCGGCGGATCACGGCAGCAAAGTGGCGGTGCAACGGCAGCGCTAGCTCCGAGGATTTTTTCGGCAAGCTACCTTAGGGTTTTCGAAGAGCTCGTCATGGGTAAGACAATGGCTTTTACGGATCGCATTTTGGTTCACCGGTTTGGAAGTAATTTGAGTTTGAAGATTTAGGGTTTTCGTGTTCTTAGATTTCAGATCTAGGACAATCGGCTTGGAATTTCCAGAAATTGATTGAGGATTCGGAACAGGCACGAAGAATTCATTCAGGAATGATTTTTCGGGATTTTTCATGCGACCTTAGGCGGCGGCCCGGCCAAATTCCGGCAGCTACAGTGGTGGCGTTCCGGCGGCGTCTGGTCAGAATGTTCATCTCGTTGTGGTGAGTTCAACGCCACCTTCCGTTCGTTAATCGGACACTCGATCTATTTATTACGAATTAGTTTACGTAATTGTGATTATTTGAATTAATTGTTTTAAGTGCAAATAAATTGGTTATTGTTGGTTTGTTGATCGAGATGTATTCCAATCGTATATGAAAACATGTATTGAATGGATTGTGATATGCATGAATGTTTCGATTTACAATTTGAATCCCGATGTGATGAATTTATGCTATGTGTTTAGATATGAAGGGGTGTTAGTGTAATATTTAGAAACTAATCTCTTATGTGATTAAATAAACTTGAATGATATTTTAGAAGAACGAACATGTTGTGATTTCTCTATACGGATTTGAGACGTTCTCAATGTTATGTTTATTGTAAATTGTGTTTCAAATATAAAATTTAGATACATGAAAGATGCTTGAACAACTTGAGACTTTATGCATGATAGGAGTTAGAATTGTAATATTTTGATTTACTCTTACTACTCGAAAATGGTATATTATGAATTATGATAAATTGATAATTGTCATGCTTGTAAGTAATTAATTCCTAGTTGAATAATTGTATAAACACTTTAAACGAACAATTATGCTTAGTAATCAACTAAGGGGATGTATCTGTAATAATTCTAAACTTTTATAAATGACTTAGGGGATGTAAGTGTAATATTTATGAAACTATGAATGTGACTTGAGCTTGTGTACCAAACATGTTGTGAAGTTGTAAAGTATGATCTTAAGTGAATTAAATGCACTCTTTATTTGTATCAAGCATGCCATCTACGTACAACAACTTTGTATGTTTATATGATCAAGTTGCTCTTACTTATGCACTTTATAACTCGACATGAACTTGATGCTTAATTCTAATATTATAATTGAACCCTGTGACATTGGATGATTTAATATGCATTTTGTGAATACATTGACTTCCTAAATTTATCTTACATCTTTGGATAAGGAATTGCATGATGGTTGCTTGTAAATACGATCTTTGTTGAGCATTGATATGCGTTGAATGACCACGACACCTTATCCAAGCACAACATGAACACTTATGCATAACCACGATCATGTTGCACAACGCCGTGCGTCTTGTTTGGTTCATATAGAGTCTAAGTCTGGGCTTCTGTATGTCTTGTCACAGAGTTTGGTGGTGCCGGTGGGCCAGAGGTTTAGAGTGTTTGGCCCTTCACACTCTCAGACTCTACTTTCACGAGGTGAGGTTTAGGATTTTGTATAGTTAAGCGACCTATGGCCTTAATATGATGATTTCAATCCTTGCATGCGGTTATATACTATGTAAGATTAAATATGTGTTGGATATGATATGATTATGACCTTGTGGACCATCCTTGGTTTTGAAAGAAAACTAAGTATTAAGGCATATGTAAGCTATTTTGGAAAACTCTGATATGTTATGATTCTGTAGCGAGTTGCCATGAAATATTGGTATCTGTATGTATGTATGTTTGTGGATCCGAGGAGCTATGGGTAAGGAGCCCCCGGGACGGTTAGGGCCGTCGGGGATATACTGTGCGTAGTTCCATTTTAGATATCATTGCGCGACCTTAGGACGATGAGGGAGATGTGATATCTTGAGCCTTCGGTGTACAGCCGGGGAGGACTCTTGTGGGCTCGCTACCCCTTGAGGGTGTGTATGTATGTTATTGATGGTTAGGGCCAACGCGTGGCTCTTCCATCATTGGAGTAGAGGATGGATTGATTCTGCTTTATGTTCTGTTCAGATATGAGGAGTACAGGTTGGAAGCCCGTACTCGCCGGGTATATGTTATGAATGTATGGGATTTGTGAAACGGGATAGGCTTCTCTAAATGGTTTTCCAAACTTATACTATTTTTGGTATTTCTACTGTTTTGGCGTGCAAAACCCTAATCCCAGTTCATGAGTCCACCCTTATGTTATGTGATGTGCTCTATATATATATTGGGGGTGTGCGTTAGCCCCCTCACTCAGTCAGTTGACTGACACCTCATTTTATCTTTTAGTTGCAGGTTCTTTTGGCTTGAGCTAGGCGGAAGTGAGTCTTCTGAGTCACACTTGTCAGTCTAGTAGGTGTTAGGATGCATTTATCGCATACTCTACTTATTTTATGTATTTATGTTTCACATTTGCAGATTATGTTTATGTTCTATTTAGACTTCAACCCGTATGGGGTTAGTAAACTAGTATTTGGTTGTTACTAGATATTGATGATATTTATGTTGTTTATTATGTTGGATTATGTATGTCGATATTCGGGATTAGGTATCTATGCTAGTTGAACCCGTCACCTACTTAGCATGTTTTGTTTTAAATGCTTTCGCTATCTATTGTTGTTGGTTTTAATTGCTTCCGCACTCTGAGTTTGTCAAGTTAGATCCGCCTAGGCTAGCGTGTGAGTTGGTCTCCCGTTCGCTATGACTCGGATTCGGGCATGGACTTTCCATTTCGTAACCGGGTCTGGGTCTTAGTGCGGGGGATGTGGCATCCTCCATTTGGGGTGTTACATTCTTAAGTGGTATCAGAGCTCTAGGTTGCAAAACCGAGCTCTTGAGTCGTGTTGAGTCTGTCTAGGTCGTACGGCATAGGAATAACTGCGCATTGCATTTGTTTGACTTGATATTTTGATCCTTCGGAATGAATTATTTCGTGATTATATGATTGTGTGCACATTATGACTTTGATTATGCAACATCTTATTTTATGTGCTTTATAAATTACAACTAATTGTTGCATTTACGTGATATACGTGTTACATTTCATTTGCATCTTTAACCCGCATGCATCGAATTTAGTGTTTGAAATTCAGGGTGCCCTATGAGTCAACACTAAGATTTCCCTCCGTCAACACTACCTATTAGCACTACAACGAAAACACGCCATAATTCGAAGATGAAAGGATTCTTTACCAAGATCAATGGTCATGAAAAGGTTCAGAGTTGAAGGAATGAGATTTGCTATGTTGACTTACTATCTTAAAGTCAATTGAAAGATGGAGTTTGATGAATTTTCACCTTGAGGATTCGTTCATTTGGAAGTAGTCACCTTGTTGAGGAAATGAGTCAATGGTGGAGAATCTGATCAAGTAGATGAAGGAGTTTGATGAGCTTTCGCCTTGATGATTCATTATTTGGGAGTAGTCACCTTGTTGATGGAAACGAGTTAATGTAGAAGAATCCGATCAAATAAGATCCGATCAAGTTCAAGGGATGTGGATAGGTAACCATGTTACATAAGCAACAAGCTACAAACCATCGGTGAGTGTTGAAGGATTTGGTGTCGTTTAGAGTTAACAAACGACAAAACAAGATTGGTTGCTAGCTCTCTGGGTGTCTTCTTTCTGCTGAGGTGGAAGATTCTGCTAAGATCGAAGATTCTACTGAGATGGGAATAGAACACTTAGATGCCGAAAGACTTTATCCAAGTTTCAGAATCATATACCATGGATTGTTTTGGCAAGTGCTTAGCACCACGATCACTCAACGAAACTTTGAGGTACATATCTAATTGACAAACGAACCATGAACAACTCGTTGAAGATGAGCAGACTAAGATTTAACACATGAATGAGAATTCCTGGGAGAAACTGAAGATGATTCTTGTTGAGCAAGGATTACGGTCTAGTAAGGGCTTTGGTGATAAACGAGCTTTGCTGAGTTACCACTTTATGAAAAGACTCAAGACAAGATGTTCAGATGACGAGGGTTGCATTATTGTCTGCTTAAAACAACTCCTACTGCTTCATCTCGACTTTCTTGTCAAGACTTTTACACTTTGGTTAACGGTACACCAAACATTCATGGCATTTGCATACATGCTTCGTTTAAATACTCTTACCTCGTTTTGTTTGATGTGGGTGATGACTATTGTTGTTTTAATTGTGATAACTTGGATACCTGATCTAGTAATTGTAACTTGAAATTTCTACTCGTTATGAACCGTTGCTGAGATGATGAATGAGTTATGTACTTATGTGAACTATTCATGCCTATGTGATTTGAAACTCTCTTGATTGCTCACTAACTTCCCATATAACATACATACATACAGTAACCTTGTTTTACAGGGATTCCATCGTGATATCCCCCTTGAGTTGAGGTATGAGCGTTGAATCTATACTCAAGGGACACCGATATCAGTTGTATAAGGTACACCAAACATATATCGCATACTTTTCGTCAAGTGTTACTATGATGTGTGTATGTATGAATAACTGATCAGTGGATTTATGTGCAAGAGAGACCTTAGGTTCCCTCTTTCTACGTGTTGGAGAGATGCAGGATTCTCTCTATTTATGTGATAGAAAGATGCTGGAATCTTTCTAAGTTTTGTGCACGAGAGATGTTGGATTCTCTTGTACTTAGATATTCGGAGATGCTGGATTCTCTTGAATCTAGGGGTTTGAGGAATGCTGGATTTTCTCAAACTAGAATGTTGGGAGATGTTGGAATCTGCCCGACTTAGGTTGAGAGACGGGGTTCTCTCAATTATGTGCTTGAGAGACGGGGTTATCTCTTTTATATGTGCTCGAGAGATGGGGTTCTCTCTCTTGTGGGTGCTGAGGGACGGGGCTCTCTCTCTCTTATGTGTTGAGAGATGGGATTCTATCTTGTTTGTTGTGGTTGCTTTACGCGTTGATCTGACTACGGGTTACAAATGGCGAGTATGAGACGACAACGAGGTTGGGTGCAGTTGCAGCTATCTGATCATGGATATGACCGATCGAGTTCGAACAACTAGCGGACCAAGTACTCGCACGGACCTCGACGGTAACAAGACATCCTAAAGGAGGTTCGGTGTAGATGACAGGAGTAAGCCTCACCATTAGAGTTATGATCTTACGTGAGTTCCGGAGAAGGGTTGGAGCACTACTACTCGAGGATATACATTTTTGCAGTGGAACCTGGGGACCAGGTTCTCTTAAGGGGGGAAGGTTGTGACGCCCCGCATTCTCGAAGGGCGTCCTGACGATATTAACAAGTAAGTCTCTACACTTATGTGTGTTTAATTTAAGAGTTCTTGAATTATGTGATTTAATGTAAATCCAATTTAATATGTGATCATTCGAATTATTCTAAGATTAATTGTCAACTTGATTAATTACGCGCATATTTAACCCTAACTGTCTAATTTGATTTAATTCAAATTTATTCCATGAAATAATTGTCAAGTTGATTTTAAATCCATCATGTTACTTAACTTGTTTAATTTTGGTTTACTTGAACTCCTTGATATTAATTGTCAATCATGTGTTCACGAAATGTCGTTAAATTGTATGAAAGGTTTTTAAAAATTAAATTGAATTAAACTCTAATTGGTAAATCTCTCTTTCATTTTAATTTATAAAATTAATTCGGAGCTTGAATGTTTAGTCGTAACTTTACCAATTTTATTTACGATTATTTGTACGCAATATTTCCCTTTGCTACACGATAAGGATACCCGGTTGTATATAGCTTGTGCACAAGACACATTTCTCCCAATCCCTTTTCTCTCTCTCTCTCCTCTCCCACTCTCTCTCCCGCTGGTACTATGCGCGGCTTTGGTTACGAGCCCATAACTCGATCGTTTCTCGACGGAATTCAACAAACGAATAGTCCATTTCGATTATCTCGGTGAGACCTACGCAAGAGTACTAATTTCACAGCCTAACAACGAATGGTGCCGGAGTTATGGCCGGATTTCAGTAGCAGCGGCGGAGCTGTCAGACCGCCGCCACTTCGCCGGCGTTTCGCGGTGGTTTTCGGCCCTCCTCTTGAGACACGTGCCCCAGATCCACGAAGTAGACACCCCGGCGCATTGGTTGACGTCGGCGGCGCGGCATCCGGGCCGCGACGGAGCCGCACGCGCCGCCTGAAGCTCGCGGCGGCGGCGCCGGTTCCTGTAGCGACGGGTTTCGCCGCCTTCCGGCGGTGGTTTTCGACGGGGCTTGATGGTTTCCAAGGTTTTTCGACCTCCTGAGTCCATTTCCGGTATCAATTTCACCAGATCTTGGCCGTAGGTGGTGGTTCCGGCGACGTGGGCGGCGGCAAAAACTTCGGCGGCCAACGGGGGCTTTTTCCGGCCATCTTTTGGTCTCGGGCTCTTCACAAAAGTTGTTCGGAACGACGAGAAGTAGTGGCCTGTGATAAGGCAACTCCAGATTCTGTGGTTTGGAAGCGGATCACGGCAGCAAAGTGGCGGTGCAACAGCAGCGCTAGCTCCGAGGATTTTTCCGGCAAGCTACCTTAGGGCTTTCGAAGAGCTCGTCATGGGTAAGACAATGGCTTTTACGGATCGCATTTTGGTTCACCGGTTTGGAAGTAATTTGAGTTTGAAGATTTAGGGTTTTCGTGTTCTTAGATTTCAGATCTAGGACAATCGGCATGGAATTTCCAGAAATTGATTGAGGATTCGGAACAGGCACGAAGAATTCATTCAGGAATGATTTTTCGGGATTTTTCATGCGAGCTTAGGCGGCGGCCCGGCCAAATTCCGGCAGCTACAGTGGTGGCGTTCCGGCGGCGTCTGGTCAGAATGTTCATCTCGTTGTGGTGAGTTCAACGCCACCTTCCGTTCGTTAATCGGACACTCGATCTATTTATTACGAATTAGTTTACTTAATTGTGATTATTTGAATTAATTGTTTTAAGTGCAAATAAATTGGTTATTGTTGGTTTGTTGATCGAGATGTATTCCAATCGTATATGAAAACATGTATTGAATGGATTGTGATATGCATGAATGTTTCGATTTACAATTTGAATCCCGATGTGATGAATTTATGCTATGTGTTTAGATATGAAGGGGTGTTAGTGTAATATTTAGAAACTAATCTCTTATGTGATTAAATAAACTTGAATGATATTTTAGAAGAACGAACATGTTGTGATTTCTCTATACGGATTTGAGACGTTCTCAATGTTATGTTTATTGTAAATTGTGTTTCAAATATAAAATTTAGATACATGAAAGATGCTTGAACAACTTGAGACTTTATGCATGATAGGAGTTAGAATTGTAATATTTTGATTTACTCTTACTACTCGAAAATGGTATATTATGAATTATGATAAATTGATAATTGTCATGCTTGTAAGTAATTAATTCCTAGTTGAATAATTGTATAAACACTTTAAACGAACAATTATGCTTAGTAATCAACTAAGGGGATGTATCTGTAATAATTCTAAACTTTTATAAATGACTTAGGGGATGTAAGTGTAATATTTATGTAACTATGAATGTGACTTGAGCTTGTGTACCAAACATGTTGTGAAGTTGTAAAGTATGATCTTAAGTGAATTAAATGCACTCTTTATTTGTATCAAGCATGCCATCTACGTACAACAACTTTGTATGTTTATATGATCAAGTTGCTCTTACTTATGCACTTTATAACTCGACATGAACTTGATGCTTAATTCTAATATTATAATTGAACCCTGTGACATTGGATGATTTAATATGCATTTTGTGAATACATTGACTTCCTAAATTTATCTTACATCTTTGGATAAGGAATTGCATGATGGTTGCTTGTAAATACGATCTTTGTTGAGCATTGATATGCCTTGAATGACCACGACACCTTATCCAAGCACAACATGAACACTTATGCATAACCACGATCATGTTGCACAACGCCGTGCGTCTTGTTTGGTTCATATAGAGTCTAAGTCTGGGCTTCTGTATGTCTTGTCACAGAGTTTGGTGGTGCCGGTGGGCCAGAGGTTTAGAGTGTTTGGCCCTTCACACTCTCAGACTCTACTTTCACGAGGTGAGGTTTAGGATTTTGTATAGTTAAGCGACCTATGGCCTTAATATGATGATTTCAATCCTTGCATGCGGTTATATACTATGTAAGATTAAATATGTGTTGGATATGATATGATTATGACCTTGTGGACCATCCTTGGTTTTGAAAGAAAATTAAGTACTAAGGCATATGTAAGCTATTTTGGAAAACTCTGATATGTTATGATTCTGTAGCGAGTTGCCATGAAATATTGGTATCTGTATGTATGTATGTTTGTGGATCCGAGGAGCTATGGGTAAGGAGCCCCCGGGACGGTTAGGGCCGTCGGGGATATACTGTGCGTAGTTCCATTTGAGATATCATTACGCGACCTTAGGGCGATGAGGGAGACGTGATATCTTGAGCCTTCGGTGTACAGCCGGGGAGGACTCTTGTGGGCTCGCTACCCCTTGAGGGTGTGTATGTATGTTATTGATGGTTAGGGCCAACGCGTGGCTCTTCCATCATTGGAGTAGAGGATGGATTGATTCTGCTTTATGTTCTGTTCAGATATGAGGAGTACAGGTTGGAAGCCCGTACTCGCCGGGTATATGTTATGAATGTATGGGATTTGTGAAACGGGATAGGCTTCTCTAAATGGTTTTCCAAACTTATACTATTTTTGGTATTTCTACTGTTTTGGCGTGCAAAACCCTAATCCCAGTTCATGAGTCCACCCTTATGTTATGTGATGTGCTCTATATATATATTGGGGTTGTGCGTTAGCCCCCTCACTCAGTCAGTTGACTGACACCTCATTTTATCTTTTAGTTGCAGGTTCTTTTGGCTTGAGCTAGGCGGAAGTGAGTCTTCTGAGTCACACTTTTCAGTCTAGTAGGTGTTAGGATGCATTTATCGCATACTCTACTTATTTTATGTATTTATGTTTCACATTTGCAGATTATGTTTATGTTCTATTTAGACTTCAACCCGTATGGGGTTAGTAAACTAGTATTTGGTTGTTACTAGATATTGATGATATTTATGTTGTTTATTATGTTGGATTATGTATGTCGATATTCGGGATTAGGTATCTATGCTAGTTGAACCCGTCACCTGCTTTGCATGTTTTGTTTTAAATGCTTCCGCTATCTATTGTTGTTGGTTTTAATTGCTTCCGCACTCTGAGTTTGTCAAGTTAGATCCGCCTAGCCTAGCGTGTGAGTTGGTCTCCCGTTCGCTATGACTCGGATTCGGGCATGGACTTTCCATTTCGTGACCGGGTCTGGGTCTTAGTGCGGGGGATGTGGCATCCTCCATTTGGGGTGTTACATTCTTAAGTGGTATCAGAGCTCTAGGTTGCAAAACCGAGCTCTTGAGTCGTGTTGAGTCTGTCTAGGTCGTACGGCATAGGAATAACTGCGCATTGCATTTGTTTGACTTGATATTTTGATCCTTCGGAATGAATTATTTCATGATTATATGATTGTGTGCACATTATGACTTTGATTATGCAACATCTTATTTTATGTGCTTTATAAATTACAACTAATTGTTGCATTTACGTGATATACGTGTTACATTTCATTTGCATCTTTAACCCGCATGCATCGAATTTAGTGTTTGAAATTCAGGGTGCCCTATGAGTCAACACTAAGATTTCCCTCCGTCAACACTACCTATTAGCACTACAACGAAAACACGCCATAATTCGAAGATGAAAGGATTCTTTACCAAGATCAATGGTCATGAAAAGGTTCAGAGTTGAAGGAATGAGATTTGCTATGTTGACTTACTATCTTAAAGTCAATTGAAAGATGGAGTTTGATGAATTTTCACCTTGAGGATTCGTTCATTTGGAAGTAGTCACCTTGTTGAGGAAATGAGTCAATGGTGGAGAATCTGATCAAGTAGATGAAGGAGTTTGATGAGCTTTCGCCTTGATGATTCATTTATTTGGGAGTAGTCACCTTGTTGATGGAAACGAGTTAATGTAGAAGAATCCGATCAAATAAGATCCGATCAAGTTCAAGGGATGTGGATAGGTAACCATGTTACATAAGCAACAAGCTACAAACCATCGGTGAGTGTTGAAGGATTTGGTGTCGTTTAGAGTTAACAAACGACAAAACAAGATTGGTTGCTAGCTCTCTGGGTGTCTTCTTTCTGCTGAGGTGGAAGATTCTGCTAAGATCGAAGATTCTACTGAGATGGGAATAGAACACTTAGATGCCGAAAGACATTATCCAAGTTTCAGAATCATATACCATGGATTGTTTTGGCAAGTGCTTAGCACCACGATCACTCAACGAAACTTTGAGGTACATATCTAATTGACAAACGAACCATGAACAACTCGTTGAAGATGAGCAGACTAAGATTTAACACATGAATGAGAATTCCTGGGAGAAACTGAAGATGATTCTTGTTGAGCAAGGATTACGGTCTAGTAAGGGCTTTGGTGATAAACGAGCTTTGCTGAGTTACCACTTTATGAAAAGACTCAAGACAAGATGTTCAGATGACGAGGGTTGCATTATTGTCTGCTTAAAACAACTCCTACTGCTTCATCTCGACTTTCTTGTCAAGACTTTTACACTTTGGTTAACGGTACACCAAACATTCATGGCATTTGCATACATGCTTCGTTTAAATACTCTTACCTCGTTTTGTTTGATGTGGGTGATGACTATTGTTGTTTTAATTGTGATAACTTGGATACCTGATCTAGTAATTGTAACTTGAAATTTCTACTCGTTATGAACCGTTGCTGAGATGATGAATGAGTTATGTACTTATGTGAACTATTCATGCCTATGTGATTTGAAACTCTCTTGATTGCTCACTAACTTCCCATATAACATACATACATACAGTAACCTTGTTTTACAGGGATTCCATCGTGATATCCCCCTTGAGTTGAGGTATGAGCGTTGAATCTATACTCAAGGGACACCGATATCAGTTGTATAAGGTACACCAAACATGTATCGCATACTTTTCGTCAAGTGTTACTATGATGTGTGTATGTATGAATAACTGATCAGTGGATTTATGTGCAAGAGAGACCTTAGGTTCCCTCTTTCTACATGTTGGAGAGATGCAGGATTCTCTCTATTTATGTGAAACAAAGATGCTGGAATCTTTCTAAGTTTTGTGCACGAGAGATGTTGGATTCTCTTGTACTTAGATATTCGGAGATACTGGATTCTCTTGAATCTAGGGGTTTGAGGAATACTGGATTTTCTCAAACTAGAATGTTGGGAGATGTTGGAATCTGCCCGACTTAGGTTGAGAGACGGGGTTCTCTCAATTATGTGCTGGAGAGACGGGGTTCTCTCTTTTATATGTGCTCGAGAGATGGGGTTCTCTCTCTTGTGGGTGCTGAGGGACGGGGCTCTCTCTCTCTTATGTGTTGAGAGATGGGATTCTATCTTGTTTGTTGTGGTTGCTTTACGCGTTGATCTGACTACGGGTTACAAATGGCGAGTATGAGACGACAACGAGGTTGGGTGCAGTTGCAGCTATCTGATCATGGATATGACCGATCGAGTTCGAACAACTAGCGGACCAAGTACTCGCACGGACCTCGATGATAACAAGACATCCTAAAGGAGGTTCGGTGTAGATGACAGGAGTAAGCCTCACCATTAGAGTTATGATCTTACGTGAGTTCCGGAGAAGGGTTGGAGCACTACTACTCGAGGATCTACATTTTTGCAGTGGAACCTGGGGACCAGGTTCTCTTAAGGGGGGAAGGTTGTGACGCCCCGCATTCTCAAAGGGCGTCCTGACGATATTAACAAGTAAGTCTCTACACTTATGTGTGTTTAATTTAAGAGTTCTTGAATTATGTGATTTAATGTAAATCCAATTTAATATGTGATCATTCGAATTATTCTAAGTTTAATTGTCAACTTTATTAATTACGCGCATATTTAACCCTAACTGTCTAATTTGATTTAATTCAAATTTATTCCATGAAATAATTGTCAAGTTGATTTTAAATCCATCATGTTACTTAACTTGTTTAATTTTGGTTTACTTGAATTCCTTGAGATTAATTGTCAATCATGTGTTCACGAAGTGTCGTTAAATTGTATGAAAGGTTTTTAAAAATTAAATTGAATTAAACTCTAATTGGTAAATCTCTCTTTCATTTTAATTTATAAAATTTTCGGAGCTTGAATGTTTAGTCGTAACTTTACCAATTTTATTTACGATTATTTGTACGCAATATTTCCCTTTGCTACGCGATAAGGATACCCGGTTGTATATAGCTTGTGCACAAGACACATTTCTCGCAATCCCTTTTCTCTCTCTCTCTGTCCTCTCCCACTCTCTCTCCCGCGGGTACTATGCGCGGCTTTGGTTACGTGCCCATAACTCGATCGTTTCTCGACGGAATTCAACAAACGAATAGTCCATTTCGATTATCTCGGTGAGACGTACGCAAGATTACCAATTTCACAGCCTAAAGACGAATGCTGGTGGAGTTATGGCCAGATTTCAGTAGGAGCGGCGGAGCTGTCAGACCGCCGCCACTTCGCCGGCGTTTCGCGGCGGTTTCCGGCCCTCCTCTTAAGACACGCGCCCCAGATCCAAGAAGTAGACACCCCGGCGCATTGGTTGACGTCGGCGGCGCGGCATCCGGGCCGCGATGGCGCCGCACGCACAGCCTGAAGCTCGCGGTGACGGCAACGGTTCCTGTAGCGGCGGGTTTCGACGGGGCTTGATAGTTTCCAAGGTTTTTTGACCTCCTGAGTCCATTTCCGGTATCAATTTCACCAGATCTTGGCCGTAGGTGGTGGTTCCGGCGACGTGGGCGTCGGCAGAAACTTCACCGGCCAACGGGGGCCTTTTCCGGCCATCTTTTGGTCTCGGGCTCTTCACGAAAGTTGTTCGGAACGACGAGAACTAGTGGCCTATGATCAGGCGACTCCAGATTCTGTGGTTTGGCGGCGGATCGCGGCGGCAAAGTGGCGGTGCAACGGCGGCGCTAGCTCCGAGGATTTTTCCAGCAAGCTACCTTAGGGCTTTCGAAGAGCTCATCATGGGTAAGACAATGGCTTTTACGGATTGTATTTTGGTTAACCGGTTTGGAAGTAATTTGAGTTTGAAGATTTAGGGTTTTCGTGTTCTTAGATTTCAGATCTAGGACAATCGGCTTGGAATTTCCAGAAATTGATTGAGGATTCGGAACGGGCACGAAGAATTCATTTAGGAATGATTTTTCGGGATTTTTCCGGCGACCTTAGGCGGCGGCCCGGCCAAATTCCGGCAGCTACAGTGGTGGCGTTCCGGCGGTGTCTGGTCAGAATGTTCGTCTCGTTGTGGTGAGTTCAACGCCACCTTCCGTTCGTTAATCAGACACTCGATCTATTTATTACGAATTATTTTACGTAGTTGTGATTATTTGAATTAATTGTTTTAAGTGCAAATAAATTGGTTATTGTTGGTTTGTTGATCGAGATGTATTCCAATCGTATATGAAAACATGTATTGAATGGATTGTGATATGCATGAATGTTTCGATTTACAATTTGAATCCCGATGTGATGAATTTATGCTATGTGTTTAGATATGAAGGGGTGTTAGTGTAATATTTAGAAACTAATCTCTTATGTGACTAAATAAACTTGAATGATATTTTAGAAGAACGAACATGTTGTGATTTCTCTATACGGATTTGAGACGTTCTCAATGTTATGTTTATTGTAAATTGTGTTTCAAATATAAAATTTAGATACATGAAAGATGCTTGAACAACTTGAGACTTTATGCATGATAGGAGTTAGAATTGTAATATTTTGATTTACTCTTACTACTCGAAAATTGTATATTATGAATTATGATAAATTGATAATTGTCATGCTTGTAAGTAATTAATTCCTAGTTGAATAATTGTATAAACACTTTAAACGAACAATTATGCTTAGTAATCAACTAAGGGGATGTATGTGTAATAATTCTAAACTTTTATAAATGACTTAGGGGATGTAAGTGTAATATTTATGAAACTATGAATGTGACTTGAGCTTGTGTACCAAACATGTTGTGAAGTTGTAAAGTATGATCTTAAGTGAATTAAAAGCACTCTTTATTTGTATCAAGCATGCCGTCTACGTACAACAACTTTGTATGTTTATATGATCAAGTTGCTCTTACTTATGCACTTTATAACTCGGCATGAACTTGATGCTTAATTCTAATATTATAATTGAACCCTGTGACATTGGATGATTTAATATGCATTTTGTGAATACATTGACTTCCTAAATTGATCTTGCATCTTTGGATATGGAATTGCGTGATGGTTGCTTGTAAATACGATCTTTGTTGAGCATTGATATGCCTTGAATTACCACGACACCTTATCCAAGCACAACATGAACACGTATGTATAACCACGATCATGTTGCACAACGCCGTGCGTCTTGTTTGGTTCATATAGAGTCTAAGTCTGGGCTTCTGTATGTCTTGTCACAGAGTTTGGTGGTGCCGGTGGGCCAGAGGTTTAGAGTGTTTGGCCCTTCACACTCTCAGACTCTACTTTCACGAGGTGAGGTTTAGGATTTTGTATTGTTAAGCGACCTATGGCCTTAATATGATGATTTCAATCCTTGCATGCGGTTATATACTATGTAAGATTAAATATGTGTTGGATATGATATGATTATGACCTTGTGGACCATCCTTGGTTTTGAAAGAAAATTAAGTATTAAGGCATATGTAAGCTATTTTGGAAAACTCTGATATGTTATGATTTTGTAGCGAGTTGCCAAGAAATATTGGTATCTGTATGTATGTATGTTTGTGGATCCGAGGAGCTATGGGTAAGGAGCCCCCGGGACGGTTAGGGTCGTCGGGGATATACCTATGCGTAGTTCCATTTGAGATATCATTGCGCGACCTTAGGGCGATGAGGGAGACGTGATATCTTGAGCCTTCGGTGTACAGCCGGGGAGGACTCTTGTGGGCTCGCTACCCCTTGAGGGTGTGTATGTATGTTATTGATGGTTAGGGCCAACGCGTGGCTCTTCCATCATTGGAGTAGAGGATGGATTGATTCTGCTTTATGTTCTGTTCAGATATGAGGAGTACAGGTTGGAAGCCCGTACTCGCCGGGTATATGTTATGAATGTATGGGATTTGTGAAACGGGATAGGCTTCTCTAAATGGTTTTCCAAACTTATACTATTTTTGGTATTTCTACTGTTTTGGCGTGCAAAACCCTAATCCCGGTTCATGAGTCCACCCTTATGTTATGTGTTGTGCTCTATATATATATTGGGGGTGTGCGTTAGCCCCCTCACTCAGTCAGTTGACTGACACCTCATTTTATCTTTTAGTTGCAGGTTCTTTTGGCTTGAGCTAGGCGGAAGTGAGTCTTCTGAGTCACACTTGTCAGTCTAGTAGGTGTTAGGATGCATTTGTCGCATACTCTACTTATTTTATGTATTTATGTTTCACATTTGCAGATTATGTTTATGTTCTATTTAGACTTCAACCCGTATGGGGTTAGTAAACTAGTATTTGGTTGTTACTAGATATTGATGATATTTATGTTGTTTATTATGTTGGATTATGTATGTCGATATTCGGGATTAGGTATCTATGCTAGTTGAACCCGTCACCTGCTTTGCATGTTTTGTTTTAAATGCTTCCGCTATCTATTTTTGTTGGTTTTAATTGCTTCCGCACTCTGAGTTTGTCAAGTTAGATCCGCCTAGCCTAGCGTGTGAGTTGGTCTCCCGTTCGCTATGATTTGGATTCGGGCATGGACTTTCCGTTTCGTGACCGGGTCTGGGTCTTAGTGCGGGGGATGTGGCATCCTCCGTTTGGGGTGTTACAAATAGCATTAGCAAGTTGCCCAATTTGGATCTCAATGTTCCGGTTTTGGGTGACCACTTGGTGCACTTGAGTTTCCAAGCTCTTGAAACGATCTGAGGAAACATTAAGGAACTTCTCAAATGCCTCTTCCCATCCTTGTTTTTTGGCTTTTTGTGGAGGTGATTGGGGTTGAGTCGGTGCTTGATATTGAGGTTGATGTTGAGGAGGTGGTGTACGAAATTGAGGAGAATGTGGTTGGTATTGGTTTTGAGGAGGGAAAGGAGGAGGGTGTTATTGGTTTTGGGGATGTCTTGGTTGGAAAGGTGGTTTTGGTGCACCTTGAACATTTGTATTGTTTGACCATGAAAAATAAGGATGGTTTCGCCAACCCGGATTATATGTGGGAGAGTAAGGATTGTTCACGGGTCTTTGGGCATTTATCGCATTCATTTGCTTGGATGAGTTTGAGGAAGTTCCTCCTTGGTTTGCATAAGGGCAAGCATCATAGGCATGGGGTGCACCACAAAGTTCACACGCCATTGATTTTACTTGTGGAGTTTGATTTGACACCGCATTTGCAGTGAATTGCTCTACTTGTTTCTCCAAGGCTTCGATCTTGGCTTGCATCGAAGTATATTCTCCAGCTTGCATCATGCCGGGAGTAGGACCTTGAGGCTTTGGAATGGGTACATTGGCTCTTTCGGAATACCATGCATTGTTTGCCGCCATTCTCTCTAGCAAATGAATTGCATCGGCCTCGTACATATTCATAATTGCCCCTCCGGCGGCGGAATCTATCATTACCTTCATCGCTTGGGAGATTCCCCCGTAGAACGATTGGACAAGTTTCCAACCTTCACACCCATGGTGAGGACATTTCCTTTGTAGCTCTTTAAACCGTTCCCAAGCTTCGTATAGGGTTTCTCCTTCATATTGCCAGAATGAAGTAATTTCATAACCGTTTTAGCGTACGGGAAGAACTTATCCAAGAATGCTTGAGACAATAGAGGCCACGATCCCTTAATCTCATACGAAAGAGCACTATGCCAAGCTTTCGCCCTATCCCTCAAGGAGAATGGAAAGAGTCGAATTCTAATAGCTTCCTCGGGCACATTATTGAGTTTGAATGTGTCACAAACCTCAATGAACCAATTCACATGTGAAATGGGATCCTCCGTAGCTAACCCGGTGAATTGATTTTGTTGGAGGAGGGAAATATAGGCCGACTTAATTTCAAAGTGGTTCGCCCCTACTCCCAGTCTTCCAAAGTTTTGTTGGATGTTCTTCATACTTGGCATGGCATATACCCTAATTTGCCTTTGAGGTGGTTGGTTAGGTTAAGCGGGTGGAAATGGTTGGTGTTGTGGCAAGTTTTCACGCCTTTGATCGTCCGCCATCTCAAGAGGAATCGGTAAAACTAACTCTTCTTGTCTCCTTCCTTTCCTTAGAGCACGAAGTTTCTTTTCAATCTCGGGGTAATGTTTGAGATTCTCCCAACTCCGGGCCCCTCGCATATACTTACAAGAGATAAAGAAGAGTTTAATACTAAAAATATTAAAGGTCTAAATCACTAACTACTAACACTTTAACAAGAGTGATTTCAAACGCCTTCCCCGGCAACGGCGCCAAAAACTAGTTGTAAAAATATATATAACCCAAGTGCAAGTTGTTCAATAATCAAATGTAGCACAAGGGGTCGAATCCCTAGGGAAGGGGAAATCAAGGTCAATTGTAAAGTGCGTTTGTTAATCTATAGACCGGATCGATAATAAAAGTGAATTAACTACTTACTTAAATGAAAGGTAACTAAGATTAACCCAAAATATGGAAATTACTAGGAAGCGAATAAAGTAGCAAATAACCAAGTTAACAAAGTGGCAAGGGGAAGTAATGATCATGCAAAGTTCATGTTCAATTAGTGCTTTAAAGGGGTACGGATCTCACAATCCTAATCACTAGAGTATACACAAGCTCCTCTCGAAGTCAAGTGCGTGTACCTAATCAAAGGCTAAACCTACTCTCGTGGTCATTAGCACGTTAATTAGATCAAACAAACAAGACTAGTGCAACAAAATAACTAGCGGCTTGGCCCGGTTAATCTATTGCTTGATTGCTCAAGACTAGGCTAAATCTCTTTATACCTAAAACGTAAGTGTTGTGAAACCTCTTCCAATTTACATACAATCTTTCAATTAGCATGTAAATCTAAGTTCACAATTAAGGTGATCAATCTTAATCATACTAGCAAAACGATCACACAACCATAAGATCCGAAAATCCCTCTTAGGCATTTCATCAAGCACTTACCCTGCACAAAAAGATCTAGCCACTCATGTTCAAGCAATCAACCAACAAACAAGAGCGATAACAAGTTAATGGATTCATATTCATTAATTGAAAGTAATGATAATCATTCAACAACAAGTATATCTCAACAAGGTTCAAGGTCTCAACCAAACATTACTCAACTAGAACAAGAAAATTAGAAGCTAGAACTAGGACAGCAATAAAAAAGGAAAGAAATTAAACACTAGCCTTCAATCATCTTCAATGGGTGTCCTCCATAGCCTCTCCTTTAGCACCAGATCTGAATTAGGGGAATAATGAGCCTCCAACCCTAGTTAAATTCGTAAATAGGCTAAAAGAGGCAAAAACGTGCTGACACTTTCTCCTCAACACGGCCGTGTCACTCACAAGAACAAACTTGACACGGCCATGTCCGAGTAAATAAATCTCAAGTCAAGGCCTCAACACGGCCGTGTCACTCACAAGAACAAACTTGACACGGCCGTGTCTGAATAAATAAATTCCAAGTCGAGGCATCAACACGACCGTGTTGATATCAAGGCAAAAATGGACACGGCCGTGTTGTCTTCGGTACAAAGCCCGGTTCTTCGTTTCTCCGACTTTCATGCTCATTTCCTCTCCTTTATTCGTCGTTTCATCATTCTTTCAAAATGCACCTATAAGGTAGCAAAATAACTCTAATCAACACTCAAACGACATAAAACTCAGTCTAAATCAAGCTCAAAAGGATAAGGAAATTAAACCTAACACAAACCCAAAAAAAAAAAAAAAAAATGCTAGAGAAAATTTTTAAAGTCTTTGCAGGTTCAAGATATTCAAAGGAGCTTAAACCTCCCTTACGTTACTGACTTTGCTGGAAGATTAGCTGCTCCGGCAGACAAAATTCTAACAACTGCACTGGAAGGTTAGCTGCTCTGGTAGAACGGAATTCCAACAGAAGGAGCACTAGCTAAGAAAAGCACTAGCAGGTGGGATGCCGAACCCCTCCTTATAACTGTTCAACCTCGTTCCTGCAGTTGTCCAATCTTGTTCCACTCCCTGCTGCTGAACCTGCAAGTCTCACAAGAAGCTCAGCAGGAGTAAGTTCCTGCAATTGATTCTAGGCACATATGCTCATCGAACGATGCTGGAAGGAAAAACAACAATCACTTTTCAACATGCAACTAAGATTCAACCCAAATCATCACAAGGGTACAGGACAAAAAACCAGAAAGGAAGCATAAAAGAAATAAAAATTCAACAAAACAAAGTTACTTGAGGCACAAACACAACCACAACCATGAAGTAAAGAACTGAATGAGGAGCAGGCAAGGATCATTCTCAGCAAGAAGTCAGAGAATTAACTCATCAATGCTTATATTACAAAGAGATAAATTCAAGATTTCTTTGCTAACAAAATAACAACTACTCGACGTCATACTCAAAAGCAAATACAAGTGAAAGCAATTATAGGACAAATATGCAATCCTCGTCTTCAAGAAGCTGGAAATATATCACGCGCACACAAATCCCATCATCTCGATCGCAAACCACGCATTAGCAAAATAGCTGGAGAAAGGGAGTGAGTTCCAGAGAAAGCAACGACCTTCTCCTTCAAAAAGCTGGAAGAGCAACTGTAACACCCCGCATTTTCGGAGCAAGATACGATGTCGTTTTCGTGCGATCAAGACGATTATTTATTTAACTCTGCGTGTGTTTGAATTGCTTTATTTATGTTTTAATTGTTTAATTTACTCAATTGTAATCCTATGGAAATAGGTGAACTTAATTGAATATGTGTTTAGTATCTAATTGCCTTTTTATTTAAATTATGTGGGTTAATTTGTAGTTTTATTAAGTTGAGGACTTAATTGAACTTGCCAAATTGTTTTAGGACACTCTTCCTAAATTACTAATTTCGAATGTAGGCTTAATTGGACCTTATTTCTGATTCTGGGGGTGATTTTATAATTACTAACTCTCTAGTTGGACTTAATCGATCTTATTGAGAATTGGAGGACTCAATCGCATCACCTAAACTTTCGAGGGAATTATGTGTAATTTCGGAGATATGGCCTTCTAATACCCGAGAAACCCTATCAGCATTTTCATTCTTCATTTCTTCTTCTCCCTTTCGTCTTCATAGCAGCAGCGGCGCTGCACACCATCACCGATCATCTTTCCCGGCGACGCCTTCTTCCTTAGCCACACCACCGAGCACCACCATTCCCCCCCCCCCTCCAGATCCATTTTCGGTTTCAGCAGACAGAAGCGGTGCAGCTGCATTCTCGCCACCTTTCCCTCACTCTCCCCACCAACGAAGCGGCAGCCGACCACCAGTTCCGAGGCGACTCCACCCTCACCACTGTTCCGCCACCTCCTTCTCGGTTTTTCCCCTTTTTCTTTTCCGTCGCCTTCAGCCCTCCAGCTTCGACACTGTGACTCCGGTCACCTTAAGGAAGCGGCGCCACCACCCAGGTTGATTACCCTTCTCAGTCTCATGTCTCTAACCTAACGAGGAAACTGGGATAGCAGCAACAGATCTGTCGCCACCCATCACCACAATCTCCCTCTCTTGCCCAGCTCTGGAAAGGAGGCGAAACTCGTAGAACCACCCAACCACCACCAGATAGCCACCGTCGGACCACCACCCTCACTCAGATCCGAACAGGGGTTCACCACCATTGTGCCGCCGTTCGGACACCAGCTCAGACGCCTTGCCACCAGACCACCGCCCTTTCTCGCTCAGATCTGGGTAGAATCTGGAAACCCCCTTCCGCCGCCAGCAGCCACCATTTAAATCGCCAACAGTTGACGAGCCACGACGGTTCACCACCACATTAGCAGACGGCAACCCCAACTCAGTTCTGTCAGCCCTGCTTCGCCGTCGTTGCAAGTTTTTCCATTTTCATTCTTTCCAGAAACGTGAGCCTCAACCTTCTTATTTGTGTATTTTCTGAACTTTTGAGATAAATTTTACCAATAGGTTTTATGTTTTAGGATGAATTTAATTAACTTGCAAGTTAACTGTATAATGCTCGATTGTAATGGTTAAATATATTGTTAATTTTGACAACCTTGTATATATGCAATAATAGTTACCGACGGGAATGAATTGTACATGTATGCCTTGATTTATTTGTTGTATGGTATAGTCTATATATTTCATTTCATGCTGAATTGGATTTGATTCATGAAGAATTCTAATTTCTTCCTATATTGGATTGGATTTTGTCTCTAATTTCTTCCTATATTGTCACTGTTTTGTGTTACTCAAATTCAATAAAATAGAACGAGCAAGTAGGTTCTTAGAATAATAGTGAAATTGCCCTACTTGTAACATGTGTGTATATTCAAATTTTGCAATTGAATGGAGGTCGATAAATTTAAGAAGAGATCGATTGTCACACCTTCAAAGTCTTGAGCTGTTGTTCTTTTAAATGTCTAATTCTCTAAGTAACGATTATAGCATATTAGTCAAGTAATAAATGAAGTATGTTATGTGTGGTAATTGAACCTTTAATAATTAATATAGTACAAAATTGTTATTTGGTAGGAATTCCTATAACCGAATTGAAATTTGGGTTGTTACCTATCTAATTAATTTTCAATTGGTAATTATAAGTAATCAAGTATGGTGACTCTAAGAATTGGTATTTCTGTAAGTCTAGTATAGCTGAATATTACGAATTTCGGTATGTATTTGAACTAGGTAATTGAGTAATTGAAATTTGATCTTGTAAATTGTTACATGGCTTGATACTACAAGTAAAATTTTATTTATTTATTTGAGACATCGTGGGTTCTTGTGATTTAACCTATCTTGACTTAATTAGTTGTTGATTTTGTTGCAAGTATGTTTATTTTCTAATTTACTCATGTGTTAATTGAAGTGCTCGGTTATTGACCACGTGAGACTTTATTTGTGCACATGAACACATTCACAACATATCATGCTGTTTCATGATCTCATACCCATGTCATAGCAATTCTTATCACTTCATATCAACCATAAGCATAGTCGTGCGTCTATGTGGTTCATGTCTAAGTCTTGTCTCATGAGTATACTACTTTTCTCTTTTCTGCACAGTGATCTCCAGGGCGGAGACAACCTGGTCGAGTACGCACCCGTCTTGTCAGTTCTCGTATCTTATCGCTTCTCAGGTGAGGTTTAGGATTTTATATAGTTAAGCGACCTATGACCTTTACATGATGATTTCTATCCTTGCATGCGAGTATACCCTACTATAAATATGTATATGTTGAATATGATATTTTTATGATCTTATGCTTGCATTCTTGCGTGGGCGGGCTATCCCTGCAGCGTGGGAATGTAAGTGCGTGAGTCCTGCGTGGGCGGGCTATCCCTGCAACGTGGGAATGTAAGTGCGTGAGTCCTGCGTGGGCGGGCTATCCCTGCAGCGTGGGAATATATATATATATATATATAAACCTGTTTTTGAGGCATATGTAAGCTATTTTGGAAAACCCATTTGTGTTCTGACTCTGTAGCGAGATTGCCATGAAAGATTGGCGTATGTTCTGTTCTGTTCTGTTCTGTTCTGGGGCCCAGGAGCTACGGGTAAGGAATCCCTGGGACGGTATAGGGCCGTCAGGGCTCGGTCTGTGCATAGTCTCCATTTGTATGAAGAGGATGTACCGGGACCCACCAGGAGGTTTGGTTGGGAAACGGAGTCCTGAGGGTTTGAGTAGCATTAGCATTCCCCTCGACTGTATGGATGGTTAGGGTCGCGCAACCCTACCATCACCCGGAGTTGAGGTTGGTATGTTATTTCTGTTTTGTTATGATATGAGGAGTTGAGGTTGGAAGCTCGTACTCGCCGAGCATATGGTATGATATGTTAGGGGAATCATGAATCGGAATAGAGTTTCTGAAAATGTTTTCTAAGTATACATATATATTTGGGTTTTGCTTTGAAACGCTTTGGTATGCAACACCTATTCCCGGTTCATGAGTCCACCCTTTTGATATGTGCTGTGCTCTGTATATATATATTGTGGGTGTGCGTTAGCCCTCTCACTCAGCCAGTTGACTGACACCTCATTTTATCTTTTAGTTTGCAGGTTTCTTTTTGGCTTGAGCTAGGCGGAAGTGAGTCTTCTGAGTCACACTTGTCAGTCTAGTTGGTATTAGGATGCATCTGTCGCATACCTTATTTATGTTATGTATTTAGGTTTCAGACTTGAAGGTTATCATTATGTTCTACTTAGACTTAAACCCGTGTGGGGTTAATAAGCTAGTATTTGGATGTTAATAGATATTATGATGATACTTATGCTGTTTATTATGTTGGATTATGAATTGATTCGGGATTAGGTATCTATGCTAGTTGAATCCGTCACCTACTTTGTATGTTTTGTTTTAAATGCTTCCGCTATCTAATGTTGTTGGTTTTAATTGCTTCCGCACTCTGAGTTTGTCAAGTTAGATCCGCCTAGCCTAGTGCGTGAGTTGGTCTCCCGTTCGCTATGATTCGGATTCGGGCATGGACTCCCTATTTCATGACCGAGTCTGAGTCCTAGTGCGGGGGATGTGGTATCCTCCGTCTGGGGTGCTACATCCATAAGTGGTATCAGAGCTGTAGGTTGCAAAACCGAGCTCTAGTGTCGTGTTGTGTCTGTCTAGGTCGTATGGCGTAAGACAATTTGGTTATGTGCGCACCTGCATTATGATTTGAAGAGCTATGCATTCGAATTTTCATCACTTTGCTGAATTTATATTACTTGATGCATTGCATTTCTTGGTTGTTCTTGATTGATTTATGACGTGGCATGAGCATTTACTAATCGACATGCATGTTTCAACATTGAAATTGTGAGATTTTCAGGATGCCGCCGCGTCAACAATACCACAGTCAACCGTCTCATCCAAATCTGAACGACCAGGGACAATCTTCGACTGGAGTACCGCCAATGAATTTGATGGAGATGATGTACCGAGAATTTAGGACACTTAATCCTCCTCAATTTCAGGAAGGGAATGATATAAGGGCCAAAGAGTGGCTTTTGGAAATAGAGGGCATTTTTTAGATATGGCCATGCAACTCTCAAGATATGGCTCGCCTTGCTACGTTCCTCCTACAAAGACAAGCAAGGCAATGGTGGAAAAGACTTGCCCAACAATTAGAGGCAACGAGCGAGGAGTTGACGTGGGGTGTGTTTGTTCGAGAATTCCGAAAGAGGTTTGCACCGGTCATTTTACAAGAACGAAGATTCGAAGAATTCCTCACTTTAAAACAAGGAGAAAGAACCGTTGTGGACTACCTAGGAGAATTTGAGAGGTTGGGCATTCATGTGCCCCACCTTACGAGTAATGATCGGGTCAAGGCTAGATACTTTATGGAAGGCCTTCGGGATGAGTTCAAGGAAGCCTTAATTGCTGAGGATACAAGCACATGGGATAAGGCCACGGAGAAAGCATTACGAGTTGAAAATAGGTGGTTGACAAAAAGTAAGGAAAGAAATGTGTCGGGGCCTAGACTTGAGTTGGCTTATGCTCAAATTTATACGTGAGAGAGAGATCCGATCAACAGGGAACTCGAACCAAGAAGATTCGTGGAAAGAAGCATAAGAACAGAAACCCTCGAAAGCTGAAGAAAGAAATCCAACCGTGTACCCATTGTGGGGGAACCAACCATGCTTACGACGAGTGTTGGGATCGATTGAAGAGATGCTATGCTTGTGGGTCGAAGGAGCACAAGGTTTTCAATTGTGATCGATCGAGAGCTAACAAACAACAAATACGAGATCAACGACTTCAAATCGGAGATCAAGATGAACCCGAATATTGAGGTATTAGCATTCATGGCATTTGCATACATGCATCGCTTAAATACTCTTACCTTGTTTTGCTTGATGTAGGTGACGACTATTGTTGTTTTAATTGTGATAACTTGGATACCTGATCTAGTATTTGTAACTTGAAATTTCTACTTGTTTTGGACCGTTGCTGAAATGAATGAATTATGTACTTATGTGAACTATTCATGCCCTTGTGATTTAAAACTCTCTTGATTGCTCACTGACTTCTCATATAGCATACATATATACTGTAACCTTGTTTTACAGAGATTCCATCGCGATATCCCCCTTGAGTTGAGGTATGAGCGTTGAATCTATACTCAAGGGATACCGATATCAGTTGTATAAGGTAAACCAAACATGCATCGCATACTTTTGTCAAGTGTTATTCTGATGTGTGTATATATGAATAACTGATCAGTGGATGTATGTATAAGAGAGACTTTAGTTTCCCTCTTTTTACGTGTTGGAGAGATTTAGGATTCTCTCTATTTATATGATGGAAAGATGTTGGATTCTTTCTAAGATTTGTGCACGAGAGATGCTGGATTCTCTTATACTTAGGTATTTAAGAGATGCTGGATTCTCTTGAATTTAGGGGTTTGAGAAATGCTGGATTTTTCTCAAACTAGAATGTTGAGAGATGTTGGAATCTGTCAGACTTAGGTTGAGAGACGGGGTTCTCTCAATTATGTGCTTGAGAAACGGGGTTCTCTCAATTCTGTGCTTGAGAGATGGGGTTCTCTCAAATCTGTGCTCGAGACACGGGGTTCCCTCACCTCTTGTGCCGAGAGATGGGATTCTCTCTTGTTTGTTGCGGATGCGTTACGCGTTATCCAATCCACGGTCTGCAAGTGACGAGTTTGCGACGCCATCGAAGTTGAGTGCAGTGACAACTATTCGTCTTATGGGAATAGTCGAGCAACTTGATGAAAGCAACGGTCCAGTACTCAAATGGAGCCCAATGACAACGAGACATCGCGAGAATGGTTCAGTAAAGACAATGAGAGTAAACTTCACAACGGAAGCTTTTCCAGCTCAGCAGTGGAACCTAGGGACCAGGTTCTCTTAATGGGGGAAGGTTGTAACACCCCGCATTTTCGGAGCAAGATACGATGTCGTTTTCGTGCGATCAAGACGATTATTTATTTAACTCTGCATGTGTTTGAATTGCTTTATTTATGTTTTAATTGTTTAATTTACTCAATTGTAATCCTATGGAAATAGGTGAACTTAATTGAATATGTGTTTAGTATCTAATTGCCCTTTTATTTAAATTATGTGGGTTAATTTGTAGTTTTATTAAGTTGAGGACTTAATTGAACTTGTCAAATTGTTTTAGGACACTCTTCCTAAATTACTAATTTCGAATGTAGGCTTAATTGGACCTTATTTCTGATTCTGGGGGTGATTTTATAATTACTAACTCTCTAGTTGGACTTAATCGATCTTATTGAGAATTGGAGGACTCAATCGCATCACCTAAACTTTCGAGGGACTTATGTGTAATTTCGGAGATATGGCCTTCTAATACCCGAGAAACCCTATCAGCATTTTCATTCTTCATTTCTTCTTCTCCCTTTCGTCTTCATAGCAGCAGCGGCGCTGCACACCATCACCGATCATCTTTCCCGGCGACGCCTTCTTCCTTAGCCACACCACCGAGCACCACCATTTCCCCCCCCCCCCCTCCAGATCCATTTTCGGTTTCAGCAGACAGAAGCGGTGCAGCTGCATTCTCGCCACCTTTCCCTCACTCTCCCCACCAACGAAGCGGCAGCCGACCACCAGTTCCGCGGCGACTCCACCCTCACCACTGTTCCGCCACCTCCTTCTCGGTTTTTCCCCTTTTTCTTTTCCGTCGCCTTCAGCCCTCCAGCTTCGACACTGTGACTCCGGTCACCTTAAGGAAGCGGCGCCACCACCCAGGTTGATTACCCTTCTCAGTCTCATGTCTCTAACCTAACGAGGAAACTGGGATAGCAGCAACAGATCTGTCGCCACCCATCACCACAATCTCCCTCTCTTGCCCAGCTCTAGAAAGGAGGCGAAACTCATAGAACCACCCAACCACCACCAGATAGCCACCGTCGGACCACCACCCTCACTCAGATCCGAACAGGGGTTCACCACCATTGTGCCGCCGTTCGGACACCAGCTCAGACGCCTTGCCACCAGACCACCGCCCTTTCTCACTCAGATCTGGGTAGAATCTGGAAACCCCCTTCCGCCGCCAGCATCCACCATTTAAATCGCCAACAGTTGACGAGCCACGACGGTTCACCACCACATTAGCAGACGGCAACCCCAACTCAGTTCTGTCAGCCCTGCTTCGCCGTCGTTGCAAGTTTTTCCATTTTCATTCTTTCCAGAAACGTGAGCCTCAACCTTCTTATTTGTGTATTTTCTGAACTTTTGAGATAAATTTTACCAATAGGTTTTATGTTTTAGGATGAATTTAATTAACTTGCAAGTTAACTGTATAATGCTCGATTGTAATGGTTAAATATATTGTTAATTTTGACAACCTTGTATATATGCAATAATAGTTACCGACGGGAATGAATTGTACATGTATGCCTTGATTTATTTGTTGTATGGTATAGTCTATATATTTCATTTCACGCTGAATTGGATTTGATTCATGAAGAATTCTAATTTCTTCCTATATTGGATTGGATTTTGTCTCTAATTTCTTCCTATATTGTCACTGTTTTGTGTTACTCAAATTCAATAAAATAGAACGAGCAAGTAGGTTCTTAGAATAATAGTGAAATTGCCCTACTTGTAACATGTGTGTATATTCAAATTTTGCAATTGAATGGAGGTCGATAAATTTAAGAAGAGATCGATTGTCACACCTTCAAAGTCTTGAGCTGCTGTTCTTTTAAATGTCTAATTCTCTAAGTAACGATTATAGCATATTAGTCAAGTAATAAATGAAGTATGTTATGTGTGGTAATTGAACCTTTAATAATTAATATAGTACAAAATTGTTATTTGGTAGGAATTCCTATAACCGAATTGAAATTTGGGTTGTTACCTATCTAATTAATTTTCAATTGGTAATTATAAGTAATCAAGTATGGTGACTCTAAGAATTGGTATTTCTGTAAGTCTAGTATAGCTTAATATTACGAATTTCGGTATGTATTTGAACTAGGTAATTGAGTAATTGAAATTTGATCTTGTAAATTGTTACATGGCTTGATACTACAAGTAAAATTTTATTTATTTATTTGAGACATCGTGGGTTCTTGTGATTTAACCTATCTTGACTTAATTAGTTGTTGATTTTGTTGCAAGTATGTTTATTTTCTAATTTACTCATGTGTTAATTGAAGTGCTCGGTTATTGACCACGTGAGACTTTATTTGTGCACATGAACACATTCACAACATATCATGCTGTTTCATGATCTCATACCCATGTCATAGTAATTCTTATCACTTCATATCAACCATAAGCATAGTCGTGCGTCTATGTGGTTCATGTCCAAGTCTTGTCTCATGAGTATACTACTTTTCTCTTTTCTGCACAGTGATCTCCAGGGCGGAGACAACCTGGTCGAGTACGCACCCGTCTTGTCAGTTCTCGTATCTTATCGCTTCTCAGGTGAGGTTTAGGATTTTGTATAGTTAAGCGACCTATGACCTTTACATGATGATTTCTATCCTTGCATGCGAGTATACCCTACTATAAATATGTATGTGTTGAATATGATATTTTTATGATCTTATGCTTGCATTCTTGCGTGGGCGGGCTATCCCTGCAGTGTGGGAATATATATATATATATATATATAAACCTGTTTTTTAGGCATATGTAAGCTAGTTTGGAAAACCCATTTGTGTTCTGATTCTGTAGCGAGATTACCATGAAAGATTGGCGTATGTTCTGTTATGTTCTGGGACCCAGGAGCTACGGGTAAGGAATCCCTGGGACGGTATAGGGCAGTCAGGACTCGGCCTGTGCGTAGTCTCCATCTATATGAAGATGATGTACCGGAACCCACCAGGAGGTTTGGTTGGGAAACGGAGTCCTGAGGATTTGAGTAGCATTAGCACTCCCCTCGACTGTATGGATGGTTAGGGTCGCGTAACCCTACCATCATCCGGAGTTGAGGTTGGTATGTTATTTCTGTTTTGTTATGATATGAGGAGTTGAAGTTGGAAGCTCGTACTCGCCGATCATATGGTATGATATGTTAGGGGAATCATGAATCGGAATAGAGTTTCTGAAAATGTTTTTTAAGTATACATATATATTTGGGTTTTGCTTTGAAACGCTTTGGTATGCAACACCTATTCCCGATTCATGAGTCCACTCTTTTGATATGTGTTGTGCTCTGTATATATATATTGTGGGTGTGCGTTAGCCCCCTCACTCAGCCAGTTGACTGACACCTCATTTTATCTTTTAGTTTGCAGATTTCTTTTTGACTTGAGCTAGACGGAAGTGAGTCTTCTGAGTCACACTTATCAATCTAGTTAGTATTAGGATACATCTATCGCATACCTTAATTATGTTATATATTTGGGTTTCACACTTGAAGGTTATCATTATGTTCTACTTAGACTTAAATTCATATGGGATTAATAAGCTAATATTTGGATGTTAATAGATATTATGATGATACTTATATTATTTATTATATTGGATTATGAATTGATTCGGGATTAGATATCTATGCTAGTTGAATCCATCACCTATTTTATATGTTTTGTTTTAAATGCTTCCGCTATCTAATATTGTTGGTTTTAATTGCTTCCGCACTCTGAGTTTGTAAGTTAAATCCGCCTAGCCTAATGTGTGAGTTGGTCTCCCGTTCGCTATGATTCGAATTCGGACATAAACTTCCTATTTCATGACCGAATTTGAGTCCTAGTGCGGGGATGTGGTATCCTCCGTCTGGGGCGCTACAGCAACCACATACAAGAAGAGCACACCACACGGCCACCGGCAACGCATCTACATGCCACCAAGAAAATAAGAGGCCAAAAATCAGTCTATTTTCCAGCAGGATAGACAAAGAACAACAAGCTAAGCATCCAATTCATTACAAGCCACCAAAATCAAAAGTTTCTTACCGAAGGGAAGCACACCTAACAACTAGCAAGCAAGCTCAATTCGCCACAAAGCATAAGAATGCCAAAATATTGACCGGAGTGGGACTTCTCTTCAATGGAGGTGATAGTGACTGGAGTAGTCGGTAATGAAAACTTCTGCTCTAAATCTGCAACAAAAAATTATTTTTAGTCAAGTAGTAGCAAAGAACTAAGAAACGAGAAGAAGAGAGTCGCTGGTTTAAGCATGGAAGAAGAAGACGAAACGCCATCGGTACTCGCCGAAAGGAACCGGAGTCGATCAGATCTTCGAAACAAGATGCCGGCTAGGCCCAACACTGATGGATCCGCAACTACCCACTCAATAGAGGTAGAAATGAAGGAATGGAGAAGGGTTCGCGACGGGCGGCGCCGCTGGGCTAGGCGCACTCCAATGAGTCCGAAAACGGGAAACACCGCCATAGGCCACCGGTAGGGGCTGCATCGGGGCAAGCCCCCCTTTCCTCAACCTTGAAGCTCGTAGATCCAAAGAAAACAAGAAGGAAGAAGGCGGCAGAAATGAAGTCCTTACCTACGCGGAGGGGTAGCGGTGACGACGTGATGGAGTAAAGGCTGAAACCCTGGCGAGCACCTTAGATGGTGAAGCAAGCTCAAAGATTTGTTCTTCGAGAGCCGAAATAGAAGTTTATGGTGTTGACGCTGTTTAGAAAATGCTTGAAGAATTGCATTCTGTTCATGATAAGATTTCTATAAATGGAGAATCAGTTGTAGATGAGAAGAAGCCTGGTCTTGTAAGCCAGAATGTTGTCGGAGATGGTGATGCTTATGAAACTCGTCTAGTTGATGAACATGATACTACAGTGGGGACCACCTCACAGGGGAGGTTCGATGTTGATGTGCCTGATCCCATTGACGAAATGAGCCATCAGCAGCTTAATAGGATGCCCGGAGATAGTGTTCTGAAGATTATGATGAAAAAAGTCAGATCTTTGGATTTGAATTTAGCTATTCTCGAGAGATATTTGGAGGAGTTGAATTCGAGATACGGTGATATTTTCAAAGAGTTTGATAGGGATGTCGGAGAAAAAGGGGTGATTTTAGAGAAAGTCATGTCTGATATTCGGAGTTTCCATGAAAGCCAGAAAGAGATGAATAAAGAGATTGGTGATCTTTCGTCTTGGAAATCTCTTGTTGCCGAACAGCTGGAGAATGTGCGAGAACAACCGAAAATGGCTCTTTGGCTTACGAGAGAGAGAAAAGCTGACTCTATGGTTCAAAAACCCTTCGATTCCCGATGCTATTCCTCCCTTTTTCTTATTTTGAATTTATCCTTTCGTACGAAATAGTTCATCTCTTAATAGCATGATGATAATGTTAAATTAATTTATATGGGTTATCTTTTCTGATAATTATCACTAGGCGTAGAATTATCTTTGTTAATGAGGGAATTTGTTGAAAAAAAAAGCTTACCTGAGCAGAGTGATGTTTTGGAGAAACGTGATGGGAAAGGGGGAAATGACTTTATGTCACAAGAGCTCCTTGGAATCTGGTGATATAGAAGAGAAAACAGAAGTTGCTTTTGAATTCACCATAAGAGAGATGTCACAAGACTCCAAATTTGGTGACATCTCTCCTTACTTCCTATTCTTTTATTTATTCTATTTTACCCATTTATAAAATAATTAATCGTAACTTTGTGGTGATAAATATGGGCGCCTAAAGTATCTGGACTACATTTTAAGAGTTAACCCTAGGATTTCTTGAATTTTATGGAGAATTATCTTATTAACGTGAAGAGTTATTTTGTTTTGGTGAAAATTTGTCATAAAAATACTTATCTGGTGATATATGGGAAGAAAAAAAAATCATATTTATAATTCAAGATATAATTGGATCTTGAGAAATATTTTGTAGAGATTATACTCCCGCCAAAGTTTGAAAATATCTTGAGACAGCTGATGACAAATTATTGATTTAATCGAATTGGAAATGCTTGGATTCTTGGAAGTTTATTTTCCATTAGTTTGTTCTTGTCAAATTTTAACTAATGAGATATTTATAAATCTTTCGAGAAATTTTGATGAAATTCTGCAAGATTTAATCAAGGTACAAGCAGGATTATTATATGTCAGTTCAATTTTCGATTGAAGCTGGAAGGCAAAAGGGGAAATATTTTTGAGTTGATTGAAGAATAAAGCCCCAAGTTGTAGCACCCTAGACCCCAAGGCGCCACATCCCCCGCACTGTAGCCTCAGTCCACGTATGAAATGGACAGTTCATACATAAACCAAGACCACAGCAAACGGGTGACAACAAAACGACGCTCTAGGCGGGACACTCTCCCCAACATAATCAAACAACCATGAATAGAAAAGCGGAAGCAATAAGGTCATTCATATATATATAGGTACCATATTTATTACACAGATACATATAGGTACCAATTATCTAGCAATACATTATCATATCTTCAATAATATACATCATTAAGTATTCACAATGTACTAAGCATGAGCATGACATGATATCTAACAAAAGTAGGTACATGAAAGGTACAAGCTAGGCCCGTAGTGATGCAAGACTCGACCAACTCCCGCCTAGTACAACCACGCTCAAAAGGTACCTGAAAAGTGGAGTATCAGTCTACCGAAGACTGAGTGAGGGGCAATAAATATATACACACATCACATGCAAGGTGTAGCCTCGGGTGAAGATTTTAGCATAAAATAGAATAGATATATAATTCAATAAGTTTAATCTTTGCCCGAGATTACAACCAACCATTTTAACACGATTATTTAATCATGCTTGTCAATATCATGAACATGTGGCCCCGGCGAGTAAGGGCAATCTCCAACCGAACTCCCAATCGTGAACAATGCGTGATCATGCTTGCTTGCTTGATACATAAGTGATCATGCAATATATTTTAGTGCTCACATAGACAATTTCATACTTGAAAACATGCAATAACCCGAGGATAACCCGACATTCCGGATTAATCCCCAGTCTCCTTCTTCCTCCGGGTGATAGCGAGTTTGCAAGGCTCGACTATCCACGACATGGTGTGTGTAGAGGACATGACCCTCTAGACACGGAACTCCTTCCACCACTAATCTCCTAGTGGCTTCGGGGGTGATCCCAACAATGTGAGGATAATTCAGGAGTTACCCGTCAGCCCGTGCTTTCCCGGTTGGCTCAAGAATTACCCTCGGGCCCACGTGCAATCATGTACTCGCCAAACATGCTTGAACATCATGACAATCGATACATTCTTGCTTGAAATATTTATCACTTTGAAAACGTTTATAAGTATTATAGGTTTTGGCCGAAAACTTGCACATAAGGGTTGTAGGGTTCGTTTTACCAAAACAAAACCTCACCTTTCTTGCAAAATAAAATAAAGTAGCGTTCTAAGGAGCTTGCTCCCCGTCCACGCCCTCGTGACCTGTGCAAATACGACATATGAACATGAGACATGGACTAAAATGGCCAAAATATGACGAACGGCGAAAATGTGTCGAGACGACCTCGAAAATGCAATGTGGTATTATAACTTTTCGTTTCACATCATATTAACACATATTATAGCAATTCGGGGTCAAAGAAGTCGTTGGATCGAGGGGTCAAAATCGTAATTTTATGCAGTGAATTTTGTTCTGTCAGCCCCTTGGGAACGGCCGTTCCAGGCTTCCTTTGAAAACTGGGAACGGTCGTTCCCGTTGCCCAGAAAAACGCGGCAACGTTTTCAATTTTAAAAGCGCGCCTTTGAGCTGGGAACGGCCCTTCCGGCGCAAGGCCAAAAATGGGAACGGCCGTTCCCATGCTCGGCCGCCCCTTTATTTGAAAAGAAATGGGAACGCCCGTTCCCACCAAGCTTTGAGGCTGGGAACGGTCGTTCCCAGTTCCTGCAACTGAAAAACAGAGCAGAAACAGGGGAAGCTCTCGGGAAGAAAGCAACAAAGCTACAAAAATCCATTTTTGAACCCCAAAAGCTATAATCTATGGAAATATGATGCATACACATTCAAGAAGTGATAATATAACACTTAGACACTTAAACCATAAAATAGCATCAAGAATTCATGCTTTCAAGTTCATGATCAACTTGATCATTCATGCCCAATATTCAAATTTTCAAGCTAAAATTCATGCAATAATTCATGAAATAATCACTCAATCATGTTTCCAATTCTAACTTAATCATCTAGCATAACCAACTCAAACCCTAGCCTAGGAAAATATGATCAAGAATCCTCAACTCATGCAACCAACCTTAATTATGGCAAGAAATGAAGAAAGTGGATGATGATGATGATGATCACTCCCAATTTTCTTGAAAGATTTCTTGAAATCTTGATGATTGATGAAAATTATCTCCTTCCCTTTTTTCCTTGGAATACCGAGAGAGATGAATATGCTTGGAAATTTTTGGGTAGAATTTGATCAAGAAAGAAGCTTGAGATGCTATAACGTTATATCCCTTTTTGAAAATTGTGAAACATGCTAATTTGTCAATTAATCCTTGAAGTCTCTAGGTTATGCAATAAGGCATGTAAAGTTTTGAGAAATGATCCATCATGCCCCTAAAATTTTATGCAATCGAATCCCTAATATTTTAGAAAGTATTTAACTAGGGACAATTTGGTAATTTATCACTCTCGGTAATTGATTTCATGCGAGAAAATATTTTCCGTGTCATGAAATAATATTTTGAATGATATGAAATCATATAATTGATATAAACAATGTTTCGTGAATTTATGAAAATATGAAATGCCACGTAATATATTATGAATTAAAAGAAATAAAATAAAACCTACGCTCAAAACGCACACGTGGCGTGCTTACCTGATCATCCGGAAACCGGGCGTTACAACTCTCCCCCCTTAGAAAAATCTGGTCCCCAGATTCTCTAGTCCTGCTCGAACAACTCCGGGTGGAACCGTTTCATTTTATCCTCTGTTTCCCAAGTGGCTTCCTCGGTTTTATCGCTTCTCTACAAAACCTTCACCATGGGAATTCTCCGGTTTCTCAACTCCTGAAATTTCCGATCCATGATTCTAACCGGCCTCTGAACAAATGTTAAGTTTGGTTCCAATTCAACTTCTTCCACGGGGAGAATCGTGGTCTCATCGGGGTAGTATTTCCTTAACTGTGAAACATGAAACACGTTGTGAATCCCCGTAAGACTCGGTGGTAGGTCCAGTCGATAGGCCACCTCGCCTATTCTCTCAAGAATCTCAAACGGTCCTAAGTAGCGAGGATTAAGCTTTCCTCCTTTCCCGATCCGGGTGAAACCTTTCCTTGGTGACACCTTCAGGAATACCCGGTCACCCACTTCAAATTCTAGATCCCTTCGGCGCTTATCTGCATAGCTCTTTTGCCTATCTTGCGCGGCCTTCATCCGTTGTTGAATCGTTTGAACTTTCTCAATCATAGCTTGAACGACTTTGGAAGGCCTTTCGAATCTTTCACCTCTCTTTACCCCTTCCTGTTTCGACCATTTCCATTCTTCCAAGTCGAAGAACAACGGAGATCGGCACTTTCTTCCATAAAGTAACTCGTAAGGAGCCATCCCGATCGAAGCCTGAAAGCTGTTATTATAAGCAAACTCGATCAAGGGAAGCTGTTCTGACCATGAGTTCTGAAAATCCATCGCGCAAGCCCGAAGAAGATCTTCCAAATACCTGATTAGCCTTTCCGTTTGGCCGTCGGTTTGAGGGTGAAATGTTGTACTGAATTTAAGCTTCGTTCCCAAGACAGCCTGTAATTCCTGCCATAACTTCGAAGTAAACCTCGGGTCTCGATCCGATACTATGCTCACCGGAATACCATGAAGTCGAATGATCTCTCTGTTATAGATTTCAGCCAACTTCGGGATCTTATAAGACATCCGGACCGGTAGAAAGTGAGCAGACTTTGTAAATCTATCCACGATCACCCAAATACCATCAAACCCGCCTTTAACCTTCGGTAATCCGGAAACAAAGTCCATCGTTACTTGTTCCCACTTCCACTCGGGAATAGGTAACGGTTGTAGAAGTCCCGCGGGTTTTTGGTGCTCAGCTTTCACTTTCTGACAAGTTAGGCAATGTTTCACGTACTCTGCCACGTCTCTCTTCAACCCGTTCCACCAATAAAATTGCTTCAAATCCTTATACATCTTGTTCCCTCCTGGGTGGATCGAGTAGGCTGACTTGTGAGCTTCCTCGAGTAGGACCCGTCTCAATTCTTCAGGTACTACTACTCTGTTTTTAAACCGAAGCAACCCGGTCTCATCAAACCCAAACGGACTCTCCGGGTCATCCTTAGCTTTACTTGCAAGTTTCTGTACTTCCGGATCCCTATTCTGAGCCTCAAATAACTGATTCTTTAATTCCGGCTGAACTGTGATATTAGAAACCCGAGCCTTTAACACAATTGGGGCAACTTCCTCACTTTCCTTTATTTCCAAACTCGATACACTCGCCTTCCTGCTAAGTGCATCGGCGACCACATTGGCTTTCCCGGGATGGTACTTAATTGTACAATCATAATCTTCCAACTTTTCCATCCAACGCCGTTGCCTCATATTCAGATCCTTCTGTGTGAATAAATACTGGAGGCTCTTGTGGTCGGTAAATATCTCAAAGGAAGTCCCATAAAGATAATGTCTCCACTTCCCGAGCGCAAAGATCACGGCTGCTAGCTCCAGGTCGTGTGTCGGATAATTCCTTTCATATTCCTTTAGCTTACGGGAAGCATAGGCAATCACTTTCCCTTTCTGAGTCAAAACACAACCTAAGCCTTCCTTAGAAGCATCTGTATAAACTGCATACTCTTCTGAACCCTCGGGAAGCGTTAACACCGGAGCTGAGACTAACTTCTCTTTCAAGAAGTTGAAGCTTTGATCACACTTCTCGTCCCAGACAAACTTAACATCCTTCTTTGTCAATCGGGTTAAAGGTGCGGCAATCTTGGAGAAATCCTGAACAAACCTTCTGTAATAACCGGCCAATCCCAAGAAGCTTCTAATCTCTGAGGCGTTCTTTGGTTTCTCCCACTTAAGCACGGCCTCAATTTTCGAGGGATCGACTTCCAACCCTTTTCCTGAAATCACATGCCCCAAGAATGAAACCCGATCGATCCAAAATTCACACTTGCTGAACTTGGCAAATAACTGATGCTCTTTTAGTGTCTGAAGAACGAGCCTGAGATGTCTTGCGTGCTCCTCGGCTGATTTCGAGAAAACCAGAATGTCATCAATAAAAATCACCACAAACTTGTCGAGGAGAGGCCTGAATATCCGGTGCATCATATCCATAAAAGCTGCTGGGGCGTTAGTTAACCCAAACGGCATAACCACGAATTCGTAGTGCCCGTACCGAGTATTGAATCCCGTCTTTGGAATGTCCTCTGCTCGGATTCGCAGCTGATAGTATCCCTGTCTTAAATCCAATTTCGAATACACCTTAGAACCCTGGAGTATATCGAATAACTCCTCGATATGTGGAAGGGGATACTTGTTCTTGATAGTCATCCTGTTCAACTCCCTGTAATCGATGCACATTCTTAAAGTCCCGTCCTTCTTCTTGACAAACAACACTGGTGCTCCCCACGGCGAAGAACTCGGCCGAATGTACCCAACTTCCAATAAAGCCTCAAGCTGAACTTTTAATTCCTTTAACTCAGCTGGAGCCATCCGATAGGGAGTCTTTGAATACGGCTCGGCATTCGGGAAAAGATCAATCACAAATTCAATCTCTCGTTCAGGAGGCAAAGAATCCAACTTCTCTGGGAATACCTCGGGAAATTCCTTTACCACTTCTGTGTCCTCTAATTTCACCTGATCCTTTGGCTTGTTCAGAATGTAAGCAATGAACCCTGTAGCCCCGTCTCTGACTAACTTCTGAGCCTCTGAAAACGAAAGTAGTGGCACAGTCTTCGAAGTACAACCCGTAACAACTTCTGAACCCAACTGAACTTTCTTGGCCCGGTAATCCACGGTAGCGCAATGCCTGTATAACCATTCCATCCCTAAAATAGCCCCATATCTCTCCATCGACATCACAATAAAGTCGGTCAGAAACTCCCGGCCTTCAATCACAACTGGAACATCCCTGTAAACCTGATCCGTCTCTCGCCTACTACCGAAAGGAGTACTAACTATATAGCGCACAGAAGTACACATAGCAGGCAAAGACAAGGTAATAGTAATAGAATGCGCAAGAAAGGAGTGTGTAGCTCCTGGATCAAATAATGTATGGATGTTCGTGCCATGGATGCAAATAATACCTTCAACTACTGCAGCGGGGTCAATATCAGCCTCCTGCTCCTCTCCAGCAAGTGCATAAGCTCGAGCTCTCACCAGTGGTCTCGGTCCTGCAGGTGGTGGATCCTGGCGATCCGGACAACCGTCAACCAAGTGCTCGTTACTCCCACAAATCAAACATAGGCCTAACCGGCGTCTGCAGTTATCATAAGTGTGCGTAGTAAGTCCGCACCATGTGCATCTCGGTCTCTGAGGTGGCTGGGGTGGTGCTGGAGCTCTCGGTCCCTTCGGAAATGGCCCGGTATACTTAGGTTTCTTCCCGGTATCCCTCTGAGCTGGAGGTGTAGAATAAGTCATCGGCCTTTTTCCTGAACTTGAACCCTGGCCTGATCTCGAGCCTGAAGCCTGTCCTGCTCGCTGAGTAGCCCTCCTAGCATTATCAGAATCCTCAACCTTCAGGGCCTTTGCAGTAGCCTTCGCCCAGGTACTGGTATTAGTCGCTTTCAGTGCATCCTGGATATCCGGCCTCAACCCCTGAACGAACTGCATCGCCTTGTGAAAGTCGTCGTTCGCTATGTTAGGTGCATAGCGAGAAAGCCTCTCGAACTCGGCGATGTACTGGCCCACGGATCTGCTTCCCTGCTTTAGCTCAGTAAACTCCCTCAATCTGCGGGTACGGGAAGCTGGAGGAATATACTTGTTTCTGAACTCCCGTACGAAGACCTCCCAGGTAATCTCTGTCCCTGCTGCCGCCAGAACAATCTCTGTGCTCTCCCACCAGGAGTAGGCCTCGCCCTGAATAAGAGTGAGGGTACAGCGGGCCTTCTTCTGACTGTCACAAGGAATAAGCTGCCAAATCCTCTCAATCTCCTTCAACCACATCTCTGCCTGTATGTCGTCTCCCTTATAGAACTTCGGGGGACGCTGATTCTGGAACTCTCGCAAGATAGCAGAAATGGGATTCTCTGGAGGTGCTACCTGCGCTGGTGGTGGTGGTGGAGGTACCCGTTCCTGTAATCTCTGATCAATTAGCCCCACTACAGCATTCATGAAATCCTGGGGCTGTGCCTGAGCAGGTGGAGGAGGTGGTGATCTCTCGCGGCGATGATGTCGACGATGATGATGCCTGTGCCTCGAGGATCGATCACTGTAATGTCTATCGGGCTCCATCCTGAAAGTAGATCACTAAACATGCGTGGCTTGATCAATAAATGCAAATGTGTGCATAGAATTTCCATAATATCAAGTAACACATATTCAAGGAAGATCCAATAGTGCAATTAATGCGAATAGGGGAGTAAATCAAGTAAATCAGCCCAATGCAGACTCCCAAATACCACAAAATCCTATGCCGTGCGACCTAGACTGACTCGACACGACTCGAGAACCTCGATTTTGCAACCGGGCTCTGATACCACCTGTAGATGTAGCACCCTAGACCCCAAGGCGCCACATCCCCCGCACTGTAGCCTCAGTCCACGTATGAAATGGACAGTTCATACATAAACCAAGACCACAGCGAACGGGTGACAACAAAACGACGCTCTAGGCGGGACACTCTCCCCAACATAATCAAACAACCATGAATAGAAAAGCGGAAGCAATAAGGTCATTCATATATATATAGGTACCATATTTATTACACAGATACATATAGGTACCAATTATCTAGCAATACATTATCATATCTTCAATAATATACATCATTAAGTATTCACAATGTACTAAGCATGAGCATGACATGATATCTAACAAAAGTAGGTACATGAAAGGTACAAGCTAGGCCCGTAGTGATGCAAGACTCGACCAACTCCCGCCTAGTACAACCACGCTCAAAAGGTACCTGAAAAGTGGAGTATCAGTCTACCGAAGACTGAGTGAGGGACAATAAATATATACACACATCACATGCAAGGTGTAGCCTCGGATGAAGATTTTAGCATAAAATAGAATAGATATATAATTCAATAAGTTTAATCTTTGCCCGAGATTACAACCAACCATTTTAACACGATTATTTAATCATGCTTGTCAATATCATGAACATGTGGCCCCGGCGAGTAAGGGCAATCTCCAACCGAACTCCCAATCGTGAACAATACGTGATCATGCTTGCTTGCTTGATACATAAGTGATCATGCAATATATTTTAGTGCTCACATAGACAATTTCATACTTGAAAACATGCAATAACCCGAGGATAACCCGACATTCCGGATTAATCCCCAGTCTCCTTCTTCCTCCGGGTGATAGCGAGTTTGCAAGGCTCGACTATCCACGACATGGTGTGTGTAGAGGACATGACCCTCTAGACACGGAACTCCTTCCACCACTAATCTCCTAGTGGCTTCGGGGGTGATCCCAACAATGTGAGGATAATTCAGGAGTTACCCGTCAGCCCGTGCTTTCCCGGTTGGCTCAAGAATTACCCTCGGGCCCACGTGCAATCATGTACTCGCCAAACATGCTTGAACATCATGACAATCGATACATTCTTGCTTGAAATATTTATCACTTTGAAAACGTTTATAAGTATTATAGGTTTTGGCCGAAAACTTACACATAAGGGTTATAGGGTTCGTTTTACCAAAACAAAACCTCACCTTTCTTGCAAAATAAAATAAAGTAGCGTTCTAAGGAGCTTGCTCCCCGTCCACGCCCTCGTGACCTGTGCAAATACGACATATGAACATGAGACATGGACTAAAATGGCCAAAATATGACGAACGGCGAAAATGTGTCGAGACGACCTCGAAAATGCAATGTGGTATTATAACTTTTCGTTTCACATCATATTAACACATATTATAGCAATTCGGGGTCAAAGAAGTCGTTGGATCGAGGGGTCAAAATCGTAATTTTATGCAGTGAATTTTGTTCTGTCAGCCCCTTGGGAACGGCCGTTCCAGGCTTCCTTTGAAAACTGGGAACGGTCGTTCCCGTTGCCCAGAAAAACGCGGCAACGTTTTCAATTTTAAAAGCGCGCCTTTGAGCTGGGAACGGCCCTTCCGGCGCAAGGCCAAAAATGGGAACGGCCGTTCCCATGCTCGGCCGCCCCTTTATTTGAAAAGAAATGGGAACGCCCGTTCCCACCAAGCTTTGAGGCTGGGAACGGTCGTTCCCAGTTCCTGCAACTGAAAAACAGAGCAGAAACAGGGGAAGCTCTCGGGAAGAAAGCAACAAAGCTACAAAAATCCATTTTTGAACCCCAAAAGCTATAATCTATGGAAATATGATGCATACACATTCAAGAAGTGATAATATAACACTTAGACACTTAAACCATAAGATAGCATCAAGAATTCATGCTTTCAAGTTCATGATCAACTTGATCATTCATGCCCAATATTCAAATTTTCAAGCTAAAATTCATGCAATAATTCATGAAATAATCACTCAATCATGTTTCCAATTCTAACTTAATCATCTAGCATAACCAACTCAAACCCTAGCCTAGGAAAATATGATCAAGAATCCTCAACTCATGCAACCAACCTTAATTATGGCAAGAAATGAAGAAAGTGGATGATGATGATGATGATCACTCCCAATTTTCTTGAAAGATTTCTTGAAATCTTGATGATTGATGAAAATTATCTTCTTCCCTTTTTTCCTTGGAATACCGAGAGAGATGAATATGCTTGGAAATTTTTGGGTAGAATTTGATCAAGAAAGAAGCTTGAGATGCTATAACGTTATATCCCTTTTTGAAATTTGTGAAACATGCTAATTTGTCAATTAATCCTTGAAGTCTCTAGGTTATGCAATAAGGCATGTAAAGTTTTGAGAAATGATCCATCATGCCCCTAAAATTTTATGCAATCGAATCCCTAATATTTTAGAAAGTATTTAACTAGGGACAATTTGGTAATTTATCACTCTCGGTAATTGATTTCATGCGAGAAAATATTTTCCGTGTCATGAAATAATATTTTGAATGATATGAAATCATATAATTGATATAAACAATGTTTCGTGAATTTTATGAAAATATGAAATGCCACGTAATATATTATGAATTAAAAGAAATAAAATAAAACCTACGCTCAAAACGCACACGTGGCGTGCTTACCTGATCATCCGGAAACCGGGCGTTACACAAGTTATATGGGACTCTTCAGAATTTCGAGTGACATCGTTCCCTTTTCTTTAAATCCTTATGATTTCATCTCATTCCTTTTTATTTAAGTCTTCGTATTATTATGAATTATAATTTCACAAAAATAAAGATAGTCCCATGACATCCAATTATCTCGTTACTGTGGAAAATTGGGTGATAATCTTTTTCCTTTTGTTTCAAGTTTGTTTTTTTCGGAAAAATGGTGAATTATGGTCTCTTAAAACAAGCTAATCATAAAAGCTAATTATTTTATGATGGCGAAGATTTATTTTGTGTTATATTCTAATATTTTTCATAGCAGATCTAAAGATAATTATTTGGACTATATGGGATAGCTATCTTTATGATTTAAGATACGGCGGGCCCTGTGACGCAGCGGCAATGCATGCCCCAACGCGATGGTAGCGACTAGAGGTGTAAACGGATAATAAACGGATCGAATGTATCATTACCATATCCTTATCCGTTTATGATTCGGACGGATACGGATAATATCCTTTTAAATCGAATTCGGATAATATCCTTTTTATGCGGATACAAGGCGGATTCGGACGGATTCGGATTTTAGACGGATTTTAAACTATTCAAAATTTGACATAAATTATTTAATTATATAACTTCGAATTTTTAATCAGATTATCAACTATTCATTTATAGATAAATTATTTTATAATTATATAACTTTGAATATATATATTTTAGACGAATAGAGAAATAATAAGTATATCTATATAGATCATTTTTATTTTTTAGCGAATGTATAATTTGGTGAAATTATAAATTTTATCATATAGTTAATTTGAAATATAATACTTTTATTGATAACATAATGTATGTTAATTATATTATCTCTATATGAATATTGAAGTGAACATATAAAACCTAAGGTTTTTCTTTAGTAAATGCGCTAAAAAATTTACTTAATACTAATAATCTATCATACATACACAATTGTGTGTATATATTTTAATATAATATATTATTTATCGAAAACGGATTACGGATAAATCGGATAATGGATATATCTAATGGATAATGAAACGGATCGGATGTTAAACGGATCGGATGTCTTTTTACCATATCCTTATCCATTTATAATTCGGATGTCTATAATCGGATACAGATAATATCCTCTTGAGACGGATTCGAATAATATCCTTTGTAAACGAATTCGGATGCGGACGGATATCGGATTTTCGAATATCCATTTACGGCCCTAGTAGCGACGACGAGGTTGTCAAAGAAGATAGGGACGAACACCTTTGCCCCTGACCAAACAAGAGAGATAATGTTGCTTTGAGGAATGTGCAAAGAATCTGATTTTGAAATTATTCAAGGACAAGCTAACCTTGATACCCGGTGACATCCTTTCTTTAGCTTAGCCCTTTTTATGAAATTATTGAATAATTATGGTAATCTCTAACCAATTGATGGCTCGGAAAAATTCAGGAGTTATTTTAAATATTTATTTAAATAACTCTAGAGTACTATCTTGATAATTTTGCGTAATGATTCTAAATGATGATTTTAGCAGCTTCAATTTTTGATCTCCAAGAAATTGTCCCATTCCTAGTAGGATTACTCTGTTTTATTGATGATTTATTTCAAATGTCGAGAAATTATCTTCATAATTTAATATATGATATTTTAGAGTATATTACATCTATGAAATCTTTGTAGGAATTATTTGTCCGCCAAATTCTGGGCAGAGAAAGTGTTTTGCAAATGTAGGAAAGAGATTTCGCAGGAAAAAGAATACGTGATAGATTCGCAACACAATTCTAATTCACATGGGTGGAGTATAGTTGTAACACCCCCGGAGCGAAGGGTGCCACATCCCCCGCACTAAGGTCTAACACGAGTAACGAAATAGGGAGTTCGCACCTGTATCAAACCATAGCGAACGGGAGACACACAAAACTCACATCTTCTCTAGGCGGCCTAGACCCTCAAAAACTACGCAAAATAAAATCAGAGTAGCGGAAGCAATTCATATCCAACATAATTCCCAAGATAACATATATACATAATCAAAAGGGGGAGGGTCAAGTACAAGCTAGATCATATACAAAATATACAATGTCGTCACGGCCAAAATAGCATAAGTGTATTCATAAAACATGATCCAGAACACATAAGCAAAAGGGGAAGTAATCCACTACGATGCATGCGGACTCAAGCTATACCACAAGTAAACCCAAAAGACACTTGCCGCCTAGCTTGACTCGGAAGAACCTGCAAACTCAAAAGAAAGGGAAAAGGGGAAAACAACAACGAGGGTTAGTCCTAGTGACTAGTGAGGGGGCTAACTCACGCACCCGATATATATATAGAGCAAAGTAATTAAGTAAAACGAAAGGATCCGCGAACCGAGAGTGGTTTTTGCAAGCCAAAGTAGTTCCCATGATATAGATATACATAGGTTAAAGGAAAGGTAAAAAGGCCAAAAGCCAAACTCCAAGTTTTAGGTGATTTAAGAATCCACTCTCGTTCCATAGATCATACAAAGCTAAACCAACTCGGCGAGTACGAGTCTGTAACATCCCGATCGTTCGAATTATAAGGTATGTCACCTTTTAACTTTTATGTGTTTAATTAAGTGATTTTATATTTTTCGTGGCCCTATTTTAAACTCTTTTAGAGTTTAGGGCCCTTTTTGTAATTTTCTCCTTTTAGGGGGTTTTTCCGGTCACTTCTCGTTCGGTTGAGATTTTGACTTCTTTGACCCCTTCAACGCGTCCGGGGCGGCGAAACGAGTCCGTAGACTCTAAGTTTGCCCAATTCGGATGTCGTTAGCTCGTTCGTTCGATCGTTTTTGCGTACGAGGACCCGAGATATATACTCGGATTCCCTCGTTTTGCATGCCATTTTCAGCAGCTCGAGCCGCATCGTCTTCTTCCTCGCGCAGAGCACTATTCACACAATGAAGGTGCAATTTCACACACATGCTCGTTCTCCCTCGTTTCTCGACGGAATTCGACGAATCAATAGTGGAAATTCATCAGCTCGACGAGCCCGTCACAACCGTACCAAGATCGTGGCCAACCGAAGACCGACGGCGGCGCATCGGCGGCCTGAAGGTGGCGGGTGGCGCCACCACTTCGCCGCCGGTGTTCCGGCGAGTTTCGCGAGCGGAGCTTGACCCTACCTTACGTTTTTGGACCTTCCCGTTCCATTTCCGGCCTCCGTTCAGCACGAAAACCACCGCAAGTGGTGGTTCTGGCGAGGCAACAGCGGCAAAAACTTCGGCAGCAATTTCGGCCCTTTTCCCGGCCGGTTTTGGTGGTGGTCGCTTCACGAAAGTTGCTTGGAATGACGAAACGTAGTGGATGGCATCGGCGGCGTTCCAAGAACCGGCCGTTGGCGGCGGACCGGCGGTGAACCGGTGGTGAACCGGCGGGTCTGAACCGGTTACTGTTCCGATGATTTTTCCGGCGATTTGACTTGGGGCTTTCGTAGGGCTCGTTACAAGCTTTCCAACGGTATGCCCGAATTTCATTTTCGTTTTGCGGTTTGCAGTTAATTCCAGTTTCCGTCGTTGGGATTTGGTTCGGTTTTTCTTCAACGAAGTCCCGTGTGTTTAGCTTTTTCTGAAATTGGTTGGGGGCTTTTATTGAGTAGGCTGAGGCGTACGTTTCTGTCCTTCCGGGGATTTTTCCGACCACCGGAGGAGGTGTTCCGGTGACGGCCGGTGGCTGTTCGGCCGACTACGGTGGCGGCATTCCGACGACTTTCGGACAGTAGGTCTGTTTCGTTGTGGTGAGTCCAACGCCACTTTCCGTTCGTCAATCGGATGTCCGGTTGATTTTATATGAATTTTTTTTGAAGTGGTTGTATTTACTTTTGTTAATTGTTTGTAATTGTCAATTAATTACTGTAAGCGTGAATTACTGATTGAATTGTGCTCCAATGTGTATGAAAACTTGTATGAATTATAATTTGATATATTTGGATAATTTGATTTGTAAATTGAACCCCCGACTTGTTGATTTTGCTACTTGGTTAGTCTAGAGGGGGTGTTTGCGTAATTTTTGAAAAAGTGGGAATTTGTTTGATTTGAATTAATAGACCTTAGTAATGAAATCTAAAATGTAATATATGAATTGAATATGTAACGTATGAATTTAATGAACTTAGTTTGATTAGAATTTGACTTATATGAAATATGAACCTTGAATGATTAAATAACTTGCTTTGAATTTGTATAAGACTTCGTGAGGTTTAAATAAATTAGAAGCATGCTACAGTGATTGCTTGACTTATTAATACTTGGAAATTTGTATGAAATGCGATATGAATTGTCTGAACTTTGTTAATTGAATTTGTTAGGTATTAAATGAATTGATATGAAATGATATGAAGTGCTTTGCCTTTAATTTTGTTACTTGCATTAATTATGCACATGAACATGCCTTAATGTTTTGTTTCGCATATAATTTATATAAATTTGAACCTTGCTGATGTGATTGCATTTATTAAGTGTTTGAGCATATGCCGTACGTCCCTATGTGGTTGTCTGCTTGAGTCTGAGTTCCGTGTTGTGTTTGTGTGTTCAGTTGGTACAGGTGCACCCGGGGTGGTGACTTGAGGTCGTGCAGGTTCCGGGGTGGACCTTCTGCTTTGTATTTGGCTCCGTTTGGTGTAAGGTGAGGTTTTAGGATTTTTGTTTTAGTTACAGCGACCTACAACATTCTGTGCTCGTTTTCAAGCCTGCATGCGATTATTCTATTATATTTATATAATAGATATGTGTTTGTATGATATGTTTATGAATTTGTCATACGATTAAAGGTTTTCGAACTGTATATGTATGAGCATATGTAAGCTTGAAATATTTTGCAACGAGACTGTGCTCCAAACCGTGTGTCTTCATACCAGCTGCGGATTAGGATGACACGGAGAGGTACGTTTATAGCATATGCTAAGTTGCAAGGTATGGTATGCTCCGATAAGGTACGTAAGTATGATTTTGATTCGATATGATAAGTTTGATATGTAGCGAGTTATGATATGATCTGTCTGATATGCTCTGTTTTGATATGTTGGGCCCCGAGACGTGGGTAAGGGGGACCCGGGACGACCATGGGGCCGCCGGTTATGACCCCTGTGCACGTTCTCATTTGAGATATTCACGTGCGACCTAGGGAGGTTGGGAAGGCGTGGTATCTTGAGCCCTCGGTGGATAACCGGGGAAGGCACAGTGTGGGTTCGCTACCCCGTGTGTGTTTGTATCTGTATGAGTAGTGAGGGTTTGCTCCCCGAACTACATGGTGTTGGGGTTGGATTGTTTATGATATTTGTTTGTTTTCTGTTATGATACGTTTGATTCGATATGGAAGTAAGGTGGGAGACCCGTACTCGCCGGGTATATGATTATGATCTGTTATGTTGATTATGAAACGGGATAGGAGCTTTCTCTTTTAATAAAACGTGAGTTTGCTCAGTTTGTTAAGTTATGAATAAGATACGTATAAGTTTGATAAGTTAAGATATGTATAAGTTTGATTTGATAGGATATGTGTAAGTTCGATTTGAAAATGGTTTTGGTATGCAAAACCCTACTCCCGGTTCATAATCTCTCTTTTGATACGTGCTCTGCTCCTTATTATGTATAGTGTGTGTGAGTTCAGCCCCCTCGCTCAGTCAGTGGACTGACCCTCGCCCCACCTATGTTTTTAGTTTGCAGGTGCAAGTTGTTGGAGTTCGAGCTAGGCGGCTTTGAGTCGGGTCTGTCGAGTCTGTGTCTGTCCGTTTGATTTTGTTAATTACTTTGTTCCGATTTATGTATGAAAATTATGTATATAGTATGTTCTGTACAAGTTTTTGTTAGTTCATATTTTGCATCGCTTCCGCATTCGAGTTTTGCTTATTTTACTTGTACAGGGTTTAGTTACCACCTAGCTTTGGTTGGTTTTTCGTTTGTCACCCGTTCGCTGTGACTTGGTGCGTGTGCGGACTTTCCATTTCGTACCACGTGTCGGGTCATAGTGTGGGGGTGTGGTGCCCCACCGCTTGGGGTGCTACAGAGTCACACACATCCCAACTTCCATATACGAAGAACAAAGCAAAACAAAACAAATCAGAATCCATCCCCAACACCGGATGATAGAAAGGTTGATCGGCCCTAACTATGCACATACACAGACGAGACAAGGTTTAATCATGACCTTGAAACCTTCGGCGGTTGCCTCCGCCGGCTTAAGAGAAACACCCTTTCTCGATCCTCCCAAGGTTGGGTGAGACTCTCAAATGGAGGTGTTGATGGAAGAGCTCGGAGACCCCTCGGCAGTCCCGAGATTACCATACCACACTCCGGGGCCCAAACAGATCACGAAATCACACATATATAACTTAAAGCTTATCTTTCAAAGCCACATCTCGCTTACACACACACACTTGTACAAAGCTAAACTTTTACAAACGAAGGTAAAATAGCTACATACTTATACAAAGCGTTTTCAAACTCTGATAACAAATGGGACAATCCCACAACATATGTATCATACACATATTTACCATATATTATACGTATTCGCATGCGAGGTTTCAAATCAAATAGGGTCATAGGTCGAATAGCTAAAAGAACAAAAACCTCACCTTGTCAACGGACGCAGTGGAGATAAAAGTGTGACAACCGGACACCTACGGAGCAAGCTCGTCCTCAACAGGAAGATCCTCTGAACAAGACTAGCAACAAGGAACACTCTTAGACTCAATATGAACCACATTGACGCTCGGTCCATGCATATGTATGCTTATGATGCAAATGATATGAAATAAATCCACATTAGGTTATTTACAAGCAAACATTGCACATAGGAACATATATCATAAACGAGGACATAAATCAAGTCACAAATTCATAACATAAGGCTTAACACATCATATAACAAGTTAATCATGAATACACATCAAAAACGAGGCAAGAAAGATCAACAAGAAGCAACGAAAAGGCGAAAGAAATCTCCTCGGATGCCACCCTGTTGGACACGGTCGTGTCAGAAATACAAAGGGGATGGACACGGCCGTGTCAGGCAAATAAATTTGAAAAAAATAACATTTTCGAGACCTCAACACGGCCGTGTCAGGCGTTCGGGCTGGACAAATATTTTAGCACAGCAACACCGAAAATGAAGGTAAAAACAGGGGATTTTCGGTTCTTGCTTCAAGGAGACTCTTATGCCAACCAAAACACATACAACATGCATCAAAATAACACCAATTCATCAACATTTCATGCCATACAAGTAGCAATAACTTCAGCCACAAAAATACAAGCAGACAAGGCAAGAATGGGAAGAAATGCATCAAGCTATAACTCTAAATTCTCAAGCACTCATTAATGGCAAAGCATTCATACCTCAACTACCAAGAGAGAATATGCAATAAATACCAACACCTACTATTCACATGCTTGCTCTATCTCATGAATCAACCATGGAAACCAACTCAAGATCACATAAAAGAGAGAAGAGGGAGTGTAGATTACCACCATGAACTTACCTTTCAAATTTGAGAAGCTAAGGTGGTGATTTGAGCTCAAAAATCACAAAATGGCCAAAAGGGTTCTTCTCCTCCTTCCTTTGCTTGAGTTGATCGGTTCTTGTGGGAGAGAGAGGAAATGGATCGGTATTCTTGGGGTTAAGGACTGAAAGGGGTGTTAACTCAAGGAATAACTCATGGTTAAGGGTTGGTTAAGTTTAGAGTGGGGTCCATAAGTCTAAATTAGGTCAAAAGGTAACTCTTAAGCAAAAGGGGCTCGTTTCGATTGAAATTCGAGGGTCTTAATGAACTTAGAAAAGTGTGAGTCTTGTCCCATTGAACCCGAATCGTCGAAACGAGTTCAACGGAGGTGACGGAATTCGAATCCGAATTCCCGAGCTCAAGATACGCGTCCCGGAACCCAAGGTGCGCTAAATGCTCTTTAGCCTCCTTTAGGTCCCGTCTCCAAAACAAACCCAAAAAGGCAATCAAAACAAATACCAAAACATATAACGAGCATATAAACTAGTCCATGAAGCATATAATTAACACATATCACAAATTCACAAAAATCAGAATTAAATACGGATCCAAAACGAACAAAATAGACAGCGAGGAAGTTAAACGCTTAAACAATTAAATCTACGTTAGCAATTAAATATCACATGATCACTTAAAGTAATAATTAAATAGCGCACACAATAGGTTACCTGAAAGTCTGATCAGTCGGGATGTTACAGTAGTGAAGCAGACTAGCAAAAGAAGCAGGACGACACCACGAGCAGGAAATATATTAGACAAAGTTGGAAAGAGCAGCCCTGAGGAAAAAAGAGGAAAGATATTGGACAAAGCTGGAAGGAGCAGAGAGATTACAATAAGCTGGAAAGTTTAAAAATTATCAAAGAGGTCAGAAAAGGCACCCTCAAGACACGAAGCAGAAAGTAAAGCAAGCCTCGGGTATGGGTTCAACGGTTGTACTCTGTAGTTAAAAGTGGGTCCGACCACATCCCTAAATAATAGGAATCAGCTTAAGTGACTGATGTGGGCCTATGACAAGCCCATAAGAATAGAGTTTATGTAACCCTAATTCTATCCTATATATACAGGGTTTTCCTGTGAGATAAAATATACACGATATACAACATACTCAGATAATAGATCTCTCTTACGTAGTCCATCATCCGGAGAATAAGGATTTTGGGCGTGGAAACACGGTGACTCTAGTAGCCACCTTAAAAGATTACAGTCAAGGTTGCAGTGGGCGTAAAGCGACAATCGAATCCGAATTTGCTTCCGCAAAAAGGTTAGTCCGATTACATGTTCCTACAGTGGTATCAAAGCCTAAATTATTCATTTTATGTCTCTGTTACCAAGACTGTAAATGATCAAGATTATTTGTTAATCGTGTTCATATGATTATGCTTAAGATTATTTGTTAATCGTTTTTCATAAGATTATTTGTTATTCATGAGATTAATAGTGCTTTTCCTACCCTATTTTTGAGATTATGTGTTAATCCTTACGATATTTTTGTAATATGTTAGAGATACTATTAGCATTTTTGTAATCTGTTAGAGATACTATTAGCATGCGTTAATATGTAAATCTGATAATTATTTGTTAATTAATATGCATGCCTATTACTATTGCTTTAATAATTATCTGTTAATTATTCAGCCAATTGTGGAGCATGTTGATTGTGTTAATTATCTGTTAATTAATACTATGCTAATTATATGTTAATTATTCAGCATGTTTAGTATCTATTATCAGTTATTTCCTCCAGAATGTTCATCAAAATTTAGTAAAACCTAGTTTAGCAAAATTACTGTTAGTTGTCACTGCCGCCGCTTTCGTAGCGGCGGAAACCTAACACCACCGTCGCCGCCTCTGTGGTGGCGGATCCCAGCCACACCGCCTCTGTGGCGGTGGATCTCCACCCACGACCACCTCGCGGAACCAACAACCCCAACTAATCAGATACTAAATAGAGAAAGGGGAAGAAATTGAAACCCCTGCCGCCGCCTCTGTGGTGGCGGATCACCTCCTTCCCACCACGGCTGCTAGACGATGTGGGTTGGGCGAACGCAAGACTCGACGGGGTTATGCTCATTGGCAACGGACTGAGACGGGACGCATAGGAAATTCGGATCCAAAGTTTTCTCGGCGAGTCGAAGAATGTGGCTGATGATGTAGAAACTTGTAAAGAGGTTTAAACACCAATCACTTTAGAATTTGTGGATGAAAGGGAAAGACCATCACAGGCGAGGGAGCCTCAGGAACTGGGTTTCCTTTTGAACGTGGGCTCTTCCAGCTAGGATAACACCGGGAATGTAAAATGTGGTGGAAATACAACCGTGTTAAAGGTAGTATGTAGCTCTAAAAGATGCAGATCAATGGAGGAGTATATCAGTCCAATGTGTGTGTGTGTTTTTTTTGTGGAGAAGATGACTTCGGGGAGAGAGCATGTATTCTCTCCTATTTATATGTTAGGGGTGGGGGTAAATGGGTAAATTGACCGAGTGGTCCCAAACCTGTGTTGCCCTAACACGTGGCGGCCTGTGAGGGTATGAGAGTGGCGTTTCTGAGAATGAGGCGGCATGTCAGGTGTAGGGTGCACACCACCTTTGTGTCAGAGGTTGCTGGTGAGGGTCGCGTGTGAGGAAGGCCCAAGGTCCCCTCTGTTATGGTACGGATCCATCGCATTGGGGTAGGATCTTGTACGAGCGCTGGCGACGCTCGAAAGGCGTACGGATGGGCCCCTCACGGCAGATGACCCTTGAGCGCCAAGATCCCGAGCATCGTGAATGGGGCCCTCTCATGGGTGCTTCCCTGTGCAGGGCGACCCTGAGGGTCGGGACGCGATCGTCAGGCTAGTCGGCCAAAACCCTTTACCTGAATGGTTGGTCGAGGCTCATGGGCCTGTTCTAGCAAGCGATGGAGTAGGCTGGGGTGACCCTGCGAGCCTATCAAAGCGAGCGTCCAGTTCCTCTATCGTCAAATATCGACACGTGGACTAATTTGAACGCAGTTTTTATGCCTCATCATTTTGCCCCCCAAATTCTGTAGTATCGCTCGAGCATACTGTAGAATTTTCAAGATAATGGAGCCTTGAATTTTTGAATATCCGAGGGTCAAGCCATTGCTAGAGAAATGACCGCTTGACTTCTGTAACGGACACAGTCTGACATCGTATTAATTGAAGTCATGTCCGCATTTAATGCTGAGTGGGAACGTGGGCGCGTGCACTCCGGGAGACGTGAGGCGGTTAGCAAAAGTTGGGGGATTTCCTAGGCAGGAAATGATTGCGTTTTGAATTTTCAGCCCTAATCAATGTAAATTCTCTCCTATAAATATGGATTTACAGAATATTGGGACCTCTTTCACGCATTCCGTCTTCTTCAAGCATATACGCAGCAACAAATTTCTACAACTCTTACCGATTCCGGCGAGTTTCTGTTCTCCAAACTCTAGGTAAAAATCCGTAAACCCTTATTTTCCTTACTAACTTTAGATTTAGGTTGTGCGCGAGTGATCTTTCTAAGTGTGGAATCCTTTCTACCGTTGAATCCATCCCAGAATCTTTCTTCTCCACGGAGTCTTTTGCGTAAAGCTTCATCTCCAATAACCAGAACCCAGATATGGCAGACCATAATGCAAATGCTTATGTAAGGGAAATAGATGAGATGTCAGTGGGGAGCTCCTCCCCTTATGGTAACGTTCCCACAGCGGTCCCCCTGACCAGAGCTTCTTCAGGCGATGAGATTCCAACCGCCATTCCAGTGGCTAGGGTTCCGGCTGAAGCTGGGGACGAAGATGTCCATGCCTCCGTTCAAGGGATGAACGAGCGAGCTCCTGGAGGGGTAGATGATTTGTTTGAGGAGATGGGTAACATTATGGAAATGCAGAGGCAGGGAGAGAGGGTGCTCCCTGTGCTTAACAGCGCTATGAGGCCCCAAGATTATAGGATTACAGTGGTAATGGTGGCCCCCGAGGGTGGTGCAGGGCTATCCGAGCGTCAATTTGAGGCTGAACCCTCCAGAAGGCGTCAAAGAAGGGGAAAGGAGCCGGCCACGCGAGTAAGGCAAGATAACCTTCACCAAACCGACAGATCCCCTGATGAAATTGAGAGTATTTTGACGCTCGACGATTTGGAGGAGTTGAGGGCGAAAGTGTATTGGGATGAAGCAGTATATCCCATGCGACTCCCCGAGGAAGGAGAGAGGGCCAACCGACCGCCGCTTGGAATGATGACGGTCTACTGGGACGCGATCTTGGCCGGGGGCCTGAGGTTTCCCATCTCGCCTGCCGTTGCCACCATCTGTCACCACTTGGCGCTTTGCCCTTCACAAATTTTGCCGAACGACATAGCCCTAATCAACACTTTTATAATCATGATGAAAGCTCTGGGCCACTAACCCTCGATCGCCAACTTTGACAGTTTAATACAAGTGGCCCGCTCAATACGCTCGTCCCCTACAGATGGGTTCTACTACGCCCAGGCCAAATCGGGCTATAAGATGATAGATTCTCCCTCCACCTCCTATGGCGAGCATTGGAAAGAGAAATATTTTTTCGTGGGGGCTCCAGGGGAATTTTTGGGGTTCATCGTCAGTGGTTGATACATGGCGAGGGGCCCCTGGTCAGGGAGAGGGTGAGGAATAAGGCTTTTGAGGACTGGGCAAAGGGATTAGCCCTCGTAATGAGGTGTGAGAAGAAATGGATCAAGGCTGAGGTCTTGATGAAGAACGAGGGAGTGCTGTTTCGTTATGGCTTGTCTTGCCCCCCAGATATGATAATCAACCCTCCTGCTGACATCATGACCCTCGATGGTTAGATTCTAGGAACTAACTGCTCTAACTTTTAGAATAGTCTTCTAACTTGGTGTGATTGTTATACTCTTGTATCTGTGATCTAAACAGCCAATCTTTGACGCTCGTGTCTTCTTACTTGCAGGTGTCCGAATTTTATCCCTAGGTATGAATGCAGAGGCTCTTTCTCGCATGCTTGGCACTCAGGGACCTGGCACTAACCCTCAGCAACAACAGCAACAACAGCGGGAACGGCCCCCAAATGCCCCGAGGGGTAGAGACATCCGGTGCAGGCAAGGGCGAGCCGACGGGGGAAGGGACGTCGGAAGCGAGGCCCCCCGCCATGGGCCCCGTTGAGGATCTTACGACAGGTGGCGCTCGGGGGGCTACTCCGCCCCCAGCTGCTCCCGAGGGACCCATAGCGCTCAGCTCCAGCACTTCCCGCAATTGGTCTGGGGAGTTGGTCCGCTTCCACGAAGCGGTCAGGGCCGAGCGCCAAGGGAAAAGAAAGAGGATGCCGGACTCTATCCCAATCTCCGGCAAGGGAAAAGAGGTGGTTGTAGGCCACCGGGGCGAGGGCGGCGATACTTCTTCCTCTGAGGACGAGGATTTCTGGAAGATAGGCTGTCGGGGAGACGCTCGGTACAAGCGCCAACGACAGGATGGTCCTGTCCTATTGAAGAAGAGCGCGTTTTCCGTCAACATGGTCTCGGACATCGTTGGAAGGCTCCAGTTCTCCGCTGACCATGATAAATTAAATGAGCATGATGCCACTCGGGTCGCGGACGACGCATGCCACGTCCTCCTGACGGTTAGCCTTTGATTCCTTTTGTAAAATTCTCATTTTTTCCATCTTTATTCTAATAGTGACTCTCACTTGTGGTTTCCCAGGAAGTAATCCCAAGGCTAAAGAATTTGCAGGGTCGAGCGCAGGCCTACTCCAATCATAAGGCCAAATACAAGAAATTGCTGCGAGTCTCTGACCCCGGCCAACTGCAAGAGGATTACAATGACGTCCACGCTCAACTGACCAGCGCCAACCTGGAGAGGGACCGATTGAAGGAGGACCTGAGGAAGTCTGATGACGCTTACCTAGCTCTTGACGAGCGTCATAGGAAGTTGAAGGAGGAGCGTGACCAACTGAGGCTCCAAAACGGGGAACTGGGCATGCAGCTAGCGGAAAGCACCCGCAAAAATGAGGAGGCTAAGAAGGCCCTCGCGGACCTGCAGGGGAAAGTGGAAGGTCTGGCTGCGAAGGTTTCTTGGGACGCAGTAATGAAGTTCGTATGCTCCAAAGCCTTCGTGTTCGCAGCCAATATCCACTGCTTCGACAATGCCCGGCGCTTCTTCCGTAAGGCGATTGGGCAAATGGTGAAGTTAGGGCTGGCTCCTGAGAGCGCTCGGACCGACGAGCGCCTGCGCATGGACTTAGACGAGAACTGCGAGCCCATGGTCCAAGACGAGGATCCTTCCGAGAGCCTGGCAGATTCGGAGTACAAGTACCTTGTGACGATGCTCCACCGAGAGTTCATAGCTGCCAACACTCGGGGTCCTGAGCCTCTCCAGATAGAAGACGAGGGTACCATCATTGAAGCGTTGGATGAAGAGGAACTTGGGGAGGCCCAGACTTCTGACGCCCATGTGTTGGCCCCCGTTCCCCTGGCGACCGCCCTTCCAGAGCCCGACGACCAAGCCCAGTGATAATCCTCCAGCTTTCATTTCCTAATCATGCCTGTTAAACTTCCCTTTTTGCTTATGAACATTTAGTGTCTGTATTTATTCCTTAAGATTTCTTCAGCACATTTGGATTTCTTTATGCTTTTCCTCGTATACTTGGACCTTTTCTCTTACTGCCTGGATGTTTGTGTATTTTCTTCTGTTTTTTACATATTGATGGCGGTGGTTTTATCGCGCTCGACGTTTGTGCATTTGTCTTTCTTGTTTGAGTGTTTGTGATGAATGTGTGTGCGCACGAGGGTGTTTTCTTCGAAGGTTCCCTGGCGTTTATCACAATACGCCATCAGTTTAGAATTTGGTTGCGTCTAGTGACTTGAGAGATGCAAGTATGGGCGCGAGGGTATTCTCTACGGGGGTTCCCTGGCCATATTCAAGGTGAGGCTCGAATTTGAACTTAGGAAATCTCTGTGGATTTGACTAAGTATTGGCCAAACAATGTACACCTCCATCCTGAACGTTTCAGTGAACTGTACGTACCTAGAAACCAACAGTAGGATTTGCTGAGTATGGGATCCAAGCGAGCGTAAACGTAGGGTTTGCGCCGTTCTGAGGGACCCACGAAAGGATAGGTTTGGGGTCCACTTATTTTACGAGCGTGCTCTTACCTGACAAGCTGAGGGTCTTTGGGGGTTTACGAGCTCGAACTGGCGTGGTGGGCACCCAGTTGGCGTAAATTAAGCATTTAGCATCCCACCTTTTGACACGCTCACTCTTAGGATTTATACACTTATGAATTGTCAAACTGTTTAGTGTGGAGAGTCCTCAACACACGGATAGCATTGCTTTGAAACAATTAGGGGTATTACTTTAGCCATTCGATGTGGAGGATGCTCGACACGGACCAGGCCTTCGGTTGCCCGAGTCATTAACCAAAAGGGAAGCAAATAAATGACATAACAAAAGAATTAAATACTTACTGTTATACTTGCAATTTTCAAAATGATTACAACATGCTTTCTGTCAAAAGAAAGTACCCCATGCCGCAAACGGGCAATTACAAAGGCAGACGTTTACACATAGAACCTTCTGAGGTTGCACGCGTTCCACGGCCTCGGGAGACGCTCGCCTTGCAAAGTCTTTAGCAAGTAGGTGTTGTTTGCTCATACTTTGACAACTTTGAAGGGGCTTTCCCAATTGGGATCCAACTTACCCACGTGTTTAGAAACCTCAACTTTTTTGAGGACCAAGTCCCCCAGTTGGAAAGCCCTTTCTCTGACTCGTTTGTTGTACTGGTGGGCTACGGTCGCTTTGTACTTATAGATTCGAGCCCAAGCAGCATCCCTCCTTTCGTCTAGCAAATCCAATTCGAACGCTCGGTTGGCTTCATTGGTAGCATGCTCGAAAAAGGCAACGCGGGCAGATTCTTGCGAAATCTCCGCAGGTATCATAGCCTCGGAGCCATAAACGAAGGAATAGGGGGTTTCTCCTGTCGCCGCTCGTGGGGTAGTACGGTACGCCCACAGGGCTCCTTGAAGTTCTTCAGCCCATTCGCCCTTCTTGCTTTCGAGCATCGTCTTCAGATGCTGGAGTATGGTTCTATTGGTTACCTCCGCTTGACCGTTGGCCTGAGGGTGGCCCACGGAAGTGAAACGTTGCTCATTCCCAAGTTCGTAGCACCAATCCCGCGTGTCAGCGGCAATGAATTGGGATCCATTATCCGAGATGATTACCCTCGGGATGCCGTACCTGCAAATGATGTTCTTCCAAATGAAGTCCCTTACAACTTTGAACGTTATCTTCGCGACCGCCTCAGCCTCTGCCCATTTGGTGAAATAATCCACTGCGAGGATCACGAATTTCTTCTGCCCGATCGCCATGGGCAGGGGCCCGACTATGTCAATTCCCCACTGGTCAAAAGGCCAAGAAACGTCAATAGGTATCATCTGGCGAGCTGGTAGTTGAGGAGTGTTGGAGTGAAATTGACATTTGGGACATTTCTTAGAGTAGGCGAGGGCATCCTGTAACACCGATGGCCAATAGAACCCACTCCTCAATACCTTCTTGGCCAGTATACGACCGCCCGAGTGGTTCCCACAACTTCCACTGTGCACATGTTCTAAAACTTCCTTGGCCTGCGAGGGTCTCAAGCATCTCAACGGTGGGCCCTGGAAGGACCGCTTGAATAATCGACCCTCGGCGTCCAATGAAAAGCGAGGGGCCTTGTTTCTGATTTTCCGAGCCTCAACTTTGTCGCTTGGGCTGGTTCCATCCTGGAGGAATCTGATAATTTCGTCGAGCCAACAAGGCTCGGAGGGGTCAATCGTATTCACCTCCTTCGAAGGTTTGCCTCTACTTATCAGCGGCTCCTCCGTTCTAAGAAATGTAACAGTGCAGTCGTAAAACCCATCCAGGGTGGATGCGAACTTTGAGAGAGCATCAGCACGTTCGTTTTCTGCCCTTGGGACCTATAAAAGGTGGAATTCCTTGAACTTGGCTATCACCTCCTTAGCGCTCGCCAGATACTGCACCATGGTAGCTTCTCGGGCCTCATAAGAACCGTCAATTTGACTCGCGATCAACTGCGAATCAACATATGCAGTGACCCGAGTGGCGCCATTTTGGAGTGCAATCCTGAGCCCCTGGATGAGGGCCTCATACTCAGCTTCGTTGTTGGTGACTTGGAACGCCAGCTTGATTGCATAGTCAACTTCAGCTCCGAGAGGGTCCCTGAGGGTCACCCCGGCTCCTCCCCCTTGTGAGGTCGAGGAGCCATCTGTGTGCAGAAGCCATAAACCATCTTCTGCTGAGGGCACGGTATCTAAGTTGAAACGTTCCACCAATAGGTCGGCCACGGCCTGAGCCTGTATCGTCGTGCGAGGCTCGAAGGTGATGTCGAATTGACTAAGTTCAATTGACCATTTAATTAATCTCCCTGAGACGTCCGGCTTTGTAAACACCTGTTTGAGGGGCTGATCTGTAAGCACCACAATGGAATGTGCTTGAAAATAAGGTCTTAGCCTCCGAGAGGCATTAACGAGCGCAAAAGCAAACTTCTCTATTTCCATGTATCTTTTCTCCGCTCCCTGTAGAGTCTTGCTTAAATAGTACACCGGCATATGCTTACGCTCGCGAATCGCTACGAGGATAGCGCTCGTTGGTTCTGAGGAAACTGACAGATAGACAAACAGGTTCTCCCCCGGATTAGGCTTGGTCAACAAAGGCGCGCTCGAAAGGTACTGCTTCGTGTCCTGCAAGGCTTTCTCACAGTCCTCACTCCAGGTAAAATTGCGAGCGTTACGCAAAATTTTAAAGAAGGGCAGATTCCTGTCCGCTGAGCGGGAGATGAACCTATTTAATGAAATGACCTTACCCACAAGCACCTGGACCTCTCTCAGATTGCGAGGGGAGGGTATGTCCAGGATTTCTTTAATCTTCTCTGGGTTTGCCTCTATGTCCCGTTAGCTGACCATATATCCCAGGAATTTGCCACCCCGCACGACAAATGTACATTTGGAAGGATTCAGTTTCATACCATAACGACGCAAGATGTTGAACGCTCGTTTAAGGTCTTCCAGATGAGAATACTGGCGTTCGCTTTTGACGATCATGTCGTCCACATACACTTCCATGGATTTTCCAATTTCACCCTCGAACATTCTGTTGACAAGGCGTTGGTATGTCGCTCCTGCATTTTTTAGCCCAAAGGGCATAACCTTGAAGCAATAAACACCCATATGGACTACGAACGCAGTTTTGGGACGATCCTCAAGAGCCATAAATATCTGATAATATCCTTAGAAAGCGTCCATCATGCTCATAAGTTCACACCCAGCGGTCGAATCCACCAATTGATCAATTCTAGGTAGTGGGTACGGATTCTTAGGACATGCCTTGTTGAGGTCCGTGAAGTCATTGCACATACGCCACTTGTTGGCGCTCTTCGGAACGAGCACCACATTGCAAAGTCATTCGGGATATAGAATTTCTTCTATGTACTGAGCGTCAAGCAGTTTATTGACTTCTGCCTCTATGACCTGCTTCGGGAACCCATGAACATCTCTCTTCTTTTGTTTTATAGGTTTGAAGACCGGATCCACGTTCAGCCTGTGGACAATAACGCTCGGATCTATGCCAGTGAGGTCGGAAGCTTTCCGAGCAAAGACATCAACATTTTCTAGCAAGAATTCAATCATCATAATCTGAGAGGGACCGTCGAGGCCGGAACCTATTTGCGTAGTCTTATCAGGATTCCCAGGCTCCAACTCGATGGTCAGAAAGCTCTCCGTAGGTTCTACCCGCACTTCAGGCCTCGGCTGTTCGAGTGCTCGTTTCTTGCCTGTAATTTTCTCGCTGGTATCTCCTGAGGGTATATGATCCTCGTCTTCCGAGGAGGAGTCCCCAACTGCTCCGAGGGGCGAATTCCCCACATCTACAGGTTTGCCTGCGGCCTTCCTTTTATTCTTCTTCCTGTAGAGTTTGGCCCTTTTGCGCTCGGGGCCATCTTCATCTAACTTGGGGAATTCAACAGACTTTTTGGTGGAGCCTGCTTGGGTAGGTTGCTTGGGCTTGTGGCTTCGAAGGGAAAGTATGTAGCACTCCCAAGCCTCCTTAACATTACACAGTACCTCTCCGGTACCCTCGGGGGTGGGAAACTTGACTTTCTGGTGATAGGTGGAAATTACAGCTTTGAAGTCGACGAGGGCTGGGCGCCCAATGATGATGTTGTGTGGCAGGTCCACTTCGACCACTACATAGAGAGCATTTAAAGTTTTTCGCTGTGGGGCGCGACCGAAAGAGGTGGCCAAGCGAATTTGTCCGCGAGGGACAATCTTGGAACCCCCAAAGCCGACGAGGGCTGTTCTGAGGGGTTCGAGCGGGATGTTTGTGATGTTCATTTTCTGAAACGTGGAGTAAGGCAAAACATTCACGGAGCTTCCACTATCAATTAAGACCCTCTTTACAATGTGGTTAAGAACATCTAAGCTAACCACCATGGGGCAGTCAGAGGTTTCACCGACCCCATGGGGTGTTACAATATGCCCTAAATCTTTCTCTGTGAAACCTACGCTCTCATCCTTTTTCGAGCGTGATGAGCTATCGATGGAAAGCACTAGCCTGGGCTGAGAAGATTTTTTATCGTAACTCCGAACGTAGCGACGTCGGGAAGCATTAGAATCGCCCCCCGAGGGTCCTCCGGCAATCATGTGGATGACCGCGAAGGGCTGGTTTTTCATGTCTGAGGTTTTCCCTTTGCCACGGTCACTTGGCTCGGGGTGATGGTGGCGTGGACTCCGTGAGCGTGAACGGCTTCTTCGTTGGGCACGTGCTCGCTCAGCGCAATGTTCATCATACCTCTCCAACACCTTTACGAACTCCTTCAGGTGCCCCCCAGCGATTAGCCTCTGAATCTCACCCTCAAGCTGACGACATTCGTTGGTGTCGTGCCCTTTCTGCTTGTGGAAAGCGCAGTACTTTCCCGAGCGCTTTTGGGCCTCAGTTTCTCTTAATTTTGGCGGCCTCTTGAAGAGTTTTTTATCTGCCATGGAATATACCTCCGCAATTGGGCGGTTGAGGGGAATGCGCTCAAACTTCCGTGGGGGAGAGGAATTTCGACCAGCGGGAATAGGGCTACGACGGCGGCCCCTGTTAGAATCCCCTCTATCCTCGGAGACTTTGCTGGGGCGAGGGGCTTTCGCCATTTTCTGGTCCCTCGCAATATACATATCTTTGAGGGTGAAGAAAGAGTCCGTTATTCCCCTAATCTCCATCAATGAGCGTGGTTTCTTCTTGGCCACCTCCTCCATGAACTCTTTAATGACGTAGTGCTTCATATTGATGGCTCCAAAGAGAACGTGCCTCAAGAAATCCATCGAGGGCTTTTCCACTAATAAGATTTTTGAAGGACCTGAGGGTCTCACTCGGCCCATGGACTAAGCTGTAGAGGGCCATCGCAGCTGGGGCTGGTGCCTTCAAGGAGTTGAAGTGGCTTATGAAGGCATCAGTCAGATCATGGTATCCTCGGATTGAGCGCGGAGGAAGCTTCTTGTACCAGTCCTGGGCCATTCCCACGAAGGAAGTGACAAACACCTTGGCCCAGTAGTTGATTGGATGATCGTATAAATGCATCAGGTGCACAAAGTGATCCAGATGTTCGACTGGATCTGTGGTCCCATCATACCTGTTGACGGACGTAGGGATTTTGCCCTTCCCTGCACGGTTCATCAAAACTTCCTCAATGAGGAGAGAATCGCCCGTCACGATTCTGTAATCCCTGTCTTCGGGATCTTCGGGGCTGGCTTCCCTTCGACGGTGAGAAATGGGGCTACGTGGTCTGCGAGTGTCTCTGGCCCAGGACCTCTCGCCCCCATCGCGGGAGACTTGAGACCGTGCTCGAGAGAGCTGTTCTACCACGTTCTGGAGCCCCCTAATCTGATCTTGCACCGCGGCAAGTTGAGGGTCACCGACGTTCCTGTGGCTCACTCTTTCTGTGGCCCTTGATTGGACTTCTTCATTATCCCTGGCCCTCTCATTTCCGCCGGGCTGCTGCTCTTGTTGGGCCCTCAGAGGGACCTCATTTTCCTGGATAGGTGGCGGGGGAGGTTGCTGGGCCCTCAACGCATTTTGCGCCATTGTCAGTGGGTGAGCCGGGAGCCCTCCAAGGGGTGGGGCCATTCGAGCGCCAACTCGTGAAGGGAAATAAGCCGCAGTGAAGTGTTCCCAGGCGTTCTGGACTGCCTGACCCTCACATTGCGCGTAGAGCGCCTGGAGTTGCTGAGTAGTAATCTGGGGCATTTCCACCCCTTGTATCTCCCTAGGCAGCGACAATGGGAGATTCAGTGTTCCTACCTGGTAGGGCTGGACCATAGGCATCATCCCGGGCACCATCCCAGGCTGTAAATAAGCGTATCCCTGTGGAGGCAGGGCCATAGGATACATGCCGGGATGGGAGGTTGGAGCATTGGGCCGGGAGATAGGAGGAGGAGGAATGGAACCAGCCCCAGCGTCGTTCCCCCCGGGAGGTTGTGTTGCAGCAGCTGCCTCTGTGTCTCCGGCGATTGGTGGGGGCGTACTTCCGGCGGGGGGAGGGTTTTCGACGTTTTGCACATTAACGGGAGGAGGAGCCCCCCTCTTGTCCACCGCGTCTGACCTTGTTGCGGTTGCCATAGTGAATGACGCCGGTGTTACTTTTCGACTAGCTTAAGAAGAATCTAACGAAGGTGAAGAGGACGATGGTTTCCCACAGACGGCGCCAAAAATGATGATGCAGAAACTTGTAAAGAGGTTTAAACACCAATCACTTTAGAATTTGTGGATGAAAGGGAAAGACCATCACAGGTCGGGGAGCCTCAGGAACTGGGTTTCCTTTTGAGCGTGGGCTCTTCCAGCTAGGATAACACCGGGAATGTAAAATGTGGTGGAAATACAACCGTGTTAAAGGTAGTATGTAGCTCTGAAAGATGCAGATTAATGGAGGAGTATATCAGTCCAATGTGTGTTTTTTTTTTTTTTTTGTGGAGAAGATGACTTGGGGGAGAGAGCATGTGTTCTCTCCTATTTATATGTTAGGGGTGGGGGTAAATGGGTGAATTGACCGAGTGGTCCCAAACCTGTGTTGCCCTAACATGTGGCGGCCTATGAGGGTATGAGAGTGACGTTTCTGAGAAGGAGGTGACATGTCAGGTGTAGGGTGCGCACCACCTTTGTGTCAGAGGTTGTTGGCGAGGGTCGCGTGTGAGGAAGGCCCAAGGTCCCCTCTGTTATGGTACGGATCCATCGCATTGGGGAAGGATCTTGTACGAGCGCTGGTGACACTCGAAAGGCGTACGGATGGGCCCCTCACGACAGATGACCCTTGAGCGCCAAGATCCCGAGCATCGTGAATGGGGCCCTCTCATGGGTGCTTCCCTGTGCAGGGTGACCCTGAGGGTCGGGACGCGATCGTCAGGCTAGTCGGCCAAAACCCTTTACCTGAATTGTTGGCCGAGGCTCATGGGCCTGTTCTAGCAAGCGATGGAGTAGGCTGGGGTGACCCCGCGAGCCTATCAAAGCGAGCGTCCAGTTCCTCTATCGTCAGATGTCGACACGTGGACGACTCTGATTTGAACGCAGTTTTTATGCCTCATCAGTGCCGTTGCCGTCACGAAGCCCAGGCGACAAGTGGTCGCGCTACAGCGGTGCTGCATCCACGAGGTTGAGACGTTCCCCCATTTTTGTGCCAGAAGTTTAAGGGAAACGAAGGTACTGGGCGGCGAGAGTGGGAAACTTTGCACTTTAGGTTTAGATTCATCCATTGAATGAGTGGGCTTATTTGGATATTATATTATTAAGTATAATATTAAATGGGTTTTTAGTGTAATTGGGCGTAGGTTTTTTAAATTTGTTTTAATCTGACCTAAAGCTTTCTTGTTGGGCTCATTATATTATTTAGTATAATATATGGTGGGCCTTTGGAAAATAGAGTCCTTCTTGGAATAATAGGTTTATGTTAATTGGGTTTTAACATTTAATGGCCTGACTCTTGAGTTTTCTTATTGAACGAACTTTTAGGCCCATTTTAATTAATATAAATGTGTTTTATATGTAAGTCCACAAGAATTAATATTATATAAATGTTTTTTGTATATAAGAAAGCCCATATGAATATGTATAAAAGTGTTATATATATATATATATTTAAGCCCATTTGGATTATCATATACATATGTTTTATGTAACGGTATGTCCAATCAAACTAATTGATATAAATACGTTTTATATAATTATATAATCTGTTTATATAATAATTTTAGTAAATTAGTTTCACTAAATTAAATTAGTTTTGTTTAAGCCCAACCGAATTGTTATATAAATACGTTTTATATAACACTAAGTCCTAGCGAACTAATTATATAAATATGTTATATATATAAGTCCATAACTACTAATTTATATAAATGTGTTTTATATAATATTATGTAATTTGTTTATATAATATTTTCTTTAGTAAATTAGTTTTACTAAATTAAATTAAATTAGTTTTTCTTATGTAAATACGCTTTCCACAATTGTTAAAATCATCAGTTGATTGTAATTTATCTTTGTGATAATTTAATGAATTACGTTAATTTGTTTAACAATAGTTCAGTATATGAATTCGTTTCATTTGGACTTATGGTAATTAAATTATTTGAAAATCCGGAATCATATTATATGAGATGATTATGAGCCTAGTGAAATTTTCGAACATGTAATGTGAATGAAGGAAATTCTTGTTAATTTAATTATTCAATTATGTGCCTAATAAACAGTCCTTTTCTTATATACTTAGAGACATGTCTTTGAAACGCTTGGCAACTAAAGCTTTAGAGAAACTCGATGGGTCGGACTATGATATTTGGCATAGAAAAATCAAGTACTACCTTCATGACTGCGAAGTAATGGACCCCTTAACTACTAGTAAGGTCGCGCCTACTGAGTCTATGAAAGGAAAACGTCCTTCTCAAACTAACGAACCAAAGGGTGGCGTGACCAAAGTAAGAAAACCTAAAGAAAGGAGCATGGCGAGTGTGAAGTGCTACAATTGTGGGAAGAAGGGTCACTTTGCTCGAGATTGCCCCGAACCAAAGAAGGAACCTACTTCCCATTCCCCTCTTGAACTATATGTTTGTGCACATGCATTAGTTGCTAATCATTTCCCAAATTGGATTGTAGATTCGGGAGCAAGCAAACATATAGTACAAGATCGAGCTGGTTTCGAAAGTTTCATCGTTATCCGGTGGGAACTCAAACAGTCATTTTAGGAAATGGCAGCGAGGAAGACGTCCTCGGCATAGGACATACCAGCTGAAGCTTCGTGGAGGAAATACGTTGTTTCTTCATGATCCTTTCTATGCACCGGGGGTGCGATTTTCTTTAATTTCAGTAGTTTTTGTAGCACCCGGAATGCCAGGCGCCACATCCCCCGCACCATAGCTCCAATCCACATATGAAACAGTCAATCCATACATAAACCGAAGCTACGGCGAACGGGAGACAATAAAAAAAAAACACAAGGCTAGGCGGGTACCCTCAATGAAAACCAAAACAACTCAAAGCAATGAAATAGCGGAAGCAAAAGCATTCAATACATATAGATACCATATTTACATATTTACTTATAGGTACCGACAAATCATACCATTACAATATCCATCCAAGTATAATTCAAGATTTACTACAAAATAACAAGTATCAACACAAGTACAATGTATGAAGGTGCAGTGCTAGACCCGAATAAAAGACACGAGACCCTAATTCCCGCCTAGCACAAACCTGCAAAACTGAAAAGTTGAGGTGTCAGTCCAAACGGACTGAGCGAGGGGTATAAATAAATATATGCGCACGTACATGCAAGTTATAATCTCGGGTAATAATTTTTGGAAATCAAACACAATTATTAGAGTAGAAGGTACTATCGCCCGAGGTTACAACTAATTCCATTTACCAATTAATTCAGTTCAATACAATCAATAGGTGGCCCGGCGAGTGAGGGCAATTCTCCAACCTTGCTCCGACCGTGTACAATCAATCAATTTGTTAGGTGATTAGGTGATCAAGCAATTATTTACTGTGCACAATTAGCAGTTTCAGTGACTCCTTCTTCCTCCGGGTGATGGTGGGATTGCAAGGCCCCACCATCCAATCAGTCTGGCCAGAGGGTACATGAATCCCTAAGCCCGGAACTCCTTCCTCCCCTAATCTCCTAGGGGGTTCAGGGGTCATCCCATTTGGTGAGGATAGCACTCGAGTTACCCGTCAGCCCATGCTTTCCCGGTTGGCTCGAGCCACTATCCTCGGGCCCACAGTGTAATTCAATACTCGCCCAATACAATCAATCAATTAATTTTGTCAAATCATTTGAAAGTCATAAAGTTCGCAAACTATAGATATATATATATATATTTTGGCCGAAATAGTCACATAGGGGTTGTAAGGGTTCTATTTATCTAGAATTTAAACCTCACCTGATCAAACCAACCAAAAAGAAGCAAGAGAGCACCCTACTGAGCGGGCTCCTCGAAACCGGTACCGTGATCTGTTCAACAACGACAAGTGTGAAATAAGACTCGACTCGAATGAACCAATTATGACGAACGGCAAAGTTATGCAATAATGATTTAATGAATGTCAAATACGAGCAAGATTGTCAATAAACCAAGTATACAACACATACACGTACATCCAAGCACGCAAAACAATATGCATGAAAACAGAGGGTGACATGCCCGCGTCACCAAAACAAGGCAAACCGTGACACCCCCGTGTCACGGTACAGAAAAACCGACCCAGCCAACATGCACCCCCGTGTCACCCAACACAAAGCAAAGATGACACGCCCGTGTCATCTGTGCGTGACAGAGAAACAGGGGAGAAAACAGGGGTTTCCATGCAAAACCAACTCCAAACCAAATAAATTCCAAACTCCAACCATAACAATTGTTGAAACACCTCATATATGCATCATACTTCAAATATTCATCAATTCAACCAAGAAATAACATCAAAGCATCAAGAATTTCTCATGAAAACCCCAAAAAAAATGCATGCTTCCCAACCTTCACATAACTTCATGTATTATGCAAGAAATGAAGGGAATATGAGCCAAACATGCTTCTAATCATGACTACACATAAAAGCATCAAGCTAACATCAAACCCTACTCATATGCTCAATCAAGGATTTCAAATATTCTCCAATATCTACCTTGAAATGAAAGAAGAGAAATGATGAGGTGAAGATGTGGTGATGTTGATGATCTTAGCTCCAAAGTTCTTCAATTATAGCTTGAGATTAGATGAAATCTTCCTTCCTCTCTCTTGAATGTGTAATGGCCGATCCTTAGTGTGTGTGTGTGTGATGTTCTTGTGTGTATGTAATGTATGAGAGTGTTGGAAGAGATGCATATACTAGATATATTATATCATCCACTAAACATAACAATTGCACCCAATTTGCAAACAAGTCCCTAGGTTATTTAAATGAATGCAATCAAGTATCATCCCTATCCAAAAGATCAATTAGCTCCAAACCAAGTTATGCAATTAAGTCCATAATTTCATGAAATGATCAATTAAAGTCACATAGTACAATTAAACACATTATCACTTAATTCACGAATTTCATATTAAAAGTTAATTCGTATAAATATAGAGAAATGTATAATGCACACAATATTATAAAGAGATCATAATAAGCAAGTAAATGTATAAAATTAAACTCCCGAAGACCCGCACGTGGCGTGCTTACCTGAACTTCCGGAATTTGGGGCGTTACAACTCTCCCCCCCTTAGAAGAATCTGGTCCCCAGATTCATTGGTCGGATGAAAATAACTCCGGGTGAAACTTCTTCATCTTCTCTTCCGGTTCCCAGGTCATCTCCTCAGGTTTGTCACTTCGCCATAACACCTTCACCATAGAAATATTCCGCTTCCTTAACTCTTAATATTTCCTGTCCAATATTCTGACCGGCTTCTGTACAAAAGATAAATTCGGTTCCAACTCCACTTCTTCAATAGGGAGAATTTCGGTTTCATCCGGATAATACTTCCTGAGTTGAGATACATGAAAAACGTTGTGAATTCCGGTAAGATTAGGAGGTAGGTCCACTCGATAAGCCACTTCCCCAATTCTCTCGAGAATCTCAAACGGACCTAGGTAACGGGGATTCAACTTCCCTCCCTTTCTAATTCTAGAACATCCCTTTCGAGGAGATACCTTCAAGAAAACCCGGTCCCCCACTTCAAATTTGAGATCTCTCCGGCGAATATCGACATAACTCTTCTGCCTATCTTGTGCAGCCTTCATCCGGTGTTGTATAATTCAAACTTTCTCTATCATGGCTTCCACAGCCTTAGAAGATTTCTCAAGCTTTCTCCCTTTCTTTACCCCTTCTTGTTTCGTCCATTTCCACTCTTCCAAATCAAAGAATAACGGTGATCTACATTTTCGCCCATAAAGCAATTCATACGGAGCCATACTAATCGTTGCTTGAAAGCTATTATTGTAAGCGAACTCCACCAAAGGAAGTTGATCATGCCACGAAGTCTGAAAATCCAAAGCACAAGCTCGAAGTAGATCTTCCAAGTACCGAATAACCCTCTCAGATTGTCCATCAGTTTGTGGATGAAATGCCGTACTAAACTGAAGCTTGGTACCCAACATCTCTTGTAACTCTTGCCATAACTTTGAAGTAAAAGGGGGATCTCGATCCGAAACAATACTCACCGGAATACCATGAAGTCGTACAATCTCCCGGTTGTAAATCTCAGCCAACCTCTGAACCTTAAAGGACATTCTGACCGGTAGAAAATGAGCAGACTTGGTCAGGCGATCCACAATCACCCAATACCATCGAATCCACCCTTCACTCTAGGTAACCCGGATATAAAATCCATCGTCACCTGTTCCCATTTCCACTCAGGAATAGGTAACGGCTGAAGAAGACCTCCCGGTTTCTGGTGTTCGGCTTTCACTTTCTAACAAGTGAGGCAGTGCTTCACAAACTCTGCTACATCCTTCTTCAACCCACGCCACCAGTAATACTGTTTGAGATCCTTGTACATCTTATTCCCTCCAGGGTGAATTGAATAAGCTGACTTGTGAGCTTCCTCGAGCAATACCCTTTTCAAATCATCAGGTACTACTACTCGGTTCTTGAAACGAAGCAGACCGATTTCATCGAACCCAAATAGACTCTCCGGATCCTCTCTAGCCTTAGAGACCAATCTCTGAACTCCCGGATCCTTTCCTTGAGCCTCGAACATTCTGTACTTCAAATCCGGATAAATGGAGATATTGGAAACTCGAGCTCTAATCACAATAGGCTCAACTCCCTTACTAGTACCTATTTCCAAGTTTGAAACACCCCCCTTTCCTACTTAGAGCATCAGCAACTACATTAGCTTTCCCGGGATGATATTTGATAACACAATCATAATCTTCTAGTCGCTCCATCCATGTTCGTTGGCTCATATTGAGCTCCTTTTGGGTGAAAAGATATTGGAGACTCTTGTGATCGGTGAAAATCTCGAAGGACACTCCATACAAATAATGTCTCCACTTCCCGAGTGCAAAAATCACGGCAGCAAGCTCTAAGTCATGCGTCAGGTAGTTCTTCTCGTGATCCTTCAACTTCCGTGAGGCATAAGCGACAACCTTACCCTTCTGAGTTAATGCACTTCCCAAACCTTCCTTCGACGCGTCAGTACACACAGCATACCCTTCTGAACCCTCTGGAAGAGTTAACACTGGAGCAGAAACCAATCTCTCTCTCAAAACATCGAAGCTTCTCTCACATTTCTCATCCCAATCATATTTGACGTCCTTCTTAGTTAACCGAGTCAAAGGAGCAGCGATCTTAGAGAAATCTTGCACGAATCTTCTATAGTAACCCGCCAATCCCAAGAAACTTCTAATCTCGGAGGCGTTCTTTGGCTTCTCCCACTTCAACACCACTTCAATCTTCGATGGGTCAACCTCTAATCCATTCCCCGAAATAATATGACCCAAGAATGAAACCCGGTCGATCCAAAACTCACACTTGCTAAACTTCGCAAATAATTGATGCTCTTTTAACGTCCTTAAAACCAATTTGAGATGCCTTGCGTGTTCCTCGGTCGATTTAGAGAAAACCAATATATCATCAATGAAGATTACAACGAACTTATCAAGGAACGACTGGAAAATCCTATGCATCATGTCCATAAAAGCGGCGGGAGCATTTGTCAATCCAAAAGGCATGACCACGAATTCAAAATGCCCATATCTTGTGTTAAAACCCGTCTTCGGAATATCCTCCGCTCGAATTCGTAATTGGTAATACCCTTGCCTCAAATCAAGCTTCGAATATACTTTAGACCCTTGGAGTATATCAAACAACTCCTCAATGTGTGGAAGAGGATACTTATTCTTAACAGTCATCCGATTAAGCTCCCGATAATCAATACACATTCTTAGAGTACCATCTTTCTTTTTCACGAATAAAACTGGAGCACCCCATGGCGACGAGCTCGGTCTTACATACCCAACTTCCAAAAGACCATCAAGTTGCACTTTTAATTCCTTCAATTCTGCAGGTGCCATCCTATATGGAGTCTTAGAATAAGGTTCGGCATCCGAATACAAATCAATCATAAATTCTATCTCCCTTTCCGACGGTAACGAATCCAACCTCTTGGGAAACACTTCGGGAAACTCTTTAACTACCTCGGTTTCCTCCAACTTCACTTGATCCTTCGATTGATTAAGAATATAGGCTATAAACCCCGTAGCCCCATCACGGACCAATTTCTGAGCTTCTGAAAAAGATAATAAAGGCACCGTCTTCGAACTTTGACCCGTAACCAACTCAGAACCCAAACTAACTTTCTTGGCCCGACAATCAACGGTGGCGTAGTGCGTGTACAACCAATCCATACCCAAGATAGAACCATACCAAGCCATAGGCAACTCAATGAAATCCGTTGAGAAAACCCGACCCTCAATACTCACCGGCACCTCTCGAAAAACCCGGTTAGTTTCTATACTACCACCAAAAGGAGTACTAACCACGTAGCATGCATCAGAATAAGTAACACACAAGGGCAATTTAATAGAAACATCACAAGAAATGAAGGAGTGAGTGGCTCCCGGATCAAATAAAGTGTGTATGTTGATGTCATGAATGCAAATGGTACCTTCAACAACGGCAGCCGGGTCCACGTCTGCATCATGTTCCTCGCCTTCCAAGGCATAAGCACGGGCCCGAATCATTGGCCTCTGTCCTCCAGGCGACGGATTACATCGATCCGGACAAGTATCCACCATATGATCGACAGCCCCACTAATTAGGCATAACCCTAGACGCCTTCGGCAATTATCATAGTGATGTGTAGGTTGCCTGCAAAAAGTGCACTTAGGCTTCTCCGGTGGTGGCGGCATAACCGATGGCTGAGGAGCCTTCTGGACTGGCCCTTGTGGTTTAAACTTCTTCATAGGGCCCTTAAATTGAGGAGGAGCGGTATCATAAACCATCGGCCTCTTGCCAGCATTGTAACCCGATCTTGACCCGGAACCTGAACCCTGTCCCGTCCTAAAGGAAGACCTCCGTACAACAACCGAGTCTTCAACCTTAAGAGCTTTGGTAGTGGCCTTCTTCCAAGTGCTTGTGTTAACCGCTTCAATCGCCGCTTGAATATCCGGCCTCAAACCTTGTATGAATTGCATAGCCTTGTGGAAGTCGTCGCTAGCAATGTTAGGGGCGTATTTGGACAACCTCTCGAACTCGGCTATATACTCCGAAATTGATCTTCCTCCTTGTTTAAGCTCAGTAAACTCCTTAAGTCTTCTAGTGCGTGAAGATGGCGGAATAAACTTATTCTTGAATTCTCTTTCGAATACGTCCCATGTAATTTGCTCCTCGGCGGCATCCAAGACAATTTTGGTACTCTCCCACCATGAATATGCTTCTCCCTGGATGAGGGTAAGAGTACACCGGGCCTTTTCCCGAGACTCACATGGAATAAGTTCCCAAACTCGTTCAACTTCTTTAAGCCATTGCTCGGCTTGAATATCGTTCCCTTTTTTGGAATCTCGGCGGATGTTGATTCTGGAATTCCCTTAAAATAACGGAAATAGGTGCCTGTTGTGGCGGTGGAGGAGCTGGCAGTACTGGAGGCACATAATCCCTTAGCCTCTGATCCATGAGTTGCACCATGGAATTTAAGAAATCTTGGGGTTGAGCTGGAGGTGGTGGAGGAGGGGTTCGATCACGCCGGTGATGACGTCGATGTCGAGGAGAATGATCCCGGTGATGTCGGTCACGAGCCATCCTGAAATTCGAACACTTTACATGCATGTTTGATTAACAAGTGCAATGAGTGTAATTACAACACACAATGTAATCCAACCACATAGTCACATAATCCAAGTACTTCAAATAGAATCACATAAGTTCAAATAGGTTGCAAGACTCTCAAATAATCAATTAATCCTATGCCGTACGACTTAGACTCACAAGACACGACACTAGAGCCGCGGTTTTGCAACCGGGCTCTGATACCACCTTGGGATGTAGCACCCGGAACGCCAGGCGCCACATCCCCCGCACCATAGCTCCAATCCACATATGAAACGGTCAATCCATACATAAACCGAAGCTACGGCGAACGGGAGACAATAAAAAAAAACACAAGGCTAGGCGGGTACCCTCAATGAAAACCAAAACAACTCAAAGCAATGAAATAGCGGAATCAAAAGCGTTCAATACATATAGATACCATATTTACATATTTACTTATAGGTACCGACAAATCATACCATTACAATATCCATCCAAGTATAATTCAAGATTTACTATAAAATAACAAGTATCAACACAAGTACAATGTATGAAGGTGCAGTGCTAGACCCGAATAAAAGACATGAGACCCTAATTCCCGCCTAGCACAAACCTGCAAAACTGAAAAGTTGAGGTGTCAGTCCAAACGGACTGAGCGAGGGGTATAAATAAATATATGCGCACGTACATGCAAGTTATAATCTCGGGTAATAATTTTTGGAAATCAAACACAATTATTAGAGTAGAAGGTACTATCGCCCGAGGTTACAACTAATTCCATTTACCAATTAATTCAGTTCAATACAATCAATAGGTGGCCCGGCGAGTGAGGGCAATTCTCCAACCTTGCTCCGACCGTGTACAATCAATCAATTTGTTAGGTGATTAGGTGATCAAGCAATTATTTACTGTGCACAATTAGCAGTTTCAATGACTCCTTCTTCCTCCGGGTGATGGTGGGATTGCAAGGCCCCACCATCCAATCAGTCTGGCCAGAGGGTACATGAATCCCTAAGCCCGGAACTCCTTCCTCCCCTAATCTCCTAGGGGGTTCAGGGGTCATCCCATTTGGTAAGGATAGCACTCGAGTTACCCGTCAGCCCATGCTTTCCCGGTTGGCTCGAGCCACTATCCTCGGGCCCACAGTGCAATTCAATACTCACCCAATACAATCAATCCGTCAATCAATCAATTAATTTTGTCAAATCATTTGAAAGTCATAAAGTTCGCAAACTATAGATATATATATATATATATATATTTTGGCCGAAATAGTCACATAGGGGTTGTAAGGGTTCTATTTATCTAGAATTTAAACCTCACCTGACCAAACCAACCAAAAAGAAGCAAGAGAGCACCCTACTGAGCGGGCTCCTCGAAACCGGGACCGTGATCTATTCAACAACGACAAGTGTGAAATAAGACTCGACTCGAATGAACTAATTATGACGAACGGCAAAGTTATGCAATAATGATTTAATGAATGTCAAATACGAGCAAGATTGTCAATAAACCAAGTATATAACACATACACGTACATCCAAGCAGGCAAAACAATATGCATGAAAATAGAGGGTGACACGCCCGTGTCACCAAAACAAGGCAAACCGTGACACCCCCGTGTCACGGTACAGAAAAACCGACCCAGCCAACATGCACCCCCGTGTCACCCAACACAAAGCAAAGATGACACGCCCGTGTCATCTGTGCGTGACAGAGAAACAGGGGAGAAAACAGGGGTTTCCATGCAAAACCAACTCCAAACCAAATAAATTCCAAACTCCAACCATAACAATTGTTGAAACACCTCATATATGCATCATACTTCAAATATTCATCAATTCAACCAAGAAATAACATCAAAGCATCAAGAATTTCTCATGAAAACCCCAAAAAAAAATGCATGCTTCCCAACCTTCACATAACTTCATGTATTATGCAAGAAATGAAGGGAATATGAGCCAAACATGCTTCTAATCATGACTACACATAAAAGCATCAAGCTAACATCAAACCCTACTCATATGCTCAATCAAGGATTTCAAATATTCTCCAATATCTACCTTGAAATGAAAGAAGAGAAATGATGAGGTGAAGATGTGGTGATGTTGATGATCTTAGGTCCAAAGTTCTTCAATTATAGCTTGAGATTAGATGAAATCTTCTTTCCTCTCTCTTGAATGTGTAATGACCGATCCTTAGTGTGTGTGTGTGTGATGTTCTTGTGTGTATGTAATGTATGAGAGTGTTGGAAGAGATGCATATACTAGATATATTATATCATCCACTAAACATAACAATTGCACCCAATTTGCAAACAAGTCCCTAGGTTATTTAAATGAATGCAATCAAGTATCATCCCTATCCAAAATATCAATTAGCTCCAAACCAAGTTATGCAATTAAGTCCATAATTTCATGAAATGATCAATTAAAGTCACATAGTACAATTAAACACATTACCACTTAATTCAAGAATTTCATATTAAAAGTTAATTCGTATAAATATAGAGAAATGTATAATGCACACAATATTATAAAGAGATCATAATAAGCAAGTAAATGTATAAAATTAAACTCCCAACTCCCGAAGACCCGCACGTGGCGTGCTTACCTGAACTTCCGGAATTTGGGGCGTTACAGTTTCTTTGTTGAGACTTGGTTTTTCCTTTAATTTTAATTCTAGTGGTTTAGAGATTTTGTATCATGGCAATGTGTTTGGCCATGGTTCATTGCATAATGGTTTCTTTGTTCTTGACTTGGATGATATTTATAATAATAATTCCTCGCTTGCCTTAGTTGCTAATTTTGATTGTGATTCTGAATCTGTGAAATGAAATTCTAGACTAGGCCACATAGGCCAAGATAGGATGAGTCGACTACCTAAAGAAGGTCTTTTAAACCGACTTACTAAGGTTAAGTTACCTAAATGTGAGTCATGTTTAGCTGGCAAGGCAACTTGAAAACCTTTTGGTAAGGCTTCAAGAGTATCAAGCCCCTTTAGAGTTAGTCCATTCTGACATATGCGGACCCATGAACGTTAAGGGATGTCATGGTGCTATTTATTTCCTTACTCTCATAGATGACTATTCACGATATGGGCATGTGTACCTACTATCTCACCGCTATGAAGCACTAGATGTGTTCAAACGTTTTGTGGCGGAAGTAGAAACTCAATTGGAACGAAAAGTTAAGACTCTTCGAACCGATCGGGGATTTGAATATTTCTCTAATATGCTCAAGGAGTATTGGGAAGGAAAGGGTATACGTAGACAACTTACTATTCCTAGAACTCCACAACAAAATGGTGTTACGGAACGAAAGAATCGTACTTTACTTGACATGGTTAGATCAATGATGGCACAAGCTAATCTCCCAATCAGTTATTAGGCAGATGCACTGCTGACGGCAGTATACGTACTTAACCGTGTACCAAGTAAAAGTGTACATGCCACTCCATATGAGTTATGGAATGGTAGAAAACCTTCCTTTGACCACTTTCGCCCGTGGGGTTCGGTTGGCTATGTGCACAATCCAAACCACAAACATGGAAAACTTGGTCCATGAGCCACCAAGATGGTGTTCATAAGATATCCCGAACATTCAAAAGGGTATGTAATGTTTGGTGAACACCCAGATGGTGGCATGACGGAAATGGATTCCCGCAATGTTGAATTTCTTGAGAATGAGTTTCCAAGTATTGGTGAAATTAAACAAGACCTTGAGTTGCAACCTAATGTGATTTATCTCTTGGTGAGGGGAGGGATATGAGAACTCACCAAGTCACCAAGGATAATATAATTCCATTAAATGAAGGAGACAGTGGGATTAGTCCTACAATCCCAGATAGTGGAAACTTGTCTGCTAATGAACATCAATCCGAACATGAGGTAGGTCCAAATGTTCAACTCCCCACACCACCAAGGGATAGTGGGAGTGATTCGATACCCGAACAGACAAGTATTCAAGGTCTTAGATTACGAATAAGTGAAGGTGGAAGAATTCCTCGACGATACTTTCAGTTCGAAGAGGAAATATTCCTATGCACTCCTTTAGAAATTGAGGAGCCTTCTTCCTTTAAAGAAGCTATAAATTCACCGAATAGTTCTGAATAGATGGATGCTATGAGGGACGAGATGGAATCAATGGCAAAGAATAAGGTTCGGGATTTAGTTAACATTCCACCTAAGTGTAAATCAATTGGAAACAAATGGGTTTTCAAGATAAAACGCAAGGCGGATGGATCAATTGATAAATTCAAGGCCCGACTAGTGGCGAAGGGTTTTACCCAAATTGAGGGTATAGACTATGAAGAGACTTTTTCTCCTGTGGTGAGACTAGCCTCTATTCGCCTACTCCTAACCCTGGTTGCCCATTTGGATTTAGAGTTATTCCAAATGGACGTAAAGACTGCTTTTCTCAATGGTAACCTTGAGGAAGAGATTTATATGGATCAACCTATTGGTTTTGTATCAAAAGGTCAAGAAGATAAAGTTTGTCATCTAAAGAGGTCCATTTATGGTCTAAAGCAATCTTCCAGATCATGGTACTTTAGATTCCATGAAGCCATTTCTGAGTTTGGCTTGAACATGGTAGACGAAGACCATTGTGTATATGTCAAGAAAACTACAGAAGGGATTATGTTTCTTTCTCTGTACGTTGATGACATTCTTTTGGTTGGGAACAACATGAAGATGATCAATGCTACTAAGCAGTGGCTGTCCTCTGTCTTTGAGATGAAGGATATAGGTGAGGCAAGGTATGTTCTTGGTGTTGAAATAATGAGAAATCGTTCTAAGAAACTTCTTGGTTTGTCTCAAGAAACTTATATTAAGAAAATCTTGGAACGTTTTCGAATACATTATTCCAAACCCGTTGATACTCCAGTTGAGAAGGGTCTGACCTTAAGCCTTAATCAATGCCCTAAAACAGATAAAGAAAAAGAGCAAATGAGCAACGTTCCTTATGTTAGTGTCGTAGGGAGCTTGATGTTATGTACAAGGCCTGACATCTGTTTCGCGGTTGGTTTGGTGAGCCGTTATCAAAGCAACCCAGGACCTGCTTATTGGCATGCAGTCAAGAGAATCATGTGATACCTTCGTGGTACCAGTGACTTAGTCCTTTGCTATCAAGGTGGGGACTTGAGAATGAAGGGGTATTTGGATGCTGATTAGGGAGCTGATGTAGATGAATCTAAGTCCACCTCCGGATACGTTTTCATCCTTAGTGGATGAGCCGTATCGTGGTGCAGTAAGAAGCAAGGCTGCATAGCCTTATCAACCATGGAAGCAGAGTATGTTGCATGTTGTCTTGCCACGCAGGAGGCGATATGGCTGAAAGAGGTTCTAAAGGACCTCAACCTCACCTCGGGGGTTAATGAACCTACAGAAATAAGATGTGACAATACGGCTGCCATCCAATTTGGCAAGGATCCGAAATTCCACCGAAAGATCAAGCATATCAAGAGGCGTTATCATTTTGTACGAGTCGCCATACAGAAGAATGAAGTTGTCTTTAAGTATATATCCACTAATAAAATGATTGCTGATCCATTAACTTAACCTATTCCTAGGGATGCTTTTAAAGCTTATATGTTAAGCCTAGGATTGTGAAGGATTTAGTGTGTTGGATCAATTTTATTATGTACTGGACTTTTCATTTGTGTTGAGCATTATTGAAATAAAATCGTTATTTCTTGACTAATGCTTTTGCGTACACAATTGTTTCATTAGGCACATAAAATAGTCACGAGGCTTTTGATTCACTCTGTCACACGAGTAATCGCCCTGATGCATGAGTTGCGATCAGGATGAGACTGAACCATGTTAACACTAGGTGTGTGTAACATTGGATATTATCTTACTTGTGTTGTAAGGATAATAATGATAAACTTAGTAGTCGCCTTAGTAAGTCTAAGATGAGACTCTAGATGGATCGAGTATGGAATTTCGTATTTTCATATTAAAGCCTTAAAGCCGAATTCAGAACAGTAGATAGACACTGAGTGTGTTTGATCGAGAGGTTCAAGTTAGATGTTTTAGTAAAAATCTAGACTATGAATTCGCATGGCATATATACGTAACATGCTTACCTTAGTGGGAGTTATGCCATGACACACATATCATATTGTGTGTGCTCTTTGACGACCGTTACAAAGGGTGACAATCGATTCCCTTCTTTTGTCACTGTGTGACCTTGCGGACTTATGTGTCCATATGACGGATGCTCTTCGACCTAGAACTGTGACTTGAAATCGAAGTTTGATGATGCTACTTTATTGTGTTTTTCCAAGGACTAAGATCTATACAATCCAGAAGTGCACAATAGGAAAGCAGTCGAGCTAAGATGTATTGTCGTAGTGTCTAGGGAACAATCATTTTGTCTTCACCGTATTAGCCCGGGCGACTGTATGCGTTATAGTCATATAATATCGATATGGCATAAAGGGACATGGTATGCTATTGGTGACGACTCAAATGATTTGGGGTATCGTAGATGTGAAAATGTTTTGTTAGTTGGATGATGACTTAATATAACATTTATTGTTACTTTTTGGTCGCACACCCCATTTCTTGTATGAAACGTAGGAGAGGTATTCTTATAAAATTATTTTGTATAATTAAATAGCTTATGTGGCCGAGTGGGAGCTGTAGTTAAAAGTGGGTCCAACCACATCCCTAAATAATAGGAATCAGCTTAAGTCACTGATGTGGGCCTATGACAAGACCATAAGAATAGGAGTTTATGTAACCCTAATTCTATCCTATATATACAGGGTTTTTCTGTGAGATAAAATATACACGATATACAACATACTCAGATAATAGATCTCTCTTACGTAGTCCATCATCCGGAGACTAAGGATTTGGGGCGTGGAAACACGGTGACTCTAGTAGCCACCTTAAAGGATTACAGTCGAGGTTGCAGTGGGCGTAAAGCGACAATCGAATCCGAATTCGCTTCCGCAAAAAGGTTAGTCCGATTACATGTTCGTACATACTCTTTTTACTCATGAGGGTTTTTCCCACGTGGTTTTCCAGAGTGATGTTTTTAATGAGGCAACCACAGTATCCGAGTGAAGGAGGTCGATCATTTCAAGGCATTGAAGATTCAGAGTAGTTTTCAAGATTTTACTAGTCGTTTTACTACTCTCACAGCCGTCTATTCGAGTGTAAGAGTAGGAGGGAGTGATGATGTGGGCCCCATTTTTGTGATTTATCAAATAGAAAATATGGACAGAAATTAAATCGGTTGAAGAAGAGAGAGGAGGTTGAGAAAATCAAGGAGAGAGGAAAAATGTGGAGAGAGGATTCAAATTTCACAAACTCCTCACGTGCCTGAAGAATCACAACTTCACAACAGTCAGAAAGAGAGTATAAATTAAAGGAAGGGAGAGAGAGAAGACGAGACGCAAAAACCTATCACCAAAATTCTGAAGATTTTCCCCAACTCTCTAGAACTCCTCTCTACAGAAAATCCACTCTTACGCAGTTCTTTTTATTAGAGATTATCCCAAGAATTGTAAGGATTGTTACTAGTGAAAGACCAATATTTTGTATTATCTCATAGATTTTATTGTACTTTAGCAGTTTCCAGAATTCGAAGACGGAACGATGAGGATTTATTCATTTCACATCAATTTCTTCATTATATTTCTATTTCTTCATTCGTTCTTTCTTTATTTATCATAATATTTAGATCTAATTACTACGTTTTGTAGCTTGGTGTAATCTAATTCCCCAAACAAATAAATTATTTTGGTAGTGGTTGATTTTTTATCATTATCAATCATCTTCCTCTATTTGTTTTTGGTTTAGGGGTGGACTCACCTTACAAAGGAAATTTTTGGAGCTCTAAGTGCATTAGATGTATTAGTCCGATTACGTATATGAACTTTTAACCATTTCGCATTTGTACATACAAAGTGGTGATCGTTTTCTCTACAGCAATATAAGCTTAGTCCTAGAAAGCAAGGACTCGATTCAAAAATGGTTTGTGTAGTACCCGACACGTGTTGGATACGATTGAAAAGTATTCAAAATAAACAAAAAAATATTCGACATGGATTGGACACAACTGGGCAAATTTGTTAATTAAAGAAAGTTTTTTTTATGTCTTTTTCAATATTTTTAGAATTTTTTGTGCAGAAAATAGAAATAACAAAACTTACTTGAAATTTTGAGTATTTCATATTTTTATAAATATTTTACTTTACATAAATTATATTTATAAAATAGTTTTTATTTTAATATAAAATATTTTATTTGCATATAAAATATATTTATTTATAGGAAAAATTACATCCAACTACCCTCAGTTTAGGCCTTAACCCGATCCCTATTCTTTTTGAATTTACCATTTAGCCCCAAGGCTTGATTCCGTTAGAAGTCCAATTTTATCGTTAGGGTTCCGTTACATTTCTGACCTATCCTAACAAAAAAAAATCCTTGATTATTTTATTATTATTTATAAAATGACCTAAATACCCTAGGGACTATTCTGTTAATTTCATTAAGGTTGAGAATGATTTTGTTATGTCCACTATTATACCCAAGGGCGACTCCAGAATTATTGAATAGTGGGGTCAAAATAATTTAACAATTAATAAAAAGATAGATTATTAAAAAAATAAATAATTTTACTTAAAATATTTATTTTACAATTATCCTTTACGATTTTTTATTTGTACTAAATATATCCATCTGTAAGGGTGTTTGTAAAATTTATTTCATAACTAGAAGTTAAAACATAAGTGAAAGTTGTAAAAAGTTGAAGTAGTAAAAGCAATGAGTTTGAAAAAAAAATGATAAACAAAAAAATTAATAAGTGCAAATAAAAGTGGGTGATTCTTTTAATTTTAAGAATTACTAATTTGTCCTGAAATACTTTGAAACGTTACTTGATATTATAATACAATTTAAAAACTATATTAATATAAAAATTATTATAAATTATTATAATTTTGTATAAGATTATTTGTAATTAATCAAATATAGAATTATTCTATGTGTACCTTTATTTATAAATTTATAAAAATTGAGAAAAGAGAAATTTTAGCTTTTACCTGCTGATTTTTTAGTTAGGAGATTTTTGGAAATTACCAAATTCTGATGAGAAAAGAAGAAAAAAGATATAAAGAATAGAAAAAAAAAAAAAAAAAAAGAACGTATAAATCCATAAAGTTTATTTTTATGTAAAAAATTAATTTAAAAATATTAATATTTTAATAAGCAAAATAGAATTTTAAATAAATTTAGAGAAAACCATACAATTTATAAGCACAATTTAAAAGCATGGATTTCAGCAAATTCATTGACGATTCTAACTTATTTGTGCTTAAAAATTAAGCAGAAATTGGTTTTCAAATACTCTAAAACTGTTGAAAATAATCAGATAAGTATTTATCTTTTAAATTTATGGGGTCAATAATTTTTTTTTTCATTTTTATATGTTTTCATAAAACAAAAAATGTAAAAATATAAAAAATATATATAAATACATAACTTATTTTTTTTTTTCCAATGGGGTCATTTGACCCCACTCCACCCAACGTGGTGCCGCCCTTGATTATACCACCCCCACCTATCCCGCACCCAACACCCTCTACCCCCCCCCCCCCCCCCCCAAAAAAAAAAAAACTCATTCTTCCGCACTCCCAACTGTGGAAATGTCTGACCCGACGGTGGAGAACCCAATCCTGCTCCACCGCCGCTTCCCCCCTCCTCTACCACACGCATCTTCAGCCTCTTTGCTCCGCCTCCATTGAAGATCGCCGCTCGCCGCCACCACCACCAAAGCTAACCATCACCGCCTACTTCTCAGATCTCCTTTGCGACCACTGTTCCCCGTCTTCGTAAGTTTCTCTCTTATTTTTCTCTCCACCGACTCTCTGTCGGTTTTTCTGTCCTCACCGTTTCTCTCTCTCTCTCTCGATCGACTTGACAGATTAGGATTAGGAAAAAATTTTAATTTTTTTTTCCATTTTTGATTAATTTCGGAAAAATTTTCCCCCAATCCTCACCCATTTTTTCCCTCTATTATTTTCTTGTCTTTTTGTGTTAGTTTTCTTTGTTTTTACTGAGAAAGGGGTTCCAGATTTTTTTGATGATTTTGTTGATTGAGGAGAATGAAGGGATGGGAGCAGGGCGGCTGGGTTGGCTGTGAATTGGGTAATTGTGGTGGTATGGTGCGATTTTGGTGTTGGTGTCATTGCAGGAGATGTGGTGGTGCAGCGGCGGCAGCGACGATGCGAAGAGTGGTGCAACAGCGACAGATGTTTTGATGACGGCTGATGGTGCAGAAACTTGTAAAGGATTCACCAATCGCTTTAGAATTTATTTGTAGAAGGGAAGACCATCATAGGCGTTGAGCCTCAGGAACTGGGTTTCCTTTTGAGCGTGGGTTCTTCCAGCTAGGATAACACCAAGAGTGCTTAATGCAGTGATGAAGCAACTGTAGTGAAGGTAAGGACAAGCTTGAGAAGATGCAGAAAAATGGCGGAAAGGACCCAGAACAGTGAATGCAGTATGTATCGTGAAGATGACTTGGGGGAGAAAACATGTATTCTCCCCTATTTATATGTTAGGGGTGAGGGTAAATGTGTAACTTGACCTTGTGGTCCCAAACCTGTGTCGCCCTAACACGTGGCAGCCTGTGAGGGTGTGAGAATGACGTTTCTGAAAAGGTGGCGGCGTGTCAGGTGGAAGGTGCGCACTACCTTTGTGTCAGAGGTTGTTGGAGAGGGTCGCATGAGAGGAAAGCTCAAGATCCTCGCTGCTAAGGTTCGGATCCATCGCAGTAGGGCAGGATCATATACGAGCGCTGGTGACGCTCGGAGAGTGTACGGATGGACCTCCCACGGCAGATGATCCTGGAGCGTCAAAATCCCGAGCACCAAGAATGGGGCCCTCGCGTGGGTGCTTCCTTGAGAAGGGTGACCCTGAGGGTCGGGACTTGAGCGTCAAGCCCATCAGCTTGAATCCTTCACTTGAACGGTTGGCCGAGGCTCAGGGGCCTGTACTGATGAGCAAGTGAGTGGGCTGGGTAGGCCCGTGAGCCCATCAATGCGAGCATCCAGTCCCGCAGTCGTCAAGCGTTGACACGTGGCCGGCTCCGATTCGAGAGCGGTTTTGTGTCTCATCATTTTTGCCCCCCAAATTCTGTAGTATCGCTTTGAGCGTACTGCAGAATTTTCGGAGTGGCAAGCCTTGAATTTTTTGAACATCCGAGGGTCAAGCCTCTTTCAAGAGAAGTGACCTCTAGGCTCCCGTAACGGACATGTTCTGACATTGCATTAAATGATGTCCCATTCGCATTTAATGCTGAGTGGGAACGTGGGCGCGTGACTTCGGGAGACGTGAAGCAGTTCCCAAAAGTGGGAGTCTCCCAAGGAGGGAAATGATTGCATTTTCAAATCCCCCAGCCTTAATTGATGTAAATCACTGCCCTAGCAAAGTCTGTAGCAAGTAGGTGTTGTTTGCTCGTACTTGGACAACTTTGAAGGGGCCTTCCCACTTAGGATCCAATTTACCCACGTGTTTAGAAACTTCAACTTTTTTAAGGACCAAATCCCCTAGTTGGAAAGTTCTTTCTTTGACACGCTTGTTATACTGGTGGGCTACGATCGCCTTGTATTTGTGGATGCGAGCCCAGGCTAAATCCCTCCTCTCGTCTAATAAGTCCAATTCGAGCGTTCGGTTGGCTTCGTTGGTGGCAGGCTCGAAATAGGCAACGCGTGCGGATTCTTGAGCGATCTCCGCAGGTATCATAGCCTCGGAACCGTACACTAAATAGTAAAGAGTTTCCCCAGTCGCCGCTCGGGGGGTGGTGCGATATGCCCATAGCGCACCTTGAAGTTTTTCAACCCATTCCCCTTTCTTACTTTCGAGCATCGTCTTCAGATGCTGGAGTATGGTTCGGTTGGTCACTTCAGCTTGACCGTTGGCTTGAGGATGGCCCACAGAAGTGAAGCGTTGCTCAATCCCAAGTTCGTAGCACCAATCCCGTATGTCAGCAACAATGAATTGGGATCCATTATCCGAGATGATTACCCTCGGGACGCCGTATCTGCAAATGATGTTTTTCCAAATGAAGTCCCTTACAATTTTGAACGTTATTTTTGCGACCGCCTCAGCCTCTGCCCATTTGGTGAAATAATCCACAGCGAGGATCACGAATTTCTTTTGCTCGACCGCCATGGGCAGGGGCCCAACTATGTCAATTCCCCATTGGTGAAAAGGCCAGGAAACGCCAATAGGTATCATCTGGGCAGCTGGCAGTTGAGGGGTGTTGGAGTGAAATTGGCATTTGGGACGCTTCTTAGAGTAGGCGAGGGCGTCCTGTAACACCGACGGCCAGTAGAACCCACTCCTTAATACTTTCTTGGCCAACATACGACCGCCCGAGTGGTTCCCACAACTTCCACTGTGCACATGTTCTAGTACCTCCTTGGCTTGCGAGGGTCTCAAACATCTCAACGGGGGGCCCCGGAAGGACCGCTTGAATAATCGGCCCTCGGCGTCTAATGAAAAGCGAGGAGCCTTGTTTCTGATTTTCCGAGCCTCAACTTTGTCGCTTGGGCTAGTTCCATCCTGGAGGAATCTGATAATTTCCTCGAGCCAACAAGGCTCGGAGGGGTCAATCATATTCACCTCCTTCGAAGGTTTGCCTTTACTTATCAGCGGCTCCTCTGTTCTAAGAAATGTAACAGCGCTCGCAAGAACCATCCAGGGCGGATGCGAACTTTGAGAGGGCGTCAGCACGCTCGTTTTCTGTCCTTGGGACCTGTAAAAGGTGGAATTCCTTGAACTTGGCTATCACCTCCTTAGCGCTCGCTAGATACTGCACCATAGTGGCCTCTCGGGCCTCATAAGAACCGTCAATTTGACTCGCGATCAACTGTGAATCAACATATGCAGTGACCCGAGTGGCACCATTTTGGAGTGCAATCCTGAGCCCCTGGATGAGGGCCTCATACTCAGCTTCGTTTTTGGTGACTTGGAACGCCAGCTTGATTGCATAGTCAACTTCAGCTCCGAGAGGGTCCCTGAGGGTCACCCCGGCTCCCCTCCCCCCCCTTTGTGAGGTCGAGGAGCCATCTGTGTGCAGAAGCCATAAACCATCCTCTGCTGAGGGCACGGTATCTAAGTTGAAATGTTCCACCAACAGGTTGGCTACGGCCTGAGCCTGTATTGCCGTGCGAGGCTCGAAGGTGATGTCGAATTGGCTAAGCTCAATTGACCATTTAATTAATCTCCCTGAGACGTCCGGCTTTGCAAGCACCTGTTTGAGGGGCTGATCTGTAAGCACCACGATGGAATGTGCTTGAAAATAAGGCCTTAGCCTTCGGGAGGCATTAACGAGCGCAAAAGCAAACTTCTCTATTTCCATGTATCTTTTCTCCGCTCCCTGTAGAGTCTTGTTAAATAATATACAGGCATATGCTTACGCTCGCGAACCGCCACGAGCACAGCGCTCGTTGCTTCTAAGGAAACTGACAGATAGATAAACAAGTTCTCCCCCGGGTTAGGTTTGGCCAACAAAGGCGCGCTCGAAAGATATTGCTTCATGTCCCGCAAAGCTTTCTCACAGTCCTCGCTCCAAGCAAAATTGCGAGCGTTACGCAAAATTTTAAAGAAGGGCAGATTCCGGTCTGCTGATCGGGAGATGAACCTATTTAAAGAAATGATCTTACCCACAAGCACCTGGACCTCTCTCAGATTGCAAGGGGAGGGTATGTCCAGGATTGCTTTAATCTTCTCTGGGTTTGCCTCTATGCCTCGTCGGCTGACCATGTACCCCAAAAACCTGCCACCCCGTACGCCAAGTGTACATTTGGAAGGATTCAATTTCATACCGTAACGACGCAGGATGTCGAACGCCCGTTTGAGGTCTTCCAGATGGGAATATCGGCGTTCGCTTTTAACGATCATGTCGTCCACATACACTTCCATGGATTTTCCAATTTCACACTCGAACATTCTGTTGACAAGGCGTTGGTATGTCGCTCCTGCATTTTTGAGCCCAAAGGGCATAACCTTGAAGTAATAAACACCCATATGGACAACGAACGCAGTTTTGGGACGATCCTCAGGAGCCATAAATATCTGATAATACCCTTGGAAAGCATCCATCATGCTCATAAGTTCACACCCAGCGGTCGAATCCACTAACTGATCAATTCTTGGCAGTGGGTACGGATCCTTAGGACACGCCTTGTTGAGATCCGTGAAGTCATTGCACATACGCCACTTATTGGCGCTCTTTGGAACGAGAACCACATTGCAAAGCCATTCAGGATATAGGATCTCCTCTATGTACTGAGCCTCGAGGAGCTTGTTTACCTCCTCTTCAATGACTTGCCTCCTAAATCCATGAACGTCTCTTTTCTTTTGCTTGATGGGCTTGAAGGCCGGGTCCACGTTGAGCCTGTGGACTATGACACTCGGATCTATCCCCGTGAGATCGGAAGCCTTCCATGCAAATACATCAAGGTTCTCACGAAGGAAATCGATCATCATGATCTGTGAGGGGCCATCGAGATTGGAACTTATCTGGGTGGTTTTATCGGGGTTTCCGGGCTCTAATTCGATGGTAAGAAAGCTCTCTGAAGGCTCTATCCGTACTTCAGGCCTTGGCTGTTCGAGCGCTCATTTTTTGCCTGTAAGTTTCTCATCAGAACCTCCCAAGGGTAGGTGATCCTCGTCCTCTGAGGATGATTCTCCAACGGCACCAAGAGGTGCCCCCCCCTGTGTCCTTGGGCTCGGTTTCGGCCTTCTTTTTATTTTTCTTTTTGTAAAGTTTGGCCCTCTTGCGCTCGGGGCCATCTTCATCCAATTTGGGAAAATCCACTGACTTCTTGGTGGAACCTGCTTGAGTGGGTTACTTGGGTTTGTGGCTTCGAAGGGAAAGGATGTAGCATTCCCAAGCCTCTTTGACATTGCATAGTACTTCGCCTGTTCCCTCGGGGGTAGGGAACTTGACCTTCTGGTGATATGTTGAAATCACCGCCTTAAAGTCTACTAGCGTTGGTCGTCCGATGATGATATTGTAAGGGAGGTCTACTTCAACCACTGCATAAAGAACATTTAAAGTTTTTCGCTGTGGGGCACGACCAAATGAGGTGGCCAAGCGAATTTATCCGCGAGGGACAATCTCGGAACCCCCAAAGCCAACGAGGGTTGTTCTGAGGGGTTCGAGTGGAATGTTTGTTACATTCATCTTCTGATGTGGAATAAGAGAGAACGTTCACAGAGCTTCCACTATCAATTAGAACCCTCTTTACAATGTGGTTATGAATGTCTAGGCTAACCACCATGGGGCAGTCAGAGGTTTCACCGACCCCATGGGGTGTTACAATGTGCTCTAAATCTTTCTCTGTGAAACCTACGCTCTCATCCCTTTCCGAGCATGATGCGCTGTCGATGGAGAGCACTGGCCTGAGCTGAGAAGATCTTTGATCGTAGCTCCGAATGTATCGTCGTCGGGAAGCGTTAGAATCGCCCCCCGAGGGTCCTCCAGCAATCATGTGGATGACGGCAAAGGGCTGGTTTTCCACGTCCGTGGCTTTCCCTTTGCCACGGTTACTTGGCTCTGTGTGATGGTGGCGTGGACTCCGCGAGCGTGAACGGATTCTTCCTCTGACACGCGCTCGCTCAGCGCAGTGTTCATCATACCTCTCCAACACCTTCACGAACTCCTCGAGGTGCCCCTTAGCGATGAGCCTCTGAATCTCACCCTCAAGCTGACGACACTCGTTGGTGTCATGCCCTTTCTGCTTGTGGAAAGCGCAGTACTTTCCCGAGCGCTTTTGGGCCTCTGTTTCTCTCAATTTTGGCGGTCTCTTGAACAGTTTTTTATCCGCCATGGAATAAACTTCGGCGATTGGGTGGTTGAGGGGGATGCGCTCAAACTTACGCGGAGGTGGAGAATTTCGACGAGCGGGAATAGGGCTGCGGCGGCGACCCCTGGTTGAATCTCCTCTGTCCTCGGGGACTTTGCTGGGGCGAGGGGCGTTCGCCATTTTCTGGTCCCTCGCAAGGTACATATCTTCGAGGGTGAAAAATGAGTCAGCTATGTCCCTTATTTCCATCAACGAGCGGGGCTTTTTCTTGGCCACCTCTTCTACAAATTCCTTGCTGACATTATGCTTCATATTGATGGCTCCAAACAGAACGTGCCTCAAGAAGTTCATCGAGGGCTTCTCTACCAACAAGATCTCCTTGTTGAACCTTCCCATGAAAGACCGGAGGGTCTCGTTCGGCCCCTGGACCAAGCTGTAAAGGGCGGTTGCGGCGGGGGCCGGTGCTTTTAAAGAATTGAAATGGCTCACAAAGGCATCGGTCAAGTCATAATACCCTCGAATTGAGCGCGGGGGAAGTTTTTTATACCAGTCTTGAGCCATTCCAATGAGGGAAATGACGAACACCTTGGCCCAATAGTTGTTAGGGTGATCATATAAATGCATAAGATGCACAAAGTGATCCAGATGCTCAGCAGGATCGGTAGTTCCATCATACCTGTTGACAGACGAGGGGATTTTGCCCTTCCCCGCGCGAGTCATCAATACCTCCTCAATGAGGGGTGAATCGCCGATCATGATTCTGTAATCCCTATCCTCGGGATCTTCATAGCTGGCTTCCCTGCGACGGCGAGAAATTGGGCTGCGTGGCCAGCGAGCATCTCTGGCCCTGGACCTCTCGCCCCCATCACGGGGGACTTGAGACCTTGCACGAGAGAGCTGCTCCACCACATTCTGGAGCCCTTTTAGCTGATCCTGTACTGCGGCAAGCTGAGGGTCACCGACATTTCTGCGGTTTGCCCTTTCTGTGGCCCTTGATTGGACCTCCTCATTATTTCCAACCCTCTCTTCTTGAGGGGCCCTATCATTTCCATCTGGCTGCTGCTCCTGTTGGACCCTCGGAGGGGCTTCGTTTTCTTGAATCGGTGGAGGGGGAGGTTGCTGGGCCCTCAACGCGTTCTGCGCCATTGTCAATGGGTGCGCTGGGAGTCCTCCAAGGGGCGGGGCCGCTCGAGCACCCGCCAATGCGGGGAAGTATTCCGCGGTGAAATGTTCCCAAGCGTTCTGCACCGCTTGACCTTCGCATTGTGCGTACAGCGCTTGAAGTTGCTGAGTGCTAATCTGGGGCATTTCCACCCCCTGTATCTCCCTAGGCAATGACAATGGGAGATTTAGTGTCCCCACTTGATACGGCTGGACCATGGACATCATTCCCGGCATCATTCCGGGCATTACTCCGGGCTGCATAAGAGCGTATCTTGGCGGTGGCATGGCCATAGGGTACACGCCAGGATGGGAGGCTGGAACGTTTTGAGCGAACGCTGGGGGAGGAGGATTGGAGCCAGATCCTCCTGCCTCATTTCCTGTTGGGGGAAGAGCGGCAGCGGCGGCATCAGTGTTTCCGGCAACAGGTGGAGGCGTGCCTCTGGCGGGGGTGGGGTGGTTCTCGGCGTTTTCCTCATTGACGGGAGGAGGTCAACCCTTGTTCCCCAGGGCTCCGGATCTTGTAACAGTAACCATGATGAAAGATGTTGGTGTTACTTTGCAACTAGCTCAAGAGGAAGAATCTGATGAGGATGAAGAGGATGATGGTTTCCCACAGACGGCGCCAAAAATGATGGTGCAGAAACTTGTAAAGGATTTAAACACCAATCGCTTTAGAATTTATTTGTAGAAGGGAAGACCATCACAGGCGTTGAGCCTCAAGAATTGGGTTTCCTTTTGAGCGTGGGTTCTTCCAGCTAGGATAACACCAAGAGTGCTTAATGCAGTGATGAAGCAACTGTAGTGAAGGTAAGGACAAGCTTGAGAAGATGCAGAAAAATGGCCGAAAGGACCCATAACAATGAATGCAGTATGTATCGTGAAGATGACTTGGGGGAGAAAACATGTATTCTCCCCTATTTATATGTTAGGGGTGAGGGTAAATGTGTAACTTGACTGTGTGGTCCCAAACCTGTGTCGCCCTAACACGTGGCAGCCTGTGAGGGTGTGAGAATGACGTTTCTGAAAAGGTGGCGGCGTATCAGGTGGAAGGTGCGCACTACCTTTGTGTCAGAGGTTGTTGGAGAGGGTCGCATGAGAGGAAAGCTCTAGATCCTCGCTGCTAAGGTTCGGATCCATCGCAGTAGGGCAGGATCATGTACGAGCGCTGGTGACGCTCGGAGAGTGTACGGATGGACCTCCCACGGCAGATGATCCTGGAGCGTCAAAATCCCGAGCACCAAGAATGGGGCCCTCGCGTGGGTGCTTCCTTGAGAAGGGTGACCCTGAGGGTCGGGACTTGAGCGTCAAGCCCATCAGCTTGAATCCTTCACTTGAACAGTTGGCCGAGGCTCAGGGGCCTGTACTGATGAGCAAGTGAGTGGGCTGGGTAGGCCCGCGAGCCCATCAAAGCGAGCACCTAGTCCCGCAGTCGTCAAGCGTTGAAACGTGGTCAGCTCCGATTCGAGAGCGGTTTTGTGTCTCATCAATGGCGATCTTTTTTTTTTTTTAATTTGAATTAAGAATACAATTATTTTTGTTTTTTAATTTGAATAAGAGTGTAATTAATTTGATTTTTTAATTTGAATAGAAATTTAATTAATTTGATTTTTCGACTAATCTAAATTAAGAATTTTGTGTGTTAATTAATATTAATTTCGGAAAAATAAATACATATTACATACAGAAGAATAAAATTTATTAGTATTTATTAAATTGATAAATAATTTGTATTTAATGATTAACTAAAAATATTCATATAATAACTAGTAAAATTATATTCAATTAATTAATTAATAATTTATATTTAATGATTAATTTAAAATATTTATATAATATTAGTAAGATTAGTATTTATTAAATTATTGTGGAACATAATAAATTTATCAAAACTAAAAAATATATATTATACAAAAAGAATAGAAATTATTAATTATATACATAAATTACAAATATTAAAATTGTTAATATAATTTAAATATAAAATTACTTATAATAGTCATTGGTGTTTTTTTTCTATAACAAAATGACCCTTGCCTTTCATAGAATTAACAGAATAGTCCCTAGTGCATTTAGGTTATTTTACAAATAATAATAAAATAATTAGAGGTATTTTTGGTAGGACAGGTCAGAAATGTAACAAAACCCTAACAGTAAAATTGGACTTCTAATGGAATCAAACCTTGGGGACTAAATGGTAAATTCGAAAAGAATTAGGACCGGGTTGTAATTGGACTTAAACTGAGTCTAGTTGGATGTATTTTTCCCTTATTTATATAGAATATAGCCGTGTTGGACCCATATCATGTCCTAAAATTTTGGAAAATTTTGTGTCGTTGTGTCCATATCGTGTTGTATTCATGTCGTCGTATTCATATTCGTGCACCATAGGCTTAGTCAAAAGCTAAAATTGATTTATGTGTTCTACTTACTATGCTGATGTATTTAAAGTGTAATTGCATTCAAAAGAAAACAAGAGAGAAGAATTCATGAGTCAGATAAATACAGATATTCATTCATGGAATGCATATATCAAAATTTCCTTCAATTTGGGTGAATAAAGACCTATTTTTCCTTTAAATGCCTAAGTGATGATGATGACCAAATCTGTCGCAGAAGTGAAGGCGAAGCCGTGTCTTGTGAGTTGTGAGTTGTGAGTTATTGTTCTCTTGATCACGCAATTCCACAAGATGGACACAGGTGTCAAGCGAATAGGTTGATCTAACCCTTTTAAACTCCACCACTCGGACAAAATATGGTATCATTATATTACATATGTGAGATTTTTTCATAAGGAGAGAAAAGAAAGACACGTATTAACAATATATTAGCTCATTCTGCACCAAAATTTAGAGCTATGTTGTCTTAATCTTCTGCAAAACAGCGTCAATTGCAATATCAAATGCATCTTTCTTACTCCTTAACCCCAACGAACTCCCATGCTTTCTATATATTACTCTACTCATCATCTCCAAAACTTTCTCTCTCTTCCTCCTAATCTCACCCCTTGGAATGCCCATCAACACATCCAGTATCTTCAACCCTTTGAAAACTACGTCTTCCTTTTGTATGAAAATGGAAAATTCCTCATACTCATTCTGCAGTAAGTGCCACGTGTATTGCTTTTTTGCAGATAACTCCTCGAAGAACACGGGTATGCAACCTGCAAGGATGGCATCAAAGGTTGATCGGCGTGTTGGAGTGTCACCAGGCGGCTGCAGACAGAAGGTTGCCTTCAACATTGGCTTCATGAATCTGATAGGGTCATGTTCGCAAACACCATTCGAGCAATCAACGAACTCGCACAGCTTTGCATACCCAGTTCCGGTTGAGTTTATACTAGTGGCGTTGTTGCACTCAAGGCGGATGCTCCGCCTGATATTAGGATTCGCAGAGATCCCACCACCACCCGCGAACAACATCGCCGTGCTCCGGTGAGACTTCCTGACGCGGTTCACCCAAGACTCGAAAAACACGAGATTCGGCGGGTGAAACGATGTTGGGTAGGGAATTGCCTGCTCCTGCGATGGGTAAGGTCGGGATTCTAATGTTAGCGCTGTGATGTTGTAGAACTCCGGCAATTCGAGAAACGAAGTGCCAAAAATTGGTGGATCGTTCGATAGTGGCTGGCTGAAATCCCAAGCTGGTCGGGCCATGACGATGAAATGGTCGCGCCCCTGTTTCTTGTTCCAGATTGAAGGGCTGTCAACGCGTGCTAAATAATCAAACAGATCCAACCCATGCTTAAAACTCGAATTTACTTCCGGTCCGAAGAGGTATTTCAAGCTGTCGATTCCGGCGTAATAGGGGAGATAGACAGCGTCCGCGAGATTTGGATCTGACGTTAAACAGGGGTATTCGAGCATACGGCGGTGAAAAATTAGTTCAAGCATAAATGGGTCTGTTCTGTACCAGCTATGAGAAGTGTTGTGGGTTTTCTGTCCGAGGCCATGATTGGCGATATAAGGACAGAAATTGTCCAAAAGTGGGTATTCAGAGCAATTTACCAGAAGCTCTAGGTTGAATTGCGGCGGAAGGTTGCGGATGTGGATCCACCGGTCTGTACAATCGGAATCAAGATCAAGATCTTGGGATGTAGCGGCTGTGACGACAGTGACGGCGGTGGTGAGGAGTAGGAGGAGGAGAAATGTGGGAGGCATGGGGTTGAGATTTGTTGTTGAGGATGACAGATTGGGGAGTCGCCGGGGATTTAAATCTCAACTGTAATTTCCTATTCTCATGCTCGTATTTGATTATTTCCCCCAATGTCCTAAATTTTCCTGTACTTATTCTAGTATATATATATGTAATAAAAATATGCAATTTCCTATTCTCATGCTCTGTTTGATTATTTCTCGATGTGATAAATTTTGATCTACTTATTTGAGTATATATGTGTAATAAATATATGTAATTTGTTTGAACTCTAAAAAATAGCATATAAGTCGTTGTCTAAATTTTGGTGTGTTTTTACTTCCTTTATTTTTTTGTTTTGTTTTTTGTTTTTTTTTGGTATTGAACTTTTACTGAATGTTGCCTCGGAAAACGTAAGACATTATTATTATTATTATTTTGGTGTAGTCCTTATTTCAGACATTATTATTTTTCTTTGGGTGCAGCCCCTTTTCTATGTCTTGAAATCCGGACCAGACGTCGAACCGGAACCTTTTACTGGTTACTAGTTTTACTGGTTCGACCGATCGGATCACTGGTCAAACCGACATGACGTCATAATTATATAATAATTATATTTAATTATATAAATAAATATTAATATTAATATTAATTATATAACAAAATAGATATTAATTTAAAATAGTGAAATAATACAAAAAAATATAATTTTAAATCACTTTTAACTATTGATTATGTTTCAAATAACATCTATAAAACTAAAATTTTAAATTATAAATTTACAAATATATAGATCAAATGTCTAACTAAATAGCAAAATAATCAACATCAACTAAATTAATAATATAAATAAAAAATTGATTTAACAAGTACCATATATTTTATTGAAAAAGAAATTAACACATACATAATACATTAATATATATATATATATATATATATATATAGTAAAATGTTACACATTATTTTATTCAGGACATACATGGAATACTTACGACGTATTATAATATTTTAATCCTAATTAATATTTTTTCAAGAAATTTATTTTTAGATATATTTACAAATTTTAAACTGATATATAAATTTCACCAATAAAGTGTCAATAACATTAGCTAGCTCAGTTGGTTGCTGTGTCTTCATTTTATATGGAAGGTTGAAGGTTCAATTCCCCACAGGCTCGTATTTTGTTCCAAAATTTTGGAGAAAAAAAGAGGGATTTCCGGGCCAAACGGCCCACAAACCGGTCCGGTCCGGTTCATTAACCGGTTTTCGACTGGTTTTTGGCGGGCCAAACTAGTCCAGAAAGAGACTGGTTTTGGCCTTTTGGGGATCACCCGGATCGGATAGGCCTTCGGTCACCGGCCGAACCGGTCCGATCCGGGTTTCAAAACATAGCCCCTTATTGTTGGAGGCCTCTTACACCAGACATGATTAAAGTGAATATGGGTTCATTTTTGAGAGATGTGAGTGTATGGGAATTGGTGTTTAGATCAAGGATGAAAAAAGGGATGTGCACGAACTGGTTATGCCTCAGTAAGGAAGGAACTCTAGCACCGGAGCATGTGGAAACTCTAGCAATTAAGGAGGCAGCAGCTTTTGGTCCAGTCCAAAGAGAATGATATTTGGAAGTGATCGTTTGAATCTAATTCATAATCTTCAATCTTTTGAGGAGGATCTCTCAGAAACGAGAAACTTGATTGCATATGTACGTGAGATTCTCGCGCATATTTTGGGTTCATTTGTTTTTGTTTGGCGTGAAGGAAATAGAGCAGCCCACCATTTAGCACCTTGGGTATTAAGGAGTAGTGACGGAGACTTTAAATTTCTTAATATTGTTGTTTATTGTTTGATGAAACACAGTATCAACTTATAACTTCTCTTCCGTTTTCAACTTAAAAAATAAAAGTAGTCTTCGTGAATGTAGAAATATAATTTCATCAGGATATAAGGTGCAACAACTCTACATTCCGTTATATGCGTTCATGTACTACTATTTTTTTTTTTTTTCTGTTTTTTCTTTTTTTTGGACGATATTTGAACACAATCTGGCGATTGGATTCAATAATTAAACTTAATATATTCACGTTATTTTCCCTATTTCACTGTTCATTAAACTTGTATGGTTTATCTGTTTAAAGGTTATGAATTTTTCTCCCGAAACGTTGAAGATAATAGTTTATTTTGTCAAATATATTATTTCTTAAAAAACTTTTTTGTAGGAAAAAATTGAAAGGAATGATACCGATTGAATTAGTCAGTAATATGATAAAAGAGTGGTAGGATGTGCATGTCCTTTCTCGCGTTGTTGGGCGGATGTGATAAAAGCTTGCAATTTTCAACTTTGAGTGAATTGTTGGAAAAAAATGATGAATTGTAGAAAAAAATTAAAATTTTTCAATAACGAATCGAAACTTGCAATTTTTATTTTGAAATGAAGATCAAAAAGTTTTAAAATCTTACGTAGATTTTAATCTTTCTTGAAGTGTTATGAGTCACCCTCAAACACTCTTCAAGCGACAAGAATCACTCGAACGCTTCTTCCTTCAAGATTCAAGCTATAAATTCTCCAAAGATATCCACACCAGTCCTAGAAGATATCTACACCAATCCTAAATCACGATTAAGCGAGGGAAAATGTTAGTTCAGTGATTTGTGTTTCCCTCCTCTTTTAATACATGTGGATGGATCCACTCTCCTATGGGCAAAGGGATTTTTTTTCCATTATCTTGTATTTTATTTCTTGCTCATAAATTACTTGTTAACCTTATCCTTAAAAAAATAGCAAGAAATATCTTTGTAACAACTTTAGGAATCTAATTAATTCATGTTATTCAAAATGAGATATATTTTCTGTAGAACCCCAAGAAGTGGGCTCCACATCCCCCGCACTAGGGCCCGATACGTGTAACGAAATGGAGAATCCGTACATGCACCAAGCACTAGCGAACGGGAGACAAACAAAAAGCCACACCTAAATTAGGCGGTCTAGACCCTCAAACAGAGAGCGCATAAATCAAACATGCAAGAGAGAAAGCATTTAAGTAAACTTAAACAAGGCATAAAGTTAAGGTATATATCACTTAGAATAACTTATATACAAACTTGCCCACCACGGCCAAATGAAATCATATACAAATTCCAAATTCCCAACTACAAGTATCTCAAAGGTAGAAAATGCAATACAATCGGGAGTGAAATGCAGACTCGAGCTATACTAAGAAGACTCAACAGACCACAAGCCGCCTAGCTCTAACCAAAAGACCTGTACCCCGCAAGCTAAAAACATAAAGAGGGAGGGGTTAGTCACACGGACTGAGTGAGGGGCTACACACGCACGTGTACATATATATATACAGAGCACAACACGAATTAGAGTAGGAAATTCATGAACTGGGGCGTGGTTTTTTTTTTTTTTTTTTTTTGGCATTCTAAAACAATTTCTCACATGATAATATATATAGGGAGAGAGAGTTAAGGGCCGAAGGTTAAAACAACCAAATTTTAGTAATTGAGAATCTACTCCCGTTTCACGAATTATTACATAACAAACTAACATAATGGAAACTAACACACAAGGCAAATCTTCAAACAAGAGGGAGATGTGCTCAGGGATAATGCCCATCCTACGCTCCCTTACCCACATCATGATGATCATGCACGGGAGTAATACCCGGCGTCCTGAGTCTCCCTTACCCATAATCACTAAGCCCCAAACATACCAAGATCAACTCACATCAAAATTCAAGATCAAGGCATATCGTATTCAAGCACATATCATGATCCATATCCACATTCGGGCTCATATCCATATCATATTCATAGCGGATTTATATTCATATCCATTCATATTCATATTATAGGCGTACTTATTCATACCATATGTAGAACCCCGAACGTAGGGCACCACATCCCCCGCACTAGAGCCCAACACGTGTAGTGGAATGGAGACTCCGTACACGCATCGAACAATAGCGAACGGGTGACAAACAAAACTCACACTCTATCTAGGCGGCCTAACCCTTAATCAAAGTGCATACCAAGCAACAAAATATAGCGGAAGCGATAAAAGCATGATAGATTCATAAGATGTACAATGCCCAGCCCGGGCTAAAACAATCTAAGTATCAAAGTATTCATAATACATAGCTTCAGAATTCATAAGTATGAAACATAAACCACTACAAAAGCAATAATGAAGATTTGAGCTATGAAACAAGTAAGACTCGAAGACAAACTTGCTGCCTAGCTCGACTCCCACGGTACCTGCAACTCAAAGAAGGGGAAAAAAGGGGAAAAACAACGAGGTTTAGTCCTAGTGACTAGTGAGGGGGTTAACACACGCACCCATAATACGTATAGAGCAAAGCACATAATCAAATCATAAAGAGATCCATAAACCGGGATTGGTTTTTGCAAGCTAAAGCATTTTCCCGTGGTAGAATATATATATATATATATATATATACTTAAAGAAAATGAAGGCCATAGGCCAAAAATGTCAAGTTTTAGATATTTAGAAATCCATCCCCGTTTTATAGATCGTATAAATTCACACGACTCGGCGAGTACGAGTCAATCCTCCAACTCCCACAAACAAAGACATAACCAAAACCAAATTCATAAACCATCCTTTCTCTGGGTGATAGAAGGGTTGACGGCCCTAACTATCGATCAAATTCACATGAGACAAGGTTCAATCACTTCCTTGAAACCTTCGGCGGTTACTTCCACCGGCTCAAGAGAAACGCCCTTCCTCAACCTCCTAAGGTTAGGCGAGACTCTCAAAGGAAAATGTTGATGGAAGAGCTCGGCGACCCCTCGGCCGTCCCGAGATACCATACCATTCTCCGGGCCCAAATCATAGTTCAAAAATCATATTTTCCAACAAAGCTTATCTTTCAAAGCCAAAGCTCGCTTACACACACACACGTATCAAAGGTTTTCAAATTAAACCTAAAATAACTTATATACGTATACAAATGGTTTTCAAAGTCTTATAACAATTGGAACAAGTCCTCAAAGTACATATCATAATGTATTTAACATATAATTTACATAACTTGCATGCGGGATTCAAATCAATTAGGGTTTTAGGTCATTATAGCTAAAAGAACAAAACCTCACCTTCCGACGCGTAGCGGTGACAAAAGAAAGCAAACCGGATGCCTAAGGGACAACCTTGTCGTCAATGGGAGGGTCAACTACACAAAACAAACAACAAGGGATACTCTTAGACTCAAAATGTACCACATAAACGCTAGACAAATGCATATGCGTGTAAATGATGCAAATGAAATGGAATGAATTCATATATAGGTTACATAAGGTCACATTTTGCATAAGAGATCATATATTACAAAGGAGGGCATAAAACGAGCTACAAATTCATAACATAAAGCTTAACACATAAAGTAACATGTTAATATAATAAACGAGTCAAAAATGAACCACATAAAGAAAGCAAACACATGCGAAACGAAGAAAAAAAACATGCAAACATGGTAGCGGCCGCTACCCATTTTCCACACGAAATGGTCGCGGTCGCGACCTAAATCTCGATATTGGGCTCAAAAACGGTCGCGGCCACTACCAAAATCACACTAAAAACGATCATGGCCGCGACCTCCTGCGACAGTAGGGTAAAAACGGATTTCAAGCCAAAAATCTCCAACAAAACTCAAGGTAAAGCATGCTATCTTCAAGTATACACATAATAGGATGATAATACAACAAAATTCGTCCAATTCATGCCAATAATCAAGCTAAACATGAAGATACACATGATCAAAGGCAACAAATACATATATGTTCATTTCTTCCATGAAAACTCCAAAAATCTTAAATGATATCCAATGATTCCTTGATTCTCATGCAAAATACTTCCATACATTTAATCTATGATGCTTTAAGATCAATTAGGATGCAAAACTTCCAAGAAATCCCACAAGATGTCACCCAAATTCATCAAAATATACCAAACCCTTACTATTCACTATATTCTTCATATCATGATCAAATCTCCACCAAATTCAGCAACTAAGGAGTCTAAACAAAGAAGAGAAGATAAATAACACAATTCTAGGCTTAGCTTTCGAATTTGGTGTGATTTGGTGGAGATTTGAGCTCAAAAGTGTGAAAAGTGAATAGTGTATATTTGCCTCTTCTTGTATCTCGGTTTTGGGCAGCATATTTTCTATTTTCTTCATGTTTGGGATGAAATGGAGGGCTAATAGCTGATAGGGGATTATGTTTGGACAATGTGGGGCCATGTTTTACTTAATTTGGTCAATTACAGCTTAAATTATGAATAAAAGAGTGATTAAGGGTCGAAATTGCTCGTGAGGCTCATTTCGGTCAAAATTTGAGGATCCGAATAAGCTTACAAAAATATGAGGCTAGGTTTATTGAACCTGAATCGTCGATATGAGTTCAACGGAGGTGACATAATTCGAATTCGAATTCCCGAGCTCAAGTTATGCTTCCCGGAACCCAAGGTGCGCTAAATGCCCTTTAGCCCCTTTAGGTCCCCTCTCCCAAAATAAAATAAAAAGACAAGCCAAACAAGTTCCAAAATATAAAACGAGCATAAGAACAAGTTCATAACTCACGTAATTCATGCATATAAAAAATTCACAAAAATCGGAATTAAATTAGGATATAAGATAGAGCAAATTCAAAAAGATAAAAGCATAAACGTTCAAAATCGAATTCATACTTAATCAAATAAATTCAAATAACTTCAAATATTCACATTAACATTTAAATATCACATAATCACATAATTATTAAATTAAATTACGCATATAAAGGTATACCTGATAGTCCGATCGGTCGGGATTTTACACCATACCTACTAACAAGACATAACATATCACTTATCATACCTTTCTCTTGTGACAAGCTATGCTTTACTTACCCCTCTGTGTCACTTCGTAGCTTGTTCACCTAACTTGATGCATGGCTCGGGTGAGGCACACGGTATGGAGCATAGCTTGGTATGCCCAACATATCATAACATACAAACTTAGACATGCTCATACTTAACATATCATATCCCATATCATAGAATATAGTTGTAGTTGTAACATCCCGCTCGTCCGATTTATGAGGTACGCCACGTTTCAACCCTTTTATGTGTTTAATTATGTGATTTTATATTTTTCGTGGCCCTATTTTGAACTCTTTTAGAGTTTAGAGGCCCCTTTGTAATTTTCTCTTTTTAGAGGTTTTTCGGTCACTTATCGTTCGAACGAGATTTTGACCCTTTTGACCCCTTCAACGCGTTCGGGGCATCGAGACGAGTCCGTAGACTCTAAGTTTGCCCAATTCTGACGTCGTTTGCCCCTTCTACCGTTTGTTTCTCGCGCGAGGACCCGGGATAAAACACCCGGATCCTCGTTTAACGTGCCATAACGCAGCAGACTTCAGTCTCTCTCTCTTCTCCCGCGATTCAGTACTGTTCACACACAACCCAAACTCGCTCGTTTCTCGACGGAATTCGACGATCCAATAGTCCATTTCGATTATCTCGACGACGCGGTCACAACCGTACCAAGAACACAACTAACCGATGAGCGGTGCTGGAGATACGGTGGAATTTCAGACGCGACTGGAGGAGATGGCGGAGCCGCCACTTCGCCGCCCTTTCGCGGTGGCTTCCAGCCATTTTCCGGAGACACGCGCCATACACCCAGTTAAAGGAGCTCCTGGCACAGCCTTGCACGTTGGCGGTGCGGCCATCCGGGCCGCGACGGCGCCGCACTCGCCGCCTGAAGCTCGCGGCGGCGATGGTGGTTACTGTAGCGGCGAGTTTTGCTGCCTTCCGGAGGCTTTTTCGGACCAAGGTTAGTGTTTTCCAAGGTTTTCGACTACCCCGAGTTCATTTCCGGCATCAATTTCACCCAATTTTGGCCGTAGGTGGTGGTTCCGGCGATGAGAGTGGCGGCAGAAACTTCGGCGGCCAACGGGGCCCTTTTCCGGTCATCTCTTGGCCTCGGGCCCTTCACGAAAGTTGTTCGGAACGACGAGAACTAGTGGTATTTGATCACACGACTCCTGATTCGGCCAATTGGCGGCGGATCGTGGCGGCCCAGTGGCGGTGCAGCGACGGCGCCAGCTCCGGGGATTTTTCCGGTAAGAAAGCTTAGGGCTTTCGTAAAGCTCGTCACGAGTAAGCCGATGCCTCTTTCGGATCTCATTTTAGTTCACCAGTTTGAAAGTAATTGAAGTTTGAAGATTTTAGGGTTTTTGTGTTCTTGGATTTTAAATTGGAGACAATTGGCTTGGGATTTGCAGAAATTGATTGAGGATTTGGAATGGGCACGAGGAATCCTTGCACGGGTGATTTTTCAGGATTTTTTTGGCACGCTCCGGCGGCCCGCCACGGTTCCGGCGACTCCGGTGGCGGCGATCCGGCGGGCTTCGGACAGAATGTCCGTCACGTTATGGTGAGTCCGTTGCCTCTTTCCGTTAGTTAATCGGACACTCGGTTTATTTTCTGTGAATTTATTTGTATAATTGTGAATATTTAATTATTTGTTCTAATTGTAATTTAATTGCGATTTGCTTGACTTATCGATTTATATGAACTCCGATGTATACGAAATCTTACAATTAATGAAATGTGATATGCATTGACGCTTTGAATTGTACATTGAACCCCGTTATGTCAAAATTGTATTAGTTGTTAATTGTTTAAAATGTAATTCGTAATTGTATGTTCGATAAATTGATGAATATGCATTGCTTGGTATTTGAAAATATGTAATGAATTATGAATGTATAAACTTAGGAATTGTTGTTGATATTAGTTTCGTTTCATGCCAATTGGGTATAATTCTTGTACAAGGGGTGTTTATGTAATTTTTAGAAAATACAAATTTGTATAACTTGAATTAATTGAACCTTATCATTTGAAAACGATTAAGCTAATTTTAATTTAAGTAAAAGTTGAATTAGCATGCCTTGGATGATTAATTTGAGACCTAAATTGAATTTGGATCTAATATGTAATGCATGAATTGAATATGTAAAATATGAATTGTATGAATTAAGTAGGGTTAGAATTTGATTTGTAACCTCGTGAAATTTGTATGAATTAGGAAGCATGCTATTATGATTTATTGGATTTATTAATATGTGTCAATTGATTTGAAAGGTGCTACGTGAATTTGCATGAAATGAATTAAATAAACGTTGTTAATTAAATTTGTTATACAATCCATGAATTGTTTGTGTGATAAATGAATAATATGATTTGCCTTACCTTTCAGTTTCCCTAATTTGCATTAATTGTGCGTATGAACATGCCTTAATGTTTTGTTTTGCATAGAATTAATATGAATTTGAAACCTGCTTATGTGATTGCATTTCGTAAGTGCTTGAGCATTGCCGTGCATCTCTGTGTGGTTGTCTGAGTTTGAGTCTGAGCCCTGTGTTGTGTTTGTGTGTTCAGTTGGTTCAGGTGCACTCGGGGTGGTGACAAGTGAGTCGTGCAGGTTCCGAGGTGGACCTTCTGCTTTTTGTTCGGCTGTGTTTGGTACCAGGTGAGGTTAGAATATAGTTATACCCTATTGCAACGTGCCCGTTTTTTAATGCATGCGGTTTATAAGCCTTATGTATATGTAGATATGTGCGAAGTACGTATTTTACTGGTTTTGTGATATGATTTGATTTGAAAAGTATGAATCGCTATGTATAAGCCTATGTATGCTTTGTCTCAGTTCTGTTATGATTTCGAGGTCAGTCTGCGTGATATGTACGTATGATATGATAAGTGCGATATACATGAGATATGTCCGTCTGTCTGTGTGTGGCAAGTTAAGTTTCCGGTATATATCTATTTATCTGTGTGATGGGCCCCGGAGATCGTGGGTAAGGGAGACCAGGGACGACCATGGGGTCGCCGGTTACGACCCCTGTGCACTTCTCCACCAACGGGAGACTTAGTTCTCCTATGTCGACGGAGCACATTTTGACTGGCCGTCGAAGGAACCGGGCGGGATCCTCTGGTTCACATGTTTCGTTCTGTGGTGGGTTGAGAGGGGAACCTCTTTTCCCCAATGGTGTGCAGGTGGGATTGTTTTATTAGTTTTGTTTTGGTATGAGTAAGTGTGTTCTATCTGTCGGTCTGTCTTAAGTTCGTGAAACGGGGGTAGATTCTTAAATTAAGATAAAAATTGATATACTTTTAAGCTAATAAGATATGCTCCGATATGTGTGTTAAGTCTGCATGAATCTGAGTTGTGCCTTAAGAAACTTTTGATTTAAAATTTGTTTGGTCTGTTTGATAAGTCTCCCTATATGTATATTATTACGGGAAAATGTTTTGGCGTGCAAAAAGTAACCCCGGGTTCATGAAAGTCGCTTCTTCTTTGTGCTTTGCTCTATATATATATATAGTGTGCGTGTGTCAGCCCCTCGCTCAGTCTTTGGACTGACCCCTCCCCATTTTTGTTTTTAGTTGCAGGTTCAGGTCGTTGAAGTTCGTGTTAGGCGGCGGTGTGTCATGTCTGTCGAGTCTGTGTCTGTTCGTTTAAGTTTGTTAAGTATTTTATTCTGATTTATGATTCGTAAACTCTGTATAAGATATGTTCTGTGTAGGTTGGGAATCTATGATTTGAATGTTTGGAATTCGGGACAGGTTAGGACATGTGCTCGGATTAGTTGAACCCGTTTTGATGTGTAATTATTCGGGACAGGTTAGGACAGGTTTGCTGAACTAGTTGAACCCGTATATTTGATTCTAATTTATGAACTGCGTTGTATGCTTGGTGTGTAAAAGTTTTTGTAAGTTGGCATTTCGTGCTACTTCCGCTGTCATGTTTTGCATATTTTCTTTTGTACAGGGTTAGATACCCCCTAGCTAGTGCGTGTGTTTTTGTTTGTCACCCGTTCGCTGTGACTTGGCGCGTGTGCGGACCTTCCATTTCGTACACGTGTCGGGTCATAGTGCGGGGGATGTGGCGCCTCACGTGCGGGGTGTTACACTAGCTCCCAGAGCGGTGAGCCACCACATCCCCGGCACTTGGCCCCGAACCCACATATGAAATAGAAATCCATACATGAGCCCAAGACTAAGCAAACGGGAACCTACACACACTCACTAAGCCAGGCGAAGCTAAGACAAGACTAGAGCGCGTAAAACAAGAAGAAAGTGGAAGCATACAACCCAAATCTAAGAAGATAAATCCACAAAAACGGGTTCAACTTCCCTAGAAGCCTGTCCCGAATAAATATGATCAAGAATTCATACATAATTCATTAACAAAAGCATAACATATACATACTTCCATTATAAAAAGAAATGAATCATATACAAGATGTGTCCGAATGCAAGTGAAAATGCAACTCGAGCTAGAAGGCTATAACTTGACCGACTTACGACTCCACCTAGCACGACCCGAAACCTGCAAACTGAAAAGTTGAAAGGAGAGGGTCAGTCCACTGACTGAGTGAGGGGGCTAACGCACACCCACACACGTATATATATATATAGAGCAAAGCACATAATAAATAAAAGACTATGAACTGGGATAGGGCTTTGCATACTAAAGTCATTTTTGAATCAAACTTAAACATATACTTTTTGAAATGTAGCAAACTTAACTTATTCGTATTATAATATAAAGGAATGTTCCTATCCCGTTTCATAATCAACATATCGGATAAAAGCTCGGCGAGTACGAGCACCTAGTCCCATCCTGGGCTCCTCCGACTAATCATTCAAGCAGATAAAATCAAACGTACAATATACTTACACATTATCCTCCTTCTTCGGCGATGGAAGGGTTGCACGACCCTAACCATCCATTACATTATGTATGGGTCGTGAGTTTCATGACACTCACGCCCGAGGATTCTATCCCCCACCAAACCTCCTGATGAGTTCAGGGATAATCCTACCAGAGTGGAGACTACGCCCAGGCTTAACCCGATGGCCCACTACCGTACCGGGCGTCCTGGCTCACAGGCTCTGGGGCCCAACAGTACCAATACAAATCAATACATTACCAAATAACTCATTAACGTACTTAACTCACTACAGAACTTAAAGTAACTTACATACCTTATCGAACATACCTTACCTTGCAACTCGGCATATGCTATACGCGTACCTCTCCTTGTCTTCCTTAATAATAAGATGTTGAGGTAGATCCTAGCTTGCGTGACCACACACGGTTTGGAGCATAGCCTCGTTGAAAAACATTTCAAGCTTATTTACGCTCATACTTATATTTCAAAACGTTTTAATCGTAAGATAAGATCATAAACATATCATCAAACATGTATCTAATATATAAATATATATACTATATTAGCATGCGGGTGAGAAAGTTATCACATTTAGGCCATAGGTCGCTTATGTAAAAGAAAGGTCCTAAACCTCAGCTCTTTACCAATAGTGCTCCCGGAAGAGCGTTGACGACCAATACGAAGCTAAATGGGGGAACCGACACCTCTCGAACTCAAATCTGTGACAAATAAACAAAAACTTATGACTTAGACTGAATCATGAACCAATTAGACTCACGACAATGCATAAGAATGCAAATGGATGCAATGCACGTCATAAATATTCATACTTAGGTGTATCGATTCATTTAATGAGAAATCATACCAAAATTCAAGAATCAAACTCATAAAAAATCAAATAAATTTAAATATTAGCATATCAAATGCATTTATAAGGTTAATGTTCAAAAAGAGATCATGAAATGCAAGAACGCATCATTTAAGCCATTTAAATTCAAAACTCGTACAAACATATCATATTATTTCATAAACGAAATTCATAATATATAACAAATAATTCCAGCTTGAATCACATTGAAAGGCCACGTTTAGTGCATATAATATCCAAACGAATAGCATAAGATCAATTCATAACTTAGTCATTAATTAGTGCATTAGAACTCATGTACCATATATGCAAAAGAATAAGAAAATTGAACAATAAATGAAATTCATAATACATAAAATATATTTAACATTAAATGACACTTAAAGATTAGCTCCATACATAAAATTCCCAACAAAATTCATTCATGTACCACAACATTATGTAAGCATTAAATCCTACGTACCACCATGTGAGTAAACACAAAAATTGAATCATGCATGCCATGGAAACAAATTGGAAATGAATTGTTGCAGCAGGTCATCTCCCCGCCAGGGGAGATTTTCTTCTTCACTTTCCTCGGCTGGGGAGACGTTACAGAAGGTTTTGGCATGAAAGTCCTCGGCCGAGGACTTCCCAAGTACAAATCTCCCCGCCCTGGAAGATGTTTCAGTCGCGAAGGAGAAGGATTTCAGCCCTGTTCAGCCCTGTAAACAAATCCAAACCCATTCCAAACCATAGAGACATGATAAGGCATGAAACAAGACATCAAAACAGTTCAAAAACTCCAATAATACCAGCTGAAAACGAACAACAGCTAAGGAAGAGAGGAAGTGGATCAAACTCAGGCAAGAACTCACCACAACTCAAGAAGATTAATGGAAAACTTCTCCATACCTCAACTACCAGCAAAGTCAGATCAAACAACAATAAATGTAGTGTAATAGATCAAGTTTATAGCATCAAATCAAGAAGAAACACCAAGGAAACCATAGAATTCAAATTGGGGCATAATTCCTAACTATTAATGTCATAGCTCAAATATCAATCAATCATGGCTTAAAATCTGAATTTGATGGATGAAAATGATCACATAAGTAAGTTTTTGCATATGTTTGGATTCTTGATTTTGTTTATGCAATGGTGCTTTTCTTTTCGTGAATTTGTGACTTGCGTGTTAATTGTTGGATGCATGTTGACTGTCAATTGTCTGTGCACTTGATCCGTGTTTTCTAGTCACTTGTTTAGGTTTTGGAAGCTTTGCAAGCATATTGCCGGTTCTTTATTTAATCAGGGAGTTTTCTTGAACTTTAATTCTTTCATTAGCATAAGGACATTGCAAAGTTTAAGTGTAGGGGAGCAAGTTGCATGTTTGCTATGAGTTTTATTGAATATTTGCATGTTTAGATGTAGTTTCACTTGTGATTTGCTAAAATTCGAGTAATTTTGAAAAATTTTGAAAATTTCCCCTCATTTTGAACTTTTTCTTTGAAGTTTGATTGTTGAACTTTTGCTAGAATAAGTTAAGCTTTTTGAATTGAGAAAAATTGCATGAGATTTGATGATTTAGTGTGTTAGTATGCCCTTATACTTAGAACACTTTTGAACGAGATAATGTACTTTGCTTAGAAAGATGAGTTGATAATTTTCGAATGAGTCTAAGATTCGAGATTAGGATGCATTTTAGTCCTATTGAGGCGAAATTTTGAGTTAATGAAGGATTGAGGAAGTGAAATAGGCATTCATTGTCGGAGTATTTTAAGCTTTTCTATTTTAGCCATTTTTCACTAAATAACGTAATCTTATTGACCCGGTTGAGCCTAATTGTTGTGCAAAGAATTTTTGTAGCCGCATTATGAGCCAATGCACAACATAGAGATACCTACCTTGATAATTTTTACACCAAGGCTTACTCGTTTGATTTGTATGGTAATTATCTATCTCTTGACCCCTTTTTATTGTTCATGTGATTGAAATTGAGAGGATATTGTAAAGAAAAAGAATGAGAAAAGTGTGAAATAAAGAAAGATAGAAAAAAAGAAAAAGAAAAAAGAAGAAATAAAGAGCAAAAGAGAAAAGAAAAGAAAACTATGCAAAGTGTGAATTTGAGAGTGTAAGATTCAATTGAAGAGTTGGGGCGATTTTCGTATTAATGGCAAATGGAAGTGTTTCAAGTTTTGAATAGATTGAATGATGTAAGCTTGGTGAGTAGTCACTTGATCCAAATTTCCATAACCTTACCATAAGCCTACATTACAAGCCCGAAAGACCTACTGATCCTAAGTCTTGATTTAATTCCATTAGTGGAGATAGGTGCGAAGAGTGTACTCCGAAGTTGATGATTAGAGTTAGGAGGGAATGGTGAATTTGTCATTCTAATTTTTGTACATTGTTTCGTTTGATTCAACCACTACACAAGGATATACTTTTCATACTAAGTTTTAAGGATCTTATGTTTACGAGTACTTGAATTGAGTAGCTAGACTTGTTTAGGCGAAGGTTTGATGATTGCTTGAGGAGATGGGTTGATGAGGATGTGTTTTCTTGATTTCTGTATTACTCGAGGACGAACAATATTCAAGTGTGGGGGATTTTGTTGTGTGTAGAAATTGCATGATTTTGAGCATTAATTAGAGTATATTTTGGTGCTGTTCAATGCGTTTGTGTGTTTATTTTGCTCCGTTCAGGTGATTTTGGAGTTGGAGTTACGAAACGGCGAAGCAAGGCGATTTTACGCATTTTTGGAGGAAAATGTGGTAACTCCTGTTACCACTTAGGAGTATAAGAGAAGTAACCCCTGTGACGCCCCGTATTCTCGAAGGGCGTCCTGACGACATTAACAAGTAAGTCTCTACACTTATGTGTGTTTAATTTAAGAGTTCTTGAATTATGTGATTTAATATAAATCCAATTTAATATGTGATCATTTGGATTATTCTAAAATTAATGGTTAAGTTGATTTTAAATCCATCATGTTACTTAACTTGTTTAATTTCGGTTTACTTGAATTCCTTGAGATTAATTGTCAATCATGGGTTTACAAAGTGCCGTTAAATTATACGAAAAGTTTCTAAAATTAAATTGAATTAAACTCTAATTGGTAAATCTATCTCTTTCATTTTAATTTATAAAAACTAATTTGGAGCTTGAATGTTTATTCGTAACTTTACCAATTTTATTTACGATTAACTGTACGCAATATTTCCCTTTGCTACGCGATAAGGATACCCGGTTGTATATAGCTTGTGTACAAGACACATTTCTCCCAATCCCTTTTCTCTCTCTCTCTCCTCTCCCACTCTCTCTCCCGTGGGTACTATGCGCGGCTTTGGTTACGAGCCCATAACTCGATCGTTTCTCGATGGAATTCAACAAATGAATAGTCCATTTCGATTATCTCGGCGATACGTACGCAAGAGTACCAATTTCACAGCCTAAAGACGAACGGTGGCGGAGTTATGGGCGGATTTCAGTAGCAGCGGTGGAGCTGTCAGACCGCCGCCACTTCGCCGGCGTTTCGCGGCGGTTTCCGGCCCTCCTCTTGAGACACGCGCCCCAGATCCAAGAAGTAGACACTCCGGCGCATCGGTTGACGTCGGCGGCGCGGCCATCTGGTCCGCGACGGCGCCGCACGCGCCGCCTGAAGCTTGCGGCGGCGGCGCTGGTTTCTGTAGCGGCGGGTTTCGCCACGTTCCGGCGGTGGTTTTCGACGGGGCTTGATGGTTTCCAAGGTTTTTCGACCCCCTGAGTTCATTTCCGGCATTAATTTCATCAGATCTTGGCCATAGGTGGTGGTTCCGGCGACGTGGGCGGTGGAAGAAACTTCGGCGGCCAACGGGGGCCTTTTCCGGCCATCTTTTGGCCTCGGGCTCTTCACGAAAGTTGTTCGGAACGACGAGAACTAGTGTCCTGTGATCAGGCGACTCCAGATTCTGTGGTTTGGCGGCGGATCGTGGCGGTGCAACGGCGGCGCTAGCTTCGAGGATTTTTCCGGCGAGATACCTTAGGGCTTTCGAAGAGCTCGTCATGGGTAAGACAATGAATTTTACGGATCGTATTTTGGTTCACCGGTTTGGAAGTAATTTGAGTTTGAAGATTTAGGGTTTTCGTGCTCTTAGATTTCAGATCTAGGACAATCGGCTTGGAATTTCCAGAAATTGATTGAGGATTCGGAACGGGCACGAAGACTTCATTCAGGAATGATTTTTCGGGATTTTCCCGGCGACCTTCGGCGGCGGCCAGGCGGCGGCCCGGCCAAATTCCGGCAGCTACAGTGGTGGCGTTCCGGCGGCGTCTGGTCAAAATGTTCGTCTCGTTATGGTGAGTTCAACGCCACCTTCCGTTCGTTAATCGGACACTCGATCTATTTATTACGAATTATTTTGCATAATTGTGATTATTTGAATTAATTATTTTAAGTGCAAATAAATTGGTTATTATTGGTCTGTTGATCGAGATGTATTCCAATCGTATATGAAAACATGTATTGAATGGATTGTGATATGTATGAATGTTTTAATTTACAATTTGAATCCTGATGTGATGAATTTATACTATGTGTTTAGATATGAAGGGGTGTTAGTGTAATATCTAGAAACTAATCTTTTATGTGACTAAATGAACTTGAATGATATTTTAGAAGAACGAACATGTTGTGATTTCTCTATATGGATTTGAGACGTTCTCAATGTTATGTTTGTTGTAAATTGTATTTCCAATATTAAATTGAGATACATGAAAGATGCTTGAACAACTTGAGACTTTATGCATGAAATGAGTTAGAATTGTAATATCTTGACTTACTCTTACTACTCGGAAATGGTATATTATGAATTATGATAAATTGATAATTGTCATGCTTATAAGTAATTAATTCCTAGTTGAATAATTGTATAAACACTTTAAACGAACAATTATGCTTAGTAATCAACTTAGGGGATGTAAGTGTAATATTTATGAAACTATGAATGTGACTTGAGCTTGTGTACCAAACATGTTGTGAAGTTGTAAAGTATGATCTTAAGTGAATTAGATGCACTCTTTAATTGTATCAAGCATGCCATCTACGTACAACAACCTTGTATGTTTATATGATCAAGTTGCTCTTACTTATGCACTTTATAACTCGACATGAACTTCATGTTTAATTCTAATATTATAATTGAACCCTGTGACATTGGATGATTTAATATGCATTTTGTGAATACATTGACTTCCTAAATTGATCTTGCATATTTGGATATGGAATTACGTGTAGGTTTCTTGTAAATATGATCTTGTTGAGCATTGATATGCATGGAATGACCACGACACCTTATCCAAGCACAACATGAACACTTATGCATAACCACGATCATGTTGAGCAACGCCATGCGTCTTGTTTGGTTCATATAGAGTCTAAGTCTGGGCTTCTGTATGTCTTGTCACAGAGTTTGGTGGTGCCGGTGGGCCCGAGGTTTAGAGTGTTTGGCCCTTCACACTCTCAGACTCTACTTTCACGAGGTGAGGTTTAGGATTTTGTATAGTTATGCGACCTATGGCCTTAATATGCTGATTTCAACCCGTGCATGCGAGTATATCTATTATAAATACGTATGTGTTGGATATGATATGTTTATGACCTTGTGAATCAGCTCTGTTTTGGAAAAATTAGATATGAAAGCATATGTAAGCTGTTTTGAAAAGTTATGTTATTTTATGATCTGTTTCTTTAGTGAGTTGGCCATGTTATATGGTACCTGTTCTATTCTGTTCTATTATGTTATGGATCCTAGGAACTGCAGGAATGGGTACCCCCGGGACGGTTAAGGCCGACGGGGCATTTATCCATTGCGTTCCGAGGAGCTGCGGGAGTGGGTACCCCTGTTAGGAATAGTGCCCTAGAAAGCCGATTGTATATCCGCTTTGTGCTTTTCCTTATTGTAATCACAGACAATCTTTGAATAAAATAACGAATTGAGGCAACACTTCTTTATATGCTCTTGTTTGGTATGCGTTTACTTTAGCTGTGCATGTATGAGAACTCCCCTAATCCTGATGACTTTAGGACTCTACCATTTAGGTGAAATGGTTCATGAAACGAGCCCTATATCACATAAGTCATGATTAGTTAAATACTCCAAGCCGATGAGTCCTACAGACAGTGGGAGTGTCAACCTGACTCCTCTAAGGCTTGCTTGTGGGATCACGCCCTTAAGAAGGACCACCTTGTTTCATGGAGGTGCAAAGTGTATAGTTGATACGTGCGTGATACATGGGGGTGCTTACTTTAATAAGTAAGTTCACTGAGGTGCCCCGTGTGAGAACATTCCTAAATGGGAAAGGAAGTTTCTATTTCAGGAAATGGAAACTTCCAGATTAGGAAATATCTCACGAGTCGTTGATGTGATTAATTGATCCTTAGACTTGAGGTTCCTTGTCACTCTATGAGTTAACTATGTAGTCTTAGGTATAAGCTTTAAAGGGTGTCGCCTTAGACAACTGATTCAAGGCTTATGCTGGGGCTGCACAAGTGATTCATGAAAGTGAATGAGAATCAAGAAAGGACCTACACTTGCATTTGCAAGGTGATCTCTTATTGTGTAAGTCATTCATATGCCATATGGAGTCCTTGGCCAAGGCAGTAGATCAAGACATCAAGAAAAGGGTTTCTTGGATTGAGATCAAATGGATATGAAATGCACTTAGCTTTAAGACCGGATTATTAGGGTTCTGATTATTCCCTTGCCCTAGATCTTGGTTGAGAGATAGTAAGTAGGAGGATTGTATCTCACATGAATCAATGACTTAAAGGTTCTGTCGAATCTGAACATTCGAATTCAGCTAGGGGTTAAACACCTGTTGCTAGACTATGGTCGTTTAATCTGTGGACTGATTAATTAATTAGTGAATTAATTAATTAGGGTCACTGCTAATTGAATTGAGAACCTAGAGGGTCACACACAACAACTTGGTTACATGAGTTGAGGCTTTAAAATGATTAAACGAGTTAATCGGGCCAAGAGGGTTCCACACGTGTGAAATCACACGTGTGGCTCACGTGAGTGACACGTGTCACTGTGACACGTGTCACACGTGTGAATATATATATATATATATATATATATATATATATATATATGTATTAAATAATTAAATGTGTTAATTATTTAATAGACTTTGGTTTAATTTTGAATTAAAAAGAAAGTCTTATTTTGGAGAAAATAATCTAGTTAATTAATTACGAATTAATTAATTAGATAAAATAAGTTATTTATTTTTATAATAAATAAAGTATAAAATTATCCAAAAATAGTTTGGATATTTTTAGCTCTCTTAAAAGTTGACTTGAACTAGAATTCAAAGTCAAAGTTGGAAAATACTTGATGATCAAGTAATAGGAGAGAGAGGAACCAAATCCTTGTCCAACAAGGAATAGGTTCGGCCGTCCCTCTCCCTTTCCTATATATAGGGGAGCTCATGCTCCCCTTTAGAGCTAATTGACAATTCTTTTGGTTCATGTGTTGAACACCTTCCTTTCTCCAAGATTAAATAAAACCCTAGGTTAAGCCTAAACACTAACTAGAGAACTAGCATCCTTACTAGTTAGATTGTGATCAAGTTGGTGGACTTTCTCTAGAGACTTCAAGTTAGAAGTTTGAAGATTCGAGCTTTACCAAGGAGAGGGGATCAAGCCGCGAGAAGAGCGTTCTTGGGTGGCTTGAAACGCTTCAAGAAAGAATAAAAGAAAAGTAAGTTTTCTATCTTTACGAATTTGGTTACACGATTGCGAGTCCAAGATCCTTTTGTTGGGAAATTTTTTTTAAATTTCGCTGCTTTCTGATTCGTGTTTTCCAACAAGTGGTATCAGAGCCACCTCGTTAATCGTGTTTCTGATTCGTCTCAATTATTCTGAATTTGGTAGAAATTCTTAGGCTTGATGCGATTGAGTATTTGTAATTTTTTTAGAAAGCCTGAATTACGAAACTGTATTTTTTCCTGAAAGTTTCTGAAAATTGGTTTTTGCAAAATTTAATTTTGAAAACAATTTTAGATTTGAAACTGTATAAACTGTTATTGGATTTCTTGGATTGGTTTTGCTTTTGAACGAAAACACGAAACGAAAACCCGGATCACACACGCGAAACCCCGCGCGCGAAGGCGTCGCACGCGTGGGCTTCGCGCGCCACCGCCCGCCTGTCCTAGGCGTGTGCAGGGCATCCGCCCAGCACCTCCCGCACGCCTGTGCGGGAGCCTTCCGGGCGTGCCTAGGCGCGCCCGCCCAAGGCGGCCGAGACTGGCCGCCCATCGCCCACCGTCGCCCGACAGCGCGCGCACTCGCCCGCCTGCGACGCGTGCGCCCCGTTTCGTGTATGGGCCCCGTTTTCCTGATCCGAACTTTCGTATATCGTGCAATCCAGTCCCAATTTTTATTTTTAAATTTAAAATTTTATTTTGAATATTTATTTTAATTTTTTAAATAAAAACTTGAAATTGGGATTTTTGAGAAATTGAAACGGTTTATATTTTGGGAAAATACAATCTTTGATAAAATTATTAATTTTCAGAAATTAATTTCAATTTTATATGTTTTGGTAATTTGGGATTTATTGAAAACTTTTATAAATAAGACTCGCATCAAGTCGTGTTTTAAGTCATTAGGACTTGAAACGAGAATTTTAATTTATTGGCTAAATTTAAATTCTCGCAAGAGCATGTTAGGTGATCATGGGTTTAGATCTATGTATGGTTTTAATTATGCACATGGATGGTTTAAATTGGGGTTGGAGCCCTATAGTTGCGTTTTTTCAATTGAGGTTGGAGCCTCACTTATGTGCGTACTGTTATGTGATTTATTATGTGGCTTTCTAGATTACTGTTTTTGAGGCCGGGGTATGCCCCGTGTAATTGTCTAAGGCCAATATGAAGATTGAGCCTTATTACTTTATGTCTTTTTCTTTTTATTGTAATTTGAGAGTAGAGATAGGTGGTGAGGTTTTATTTTCATTTTGGAGACAATGCACCCATGGAGTAAGATGGACCACATTCAAGTAACAAGGAGGCCATAAGTGAAGACCCCTCAAAATGTTAGGGAAGGGAATCTCAATTGTTAAATGTAATAGAGATAGGGCTCGTATTTTGTTACCGCTTTCCCTTATGTGATTTAAACTGTTTATGTGGCATGTATGTTAGAACTTGTGATTGTGGAGTGGCTCCCACATATCACGCATAAGATAGGTAGAACCCATGATCATTACATGTTAGTATCATGCTAGGACATGTTATCTGTTTATGTGCTTGTTTGATATGCATTTAAGTGTACTTGCATTAATCAAGACTAATAAAATTGGATAACATATATGTTGGTGAGGTCGAACCGGACAACTCTCCGGTTGATTCGAAAATTCCCATTAAATATTAAGCTAATTTCGAACAAATAGGTGTTTAATTCGAGATGCAAATTTTGAATTAAATTCCTAGCATTCCATCAATAGGTTTTAAGTTTAGTAAGTAAAGCTAGTTATTGTCCACGAGTCGTGGGATAGCTAGTGGAGCTTATTAGTTCTTAGTTACCTAATTGATCATTTTAAATGATCAATATTTCATGGTCAATTTTAGCAAGGGCGATGTCCGCGAGTCGTGGGTCGTTCGAACTAAGGTTTGGTCATGATCTTATGATTGATGGGTCTGGCTTAATGCCTAAGTAAATATGGATGTCGCACGAGTCGTGGGTCCATGTTGAAAGATAGGTGATGCAAAAACAATTACTAAGAGTTCTAAAGGTGTTAGAATTGGTAAGTTGTACCTACCTAGGGTTCTTACTTAGAATGTCCGCGAGTCGTGGGTTCGAGGTAAAATGCCTAGGATCTTAGTACCCATTGGGAAACGTGTTCCTCTTAGATCTTTGGGAATTCTAGATCTTTGAAAAATAGTGGGAGCTACATTAGATTAAAGACCTTATCTTTTGTATATCGTTATAATTCAGTATGCTCACTAGTTCTCTGTTTTACCATTTAGGTCGTAGATTCTGTGATTCTCTACGTGTTTTGAAATGGCAACCAAAAACCCTCTTGTATCGATCCTCGAGTCAAACAAGTTGACTGGTCCCAACTATTCTGATTGGCTGAGGAATCTAAAAATCATTTTAGATTATGAGAAGAGAACTTATGTTCTCTTCGAAGGGGAGCCCAGTCCCGAAGGGGAGGCTCCCACTCGGGCCGAGCGGGATGCGATTCAGAAGTGGAAGGATGATAATCTCCAAGCCCGTTGCCTTATGTTGGCTAACATGTCTCCGGACTTGCAAAGACAACATGAGGCCATGGAATTTGCTTGGGAGATTTACGACCACTTAGAGCAACTTTACCGCCCTCATGAACGTGTTACAAGGTATAACACATCAAAGGAATTGTTCCACTTGAGAATGAGGGAAGGTTCAAGTGTCCATGAATATGGACTCAAGTTTCTTGCCCTTACTGAGAAACTTGCTTCCATGGACATGCCACTGAAAGATGAGCTTTCAGTGGATTTGTTGCTAGCTTCGCTCCCACCATCATTCAACCCATTTGTCCTTAACTTCAACATGAATCATGCTGGTGCTACTGTAGCTGAGCTGATTAGTCAGCTTGTGACTGCTGAAAGCACGATCAAGAAGGACAATAAATTTTTGATGGTGAATGCTCCATCTTCCTCTTCTGGGCCTTCTAAAGGTAAGGGCAAGAAAGCCCAAAAGAAGAAGAAGAAACCCCTTAGGCCCACTGGTGGCATTTCGAAGGGGAAGGCCCAAAAGAAGAAACGTGATCAGAAAGAGGATGTTTGCTTCCATTGTGGCAAAGCGGGACATTGGAGGAGAAACTGCCCAGAGTACAAGGCTACTCTAAAGAAAGGTATCTTTCTCGTTGAAGTAAATCTTTCTATTAATTCTAGTTCTTGGGTACTTGATACCGGTTGTGGGACTCATATCTGTAATGATGTACAGATGCTAAGTGAAGTCCAACAACTCAAAGAAGGAGAATGTGTCTTGAAGATCGGCGATGGCTCAAACGTTGAAGCTCGAGCTTTAGGCACAATTAGATTAGATATAGGTAGTTTTGAGTTAGTATTAAATAAAGTCCTTTATGTACCGAGCATTATTCGTAATATAATTTCAGTTCCAATATTGGATTGTGAAGGTTATGAAACTTATATTAAGAATGGTAAATACTTTATCAAACGGAACAACTCTTCCATTCATATCGGTACTCTAAGTAATGGACTTTACCTAACTCAAAATATCAATATTATGAATATACAACGAGAAACGAAGCGTAAGAGAGATGACAAAGTTTCAGCTCCCTTATGGCACGCTAGATTAGGACACATTTCCAAGAACAGAATTGGCAAGATAAACACTTTAGGATCATTCTCTGAAAATGATCTCCAAGAGTTAACTTCTTGCGAATCCTGTCTCAAAGGAAAAATGTCCAAAGTCCCTTTTAAAGGAACTGTGGAACGTGCCACTAAGGTTTTGGATTTGATCCATACTGATGTTTGTGGACCGCTTAGTGTAAGCACTAGAAACAATCATCAGTATTTCATAACCTTTACTGATGACTTTAGTCGGTATGGTTATGTATACTTAATGAAGTATAAATCTGAAGCTTTTGAGAAATTCTTGGAATTTCAAAAGGAGGTTGAGAACCAAACTGGTCACAAGATCAAACCACTTCGATCTGATCGAGGAGGCGAGTATCTTAGTGAAGAATTCCTTAATCATCTCAAAGATAATGGGATTATCTCTCAGTGGACTCCTCCGGGAACTCCTCAGCTTAATGGAGTTTCTGAGAGAAGGAATCGAACCCTACTTGATATGGTTCGTTTCATGATGAGTTTCACTGACTTACCACCTTCTTTCTGGGGTTATGCCCTAGAAAGTGCAGCAAAGATTCTGAATCTAGTTCCCTCTAAGTCAGTCCCCAAGACGCCCTATGAAATGTGGCATTGTAAAATCCCTAGTTACTCTTACTTAAGAATTTGGGGTTGTCCTGCTTACGTGAAGAGGACAGTGGGAGATAAGTTAGAATCTCGTTCTAACTTATGCTACTTTGTAGGTTATCCTAAGGAATCCATAGGATACTACTTCTATGATCAATCTGAGCAAAAGGTGTTTGTTTCCAGAAATGCCACTTTTCTTGAGGAACCGTTCCTTAAAGAAAAGAAAGGAAAGATCATAGAATTAGAAGAAGTACAAAGTAACCCCACGCCACCCACTGAAGAGACGTCCCCTACTGATCAACCATAACCAATCACGAATTTCGATACACACGAAAACCCTCCTCTAAGGCGTTCTAAACGCACTCCTAGACAGTCGGAGAGATGGTATGGATTCTTCCATGAAATCTCTCAAAAGGATAATGATCCTTCTACATATGAGGAGGCACTTTCAGATTCTGACTCTGAACAGTGGAAAGAAGCCATGAAATCCGAAATGGACTCCATAAACTCCAACCAAGTTTGGACCTTGGTAGATTTGCCTGATGGGGTCAAACCCATAGGTTGCAAATGGATCTTTAAGAGAAAGCTTGGAGTTGATGGAAGCATTGCAGCCTACAAAGCAAGACTGGTTGCAAAAGGATTCACTCAAAGACCCGGCGTGGACTTTGACGAAACCTTTTCACCAGTTGCAATGCAAAAGTCCATTCGAATCATGCTTGCCATTGCTGCATATTATGACTATGAGATATGGCAAATGGATGTGAAAACTGCCTTTCTCAATGGTGACATTGACAAAGACATTTATATGGAGCAACCCATAGGTTTCACATTCAGTGGGAGTGAGCAAAAGGTTTGCAAACTCCAAAGATCAATCTATGGATTGAAACAGGCTTCTAGGAATTGGAACATTCGATTTGATGAGTCGGTCAAAGCGTTTGGCTTCATCCAAATTTCGAATGAATCATGTGTGTATAGAAAGGAATTGGAGACCTCAGTGCAATTCTTAGTACTTTATGTTGATGACATCCTTCTTATTGGGAATTCGAAGGATGACATGAAAGTGACTAAGTTATGGTTATCGAACCAATTCGAGATGAAAGATCTTGGTGATGCGTCCTATATCCTTGGAATTAAAATCTATAGAGATAGATCTAGAAGGTTAATAGGACTATCACAGTCGATGTACATTGACAAAGTATTGAAGAGATTCAATATGGAGTCAGCAAAGGTTAAGAACCTTCCTATGAGTGTAGGAACATGTCTTTCAAAGAAGATGTGTCCTAAGACTAACCTTGAGAAGGAGAGAATGACTCATACACCTTATGCGTCAGCAATAGGTAGCATAATGTATGCAATGTTATGTACTCGACCGGATGTGGCTTATGCACTTAGTGTGACAAGTCGTTTCCATTCTGACCCTGGAGATGGTCAATGGGCTGCCGTGAAGAATATTCTTAAGTACTTGAAAAGTACTAAAGATTTATTCTTAGTTTAAGATTTATTCTTAGTTTACGGAGGTCAGAAAGATCTTACTGTCGAAGGACACTGCGATGCAAGCTTTGCATCAGAGTTAGATGATTTTAAGTCAATGTCAGGATACATTTTCTGCCTAAACGGCGGAGCAGTGAGTTGGAAGAGTTCCAAGCAAACAACGACTGCAGATTCGACCACTGAGGCCGAATACTTAGCTGCAAATGATGCAGCTAAGGAAGGTGTTTGGATTAGAAACTTCATTCAAGAGTTGAATGTTCCTAGCATGAAAGACCCCATTACTGTGTTTTGTGACAACACTGGGGCGGTTGCTCAAGCAAGAGAACCAAGATCTCACCAACGGACCAAGCACATTATGAGGAAGTATCACCTAATCCGTGATATTATCAAAAGAGGAGATGTGCTAATTGAGAGGGTCACATCAGCAGAGAACGTGGCAGATCCACTTACTAAACCCCTTAGTCGAGAAGCTTTCCAAGGTCATCTTCAGAAGATGGGACTTAGAGTAGCTTTAGAATGGCTTTGACGGGCAAGTGGGAGATTGTTAGGAATAGTGCCCTAGAAAGCCGATTGTATATCCGCTTTGTGCTTTTCCTTATTGTAATCACAGACAATCTTTGAATAAAATAACGAATTGAGGCAACACTTCTTTATATGCTCTTGTTTGGTATGCGTTTACTTTAGCTGTGAATGTATGAGAACTCCCCTAATCCTGATGACTTTAGGACTCTACCATTTAATTGAAATGGTTCATGAAACGAGCCCTATATCACATAAGTCATGATTAGTTAAATACTCCAAGCCGATGAGTCCTACAGACAGTGGGAGTGTCAACCTGACTCCTCTAAGGTTTGCTTGTGGGATCACGCCCTTAAGAAGGACCACCTTGTTTCATGGAGGTGCAAAGTGTATAGTTGATACGTGCGTGATACATGGGGGTGCTTACTTTAATAAGTAAGTTCACTGAGGTGCCCCGTGTGAGAACATTCCTAAATGGGAAAGGAAGTTTCTATTTCAGGAAATGGAAACTTCCAGATTAGGAAATATCTCACGAGTCGTTGATGTGATTAATTGATCCTTAGACTTGAGGTTCCTTGTCACTCTATGAGTTAACTATGTAGTCTTAGGTATAAGCTTTAAAGGGTGTCGCCTTAGACAACTGATTCAAGGCTTATGCTGGGGCTGCACAAGTGATTCATGAAAGTGAATGAGAATCAAGAAAGGACCTACACTTGCATTTGCAAGGTGATCTCTTATTGTGTAAGTCATTCATATGCCATATGGAGTCCTTGGCCAAGGCAGTAGATCAAGACATCAAGAAAAGGGTTTCTTGGATTGAGATCAAATGGATATGAAATGCACTTAGCTTTAAGACCGGATTATTAGGGTTCTGATTATTCCCTTGCCCTAGATCTTGGTTGAGAGATAGTAAGTAGGAGGATTGTATCTCACATGAATCAATGACTTAAAGGTTCTGTCGAATCTGAACATTCGAATTCAGCTAGGGGTTAAACACCTGTTGCTAGACTATGGTCGTTTAATCTGTGGACTGATTAATTAATTAGTGAATTAATTAATTAGGGTCACTGCTAATTGAATTGAGAACCTAGAGGGTCACACACAACAACTTGGTTACATGAGTTGAGGCTTTAAAATGATTAAACGAGTTAATCGGGCCAAGAGGGTTCCACACGTGTGAAATCACACGTGTGGCTCACGTGAGTGACACGTGTCACTGTGACACGTGTCACACGTGTGAATACATATATATATATATATATATATATATATATATATATGTATTAAATAATTAAATGTGTTAATTATTTAATAGACTTTGGTTTAATTTTGAATTAAAAAGAAAGTCTTATTTTGGAGAAAATAATCTAGTTAATTAATTACGAATTAATTAATTAGATAAAATAAGTTATTTATTTTTATAATAAATAAAGTATAAAATTATCCAAAAATAGTTTGGATATTTTTAGCTCTCTTAAAAGTTGACTTGAACTAGAATTCAAAGTCAAAGTTGGAAAATACTTGATGATCAAGTAATAGGAGAGAGAGGAACCAAATCCTTGTCCAACAAGGAATAGGTTCGGCCGTCCCTCTCCCTTTCCTATATATAGGGGAGCTCATGCTCCCCTTTAGAGCTAATTGACAATTCTTTTGGTTCATGTGTTGAACACCTTCCTTTCTCCAAGATTAAATAAAACCCTAGGTTAAGCCTAAACTGTAACACCCGAGCGCAAGGTGCCACATCCCCCGCACCGAGACCCGACCCGAATATGAAATGGACGATCCATACCCGAGCCAAATCACGGCGAACGGGGACAAACACACACTCTAAGCTAGGCGGGCTAACCCTTGAAACCAAATAACAACATAAAACATTAAAGCGGAAGCAAAGAACGAACATATAACATATATATGTACCATGAGCATCCAAGCTCCAAAAATCATTCATGTACATCAGCAATTGCCATCACAGCCCAAAAAAAAAATGTACGCTCCAAGATAATATTCATATACAATAATCCAAAAGTATAATATGCAAGTGTAAGACTCAAAATACAGAGCTAGAGACGAATGCAAGACCTAGGACTTGTATTCCCGCCTAGCTCCCTCAACACCTGCACAAAATAACTGAAAACCAAACGGGTTCAGTCCAAAAGGGACTGGTGGGTATAAAACAGGGCATAGATATAATATATGACGGTAATTAAACAATCACATGCAAGCTATAATCCCAAATGAGGTTTTAAAGTCTTTCCCAAGTGGGTGAAAAGAATCATCAAAAGGGATTATAACGATTCATTAACATTAGGTCATTATTGGCCCGGCGAGTGGGCGTGCATTATCTCCAACCAACACCTTGTGTAAACCATTTAAACATTCATTCATTTATTCTTATCATGCAATCGATCTTTTGTGCACATTCATTAACATTTACTCCTTCTTCCTCCGGTTTGGTGGTGGGTTTGCAAGGCCCGACCACCCATTCATTGACCAAAAGGGGTTACATGACTCCCCAGATAGCGCTCAGCGTCCATTCCTCGCTAACTCCTAACGAGGTCCGGTTACGCCGTTAATTGGTGGAACTAGTGTGAGGGTTCACCGTCGGCCCGTGCCTCCCCGGATAGCCACTCACACTAAGTCCCTGGGCCCCATTCGTGCATTCGTTCATTTCTCGCCAAAACATTAGGTAGGATTGATAAAACAAGGCTTTACGTTGAAAACATTTACTCTTTAAAACGACTCTCTATATATATATATTAATTTTGGTCTAAAACTTTCACATTGAAGGTATATATAGGGTTTTGTATCTACATAGAAGAAAAACCCACCTTAAACCGTCAAAAGAAGAACCACGAGCCTCACTGACCGGCCTCGTCTCCAACGTGATCAAAATCTGTGCAAAAAAAGTGAAGTGAGACTCAATATGACCAAATAAGACGCTCGGCAATGCAATGATCATGATATGAATGTATAAAAGATTAAATTATGTTATGGAAATGTTCATGTGCACTATTAATACATTTAAATCATATAATCAAGTCATTCACTTTCATAATTTCACATTTTCAATCAAATTAATTCAAGAAATTCAAATATAATCAAAGTACAAATTAAATCACATTTAAAATTAGAACATAAACATTTAAACATATTCAATCGCATTTACAATTAAAAAAATAAACAATTAAATACATTCAATTAAATTTAGGAAATTAAATAAAGTATGAAATAGGTAATATTTAAATTCTAATAATTCAATTAAATCAAATAACAATTAATATTTAATAAATATATATATAATATATTAAATATATATACATACATATACATATACTATATTATATATATACATATATACGTATACTATATTATATATATATATACGTATAAATACACATGCAACCCTAACAACATGCATGCAAAAATGATTAAGATGCATGCAAATAACAAATGCATGAAAAAAATAAGAGACTAATATGCATGCAAATCAAACTCCATGCAAAAGAAAAGGAAATGAACTACAGCAGCAGCAGCAGCAGCAGCTCACGGGACAGCAAAACAAGCTTGAAAAACAAGGTGACACGGGGGTGTCACCTTCAAGGAGCAAACCGAGACACCCCCGTGTCTCGGTACAGAAGTAACCCCCCCATGAAACACCCCCGTTCCAGCTGAAACAAGCAGGAACGACACACCCGTGTCGCAGCAAACGCAGCAGCAACAAACACGCGAAGAACCCCTGTTTTCCTTCCTCAAACGCAGCACAACTCAAGCAACAAATAGACAACATATATGTAGCTATAAATGACAGGAATTGCAGCAAGAAATCAGCTCAAAATCACTCCAAAACTGACAGCAAAAGAGCAAGAAAAACAGCAGCTGTGACAGCAACTATCAAGGCCCAAAAACAGGGTATTAAACGCGAGAAACAGGGCAAGAAATGATCTCCATTAATCCCAACACATTCATACAAGTTAGGCTAACAAATATGCAGCAAAACACCACAAATTCAACCTATAAATCAGTCCCACAACAGTTCAAACATGGAAGGCTGTCACACGTGACTTTTCTTCAAAGTTTTCTCAGTGATCCAAAGTTGATATCTCATAAATACTTCAACTACCATGCAATTAATGATCATAAATGAAAAGAAGATATCAAAACAATCATTCTCAAGCTTGGAATCATACAAATCCATCAAGAATTGGAGAAGATTGAAAGAAATGCCCAAAAACGTCTTTATTCAAGAACAGCCGAAAAATGCATGAAACCATGATCAAATTTGGGGATGAATGAATGAAAATGACCAGGAATGAACATATAATACAACCCTAAGCTTACCTTGTTGATTGGATGAGGATTGGATGAGATTTGAGCTTTGAATCTCCAAGGTGATCTAGGGTTGCGGGAAAAAACTGGAAGGCAGTGACTTTGGCTGTGATTTGTGAATTGTGAGAGGGTTGGTTCGGTTAGGGCAAGATACAGCAGATTAGGTGGTTGAGTTAGGGTTCTATAGCATCCAACCATAGTTAATTTGGTCAGCAATTGAATAAGTTATGGCTAGTTTAGTGTAACAAGGTCAGTTTCATCGCCGCTTCATATTTCGGTTGAATTTCGGAGGTTCAATTGACGTTAGAAAAATATAAGGCTAAGTTTACTGAACTCGAATTTTCGTTACGAGTTCAGCGAAGTTGACGGAACTCGAATCCGAGTTCCCGAGCTCAAGATATTAAATACGGAACCAAGGGTGCGCTAAATGCTCGTTAGCCCCCGACTTGGATTCCAAAATACAAATTAAATCCGAAACACAAGCAAATGAATTCGAAAATACGAAACGAATAAATATTCAAGTACAAGACACGTATAAGTTCAACATATTAAATTCGTACAAAATTCCGGTATCAATTCAAATAGAAACGAAGCACTCAAACGCAATGAAACAATAAAAGTCATAACATTAACTTAAATATAACAATTACATACTTATATAATATATTATAATTACATGCATGAAATATTAATCTATAACTATACATGCATGCATAAGTACATAATATATATATAAATACATGCATGCAAATATATATGTTATAATTATAAAATGCATGCAAATATGATATATAAGCATTACATGCATGCAATATTTAAATCCATGCACACACGTACACAAATATATATATTTATATTATATAATGTAATTAATATTAATAACATTAAATTAAAATAATTAGTATTTAATATAATTAAAATAAAATTAAATACATAAAACACACATAATTAATTATTTCGCGCATTTTGGTAAACAATTACGTCATACCTGTACGGCCGAAATATCGGGGCGTCACAACCTCTCCCCCTTAAAAGAATCCATCCTCGGATTCATTGATCGTCCGGAAACAATTCGGGATGAAATTTCTTCATCTTATCCTCCGTCTCCCACGTAGCCTCTTCCGTCTCGAGCATGGTTTTCAAATGCTGGAGTATGGTTATGTTGGTCACCTCAGCTTGACCGTTGGCTAGAGGGTGGCCCACGGAGGTGAATCGCTGTTTAATCCCTAGCTCATAGCACCAATCCCGCGTGTCGGCAGCGATAAACTGGGAGCCGTTGTCTAAGATAAGCACCCTCGGGATACCATATCTGCAAATGATGTTTTTCCAAATGAAGTCTCTCATAACCTTGAACGTTATCTTGGCGACCGCTTCGGCTTCAGCCCACTTAGTGAAATAATCCACGGCGAGTATTACGAATTTCTTTTGTCCGACCGCCATTGGGAGGGGTCCCACAATATCAATGCCCCACTGATCAAAAGGCCATGAAACATCAACATGAATCATTTGAGCAGTCGGCAACTGAGGGGTGTTAGAATGAAACTGGCACTTAGGGCATTTCTTGGAGTAGCTAATGGCATCCTGCAACACCGAGGGCCAATAGAACCCACTCCTTAAGACTTTCTTTGCCAAGATCCGACCGCCCGAGTGGTTCCCACAACTTCCACTGTGCACATGTTCTAAAACATCCTTGGCTTGCGAGGGTCTCAAGCATCTCAATGGTGGGCCCTGGAAAGACCGCTTGAATAACCGACCCTCGCCATCCAACGAAAAGCGAGGGGCCTTGTTTCTGATTTTCCGAGCCTCAACTTTGTCGCTTGGGCTTGTTCCATCCTGGAGGAATCTGATAATTTCGTCGAGCCAACAAGGCTCGGAGGGGTCAATCATATTCACCTCCTTCGAAGGTTCGCCTCTACTTATCAGCGGCTCCTCTGTTCTAAGAAATGTAACAGCGCGCTCACTAAAACAGTCCAGGGCGGATGCGAACTTTGAGAGAGCGTCAGCACGTTCGTTTTCAGCCCTCGGGACCTGCAAAAGGTGGAATTCCCTGAACTTGGCTATCACCTCCTTATCACTTGCCAGATACTGCACCACGGTGGCTTCTCGGGCCTCATAAAAACCGTCAATTTGACTCGCGATCAACTGCGAATCAACATATGCAGTGACCCGAGTGGCGCCATTTTGGAGTGCAATCCTGAGCCACTGGATGAGGGCCTCATACTCAACTTCGTTGTTGGTGACTTGGAACGCCAGCTTGATGGCGTAGTCAACTTCAGCTCCGAGAAGGTCCCTGAGGGTCACCCCGGCTCCTCCCCCTTGTGATGTCGAGGAGCCATCTGTGTGCAGAAGCCATAGGCCATCTTCTGCTGAGGGCACGATATCTAAATTGAAACGTTCCACCAATAGGTCAGCCACGGCCTGGGCCTGTATCGCCGTGCGAGGCTCAAAGGTGATGTCGAATTGGCTAAGTTCAATAGACCATTTAATTAATCTCCCTGAAACATCCGGCTTTGCAAGTACCTGCTTGAGGGGCTGATCCGTAAGCACCACGATGGAATGTGCTTGAAAATAAGGCCTTAGCCTTCGAGAGGCATTAACGAGCGCAAAAGCAAACTTCTCTATTTCCATGTATCTTTTCTCTGCCCCTTGTAGAGTCTTGCTTAAATAGTACAACGTCATGTGCTTACGCTCGCGAATCGCTACGAGGACAGCGCTCATCGCTTCTGAAAAAACTGACAGATAGACAAACAGGTTCTCCCCCGGATTAGGTTTGGTCAACAAAGGCGCGTTGGTATGTTGCTCCTGCATTTATGAGTCCAAAGGGCATAACCTTGAAGCAATAAACACCCATATGGACTACGAACGCAGTTTTAGGGCGATCCTCATGAGCGATAAATATCTGATAATATCCTTGGAAAGCGTCCATCATGCTCATAAGTTCACACCCAGCGGTCGAATCCACCAACTGGTCAATTCTAGGTAGTGGGTACGGATCCTTAGGACATGCCTTGTTAAGGTCCGTGAAGTAATTGCACATACGCCACTTGTTGGCGCTCTTCGGGACGAGCACCACATTGCAAAGCCATTCGGGATACAGAATTTCTTCTATATACTGAGCGTCAAGTAATTTATTGACTTCTTCCTCTCTTCTTTTGTTTTATAGGTTTGAAGGCCGGATCCACGTTCAGCCTATGGATAATAATGCTCGGATCTATGGCCGTGAGGTCGGAAGCCTTCCAAGCAAAGACATCAACATTTTCTCGCAGGAACTCAATCATCATAATCTGGGAGGGTCCGTCGAGGCCGGAACCTATTTGCGTAGTCTTATCAGGATTCCCAGGCTCCAACTCGATGGTCAGGAAGCTCTCCGTAGGTTCTACCCGCACTTCAGGCCTCGGTTGTTCGAGCGCTCGTTTCTTGCCTGTAATTTTCTCGCTGGTATCTCCCGAGGGTAAATGATCCTCGTCTTCTGAGGGGGAATCCCCAACCGCACCGAGGGGTGAATTCCCTGCATCTATGGGTTTGCCCGCGGCCTTCTTTTTATTCTTCTTCTTGTAGAGTTTTGCCCTCTTGCGCTCGGGGCCATCTTCGTCTAGTTTGGGGAAGTCAACAGACTTTTTGGTGGAGCCCGCTTGGGTAGGTTGTTTGGGCTTGTGGCTTCGAAGGGAAAGTATGTAGCACTCCCAAGCTTCCTTAACATTACATAGTACCTCTCCGGTACCCTTGGGGGTGGGAAACTTGACTTTTTGGTGATAGGTGGAAATTACAGCTTTGAAGTCGACGAGGGCTGGGCACCCAATGATGATGTTGTATGGTAGGTCCACTTCGACCACCACGTAGAGAACATTTAAAGTTTTTCGCTGTGGGGCACGACCGAAAGAGGTGGTCAAGCGAATTTATCCGCGAGGGACGATCTCGGAACCTCCAAATCCGACGAGGGCTGTTCTGAGAGGTTCGAGCGGGATGTTTGTGATGTTCATTTTTTGAAAAGTGGAGTAAGGCAAAACATTCACGGAGCTGCCACTATCAATTAAGACCCTCTTTACAACGTGGTTATGAACGTCTAAGCTAACCACCATGGGGCAGTCAGAGGTTTCACCGACCCCATGGGGTGTTACAATATGCTCTAAATCTTTGTCTGTGAAACCCACACTCTCATCCTTTTCTGAGCGTGTTGATCCATCGATGGAAAGCACTGGCCTGGGCTGAGAAGATCTTTGATCGTAACTCCGAATGTAGCGGCGTCGGGAAGTGTTAGAGTCGCCTCCCGAGGGTCCGCCAGCAATCATGTGAATGACCGCGAAGGGCTGGTTTTCCATGTCTGAGGCTTTCCCTTTGCCACGGTCACTTGGCTCGGGGTGATGGTGGCGTGGACTCCGCGATCGTGAATGGCTTCTTGTGGAAAGATGGCGACATTCGTTGGTGTCGTGCCCTTTCTGCTTGTGGAAAGCGCAGTACTTTCCCGAGATCTTCTAAGCCTCGGTTTCTCTCAACTTTGGTGGCCTTTTGAATAACTTCTTATCCGCCATGGCATCCACTTCGGCTATAGGGTGGTTAAGAGGGATGCGCTCGAACTTCCGAGGAGGTGAGGAGTTGCGACGAGCGGGAATAGGGCTACGACGACGGCCTCTGTTAGAATCTCCTCTGTCCTCGGAGACTTTGATGGGGCAAGGGGCATTCGGCATTTTCTGGTCCCTCGCAATATACATATCTTCAAGGGTGAAGAAAGAGTCCGCTATTTCCCTAATCTCCATCAATGAGCGGGGTTTCTTCTTGGCCACCTCCTCCACGAACTCTTTACTGACATAGTGTTTCATATTGATGGCTCCAAAGAGCACGTGCCTCAAGAAATCCATCGAGGGCTTTTCCACCAATAAGATTTCCTTGTTGAACCTTCCCATGAAGGACCTGAGGGTCTCGCTTGGCCCCTGGACCAAGCTGTAGAGAGTCATCGAAGCGGGGGCTGGTGCCTTCAAGGAGTTGAAATGGCTGATGAAAGCGTCAGTCAGGTCATGGTATCCTCGGATTGAGCGCGGAGGAAGCTTTTTGTACCAGTCCTGGGCCATCCCCACGAGGGAGGTGACAAACACCTTGGCCCAATAGTTGGTTGGGTGATCGTATAAATACATCAGGTGCACAAAGTGATCCAGATACTCGGCTGGATCTGTGGTTCCATCATACCTGTTGACGGACGTGGGGATTTTACCTTTCCCCGCACGGGTCATCAAAACCTCCTCAATAAGGGGAGAATCGCCCGTCACGATCTGGTAATCCCTGTCCACTGGATCTTCAGGGCTGGCTTCCCTTGGTCGGCGAGAAATGGGGCTACGTGGTCTGCGAGCGTCACTGGCCCTGGACCTCTCGCCCCCATCACGGGAGACGTGAGACCGTGCTCGAGAGAGCTGCTCTACCACGTTTTGGAGTCCCGTAATCCGGTCTTGCACCATGGCCAGTTGTGGGTCACCGACGTTCCTGCGGTTCGCTCTTTCTGTGGCCCTTTACTGGACCTCTTTATTGTCTTCGGCCCCCTCCTTTTGATGGGCTCTCTTATCTTGAGGGGCCCTCTCGTTTCCAACGGGTGGCTGCTCATGCTGGACCCTCGAGGGGGTCTCGTTTTCTTGGATTGGTGGAGGGGGAGGCTGCTGGGCCCTCAACGCGTTTTGGGCCATCGTCAGTGGGTGTGCTGGGAGTCCTCCAAGGGGTGGGGCCATTCGAGCGCCCGCGTGTGAAGGGAAATAAGCCGCAGTGAAATGTTCCCAAGCATTCTGTACGGCTTGACCTTCGCATTCCGCGTACTGCGCCTGAAGTTGTTGTGTAGTGATTTGGGGCATTTCCACCCCTTGAATCTCTCTTGGTAACGACAGGGGGAGATTCAGTGTTCCCACTTGATAGGGTTGGATCATCGGCATCACCCCGGGCATCATTCCGGGTTGCATAAAAGTGTATCCCGGTGAAGGCATTGCCATGGGATACAGGCTTGCGTACGTGGCGGAAGCGTTAGTGGCGAGAGCCGGAGGTAGAGGAATGGATCCAGATCCACCGGCAATGTTCCCGCCATGCGGGAGGGCAGCAACCTCGGTTTCTATATTTCCAACCCTGTTTCCCCCGGCCAGTGGACCTGTGTCTCCGGCGGGGATGTTGCTCTCCGCGTTCTCTCCGTTGACTGGGGGAAGAGCGCCCTTGTCTCCTATGGCTCCAGATCTCGTTGCTGTCACCATTTCTGCAATGGGAGTTGTTATATCTCAACTAGCTTTCCGAGGAAGAAACTGATGACGTCAAGGATGGTAGTGATGGGTTTCCCACAGACGGCGCCAAAAATGATGGTGCAGAAACTTGTAAAGGATTTAAACACCAATCACTTTAGAATTTGTTTGTAGAAGGGAAGACCATCACAGGCGTTGAGCCTCAGGAACTGGGTTTCCAATGAGCGTGGGTTCTTCCAACTAGGATAACACCAGGAAATCGTGCTGAAAGGGTGCAGGAAATGGTGAAATATATGAAGCTTTGGAGAAGATGAAGATGCAGAGGAAAAATGATGCTCAGTTCAGTAGTGTGGTGTCTTTTGAAGAAGATGACTTGGGGGAGAAAGCATGTATTCTCCCCTATTTATATGTTAGGGATGAGGGTAACTATGTAACTTGACCGTGTTGTCCCAAACCTGTGTTGCCCTAACACGTGGCAGCCTATGAGGGCATGAGAATGACATCTCTGAAAAGGGGGCGGCGTGCCAGATGCAAGGTGCGCACCTCCTTTGTGTCAGAGGTTGTTGGCGAGGGTCGTGAGAGAGGAAGGTTCCAGATTCGTTTTGCGAGGGTTCGGATCCTCCACGGCGATGGGGGGATTGCATACGAGTGCATAGGTGACGCTCGAAGAGTGCTCGGACTGGTACTCCACGGCATATGACCTTTGAGCGCCGAAGTGTCGAGCGACAAGAATATGGCCCTCGCGCGGGTGATTCCCTGAGAGTGGTAACCCTGAAGGCCGGGATGGGAGCGCCGAGGCCGCCGGATCGGGCCCCTTACCTAAATAGTTGGCCGAGGCTCACGGGCCTGTACTAGTTGGCAAGTGAATAGGCTGGGTTGGCTTGCGAGCCCATCAATACGAGGGTATAGTCGTCACGTCAACAGACGGTGACACGTGGACGACCCTGATACAAGCGTGTTTTTGTGTCGCATCACCCTCGTAATATTTCATTTTTTTTTGAAATGGCTATGTATAACGCCCCGACTTTTCAGACGTAAAGGTATGACGTATGTGTTTACCAATTTGCATGAATTTAATTGTTTATAGGTGTTTTATATTTAATTTTATTATAAATTGTTATTATTTTTTTTTCAATTTAATATTATTTTATTTATTTCGTTATTTTAGTAATTATTTTAAATTAATAATTAAGTGATTATTGTTAATTAAATTGTTAATTAAGTGTTAGTGTAAATTAAGTTATAACCTTAATCATCTGTATTAAATTATTCAAAAATACGTTGACTTGAATTATATTTAAAATAGAATTTAAAGTTTAGTTTTAATTTATAATGTATGAATTATTAAGAATATGCGCTTGAATGTTTATTTGTGCTTCGTTCTTCTATGAAATAATATCGAAATGTCGTGGAAATTTAGTATCACGTAAATATATGTGTTATGAACATGCCTATATGCTCAGTTTATGTTTTTGAACTTATTTGACATGTTAACGAATTTAATTTGAATTGTGGAATCAAATCGTGGGCTAACAAGCAATTAGCGCACCCTTGGTTCCGTACGTGATATCTTGAGCTCGGGAACTCGGATTCGAGTTCCGTCAACTTTGTTGAACTCATATCGAAGATTCGAGTTTAATAAACTTAGCCTTATATTTTTCCGAAATCATTTGAACCTCCGAAATCCAACCGAAAAACGAAACGACACCAAAACTACCACATTTCACTAAAATAGCCATAACTCTTTCAATTCTTAACCAAATTAACCATGGTTGGAGTCCTTATAACCATAGTTCATCCCACTATCTCCCCATACTCAGCCTTAACCGAACACACCCTCACACAAGCCAGAAAATTCAGCCTGTAACGCCTCGTATGTTCAAATTATTCAGGTACGCGCGCCACACGTGTGAGTTTGGGAGTTAGATTTGTTAAGCGTGATTAATTGTATTATGTGACTAAGTGATTATTTGATTAATTGCCTAATTGCTTATGTGATCGTTTTAATTACAATTCTATTTCTTAACAATGCACAATTTATACATTCATTCTTGAGACTTGTAATTATATATATATATATATATATATATATATATATATATATATGAATTAGTTATTCCTATACCAATACACTCATATGCATTATATATATACATATATATATTCATGTTACACTAATAAACTCACACATGCATTATATACATACATATATATGAGCACTAAGAATAATTATATACATATTATATACATAATATCTAACTTTATACATATACATTTTATATCTATAATTATATTACATATATTGTATATCCTTTACATTACATATACACAAGAACACACACTCTTTCTCTAACACACACACAAAACCTTTTCATTCATCATCTTAATCACACCTTTTATCTCCAAGCAAGAAGAGAATGAGGAGTTGGATCATTCATCAAGAAACACTAGCATCATCATCATCATCATCTTCATCTTATCATCCTCATCACTTTCTTCCTTTCATTTTAAGGTTAGTTTGAGATTATGTATGATTAATATGTTAGGGATTTTAATTCTAAGCTTGATAACTTCAATTCTTGGGTTTATATGCATGAATGTATGATAATCTATAAATTCTATGCTTGGTTGTTCGAGTTCTTGGAGCAGGAGTATGTGTATGTATATGTGTGTATGTATGTGTGTGTGTTTGATGTGGGTTTGATGAATTAATGGATTAAAAACTTGTTTTAAAGTGTGTTTGGTGTGCAATATCTTGTGTTTTGATGTTCTTGTGAGTTGTTTTGGTAGGGGTGATGTTTTGGGGTGTTTTTGGAACCACCCCATTGAGCCATTTCGGTTCCCCTGCTGCTTTTTCGACCAGATCCTACCCAAACGGGCCTTTGGATACATAGTTCATTCACCAAACACCCGTGTAGCAACCTACTGCTTCAACCCGAGGAGCTTCACACGCCCGTTTCTGCTTTTAGTACATTTTTCAAACGGGCGTTTCTCCCTCATACGAACTCCGATCGACTTGATTTTTGAACCGTTGGAAACCTCTTCAAGTCTAGAATAACCTCCAATTAGAATCACCTCATATGTTTTCTATTTTGTGAGATATGATCCATTCGTTTAGGTGTCACCACTTTCCCAAAAAATTACACTCACCTAAATTCAAACTTATGCCATTTACTCCTTGTTCGGAACTAGAATACGAGCCATATATCATTTTAAAGGTCTATATGTCTACTTTCATATCCAGTAAACAAAACCGAATTCCCACTTCTATAACTGAAGATATTCCTGTTTTACCACAACATGCGCATCTCCAAAAATTATCCATTTTTGTTAAACTTCATCAAAACCCCTCATATTGCATTCCTTTCACTTCCTTGGCTCCCATATGAGACTTATATGAATTATATGCTTGCTTAGTTTATAAGTATGCTCTTATTTGACAATCTTTGGTTCCTACTTGCTTATGTTTGATTGTTTGAATCAGTGCTTGATACATGAATTGAATTTGCTTGAGTAATTGAGCATATGAACACGATCACACCATTCCATGACATTCCTATGCTTCATTTCATATTCAATTATGTTATGACATGATACACCACTTCATGAGCATTGTCGTCCGTCCAATTTGGTATCATATCGAGTCATTTCTCACGAGTACACGTTATGCCTTCTCTTGTACAGTTCATCACCTGGGCGGAGACTTTCGGATTGAATAGGCACCGTATTATGCATGTCTCTTGTCTCGTGGTATTCCAGGTGAGGGTATTTTCATTCTAGATATGTATTGAACCCTACGACCCTATGTGAGGTGTTTTGGCCAAAAACATAATATATACATATGTATTGTTTTCAAAGTTAAGTCATCAAGTAAATCTTTATCGAGTAAACCTATTCTCAAGATTTATGAAATCAATTATGATAATTATGATCATGACTTGAAATGTTTTGGCGAGATTATGCACATGGATCATGCACATGTTATTAGGCCCGAGGAAATGTGAGAATGGAGACCGGTTCGGCATAGGGCCGACATATAGCTAAGCTATTACACAAAGTACTCATGGAGAATCTCTCACGCGACCGTGTAGTGTGGAAGGTGAGTTATTCTTGAGCCGATGGTTAACCCATCGAAGGAGCAGGTAGGAGTCATGAGCCCCTTCTCGATATAGTATATTATTAGATGGTTCGGGTCTGCAGGCCCGACCATCATGGAGGGAGAAGGTTGGAAAATGCTTTAAGATCATGTTCATGTATTATGATTATGTTATGCACCGTGCGGGAAGGCCGGGACACGGATTGCCGAAACGATAAAGTCTCATGTTTATTGCTCGCATGTATTATTACGCATTGCATGATCACGTATACAAAGTATTAAATCATGTTCATTGTACACGGTCGAAGTTTGGTTGGACATAACGCAGCTCACTCGCCGAGCCATAATGATTATTCATGCATTTTGAACTTAAGGAATTTTAATACGGATTAGTCGTAAATACCGAACATTGGTAAATGATTTCATGCCCTTCGTGGGAACTAACTTTAATAAAACCTTGCTTGGGATGTATGACTTTCATGTGCTTGTTTTTATATATACGTACAGCTCCTTCTCACACAGTCTGCTAGAGACTGACCCCTCTTTTCCCCACTTCTCAGTTCTTGTAGGTTTGCTAGGCGGAAGTCAAGTCATAGCGTTTTGATCGAGTCACACGTGTACACTTAAGTCTCATTCCACATTATTATGTTTTAATTATATCACGTCTCGTATTTAAATAGACCTGTGAGCCAACACATGATTTATGATTTATGGATTTTGAATATTGATTCGGGACAGATTGCACGTCTAGTTGAACCCATTGTTAGGTTGCATGATGGATTTAATTATGTTTATGAAACTGTTGGGCTTGTAGCCATCAATGGAATTCATTCATGTTAATGTTATTGCTTCCGCACCGATTTATTGAATGTTGTTGATTAATTGGTCAAGGTTAGTTCCGCCTAGCCAGGTTGTTTTTCATTATCACCCGTTCGCTATAAGTCCGATTCATGTATGGACTATCCATTTCTGTAACATCCCGATCGTCTGACTTATAAGGTATGTCACTATTTAACCTTTTTATGTGTTTAATTATGTGATTTTATGCTTTGCGTGACCCTCTTTTAAACTCTTTATGAGTTTAGGGGCTTGTTTGTAATTTTATCTTTTTAGGGGTTTTTCGGTCATTCCTCGTTCGATCTAGATTTCGACCTTTTTGACCCCTTCTACGGGTTCGGGGCATCGAGACGAGTCCGTAGACTCTGAGTTTGTTTAATTCCGACTTCGTTAGCCCGTTCTTCCGATCGTTTTGCGCGTGAGGACCCGAGATAAATACCCCGGATCCTCGTTTTGCGTGCCATATTTCCAGCTTCATCCTCTCTCTCTCTCCCCGCGTTTCACGACACATACACTTAGTGGAGGTGTGTTTTCACACACTTGCTCAAACTCGCTCGTTTCTCGACGGAATTCGACAAACCGCTAGTCCATTTCGACGAGCTCGACGATGCGGTCACAACCGTACCAAGAACTCGACCAACCGACGAGCGCCGGTGGAGATATCCGCCATTTTCAGACGCGGCTGGAGGAGGGTGGCGGAGCTGCCACTTCGCCGCCCTTTCTTGGCGGCTTCCGGCCACTCTCCGGCAAAACGCGCCCCACAGACGGCAAGAGGAGCTTCCGGTGCAGCGAATGACGTTGGCGGCGCGGCCAATGGCTACCGGACGCCGCCTGAAGCTCATGCCTCCGCCGCGTGAACAGTGTCACGGCGGTGCTCCGGCGACCTTTTCCGACCACGGTTAGTGTTTCCCAAGGTTTTCCGACCCCCTGAGTCCATTTCCGGCATCATTTTCACCCATTTCTGGCCGTAGGTGGTGGTTTTGGGGTGGTGTGCGGCGGCAAAAACTTCGGAGCTCAACGGGGGCCTTTTCCGGTCATCTTTTGGCATCGGGCCCTTCACGAAAGTTGTTCGGAATGAAGAGAACTAATGAACCCCATTTGCTCGACTCCAGATTTTGCCGTTTGGCGGTGGTTCGCGGTAGCTACAGTGGCGGCGCACCGGTGGCGCCACCTCCGAGGATTTTTCCGGCAAGAAAGCTTAGGGCTTTCGTAAAGCTCGACACGGGTAAGCCGATGCCTCTTTCGGATCTCACTTTGGTTCACCGGTTTGAAAGTAATTGATGTTTGAAGATTTTAGGGTTTTCGTATTCTTGGATTTGAAATTGGTGACGATTGGCTTGGAATTTGCAGAAATTGATCGAGGAATTGGATTGAGCATGACGAATCCTTGCACGGGTGATTTTTCAGGTTTTTTTCGGCACGTTCCGGTGGCGGCCGAGCGGCGGCCGGCCACTATTCCGGTAGCTACAGTGGCGGCGATCCGGCGGGCTTCGGACAGAATGTCCGCCTCGTTGTGGTGAGTCCAACACCACTTTCCGTTCGTCAATCGGACACTTGGTTTATTTTCTACGAATTTATTTGTGTATTTGAGAATTATTTGATTAATTGTTTTAATTGTAAATTAATTGTCATATGCTTGAATTGCCGATCGAAATGTATTCCGTTATGTATGAAATCATTTATGATATGGAATGTGATAAGTATGGACTTTGTAATTTGTAAATTGAACCCCGATTTATTGAATTTATGCTAATTGATTAGATTAGAGGGGGTGTTTGTGTAATTTTGAAACAGGATGAAATTGTTTGATTTGATTTGTTCAACCTTGCTAAGTGAATGCATTTTGTAACATATGATTTGGGTATATCACGTAGGAATTATATGAACTTGGTATGATTGGGGTTTAATAGGTAACCTTGTGAGATTTATATAAATTTCGAAGCATGCTATTATGATTTATTTGGCCTTGTAATACGTGCAAGTTTATGAAATGTTATATATGAATTTGATTTGATTGCTTTGTAAATGTGCAATATATGAATCGATACGAGATAATGTGATTGCATTTGCCGTGCGTCTCTGTGTGGTTGTCTGTCTGAGTCTGAGCTTTGTGGGCTGTTTTGTGTGTTCAGTGGATCAGGTGCACCCGGGGTGGTGACAAGTGAGTCGTGCAGGTTCCGGGGTGGACCTTCTGCTTTGTGTTCGGCTGTGTTTGGTACCAGGTGAGGTTAGGTTATAGTTATACCCTATTGATATGTTCCTATATGTTTGCATGCGAATATAAGCCTTACGTATATATGTAGATACGTGTGCAATACGAATATGTGTGACGTGGTGTTATGTTGGATATAAGATATGCAAGTACGATGTGTATGATTGTACGTGTTATGTTGGTGAATGAGTATGTGGGATGTGTGCGTTGTGATATGTTTCGTGTTGATTCGAATGCGTAAACTATGATATGATTATGGTTATGAACGTGGCGTGCGTGAGTTTGTGAGTGCGTGCGTGAGTGGTGGTGTGTGTGTGTGTGAGTGCGTGTGTGGGGGTGTTGTGTGTGTGTATAGGGCCGGTGATTATGGGTAAGGAGCCTCGGAGCATCGAGTATTACTCCTGTGCATGGTCATCGGGATGTGGGTAAGGAGCCTCCGAGCGTCGAGTATTACTCCTGTGCATCATTTCCCCTCTGATTTGATGGTTTGACTCTGCTTTGTTTGGGGGCCCGATGATTATGGGTAAGGAGCCTCGGAGCATCGAGTATTACTCCTGTGCATGGTCATCAGGATGTGGGTAAGGAGCCTCGGAGCGTCGAGTATTAGTCCTGTGCACATTTTCCCCTTTTGTCTGAACGTTTGCTTGGTGTGTTTGTTTTCATTAAGTTAGTTTGTTAAGAAATTGTTCGGGAAACGGGAGTGGATTTCTAATTAATAAAATTGGGATTTTTGGCCTTTGGCCTAACTCTTTTACTCTCTTATATCTAGTATCACGTGAGAAATATTTTAGAATGCAAAAACCACGCCCTGGTTCACGAACTCCCCTTTATGATATGTGTTGTGCTCTGTATATGTATATACGCATGTGTGTGTAGCCCCTCGCTCAGTCTTTGGACTGACCCCTCCCCTTTTATGTTTTAGTTCGCAGGCTTCGCTTTGGAGGTCGTTGGAGTTCGTGCTAGGCGGTTGTGTGTCGGGTGTGTCGAGTCTGTGTCCTTCTGTTTAAGTTTATTAAGTTCTGGCTCTGGTTTATGATTTGTAAATGTTATTTAAGATATGTTTGTGCAGGTTTGCATTTATGATTTCAATTTATGGAATTCGGGACAGGTTAGGATAGGTGCTCGGATTAGGTGAACCCGTTGTGAATATATGATTGCTCGGGACAGGTTAGGACAGGTTTGCTGGATTAGTCGAACCCGTTTAGTTGATTTTGATGTTTGTATGATACTGTGTGTTTAGTGTAGGAAAGTTTTTGTAAGTTGGCATTTCGTATTACTTCCGCTGTCATGTTTCGCATATTTTCTTTTGCACAGGGTTAGGTACCGCCTAGCTAGTGTGTGCGTTTTCGTTTGCCACCCGTTCGCTGTGACTTGTTGCGTGTGCGGACTCTCCCTTTCGTACATGTGTCGGGTCATAGTACGGGGGATGTGGCGCCTCACGTGCGGGGTGTTACATCTATAAGTGGTATCAGAGTTACCAGGTTCAGAACCGGTGCTCTGGGTCGTTTTGTGTCAGTCTAGGTCGTACGGCATAGGAATACGTGCGCATTGCATCCGTTTTGACGTGACATTTGACTTGTTTGCATGAATTGATTTGAACTTTTGTGAGTGTGTGTATGTTGTTATTATGATTATGCAACATTTTACTTGATGCTTTTTAAATTCTAGCAGCTATGTATTGCAGTTGCATTTAATTAGGTGCTCTTAATTATTTCCCTTACGTGACATGTCCACTCACTGACCAACATGCATAGATATTCGTTCAATTTGTGATTTGTAGGTCAATGCATGTAAGATAGAACGTTGGGTTGTAGTTAACTTCTTTGTACAAAGCGATGTTCGTAGCCTCATAAATGGTTTGATGGAAGTAGGTAGATAGGTGTGAAAGTTGCTATGGAACCTCTATTTGGTTAGCAAGGATGGTACGCTAAGGCAGGGTTGACCAAGCAAGGCTAAGAGAACACTTAAGAATTTGAGGAACATCTATTTGGTTAGCAAGGATGGTACGCTAAGGCAGGGTTGACCAAGCAAGGCTAAGAGAACACTTAAGAATTGGAGGAGCACTGCAATTTTGAAGTAGAGGCCAGGATTCCGATCACTACGAGTGGGGATGTAGCACCCCGGAGCGAAAGGGCGCCACATCCCCCACACCATAGCCCGACACGTGTAACGGAATGGGAACTCCGCTCACGCCCCAAACCATGACGAACGGGGTGACAAACAAAATTCCAACCTAGCTAGACGGTCTAGACCCTCAAATCAGAGCGCGCATCAAACGTAAAATACGGAAGCGATTAAATATAAATCATAGCATGCTAGAAATTATCATATTGTAGCTATCATATTCAACTTATACAAATTTAATTACAAAACAAGTATAGGAATCTTATCCCAGGCCAGAGTCTAAGTAAATAATTTATACATAATATAGAATTAACAAAGTGTGTAAAATAAATGAAATACGATGCATGTGACTCGAGCTATCCTTAACCGACGACTCAAAGACAACCGCCTAGCTCGAACCTCCCAAAAACCTGCAACTTAAACAAAACGGGGAAAAAGAGGAACAAAAACGAGGGTCAGTCCTAAAGACTGGTGAGGGGCTAACACACACACCCCCATATATACGTATAGAGCAAAGCACTTAGCAATTAAAAAGAATCCATGAACCGGGGATGGTTTTTGCAAGCTAAATCATTTCCCGTGATAATAAAAATAAAGGAAAAAGGGGGTTAAAGGCCAAGTGCCAAAACAACCAATTTTAAGTATTTAAAAGTCCATTCCCGTTTCATAGATTTATACATAATCACACTAACTCGGCGAGTACGAGTTCTCCTTCCAAACTCCATTCATATTCAAAGACATAAATCATAATCAAAACATAATTCGTAATCCAACCTACTTCGGGTGATAGAAGGGTAGCAAGCCCTAGCTATCGGTCATAATTCACACGAGACAAGGCTTAATCACGTCCTTGAAACCTTCGGCGGTGGCTCCCGCCGGCTCAAGAGAAACGCCCTCCCTCAACCTCCTAAGGTCGGGTGAGGCTCTCAAATGGAAAGTGTTGATGGGGGAGCTCGGCGACCCCACGGTCGACCCGAGATGCCATACCACTCTCCGGGGCCAAATCATAATTCAAAAATCATAATTTTCATAAATTTCATAATTTTCATAAGCTTATCTTTCAAAGCTCAAAGCTCGCTACACACTCACACATATTCAAAGCTTTCCGAAAGAATATTGAAATAGAGCTATATACATATAAAACCTTTTCAAAGTCTTATACAAAATGGGACGAGCCCTCAAAATACATATCATACACATATTTATCATATAGTATACATAACTCGCATGCGGGCTTCAAAACACATAGGGTTTTAGGTCATCATAACTAAAAGGAAAGAAAAACCTCACCTTGTCGACCAAACCGAACAAAACGGACGGAAAGCAAAACCAAAGGACCTCCTCCTCAACAACGGAACAATCCTAAGATCAAAACAAAGAGCAAGAGGCAAACTTAGACTCAAAATGAACCATATTGACGCTCGGCAATTGCATATGAATGCGAGTGATGCTTATGAAGCTTAACAAATTGACAAGTAATGCATACGAGTTCATATTTCTCGTTTCTCATATTAAATGGTCCTATAACTTCAATATTTTCAAGTTAACACATAAATTAGCACGTTAGCATATCACTCAAGTTATAAAAGAAATAAGAGATTAGCATATTAAGCAATTAGACAAAGTTCTAACTCATTCATGCACATCGAAAAGTACTTAAGTCACTTAAGAGCACAAGAGAGCATAAATCAAAACGAGCAACTAAATTCGATCACAACTTCATATAATACAAGGTAACACTTATTAAAACATGTTATCTATGCATATATATTATAAAAGTAGCAAGAAGAGATCATGCGAGATGAATAAATAGAGCATCAATTCAAGTATGCACGTAGGGTAGCACGTAGAACATATAAGACCATAACTTGGAAACGAGCATGAAAAATGAGGCAAAAATTCAAAACATAAAACTTAACACATAATATAACATGTTGCCAAAGCATGGGGATCAAATTAAGGGTGGGAGAATCAAGAAACAAGCGAAAAGAAGCAAGAAAACGAAGTTCAGAGCAAAAAGAGTTGTTGTCCCAAATCCACCCCCATGGATTTAGTCCAGAAAGCATACCAAGAGGGCCTGACCCAAATCCACCCCGGCGGACTTTTTCCAAAGGATAAATCCACCCCTGTGGATTTGAGTCAGGGGCCAAAACTCGAAATTTTAAGCTCCAAACTCCTTCAAAACTCAAAGCTAACCAAATAAACATCAAACCAACTCATAATACAAGGTTTATGCAACAAAGATTCAGGTATTCATGTCCTAAATCATGGCAAAACCGACCCTAAAGTGAGAACAAGGAAGAGATGCATTAACAAGAATAGATTCTTCAAAAACCTTCAAGATTCAAAAATGGTGGAAGCATGGATTCTTATCTAACACTTAAAATAAGTTCATATAACCCATAGAGGATGTCTTAGGAGCAAATATCATGCGTCAATCTCAAAGAATACAACAACAAAGATCCTTTAAAGCATGCAACAAAATCGGACAAAGAAGAGCAAACCATGCATTCATGCCATGATCACCAACTTAGGGGCTGAGTTAGGAGTTAATAGTTTGGGGAGTGAATGCTAACATGTTAAGCAACTAATATACTCCATGTATATGCAAATTGACACGAATTGGAGCACATTAGAACCATCAAATGATCACAAAATGCAACAGCAGCAGTTTAGTCCGCCCATAGCATACAAACAGGCTTCATGTTGCGGTTTAGGAGCTTAAAATGGATCTAAAAACTTGAAAGAGCAGGGCTAACATGTAAAGAAATTAGTATAGAACATCTCCATGCAAATTCACACGAATTGGAAGCCATTAACTCAAGAACCAAAGCACAAATCCACACAGCAGTTCCAAAACAGGGGAGCAGTTTTCTAACCTAGGTTTGGGGCTCAAAAACTCATAATTTCATCAAAGGATCTTAAGAGCAAATCATCCAAACATCATGTAATATCAGTTAAGTATCCAAAATGGAGCATAATAAGTTCACATGATCAGCTTTAGCACCCCAAAACAGCCACTCAAAACTGATGCAAGAAAGGCATGAAAACAAGTCATATTCTAACTCATATGTACAGCTGAAAAGGGGCATAAAAGCTTAAGGAAACTTAGCTAACATGTAGAACAACACATATAATTCATGTCCATGCAATTTCACACGAAAATAAGCACAAGAGGTCATCAAACCAAACCAAAATTCCTGACAGCAGTTCATACGGGCGAGCAGATTTTTGCAGCAGTTTTCAAGCTCAAAACTCATCATATAAACCAAGGTTTTCAAGGCAAAACCGAGCATATTCATAAAGCAACATGTGTAACACATAACCAAGCATTAACACACGAAATTGGAGGCAAAAATTCCAACATTTGGTCTCAAAAACGTGACAGCAACTGGGTGAAAAAGAGCAGATTTGCAGCAGTTCGGTTTTCAAGTTTCATGGCCAAAAACTCAAGGTTTCAATCATGTTATCAATGGGGAATCAACCCTAACACATATAGCATGAAGTATATATCAAGAATGGAAGCAAAGAAGATCATATAATCAACAAGGAAGCACAAAATCAGCCACAAACTCAAGCTAAGGCAAGGAAGCAACAAATGACCTCTAACCCTAACTATTCATGCAAGCCCCCAAATCCTTATTAAATCTGATGCATTTCATGAATTTGAAGGATCAAATGAAGGATAGAAGAGAAGAGAATACATAAATATACTTACCTTTAAGATATGAAGAAGTATGGAGAAGATTGGCTTCAAAAATCACAAGACATGGGAGAGGCTTCTTTCTTCTTCTTCTTTTCTCCATCGATCAGCAGCTTTTCCTCCTCTCTTGGGTGTGTGGTCCGAAATGGAGAGGTAGGGAAGAGAGAGGAGTGATTAAAGATCAAATAAACCAAGGGTTAAAGCTTAAGCATGGTTAAAATGGGCCCACAAGTACAAGACTAGTCAAAGATGGTGGCTTTAGCACAAGCTGTTCGTTCCGGGCGAAAAACGGAGGTTCAAATGGGCTTAGAAAAATATCAAATCAGGTTCCTTGGTTTCATCTCTTTGCTACGAGTCCAACGCATCTTCCGGAATTCAAATCCGAATTCCCTAGTTCAAGATATGGCCTCCGGAACACGAGGCGCGCTAAAACTAGTTAGGCCCTCATGTCCCTCGTCAAATACCAAAGGTTTAAAACCTCGACAAACGAACCCAAAAACTTAAAACGAGCATGCAAACACATTCATAACTCACATATATCACACATACCAAAATTTCACAAAAATCGGAATAGAATTCCGGCACATAACGAGCAAATTATGAGCATGCAAACTTAAAGGTTTAAAATTCAAAGTTCATAATTATAAGCGATTAATTTCATATTAATTCAAATAATCATATAAGCATTAAAATAACATTCAAATACGTAATTAAATAATTTAAAGCACATAAAACCCTCTCGTTAAGGCGTACCTGGAAATCCGAGAGATCGGGATGTTACAGGGGACAATTGCCACCAAAGGAAATTGGAACTTTGACTCTGTTGCTACGGTGAACGGTACACTATGCATTCATGGCACGAGCATCCATGTATTCTTTATTTGATTAATTCTTGTTATTATGTGTTATATCTGTCAATTGTGATACTTGTTGATTGTTGTAACTCTGATTCTGCTTTTGTGCTTGAGTGAGAGAGATTTGATTCTGTCTATTTATGTGCTAAGGGGATGTTGATTCTTCCTACTTGTGTGTTAGAGAGACGCTGGATTCTCTCTATATTACGTGACAGAAAGATACTGGAGTCTTTTTGAGTTCTTTGCACGAGAGATGCTGGATTCTCTTGTACTTAGGTATTCTAGGGATGCTGGATTCCCTTGGATTTAGGGTTCGAGAAATGCCGAATTTTCTCAAACTAGATTGTCTGGGAGATGTGGAATCAATCAGACTTAGGTTGAGAGACGGGGTTCTCTCGATGCTGTGTTTGAGAGATGGGTTTCTCTCAATTATGTGCTTGAGAAACGGGGTTTCTCTCTTTTGTGTGTGCTGAGGGACGGGGTTCTCTCACTTGGGTGTAGTGAGATGGGATTCTCTCTTGTTTGTTGTAGTTGAGCTACGCGTAGCCTGACGACAGTTTGCAAGCAACGAGGATGCGATATTATCAAGCTTCGGGTGTAGTGGCCTAGTGCCGATCGAATGAGTTTGAAGGGACCAACGGTCAAGCGCTCAGTGGAACTTCAGTGACAACGAGTCACTATGAAGGGAGTTGATGCCAACTAAGGGAGGGGTATCCTGCGGAGATTGCAGTTCGCCTAGATCAGAGTTGCGCAGTGGAAGCTTGAAGTGGAATTCGTTTCAACGTCGTTCAAGATCCGACCTTAGGACCTGAGGACAGGTCCTTTTGAAGGAGGGAAGTTTGTAACATCCCGATCGTCCGATTTATAAGGTATGTCACTATTTAACCTTTTTTATGTGTTTAATTATGTGATTTTATGCTTTGCGTGACCCTCTTTTAAACTCTTTATGAGTTTAGGGGCTTGTTTGTAATTTTATCTTTTTAGGGGTTTTTCGGTCATTCCTCGTTCGATCGAGATTTCGACCTTTTTGACCCCTTCTACGCGTTCGGGGCATCGAGACGAGTCCGTAGACTCTGAGATTGTTTAATTCCGACTTCGTTAGCCCGTTCTTCCGATCGTTCTGCGCGTGAGGACCCGAGATAAATACCCCGGATCCTCATTTTGCGTGCCATATTTCCAGCTTCAGCCTCTCTCTCTGTCTCCCCGCGTTTCACGACACATACATACAGTGGAGGTGTGTTTTCAGACACTTGCTCAAACTCGCTCGTTTCTCGACGGAATTCGACGAACCGCTAGTCCATTTCGACGAGCTCGACGACACGGTCACAACCGTACCAAGAACTCGACCAACCGACGAGCGGCGGTGGAGATATCCGCCATTTTCAGATGCGGCTGGAGGAGAGTGGCGGAGCTGCCACTTCGCCGCCCTTTCGCGGAGGCTTCCGGCCACTCTCCGGCGACACGCGCCCCACAGACGGCAAGAGGAGCTTCCGGCGCAGCGAATGACATTGGCGGCGCGGCCAATGGCCACCGGACTGCGGCGCAAGCGCCGCCTGAAGCTCACGCCGCCGCCGCGTGAACAATGTCACGACGGCGCTCCGGCGACCTTTTCCGACCAAGGTTAGTGTTTCCCAAGGTTTTCCGACCCCCTGAGTCCATTTCCGGCATCGTTTTCACCCATTTCTGGCCGTAGGTGGTGGTTCCGGGGTGGTGTGCGGCGGCAGAAACTTCGGAGCTCAAAGGGGGCCTTTTCCGGTCATCTTTTGGCCTCGGGCCCTTCACGAAAGTTGTTCCGAACGACGAAACCTAATGAACCCCCATTTGCTCAACTCCAGATTTTGCCGTTTCGCGGCGGTTCGCGGTAGCTACAGTGGCGGCGCACCGGTGGCGCCACCTCCGAGGATTTTTCCGGCGACAAAGCTTAGGGCTTTCGTAAAGCTCGTCACGGGTAAGCCGATGCCTCTTTCGGATCTCACTTTGGTTCACCGGTTTGAAAGTAATTGAAGTTTGAAGATTTTAGGGTTTTGGTATTCTTGGATTTGAAATTGGTGACGATTGGCTTGGAATTTGCAGAAATTGATCGAGGAATTGGATTGAGCATGACGAATCCTTGCACGGGTGATTTTTTAGGATTTTTCCGGCACGTTCCGGTGGCGGCCGAGCGGCGGCCGGCCACTATTCCGGCAGCTATAGTGGCGGCGATCCGACGGGCTTCGGACAGAATGTCCGCCTCGTTGTGGTGAGTCCAACACCACTTTCTGTTCGTCAATCGGACACTTGTTTTATTTTCTACGAATTTATTTGTGTATTTGAGAATTATTTGATTAATTGTTCTAATTGTAAATTAATTGTCATATGCTTGAATTGCCGATCGAAATGTATTCCGTTATGTATGAAATCATTTATGATATGAAATGTGATAAGTATGGGCTTTGTAATTTGTAAATTGAACCCCGATTTATTGAATTTATGCTAATTGATTAGATTAGAGGGAGTGTTTGTGTAATTTTGAAACAGGATGAAATTGTTTGATTTGATTTGTTCAACCTTGCCAAGTGAATCCATTTTGTAACATATGATTTGGCTATATCACGTAGGAATTATATGAACTTGGTATGATTGGGGTTTAATAGGTAACCTCGGGAGATTTATATAAATTTCGAAGCATGCTATTATGATTTATTTGGCCTTGTAATACGTGCAAGTTTATGAAATGTTATATATGAATTTGATTTGATTGCTTTGTAAATGTGCAATATATGAATCGATACGAGATAATGTGATTGTATTTGCCGTGCGTCTCTATGTGGTTGTCTGTCTGAGTCTGAGCTTTGTGGGCTGTTTTGTGTGTTCAGTAGATCAGGTGCACCCGGGGTGGTGACAAGTGAGTCGTGCAGGTTCCGGGGTGGACCTTCTGCTTTGTGTTCGGCTGTGTTTGGTACCAGGTGAGGTTAGGTTATAGTTATACCCTATTGATATGTGCCTATATGTTTGCATGCGAATATAAGCCTTGCGTATATATGTAGATACGTGTGCAATACGAATATGTGTGACGTGGTGTTATGTTGGATATAAGATATGCAAGTACGATATGTATGATTGTACGTGTTACGTTGGTGAATGAGTATGTGGGATGTGTGCGTTGTGATATGTTTCGTGTTGATTCGAATGCGTAAACTATGATATAATTATGGTTATGAACGTGGCGTGCGTGAGTTTGTGAGTGCGTGCGTGAGTGGTGGTGTGTGTGTGTGTGAGTGCATGTGAGGGGGTGTTGTGTGTGTGTGTAGGGCCGGTGATTATGGGTAAGGAGCCTCGGAGCGTCGAGTATTACTCCTGTGCACGGTCATCGGGATGTGGGTATGGAGCCTCGGAGCGTCGAGTATTACTCCTGTGCATCATTTCCCCTCTGATTTGATGGTTTGACTCTGCTTTGTTTGGGGGCCCGATGATTATGGGTAAGGAGCCTCGGAGAGTCGAGTATTACTCCTGTGCATGGTCATTAGGATGTGGGTAAGGAGCCTCGGAGCTTCGAGTATTACTCTTGTGCACATTTTCCCCTTTTGTCTGAACGTTTGCTTGGTGTGTTTGTTTTCATTAAGTTAGTTTGTTAAGAAATTGTTCGGGAAACGGGAGTGGATTTCTAATTAATAAAATTGGGATTTTTGGCCTTTGGCCTAACTCTTTTACTCTCTTATATCTAGTATCACGTGAGAAATATTTTAGAATGCAAAAACCACGCCCTGGTTCACGAACTCCCCTTTATGATATGTGTTGTGCTCTGTATATGTATATACGCGTGTGTGTGTAGCCCCTCGCTCAGTCTTTGGACTGACCCCTCCTCTTTTATGTTTTAGTTCACAGGCTTCGCTTTGGAGGTCGTTGGAGGTCGTGCTAGGCGGTTGTGTGTCGGGTGTGTCGAGTCTGTGTCCTTCTTTTTAAGTTTATTAAGTTCTGGCTCTGGTTTATGATTTGTAAATGTTATTTAAGATATGTTTGTGCAGGTTTGCATTTATGATTTGAATTTATGGAATTCGGGACAGGTTAGGACAGGTGCTCGGATTAGGTGAACCCGTTGTGAATATATGATTGCTCGGGACAGGTTAGGACAGGTTTGCTGGATTAGTCGAACCCGTTTAGTTGATTTTGATGTTTGTATGATACTGTGTGTTTAGGGTAGGAAAGTTTTTGTAAGTTGGCATTTCGTATTACTTCCGTTGTCATGTTTCGCATATTTTCTTTTCCACAGGGTTAGGTACCGCCTAGCTAGTGTGTGCGTTTTCGTTTGTTACCCGTCCGCTGTAACTTGATGCGTGTGCGGACTCTCCCTTTCGTACACGTGTCGGGTCATAGTGCGGGGGATGTGGCGCCTCACGTGCGGGGTGTTACAATTTCATACGTGAATTAGACTTATGGTGCGGGGGATGTGGCGCCTATCATCCCGGGTGTTACATCCTAAGGTGGTATCAGAGCCCGGTTGCAAAACCGGGGCTTTCTTATCTCATGTCGTGTCAAGTTTAGGTCGAACGGCTTAGGGACAACGTGTCAACGTGCACACCGCATTGATCATGAGCATGTATTATTGGAAATTTTGATGAATTATATGTTGAAATTTAAATTTTGTTGAATTAGTTGTTGCATTTTGCATCAATATGTGCTTTGATGCGAAATATGTGTCATTTGCATTTACTAACCGGCATGCATATATATTTAAGTTGAGTTGTGACTGTAGGATAATATTACCACAACGACCCACGGCCAATCTTAATGGTCACAACAACTTGTCACGAGTTTTTCTTCCATGTATGAGAAATTGAAGAAGACTTTGGGGATTTAAAAGGATTCGGGTGATTGATGATCTTCATACCAACACTCTAGGTTAGGAGCTGGGGCTTGAGATGAAAACTACATTTTGGGAGAAGACTTAGCATGGATAGAAAATCATGCCCTTCAAGGCAAGGGAAGTGATTGGAGAATTGAAGGTTAAGATCCGGATTACAAAACTCCATATGTGGCGGTAACTTATCGGTTTTAATTGTTGTTGATGGGTATTTGATAAGATGATGGTGGTCCGTGTGACGTATGCAATTCGCTATATCAACATACAAGCCTACTCTATGAAGATTTTATAACCGGATGCAACGGGATCGTTTAACTAAAAAATGAAGCGAGGAAAATCTTGAAGATATTACGGTTCGAAGCTTAGTTCGGTAGGAAAGGATGAAGACCTCAAGGAGACTCCATATACAATAGGGTCAATGGATGGTAAGCAAGGTAAATTATCGAAGAAGGACTTTCGAATAAATCAAGCCTTTGGAAGTTGAATTTGGAAGAGTTAGAGAAAGCCCATTAATGCGGTAGATATGGTACAACTTCGTGGAAGACATAGAGCAACCAAGGGAAATGATAAAGAAAGGCAAAGGGTCTTTGGAGGGAAATTATGTTCTCAAGTGTAAACAATTGGGGATGAGCCGTCTAACCAATTTGAATTCCTAAGAGATAAGCTAAAGGGGTTTGATCAAGAAGAAATTAGGTTCAAGAGTCATGAGATTTCGGATCATGGAGACATGTAGGTCCATTCAAGGGACTTCAAAGATTTGGAAGCCATGGGGAGGCAAGAAACCCAATTGACATTTACGTTTAGCATATGGAAAAACTTAAGAGACTAGTTTCGTGAAAGTAGAAGGCTTGGGTTTTAGGACAACTTTGGATCTTGGGAATTCTTACGAGGTACAAGGAAGCATGGGAATTTAGAATCGGCTTTGAGAAGAATTAACGCACCAAGAGGCTCGGGTATAAAATAATTGGAGCTCAACAAAGCATTCGGATTTTGGGAAACACGGGCGGATACAAGAAGTGGTCGATGGGTTCGATCACAAAGGACCAATTTGCTGAGCTAAAGATTGCCACCACGGTGGAAGGTACTTGCATTCATGGCACGTGCATCATACGACATATTAAATATTTTGATTTCGTTTTATATTCATTTAATTGATATAATTGCTTAAGTGTGATGCAAACTTTAATTGTTGAAAATGTATTACATGCATCGAGCATTCTCACCCGGCATGCATAGCTTAATGTTAGCCTGATAGGAAGTCTTCCTCATCTCATGTTTCGCACGTTATATATAACAACTTGAGTTTGGGTCGAGAGATGAGTTTTGGGTTGCAAAGTAGAAGAGGATAATGGAAGACTTTGAAAAGTGTGGGAATTGAATCGAAGTTGGTGGTGACAGGAATGTAATGGCAATCTTAACCAATCAACCCCAAGTGAATGGGGACAAGAACATTGAAAACATCACATAGTAAGGACCATTTATTCCAGGTGTGATGATTCCTGTGGAAGTAAGAGTTTGGATAAGTGAATCCAGATAATAACAAAGGTGGAGCAGATTCTTAAGGGGGAGAGCAAGACCTAGGAATAAATTTAAATTCTAGGTGATGCTAAGGAAGTTACTTCAAGAGGGAGCAACGAAGGTGCAAGGTTTAGCACGCAAGAGGACTTTTCGGAAACAATACGGAGTAAGTTGGAAAATCTTAGAAATTGATGAAATTTTAAGGGTGAGATGATAAGAGCTTTGGGGGACACTAGAAAGTATAGATATCTTAAGTGTTGAAGATGCAAGCTCGAGAATGTTTAAGGAAGTGTCTACGGGTGTGGAGAAAGTATGAAAGATGGGATTTTTGAAGAAGAGCGACGCAACATACATGAAGGAAGTTACCGGTTCATCAATCTTTTTTTTTTTTTTCATGATGAGCTGAAGATACTTCTAGGCTTGCAGACCATAATTTGAACCAATGACGGGTTAACTTGAGCATCTGAGTTCGTCAAATGTGACTCATTAGGAAAACGAGTTGATAGGGTTGAGGCCAAGAGAACACTTTAAAATTTTGGAAGGGTAAAGTGAAAGAGAGGAAAAGAGGATCAAGACCGAGTTATTTGAAAGATGGAATGAATTGAGGACCGGGCATGTGCTTAAGGATAGAAAGAAGGAAGTCGAGAAACAATCCGATCATAAGATAAAACATTCACACAAGCAACGAGATCATCATCATCAATTTTAATTCAACGGTGAACGGTAGATCAAGCATTCATAGCATATGCATACACGTAACATGACTTTACATATTTTATGTTGTTTAGTGCTTCGATTATTAATTGTATTAATTGCTTCTTGGGTGTTTGTGTGTAATGTAACTGTATGTTGTGTGTTGGCGCTTGCTTTGTGCCTTGGGGTGTTGAGCCTTTTGTGTTGTGTTTAGAGTTTCTCTTTCTTTGTGTTTAAGAGATGGGACTCCCTCGAGGAATGTTTAGGAGACAGGGTTCTCTCCTTGCTTGTTTGAGAGACGGGCCTCTCTCCTTGCTTTTTTGAGAGACTGGGCTCTCTTGTTGTTCTTTGCTACTTGTTTAATTTGCTCTCGCTTAGTTTAGTTTTTCGAGTGGGTAAGTTCCGGTGAGTTAAGGGTCGTGACTTCACAGCAATTGAAGACCCTTTGTTGCTTCAAGACCTTTTCCGAACTAATTCTTGACGGGGAGTTGCTAACCCGCGTGGGATGAACACGGGAGAGTTGCTAGAGAGTCCAGAACTCGAGGCGGTGGACCTGAGGACAGGTCCTTTTTAAGGGGGAGAGGTTGTAATGCCCCGCATGTTCAAATTATTCAGGTACGCGCGCCACACGTGTGATTTTGGGAGTTAGATTTGTTAAGCGTGTTTAATTGTATTACGTGACTAAGTGATTATTTGATTAATTGCCTAATTGCTTATGTGATCGTTTTAATTACAATTCTATTTCTTAACTACGCACAATTTATACATTCATTCATGAGACTTGTAATTATATATATATATATGAATTACTTATTCCTATACTAATACACTCATATGCATTATATATATCCATATATATATATTCATGTTACACTAATAAACTCACACATGCATTATATATATATATATATATATATATATATATATATATATGAGCACTAAGAATAATTATATACATATTATATACATAATAACTAATTGTATACATATACATTTTATATCTATAATTATATTACATATATTGTATATACATTACATTACATACACACAAGAAGACACACTCTTTCTCTAACACACACACAAAACCTTTTCATTCGTCATCTTCATCACACCTTTGATCTCCAAGCAAGAAGAGAAGGAGGAGTTGGATCATTCATCAAGAAACACTAGCATCATCATCATCATCATCATCATCATCATCTTCATCTTATCATCCTCATCACTTTCTTCCTTTCATTTTAAGGTTAGTTTGAGATTATGTATGATTAATATGTTAGGGATTTTAATTCTAAGCTTGATAACTTGAATTCTTGGGTGTATATGCATGAATGAATGATAATCTATGAATTCTATGCTTGGTTGTTGGAGTTCTTGGAGCAAGAGTATGTGTATGTATATGTGTGTATATATGTGTGTGTGTTTTATGTGGGTTTGATGAATTCATGGATTAAAAACTTGTTTTAATGTGTGTTTGGTGTGCTATATCTTGTGGTTTGATGTTCTTGTGAGTTGTTTTGGTAGGGGTGATGTTTTGGGGTGTTTTTGGAAGCACCACTTCGAGCCATTTCGGTTCCCCTGCTGTTTTTTCGACCAGATCCTACCCAAACGGGCATTTGGATACCTAGTTCATTCACCAAACGCCCCGTGTAGCAACCTTCTGCTTCAACCCGAGGAGCTTCACACCCCCGTTTCTGCTTTTAGTACATTTTTCAAACGGGCGTTTCTCCCTCATAAGAACTCCAATTGACTTGATTTTTGAACTGTTGAAAACATATTGAAGTCTAGAAGAAACTCAAATTGGAATCACCTCATTATCGTTTATAGTTTTTCAGATATGATACATTCTTTTAGGTGTCACCATTTTCCCAACAAATTACACTCACCTAAATTTAAACTTATGCAATTTACTCCTCATTCGGAACTAGAATACGGGCCATATATCATTTTAAAGTTATACATGTCTACTTTCATATCCAATAATCAAAACCTAATTCCCACTTCTATAACTCAAGATATTCCTATTTTACCAAAGCATGCGCATCTCCGCGAACTGTCCATTTTTGCCAAACTTCATCAAAACCCCTCATATTGCATTCCTTTCACTTCCTTGGCTCCCGTATGTGACTTATATGAATTATATGCTTGCTTAATTGATAATTATGCTCTTATTTGACACTCTTTGGTTCCTACTTGCTTAAGTTTGATTGTTTGAATCCGTGCTTGATACATGAATTGAATTTGCTTGAATAATTGAGCTTAAGAACACGATCACACCATTCCATGACATTCCAATGCTTCATTTCATATTCCATTTTTTTATGACATGATACACCACTTCATAAGCATTGCCGTGCATCCAATTTGGTATCATATCGATTCATTTCTAACGAGTACACGTTATGCCTTCTCTTGTACAGCTCATCTCCAGGGCGGAGACTTTTGGATGGAATAGGCACCGCATTATGCATGCCTCTTGTCTCGTGGTATTCCCGGTGAGGGTGTTTTCGTCCTAGATATGTATTGAACCCTATGACCCTATGTGACGTGTTTTGGCTAAAAACATAATTTATATATATATATATATGTATTGTTTTCAAAGTGAAGTCATCGAGTAAATCTTTATCGAGTAAACCTATTCTCAAGATTTATGAAATGAATTATGATAATTATTATCATGGCTTGAAATTTTTTGGCGAGATTATGCACATGGATCATGCACATGTTATTGGGCCCGAGGAAATGTGAGAATGGAGACCGGTTCGGCATAGGGCCGACATATAGCTAAGCTATTGCACAAAGTACTCATGGAGAATCTCTCACGCGACCGTGTAGTGTGGAAGGTGAGTTATTCTTGAGCCGATGGTTAACCCATCGAAGGAGCGGGTAGGAGTCATGAGCCCTTCTCGATATAGTATATTATTAGATGGTTCGAGTCTGCAGGCCCGACCATCATGGAGGGAGAAGGTTGGAAAATGCTTTAAGATTATGTTCATGTATTATGATTATGTTATGCACTGTGCGGGAAGGCCGGGACACGGATTGCCCAAACGATCAAGTTTAATTTTTATTGCTCGCATGTATTATTAATTATTGCATGATCACGTATACAAAGCATTAAATCATGTTCATTGTACACGGTCGGAGTTTGGTTGGAGATAACGCACGCTCACTCGTCGAGCCATAATGATTATTCATGCATTATCAACTTAAGGAATTTTGATACGGATTAGTTGTAAATACCGAGCATTGGTAAATGATTTCCTGCCCTTCTTGGGAACTAACTTTAATAAAACCTTGCTTGGGATGTATGACTTGCATGTGCTTGTTTTTATATATACGTACAGCTCCTGCTCACTCAGTCTGCTTGAGACTGACCCCTCTTTTCCCCACTTCTCAGTTCTTGCAGGTTTTCTAGGCGGAAGTCAAGTCATAGCGTTTTGATCGAGTCACACGTGTACACTTAAGTCTCATTCCACATTATTATGTTTTAATTATATCACGTCTCGTATTTAAATAGGCCTGTGAGCTAACGCATGATTTATGATTTATGGATTTTGAATTTTGATTCGGGATAGATTGCATGTCTAGTTGAACCCGTTGTTAGGTTGCATGATGGATTTAATTATGTTTATGAAACTGTTGGGCTTGTAGCCATCAACGGAATTCGTTCATGTTAATGTTATTGCTTCCGCACCGATTTATTGAATGTTGTTGATTAATTGGTCAAGGTTAGTTCCGCCTAGCCAGGTTGTTTTTAATTATCACTCGTTCGCTATAAGTCCGATTCATATATGTACTATCCATTTCATACGTGGATTAGACTTATGGTGTGGCGGTTGTGGCGTCTATCGTCCCGGGTGTTACACTGCCAAAGCTCCTGCATTCCAGTTTCCCGTCACTGTGCAAATTCTTGAGATTTTGGAGCTCAAATCTCTATCAACTTTCATCCAATCAACAAGGTGAGTTAGGATGATGATGTACATGCATCTCCGGTTATTTTGATCCTTTCATTCCTAATTTTGAGTCAGATTTCATGGAGTTTTGAACATTTGAATGACTTAGGTTTTAAAGTGTTTTGATGATTTCTTGATTTCCTTTGATCTATGACTTGTTTTGGTGCTCCATATTTGATCCTTTTCCCTCATTTATGACTGAGTATGTTTTTATTGGTTGGTGGTTAAGAATTGGATGAGATATCAATAATGAGATGGTTATGTATTGAATGAACTTCAAACTGATTTTCTCCCTCCTTCACGTACCGAACTGCTGCCAGCTTTAGTGACTTATTTTGATGTCATTTGCTGCCTCTTTTTACCTTGTTTGCTGGAGAAGAATTGGTTGATTGATCATGTATTGGCTTGCTCTGTTCTTTTCTAGTTTTTCCCTATGTTCCTCGCATGAAAACTGCTGTCATTTTCTTGTTGATTGCTGCGGACTATGAGTGTGTTTCCGGGTTTGTTATGCTGCTACGTTTTTCCTTATTTGTTGGCATGAATTGGTGGTGTTCTAAGAGGTAGTTTTAGCCTGGTTTGAATCCCTCTTTCCTTCCACTGTTTTCGTTGTTGTTGCTGTTCCGTCTGCTTCTCCTGTAACACTCTCCCCGGGCAGGGAGAGTTTGTGCGTGAGAGTACCCGGCCGGGTACTCCTGAGGCAGAAACCTTCTGCTTCCTTTTGCCCGGCCGGGGAAGATTCCTTTGAGACATTTACCCGGGCAGGTAGCTGCTGCGTGCTGCCTCTGTTCTTTGCCTTTTCTACCCCTGCTGCTTCTTTCTTTTCTTTCTTCTTTTTCTTGCTTGCTTCCTTATTCTGTTGTGTGTGTGTGTATATTGGTTTAGTGATTTGCTGCTGCTATTTTCTTCATTTGTTACAGTATGTGTGCGTATATATATATATAGTGTGTATGTTGGTTTAGTGATCTGCTGCTATTTTCTTCATTTGTTACAGTATGTGTGCGTATATATATATATATATATATATATAGGTTGGTTTGTGTGTGCATGGTGTGCGTGGTATTTATATATATAATATGTATTACATGCATGCATTGTGTGTGTAGGGTGTTTCTGAGTTTGCATGCATGTAACATGTGTGTCCATGGACTTCTATTTTAGTTTAATTTGCATGCATGACCTTTTAAATTAGTAATACGTACATGGTATATATTTATATTTAAAATGTGAGTATGCATACATGTAAATTTTACCATATTTTTACGTATGAGTATATATATATATTTATTATGTATTTATTATATATTTTAAGTATTAATTGATTTATTTTAATTATAGAATTTAATTGATTTCTATTTCGCGTATTTAAATTATCAATTATTGCTTCAATATTTTTAATTATCCAATTTCGAATTGTAAACGTGAAATAGTATGTGTTATAATTGTTATATGAAATTCTTAGATTAAAATTGATATGAATTGAGAATTTATGAATTTGAATGAAATGAATGAATGAACGAATGGCTTATTTTTATGCCTTAAATTCCTTAATAGTGCACATGAACATTTTCATGACATAATATCATTCTTTTATGCATTCATGTCATACTCACTTCATTGCCGAGCGTCATATATGGTCATTTTGAGTCTCATACCTTCTCTTTTGCACATATTCGGGTTTGGTCGGAGACGAGGGTGACCATTGAGACGCTTCTGCCTTTCTTTTGCTTTTAAAAGGTGGGTTTCTCTTCTAATAGCTAAAGCGACCCGATATATCCCTTACGTGAAAGGTTTTTAAGCCAAAATAGTATATTTATATATATCGAGTCCCTTTGAGTAAATGATTTCAAACGTATGACCCCTTTTTATTTATGAAACACTACCTTATGATTTTGGCGAGTGCATGATATGAATTGAACACGGGCCCAGGGACTTAGTGTATATGGCTATCCGGGGAGACAAGGCCGACGGTGATCCCATACACTAGTTCCAACCAATTTACGGTGAAACCGACCCCGTTAAGGAGTTTTTAATGAGGAAAGGCTAACCGGGCTTTTGAGGATTCATGTACCTCACTAGCCACATTGATATGATTAGGTGGTCGGGCCTTGCAAACCCGTCCACCACCCGGAGGAAGAAAGTGTATATGAATGATTATGATCATGTTATGTATGAGCACAAAAGAATTATGTGTGAAAACGAATAATTCATGTTATTATTACACGAGGTGTTGGTTGGAGATTGTGCACGCCCACTCACCGGGCCATAAAACCTTATGAACAATTATGAATGAATATGAATATCGTAATCCCAGTTGATGTTTTCTTTGTTTTGCCCACTTGGGAAATTCTTATCAAACTTAACACGGGATTAGGGCTTGCATGAATGTGTTTAAATTATGCGATATTATATCTTATGCCTCGTTTCATACCCACCAGTCTCGTATAGACTGAACCCAGTTTGTTTTCAGTTATTTTGTGCAGGTATAGGAGTGCTAGGCGGGAATACAAGTTGTCTAGGTCTTGCATTTATGTTTAGCACTTCTTTTCAGTATCTCATACACTCATACTCTTATTCCTATTTTGTATATGATCATGATATGGAGCGTTATGATTTGGTAGGCCGTGTGGCCTTGATACATGGATGATTTTGTATATCTATTTTAGAGCTTGGTGGCTTATTGTATATAATGTATGTTAATCTTGCTTCAGCATTTTATTACCGCTTTGATTTTATTTTGTGTTGATCTTGAATGGTTTATGGGTTAGTCCCGCCTAGCATAGCGTGTGTGTTGTGTCCCCGCTCGCCGTGGATTTGGCACGTGTATGGACTTCCATTTCATATACGAGTCGGGTCTCGGTGAGGGGGATGTGGTACCTTATGCTCGGGTGCTACATCCTTATGTGGTATCAGAGCCTAGGGTTGCAAAACCCGGGCTCTCATGTCGTGTCGAGTCAGTTAAGTCGTTCGGCTCTAGGAACAACTTGTCAATGTGTTGCATATGCATTATTTACGTGTTTGTGTGCTTTAAATTTTGAATTTTGATCGAATTAATTGCACTTACATGCATGGACTAAAAATAGCATTCATTTCAGTGTTTCTTGGACAGGATACCTTCACGTAGACACTGTGAGAGATCTCCAGGATGACGCCGTCATCATGATCGATCTCCTAGAGCACAACCACAAGTGCCTCCAAAGGATATGGGGAATTTCATGGAAGCAGTTTTTAACTATATCGAGCATAGGAGGGCTCAAGCTCCCCCACCACAACAAGCAGAACAACCAGCTCCTCCACCAAACAATAATAATAGAGATCCTCACGGGGTGTTTCTGAGTTACAACCCCCCTCGGTTTTCTGGTTCCATTGATGATGCGGTTTCGGAAGGGTGGTTGATTCGATTGGAGAGGATTTTTGGAGTCCGACAGTTTACTATGCAAGAAAAGGCCCAATTTTCCATATTCCAACTAGATGGCGATGCGTATGAGTGGTGGGAAAGAACAAGGGAGAAACTTGAAGTGGATGGAGAGGAAGTTACATGGGAGGTCTTCAAGAGAGAATTTCGAGAATGTTTTGTACCGAAAGTGGTAAGAGAAAGGAAGGAGCAGCAGTTTATGGACTTAAAGCAGGGCGCGCGTACGGTGACCCAATATCTTGCCGTATTTAAAAGGCTTGGAAATATGCCCCTCATGTCACCCGAGATGAAAAGAGAAAATCAAAGAAATTTATTACGGGATTAAGACAGGACTTGAGACATGGCTAGGCGGGTCACAACTTTATCTCATTCGTGGACACGGTGCAAAGGGCGTTGGAACAAGAGGAAGAATTCAAGAAGAAGGATCCGGTCTTTAGAGCACCAATGGGAAGAGGTTCCGGATCAAGTTCGGGAAAGAGACCGATGATTCAAGCTACTCCCCCTCTTAAAGGTCCTTTTAAGAAGCCATGAATGGGAGGACAAGCACTACCGGTTCCAAAAGCTTTGCCTGCGCCAACAAGAGATCGACAAGCTCCGAGTGAGGCTAGATTGCCTCAATTTCCTTGTACACATTGTGGAGGGCCAACTCACAATTTCTACAATTGTGGAAGAAGGTTGAATTTGTGTCTCATATGTGGAAAATGTGACCATATAGCGGATACTTGTCCTGACAAGAACCCCGGATTTCAAAAACGAGTTCGAAGGCCAATGATCCTGGCTCGTGCTTATGCCCTCGAGGGTGAGGAGCAAGATGCAGAGATTGATCCTATCGTTGTAGTGGAAGGTACTCTATGCATTCATAACATGAACATTCATGCACTCTTTGATCCGGGTGCCACACATTCCTTTATTTCTTATGATTTAGTTGCCACTCTGTTCTTGCCTGTTATCTGTTTACCTTATTGTTATTTGGTGAGTTCGCCACTTGGTGGGAGTCTTCAGACAGATTAGTTGGTTCGGGAGTGTTCAGTGCTGATTGAAGGGAAAGAATATCCGGCCGATTTAATTGTTATGCCTATGAAGAGGTATGGAGTTATTTTGGGTATGGATTGGTTGTCCAGGCATCGGGCCAATGTTGATTGTTTTGCGAAGAAGGTGATATTGGGCGATGAATTGGTGATTGGTAGTGGATCAAGATCGGTACCTCTCTTGTCTTACATGGAAGCTCATAAGTTGATGAGAGAAGGAGCAAACGGATTTATTGCTTATCTTCTTAATAGGCCGAAAGATCAAGTCAAGTTGGAGGATACCGTGGTTGTTAAGGATTTTCCCGATGTGTTTTCGGAGAATTTGAGTTCCTTACTACCAGACCATGAGATTGAGTTTGTTGTTGACTTATATCCGGGATCCAAACCGTATTCTAAGACCCCGTACAGAATGGCACCGGCCGAGTTAAAGGAATTAAAGATTCAATTGGAGGAATTGCTTAAAGTTGGATATATTCGGCCAAGTTCAACACCTTGGGGTGCTCCGGTTCTTTTCGATAAGAAGAAGGATGGAACCTTAAGAATGTGTATAGATTACCGGGAGCTTAATCGGATGACCGTAAAGGACAAGTATCCTTTGCCCCATATTGAGGATTTATTCGACATGTTACAAGGTTCGGGGGTATATTCGAAATTGGACTTGAGACAAGGATACTATCAATTGAAAATCCGGGAAGAGGACATTCCGAAGATGGGATTTAATACCCGGTATGGGCACTATGAGTTTGTAGTGATGCCTTTTGGACTGACTAATGCTCCGGGTGCTTTTATGGACATGATGCATCGAATTTTCCAGCCATATTTGGATAAGTTGTGGTGATATTCATCGATGACATCCTTGTTTATTCGAGAACTCTGGAAGATCATGTCAGGCATCTCAGAATTGTGTTGGACACCTTGAGAGAACATCAATTGTATGCTAAGTTTAGCAAATGTGAGTTATGGATTGATCGGGTAGCATTTCTGGGGCATATTATCTCAAGGAAAGGTTTGGAAGTAGATCCTTCTAAGATTGAGACGGTTATTCAGTGGCAAAGCCCGAAAAATACTTCAGAAGTGAGGAGTTTCTTGGGTTTGGCAGGCTATTATCGGAGATTCGTACAGGATTTCTCGAAGATTGCGGCTTCTTTAACCCGATTGACTAAGAAAGCGGTTAAGTTTGAGTGGGACGAGGCATGTGAGGCTATGTAGCACCCTAACCCCAAGGCACTACATCCCCCGCACTATAGCCTCGATCCACATACGAAATGGACAATCCGTACATAAATCAAAACTATAGCGAACGGGTGACAATCAAAAGAAACACGCTAGGCGGGACACTCTCCAACATAATTAAATTAAAACATGAATTTAAAAGCGGAAGCAATATGTCAATCATACATATAGGTACCATATTTACCAAAATAGATATGTAATAGATACCAACATTAACTATCAATACATTATCGTCTTCTTATATTATATACATGCTCAAGTGCTCGAAATGTGATAACAACGATCATAACATGATGCTATCAAAAGCTCTATACATGAAAGGCACAATGGTAGACCCGAGAAATGCAAGACCTGACCGGACTCCCGCCTAGCACGACCACGCTCACAAGTACCTGAAAAGTGAAGTATCAGTCTACCGAAGACGGAGTGAGGGGCAATAAATATATATTGTAGCACCCGGGACGATAGGCACCACATCCCCCGCACTATGAGTCTAATCCACATATGAAATAGGCAGTCCACACATGAATCGGACTCACAGCGAACGGGTGACAATCAAAAGTAAAGTCCTGACCAGGCGGAAGCTAACCCTGGAACCATCAACAAAACCCAAAATACGGAAGCAAGGAAATCGTTTATGTAATATCCATGAAACAAATCAAATCCAATACGAATATAAACACGGGTTCCACTAATCAGTACACCTGTCCTAACCTGTCCCGATTCAATACAAGGAAACAACATAACAACGGGTTCAACTGGCTCCAGAACTTGTCCTAACCTGTCCCGAATCAATATCAATTCAATAAGGGTACACCGGCCAACAATAATAAATTAATAATTAACCAATACAGTATTTAAAGACAATATAATATGCAGTGAGTGTAAATGAGTGAGACTAGAACAATGACTCGACACTCTAACTCCGCCTAGCAACCAACGCCTGCAAAAGAAACTGGAAAAAGGGGAAAGAGGGGTCAGTCTCTAGAAGACCGAGGGAGCAGGAGCGATACATATAATATAGAAACATGCACATGCAAGTCATAAATCCCGAGCAAGGTTTTATTTAAAGTTAGTTCCCAAAAAGGGCAAAAGAATGACTAAGCAATGCTCAGACTTTACGACTATTCATATTAAATTCATTAAGTTCATAAATCATACTCAATCAATAAGGCTCGGCGAGTGAGCGTGCACAATCTCCAACCAAACTCCGACCGTGTACGACAAATATCATTAATACATTAAATAGGTGATCATGTAATATATCATAATACACTCAGATCACATATCATGTCCTAAATATATTTGTTTGGGCAATCCGATTCCCGGCCTTCCCGCACAGTGCCTATCAATCAATAATTAATCAATCAATCATTTTCAATCATAAATAAGTTCCAACCTTCTTCCTCCGGGTTGGTGGTGGGTTTGCAAGGCCCGACCACCCAATCATTGGCCAAAAGGGGTTACATGACTCCCCAGATGGCACTCAGCTCCCTTTCCCCGCCAATCTCCTGACGAGGTCTGGTACCGCTGTTCAATAGTGGGACTAGTGTGAGGGTTTACCGTCAGCCCTTGCCTCCTCGGGTCCCCACTCACACCAAGCCCCTGGGCCCCAATCAGTGCAATCAATCAATCATTCTTTCTTGCCAAAACATTTGATTCATAAGAATCATACCATATCCATCATTATCCATTTGAAAAGGGTTTACTCGATCAATATTTACTCGATCAATCAATATTTACTCGATCAATATTTTACTCAATCAATCAATATTTACTCGATAACTCTCCTTTTAAAAGTAACATATATATAATCATAAGGTTTTGGCCAAAGCTTTTCACATAAGGGTTGTAGGGTTTGATATGTAACTAGAACGAAAACACCCTCACCTGGAATACCACGAGACAAGAAACAAGAGCAATACGGGTGCCTATTCAATTTGGAAGTCTCCGCCCTGGAAACAAACTGTACAAGAGAAGGAACAATGTGTACTGGTGAGAATTGACTCAATATGAAACCACATAGACGCACGGCAATGCTAAACACATGATATGAGATGTATAAGAAGTAAAATGATTTTATGGAGTTACATAATCAAGTAATTCGTTCAAGTACATTCTACACATGAGGGTTTCAAGCCCAATCATTTCATATCTTTCATAATTCCTTGCAATCAAGTCATGAGCTTCATATAACATTTATAACTCAAGTTTACAATTATAAAATAGACAAAATAGAGTCATTCAAATCATTTAAATCTCACAAAGTCGCATATCAATTCCAATTATATCAATTTTATATAATTCACACATGGCATAGTCACTTCATATATCACTAAACGGATTCAATTACAAGGTTACCTAATTAAATCAAACAATATTCATATTGTTTACAAAATTACACAAACACCCCTTCAAGTTAGACAAATAGCTCAAATACGGCATATCGGAGTTCAAATTGCAAATCAAAGCATCAACATATATCATAGATCATTTAATACATACTTTCGTACACATTGGAATTCATATTGATCGACAAATCAAGCAATTGACAATTTATTGCAATTAAAACAATTAATTTCAAATAAATAGAAATACACAAAATAATTCACAACAAATCAACCGGGCATCCGATTGACGAACGGAAAGTGGCATTGGACTCACCACAACAAAAGGGACCTTCTGTCCGAAAGTCACCGGAATGCCGCCACCGTAGCCGATCGAATAGCCACCGGCCGCCACCGGAACACCGCCTCCGGTGGTCGGAAAAATCCCCGGAAGGACAGAAACGTGCGTCTCGGCCTGCTCAACAAAAGCCCTCAATCAATTTCAGAAAATACCAAACACACCGGACTTCGTTGACGAAAAACCAAACTTAAATCCAAGGATGAAAACTGAAATTAAACGTAAATCGTAAAACGAAAATAAAATCCGGATATACCGTTGGAAAGCTTGTAACGAGCCCTACGAAAGCCCGAAGTCAAATCGCAGGAAAAATCGACGGAACAGTAACCGGTTCAGACTCGCCGGTTCACCACCGGTTCACCGCCGGTCCGCCGCCAACAGCCGGTTCCTGGAACGCCGTCGATGCCATCCGCTAAGTTTCGTCATTCCAAGCAACTTTCGTGAAGGCTCCACTACCAAAACAGGTCCAGAAGAGGTCGAACCACACCCCAAAGTCGCGTCGTTGCGTCACCGCCGGAACCACCACGTACGCCGCGATTCGCTCCAAACCGAGGCTGGAAATGGAACGGGAAGGGTCGAAAACATGTGGTAGGGTGGTTGTTGGCCGGCGAGAGTCACCGGAACGCCGCCGGCGAGGAGGTGGCGCAACCCGCCACCGTCGGACCACCGCTGCGCCGCCGCTGGTCACTTTCAAGCCACGAAACTGGTACGGTTGTGACGGGCTCGTCGAGCTGATGAATTTCCACTATCGATTCGTCGAATTCCGTCGAGAAACGAGGGAGAACGAGCATGTGTGTGTTTCACACCTTCACTGCATGTGAACAGTGCCGGATCGCTGGAGAAGACGATGAAGGCTGCTGATCTGATTTGGAACGCAAGACGAGGAAACCCGAGTATATATCTCTGGTCCACGTACGTAAATACGATCGGAAGAACGGGCTAACGAAGTCAGAATTGGGCAAACTTAGAGTCTACGGACTCGTCTCGATGCCCCGAACGCAAAGGAGGGGTCAAAGAAGTCAAAATCTCTACCGAACGAGAAGTGACCGGAAAAACCCCTTAAAAGAAGAAAATTACAAAAAGGGCCCCAACTCTAAAAGAATCCAAAAGAGGGCCACACAACGCATCAATCACATAATTAAACACATAAAAAGGTTGAAAGGTGACGTACCTTATTTATCGAATGAGCGGGGCGTTACAATCTTCCCTCCTTCAAAAGGACCTGTCCTCAGGTCCTAATGTTGGACCGAAAAAGTTTCAAGCTGGAATTGTATCGATCTGTTTCCCGAAATTACTTAGCATCTTAGCCCTGGTTGTGAAGTTTACTCCCCTTATTTATATCAACATATTCACGGTCTGGTAGTCACAAAGATCTACTCGAACACTTGGCCGTTAGTCACTTCAAAACTCGTTCGACCGCTACTAGTCCATTGCCTCGTCACTTGTTAACCTCTGTTTATCCAGGCGTAACATAAACACGACAAACAAGAGAGAATCTCATCTCTCAACACACAAGTGAGGAAACCCCGTCCCTCAGATATACAAAAGAGAGAACCCAGTCTCCCAGGCACAGAATTGAGAGAACCCCGTCTCCCAGCCAAAGTCTGTCAGATTCCACATCTTTCCAGACATCTAGTTTGAGAAAATCCAGCATTTCTCAAACTCCTAAATCCAAGAGAATCCAACATCCCTCGAATACCTAAGTACAAGAGAATCCAGCATCTCTCGTGCACAGAAAACAGAAAGAATCCAGCATCTTTCTATCACACAGACAGGGATAGTCCACATCTTCCTGGCACGTAATCAGAGAGAATCAAATCTCCCTTCCACTCAAGCACACAAGCAGAAGCAAGGTTCACAATAATCAACACACACTCCACTGGCCAGGGTATCACATAATAACAAAAATTTAAATATATAAGCGATGCATGTATGCTCGTGCGATGGATGTTTAGTGTACCGTTCACCGTAGTAATGGAATTGATGTTGTGACTTTACTTCTACGATTGGATAGTCTGATCTCTAGCTGGCTTGATTCCCAACTTGTCTTTCATATCTTTAGTAGATGTTTGACTGAGAAAGTCAGACCCTTGGTTCATCCTATTCTCGATTCCATTCGGATCCTTACTCACAGTTATCTTCTGCAATTAACCGAGCACTAGTTTATTCCGCCTACGATCAAAACATTTATCTTTGTACTAGGTTCATTATATTATCTTTGGCCGTACAAGAATCTTAAACATTAACTCCCACTTCATACAGTGTCACTAATTGGTTAAATTCTTTGTTGAAGATTTGGTCATCTGGAACTAGTTGACATCCTTCTTAAAAGTGATAAATTTGACTAATTTCCTTTCTTGAAACTAATTTAGGAATCCATCAGAAGTTCCCTGATAGTATCATCATCCTCACTGTCTGAATCATGCACTTATAAATTCCCAAACGAACCACTTTCTTCGATGCCTTATGAAGATCTTCATCCCAGTTATATTAACTTAACTCAACTTTGAAGGTTTAAACTGATAACGCCGCCTTATTCTTTTCCTGTTACTATCATTGGGTCATTCATGTCCATGAGAAGTATCTTCCTCGAGTATCACTGTGAATTTAAGTTTCATGTGTAGTCGTGCCCTTCCCCATAAGAACTTTTATTCCAACTCCTTAGGCTTTTTCTTCCACTTCTCGGATCAAAACACCTCAATTTCTTCAACTTAACTTCCTCGGTATAAGTGGTTCTAATCACGCCACTTGTCTAGTGATAGTCCTCACATTTCCTTTGAAGCAATTAGTAGGAATGGCAACCTGCTACTTTTGTTCCCACTTTCGATTCTATTTTCCCAAACCCCAGAATTTTCCATTTCCTTTTTAACCAACCAGTACAACCCAGAATTTCTTCTTTTCTTGATCCCAGCAAGAATCAGTCGGAGTATCACTTGATAAATAAGATGTGGGGGATACCTATCAAGTAAACACTAAAATGCATGTCGGGTTAGGGTGCCAATGCAATATCACACTTGTAAACAATTAAAGATGCAACACATTGGAACAATTATACAATTTAAAGATGCGCAAATAAATAGAGAAATTTAAATAATTAAAGCGACGTATGATGCACGTGGTTATAAATGCATAGAACCTGTCCCCGTAGTTGTAAACTTTAACTTGGCATATTTCTTTGTTTCTCAAATTGCAGGTTTGTCTTGAATTGATTGTTCCCCTCTTCTTTACCCACGGTCTTTCAAATCTTCAAAGTTCCCGTGTATCGACTTACGGATCTCCCAAGTCCGAGATTGAAATCTCTTGAACCCAAATTCTTCCACACCCATGAAGTTGGTATCTTGACTTCTCTTGAAGAATCAACCTCCAATTGTTTACATTTGAATACATAATTTCCCTCCAATAGTTCTTTGTATTTCTTTATCGTTTCCATTTGTTGCTCCAAAGCTCTTAATTAAATCTCACAACTCGACACTTCATCTTGAATTTGGAAGATGAACTCATATCCGGCAGAAGATAAAATCCTTCGCATTGTCATTTTCCATGAACTTATACTTACCACATCGACTAATTTTCTTTAATTTTTCTCAATCCAACTCCTATCTATCATCCCGATTCTGAAGCATGAGAATTCCCTCTTCGTAGTCTCTTCACCCTTTTTCATCGATCTAAATCCCAAGCTATATTATTCTTCATATTTCCTCTCGCCTCTTTCTCAAATTAGATGGTCTTTACTGCCTCTCAACCACGAACCTACTTTACTCTAATTCTCCTGAAGGTCATCTCCTCCATGTTGATAGAAACGTCGAATCTAAAACATCTTCGAGATTTCTCTTCTTTGGAATCTTGTTGACAAATCTTCGTAGTGTAAACAAACATGTTGATCTCGTGAAACCAAATCATTACACACCACAAATCCCGTCTCATCATGGATTCACCATCGGTAATAGAGCTGGCAAACTTCTCCTTCGAACTGACCTCTTATTCTGGACTTTGTCACTCGAGCCCTAACCTCATTTCAGAAAAGGTTTGGCTCTTAAATTTCTGTAGAAATCCAGAAGGCATTCCTTACAACTTCCGAGCTAAAAAGAAGAGCTTGTGGTAGCCTATGGTTATCGTAAAGATTGGTCGTGGTTTGATATTGTCTTCATATCCTCCGAATCACAGCTCATTTGAAAATAAATGCATGCGCTTTGTATATGCTCATGCCACATAATTAACACCAAAAGAATGGATTCAATGCAAAATGCAACAAATAATCTAATAAAGTTTGAAAAAAATCACAATTCAGTGTTCAATGATGATACAATGCACACATTGACAATTAGTTCCTATGCCGTGCGACCTATACTCGAGACAACACAACCCAGAGCACCGGTTCTGAACCTGGTAGCTCTGATACCACCTAAAGATGTAGCACCCGGGACGATAGGCACCACATCCCCCGCACTATGAGTCTAATGCACTTATGAAATAGGCAGTCCACACATGAATCGGACTCACAGCGAACGGGTGACAATCAAAAGTACAGTCCTGACTAGGCGGAAGCTAACCCTGGAACCATCAACAAAACCCAAAATGCGGAAGCAAGGAAATCATTTATGTAATATCCATGAAACAAATGAAATCCAATACGAATATAAACACGGGTTCCACTAATCAGTACACCTGTCCTAACCTGTCCCGATTCAATACAAGGAAACAACATAACAACGGGTTCAACTGGCTCCAGAACCTGTCCTAACCTGTCCCGAATCAATATCAATTCAATAAGGGCACACCGGCCAACAATAATAAATCAATAATTAATCAATACAGTATTTAAAGACAATATAATATGCAGTGAGTGTAAATGAGTGAGACTAGAACAATGACTCGACACTCTAACTCCGCCTAGTAACCAACGCCTGCAAAAGAAACTGAAAAAAGGGGAAAGAGGGGTCAGTCTCTAGAAAACCGAGTGAGTAGGAGCGATACATATAATATAGAAACATGCACATGCAAGTCATAAATCCCGAGCAAGGTTTTATTTAAAGTTAGTTCCCAAAAAGGGCAAAAGAATGACTAAGCAATGCTCAGACTTTACGACTATTCATATTAAATTCATTAAGTTCATAAATCATACTCAATCAATAAGGCTCGGCGAGTGAGCGTGCACAATCTCCAACCAAACTCCGACCGTGTACGACAAATATCATTAATACATTAAATAGGTGATCATGTAATATATCATAATACACTCAGATCACATATCATGTCCTAAATATATTTGTTTGGGCAATCCGATTCCCGGCCTTCCCGCACAGTGCCTATCAATCAATAATTTTCAATCATAAATAAGTTCCAACCTTCTTCCTCCGGGTTGGTGGTGGGTTTGCAAGGCCCGACCACCCAATCATTGGCCAAAAGGGGTTACATGACTCCCCAGATGGCACTCAGCTCCCTTTCCCCGCCAATCTCCTGACGAGGTCCGGTACCGCTGTTCAATAGTGGGACTAGTGTGAGGGTTTACCGTCAGCCCTTGCCTCCTCGGGTCCCCACTCACACCAAGCCCCTGGGCCCCAATCAGTGCAATCAATCAATCATTCTTTCTCGCCAAAACATTTGATTCATAAGAATCATACCATATCCATCATTATCCATTTGAAAAGGGTTTACTCGATCAATATTTACTCGATCAATCAATATTTACTCGATTAATATTTTACTCAATCAATCAATATTTACTCGATAACTCTCCTTTTAAAAGTAACATATATATAATCATAAGGTTTTGGCCAAAGCTTTTCACATAAGGGTTGTAGGGTTTGATATGTAACTAGAATGAAAACACCCTCACTTGGAATACCACGAGACAAGAAACAAGAGCAATACGGGTGCCTATTCAATTTGGAAGTCTCCGCCCTGGAAACAAACTGTACAAGAGAAGGAACAATGTGTACTGGTGAGAATTGACTCAATATGAAACCACATAGACGCACGGCAATGCTAAACACATGATATGAGATGTATAAGAAGTAAAATGATGTTATGGAGTTACATAATCAAGTAGTTCGTTCAAGTACATTCTACACATGAGGGTTTCAAGCCCAATCATTTCATATCTTTCATAATTCCTTGCAATCAAGTCATGAGCTTCATATAACATTTATAACTGAAGTTTACAATTATAAAATAGACAAAATAGAGTCATTCAAATTTTATAATAATTCACACATGGCATAGTCACTTCATGTGTCACTAAACGGATTCAATTACAAGGTTACCTAATTAAATCAAACAATATTCATATTGTTTACAAAATTACACAAACACCCCTTCAAGTTAGACAAATAGCTCAAATACGGCGTATCGGAGTTCAAATTGCAAATCAAACCATCAACATATATCGTAGATCATTTAATACATGCTTTCGTACACATTGGAATTCATATTGATCGACAAATCAAGCAATTGACAATTTATTGCAATTAAAACAATTAATTTCAAATAAATAGAAATACACAAAATAAATCACAACAAATCAACCGGGCATCCGATTGACGAACGGAAAGTGGCGTTGGACTCACCACAATGAAAGGGACCTTCTGTCCGAAAGTCACCGGAATGCCGCCACCGGAACACCGCCTCCGGTGGTCGGAAAAATCCCCGGAAGGACAGAAACGTGCGTCTCGGCCTGCTCAACAAAAGCCCTCAATCAATTTCAGAAAATACCAAACACACCGGACTTCGTTGACGAAAAACCAAACTTAAATCCAAGGACGAAAACTGAAATTAAACGTAAACCGTAAAACGAAAATAAAATCCGAATATACCGTTGGAAAGCTTGTAACGAGCCCTACGAAAGTCCCAAGTCAAATCGTCGGAAAAATCGACGGAACAGTAACCGGTTCAGACTCGCCGGTTCACCACCGGTTCACCGCCGGTCCGCTGCCAACGGCCGGTTCCTGGAACGCCATCGATGCCATCCGCTAAGTTTCGTCATTCCAAGCAACTTTCGTGAAGGCTCCACTACCAAAACCGGTCAGGAAGAGGCCGAACCACCACCCCAAAGTCGCGCCGCTGCGTCACCGCCGGAACCACCACCTACGCCGCGATTCGCTCCAAACCGAGGCTGGAAATGGAACGGGAAGGGTCGAAAACATGGGGTAGGGTGGTTGTTGGCCGGCGAGAGTCGCCGGAACGCCGCCGGCGAGGAGGTGGCGCAACCCGCCACCGTCGGACCACCGCTGCGCTGCCGCTGGTCACTTTCAAGCCACGAAACTGGTACGGTTGTGACGGGCTCGTCGAGCTGATGAATTTCCACTATCGATTCGTCGAATTCCGTCGAGAAACGAGGGAGAACGAGCATGTGTGTGTTTCACACCTTCACTGCATGTGAACAGTGCCGGATCTCTGGAGAAGACGATGAAGGCTGCTGATCTGATTTGGAACGTAAAACGAGGAAACCCGAGTATATATCTCTGGTCCTCGTACGTAAAAACGATCGGAAGAACGGGCTAACGAAGTCAGAATTGGGCAAACTTAGAGTCTACGGACTCGTCTCGATGCCCCGAACACAAAAGATGGGTCAAAGAAGTCAAAATCTCTACCGAACGAGAAGTGACCGGAAAAACCCCTTAAAAGAAGAAAATTACAAAAAGGGCCCCAACTCTAAAAGAATCCAAAAGAGGGCCACACAACGCACCGATCACATAATTAAACACATACAAAGGTTGAAAGGTGACATACCTTATTTATCGAATGAGCGGGGCGTTACATATATACACAAGTCCCATGCAAGTTATAGTCTCGGGTGAAGACTTGGAAATAAATAAAGATAGATTTCAGGTATGACTTATTCTTTGCCCGAGATTACCACTGATCATTTTAACATGTTAACTTGATCATTTCATGAACATGTGGCCCCGGCGAGTAAGGGCGATTCTCCAACCTTTACACCAAACGTGACAATATGTGCTTTCAGGATTTATTCAATACGTGATCATATATTTCCTTTAGTGCTCAAATAAACATATCCATGCTTGAAACATGCAATAACCCGTGGATAACCTGACATGCCGGGTTCATCCCCAGTCTCCTTCTTCCTTCGGGTGATAGTGGGTTTGCAAGGCCCAACTATCCACGGCATGGTGTGTATAGGGAACATGACTCCCTAAACACGGAACTCCTTGTTAGGAATAGTGCCCTAAAAGCTGATTGTATATCCGCTTTGTGCTTTTCCTTATTGTAATCACAGACAATCTTTGAATGAAATAATGAATTGAGGCAACACTTCTTTATATGCTCTTGTTTGGTATGCGTTTACTTTAGCTGTGTATGTATGAGAACTCCCCTAATCCTGATGACTTTAGGACTCTACCATTTAGGTGAAATCGTTCATGAAACGAGCCCTATATCACATAAGTCATGATTAGTAAAATACTCCAAGCCGATGAGTCCTACAGACAGTGGGAGTGTCAACCTGACTCCTCTAAGGCTTGCTTATGGGATCACGCCCTTAAGAAGGACCACCTTGTTTCATGAAGGTGCAAAGTGTATAGTTGATACGTGCGTGATACATGAGGGTGCTTACTTTAATAAGTAAGTTCACTGAGGTGCCCCGTGTGAGAACATTCCTAAATGGGAAAGGAAGTTTCTATTTCAGGAAATGGAAACTTCCAGATTAGGAAATATCTCACGAGTCATTGATGTGATTAATTGATCCTTAGACTTGAGGTTCCTTGTCACTTTATGAGTTAACTCTGTGGTCTTAGGTATAAGCTTTAAAGGGTGTCGCCTTAGACAACTGATTCAAGGCTTATGTTGGGGCTGCACAAGTGATTCATGAAAGTGAATGAGAATCAAGAAAGGACCTACACTTGCATTTGCAAGGTGATCTCTTATTTTGTAAGTCATTCATATGCCATATGGAGTCCTTGGCCAAGAAGTAGATCAAGACATCAAGAAAAGGGTTTCTTGGATTGAGATCAAATGGATATGAAATGCACTTAGCTTTAAGACCGGATTGTTAGGGTTCTGATTATTCCCTTGCCCTAGATCTTGGTTGAGAGATAGTAAGTAGGAGGATTGTATCTCACATGAATCAATGACTTAAAGGTTCTGTCGAATCCGAACATTCCAATTCAGCTAGGGGTTAAACCCCTGTTGCTAGACTATGGTCGTTTAATCTGTGGACTGATTAATTAATTAGTGAATTAATTAATTAGGGTCACTGCTAATTGAATTGAGAACCTAGAGGGTCACACACAACAACTTGGTTACATGAGTTGAGGCTTAAAAATGATTAAACGAGTTAATCGGGCCAAGACGGTTCCGCACGTGTGAAATCACACGTGTGGCTCACGTGAGTGACACGTGTCACTGTGACACGTGTCACACACGTGTGAATAATATATATTGTATATATATGTATTAAATAATTAAATGTGTTAATTATTTAATAGACTTTGGTTTAATTTTGAATTAAAAAGAAAGTCTTATTTTGGAGAAAATAATCTAGTTAATTAATTATAAATTAATTAATTAGATAAAATAAGTTATTTATTTTTAATTAAATAAAGTATAAAATTATCCAAAAATAGTTTGGATATTTTTAGCTCTCTTGAAAGTTGATTTGAATTAGAATTCAAAGTCAAAGTTGGAAATTACTTGATGATCAAGTAATAGGAAAGAGAGGAACCGAATCCTTGCCCAACAAGGATTAGGATCGGCGCCCCTCTCCCTTTCATATATATAGGGGAGCTCATGCTCCCCTTTAGAGCTAATTGATAATTCTTTTGGTTCATGTGTTCAACACCTTCCTTTCTCCAAGATCAAATAAACCCTAGGTTAAGCCTAAACACTAACTAGAGAACTAGCATCCTTACTAGTTAGATTATGATCAAGTTGGTGGACTTTCTCTAGAGACTTCAAGTTAGAAGTTTGAAGATTCGAGCTTTACCAAGAAGAGGGATCAAGCCGCGAGAAGAGCGTTCTTGGGTGGCTTGAAACGCTTCAAGAAAGAATAAAAGAAAAGTAAGTTTTCTATCTCTACGAATTTGGTTACACGATTGCGAGTCCAAGGTCCTTTTGTTGGGAAAATTTTTTAAATTCCGCTGCTTTCTGATTCGTGTTTTCCAACAAGTGGTATCAGAGCCACCTCATTAATCGTGTTTCTGATTCGTCTCAATTATTCTGAATTTTAAGCCCATTTCGATCAGCCCCCAAGAAAAAGGAGAAAACAGCTCCAAACAAGGAGAAGAAGAAAATCCCATCACTATTCATCATCTCCAAATTTTAAGCTCCAAACTTGTCCACACTTCATCCAATTCAAGAGGTAAGTGTACTTTTATGTCTCCTAACCTTATTTTCTTCATTTAATCTAAGAATTTCTGAATTTGGGCTTGATTTGATATAGATTTGGTACATGACATGAAAAGTAAGGGTTTGAAAATCTTTTAGGAATCATATGCATGAATCCTCGAGTTTTCTTTTGATTTGATGCAACTAATATGTTTATAAGACATCATTTAATACTTTTATGGACTTAGTTTGAGTGGTAGTTGAAGATTCATGAGCTTACCATTGATGAAGATTGAAGTAATTGCTTAGGTATGAACTTATATGAATTTCTTGCACTTGTATCATGTTGTGGCACGATTTTCTTGCATATCTTTGGTATATTTACATAATTTCATGTCTTTATGTTGTTTCTTTGGTTTAGGTTGAGTTTTTAGCGAGTTTGCAAGCTTTGCTTCAAGTTTTTAGCCTCTGACCCAAATCCACCGGGGCGGACTTTCCCATTGAAAATAATCCACCGGGGTGGATTTGAGGCAGGCCCTTCTGGAAGCTTGCTGACCTAAATCCACAGGGGTAGATTCCACTTTTGAAAATAACCCACCGGGGTGGATTTAAGGCAGGGGCTCCCTTAGATCCGAACTTTGTTTTCTTGTTTCTCTTCGTTTGTTTATTGCTCTCCCACGCCTAATTTGATCCCCATACTTTGCTAACATGTATTTTTATGTGTTATGATTGAAATATGGGATTTATGTTGGGAATTTGATAAACATGTAAGATTTGTCCATTTATGCCCTTCTTGTTATCTTGTGTGCTCGGGTGTTATTTTTGTTCGTTTGCTTGCTTTGTTTACTCTTTTCCTGTCCCATTTTTGACCCATATGTGTTGTATACATGTGGTATGATGTGTTATAAATTATATTGTGAGTATGGTGTGTTGTAGATACCTTTATGTGAACTATGATCTTATATGTCTTACGTGTTACCTCTTTTCAACTCTTTACCTCACTTGCATTCTTTTCTTGCTTTATTGAGTGTTGTATGGCCTCTCTTGCTTCTTTCCTGATTTATATGCTTCGTTAACTTGTTTTCTTGCATGATATGCTCCTTATCTTGAAATTTTAATGTGATTTTGGTGCTTGTATGCGAGGTATAACCTAATGTGACCTAAGCGTTAACTTATTTCATTTCGTATGCATAACTTGCATTCATATGCATTTACCGAGCGTCTAATTAATTCATTTTTAGTCTAAGTGTGTAGTTGATGTTTGTCTTGTTCAGAGTAGTTTCCTGTTGGTGAGAAGGTTGCTCCGTGAGCGTCGGTTTGTTCTCTGTTGCCGGTTCGTGGGTGTAAGGTGAGGTTAAGTTATAGATATACCCTAATGAAATATGACCATTGTGTATGCATGTGATTATAAGCCCTATGTATATGTAAGTATGTGTGAGCTGTGAATAAGTATGATTATGTTTTATGCTATGGATTATGGTATGCTAGTTGCTAAAATATGTAAGTTCGATATGTTATGAATATGTGTAGGAATATGAATATGTTAAGAAACCGGTATGTTAAGATTAGGAATATGTTAGGGATATAATTATGTTGGGTATGATTATGCTAGGTTTTGAATATGTTAGAATATGTTATAGACTATGATAGAATGTGAATATGTTAGAATTAGAAGTACTTTAGACTATGCATGCTAGGATATGAAGATTCTAGATAATGGTTTCGCATTGTATATGAGCGTTAAGTATGATTCGTTTATGTTTTGATTTTTGAATCTTAATATGATACGATTTTGAATACGAGTTTGGATTTGAACAAGGTATGACTTTGAGTATGGTAAGACTCCGATTTTGATTCTGATTCTGAATATGACTGGGGCTCGGTGATTATGGGCAAGGGAGACTCAGGGCAACGAGCGTTACTCCTGTGCATCATCATCGGGATGTGAGTAAGGGAGATCCGAGATAGATAATATAGCGCCCCAACGGAAGGCCCCACATCCCCCGCACTAGGACCCAACCCGCATATGAAATGGGTAGTCCATACACGAGCCGAACCACGGCGAACGGGGACTCACTCACTCTTTAGGCTAGGCGGGAGCTAGAACCTCGAAACCAAATAAACAAGCTCAAGAAATAAAGGCAAGTGCGGAAGTAGAACATATAATCAATTACGAGGTTATCGGAAAAGATCACTAACATGAGTACCTAATCCCGAAAGTTCCCAAACATAAAACATACATTGTAGAGCATGAATTACGGTTTTATTCTATCCCTAGAAGTCTGTCCCGAAACAATATCATAAAATCATAACAATTCATATGCAAATTTACAACTTAACACTTTACAAAATGCATAAAGTTAGACTCCAACTCGATCAAGAAACTCGACAGACTCGACTTCCCGCCTAGCACTCCAAAACATGCAAAGAACTGAAACCAAAGCCAGGTTCAGTCTATAAGAGACTGGTGATTGTAAAACAGGGCATAACATATATCATATCGCAGAATTTAAACACCCACACATACACGCTATAATCCCGTACGAGGTTTTTAAGATATTTCCCAAGTGGGTAAAACAAAGGAAAACAACGCTCGGGATTACAGCTATCAAATTCATATAATCCCTTCCTAAGGTTTCATGGCCCGGTGAGTGGTCATGCATAATCTCCAACCTTCTCCTCGTGTGTGCATATCGATTCAATCTTTTCATTAGCGATCATACACATTCATACATATTCGTTATTAATCATAATCATATTCATATCATGCATATTCATAATCATAAACACTTACACCTTTTTCCTCCGGGTGGTGGACTTGTTAGCAAGACCCGACCACCTCATACATAGTGGCAATGAGGTTCATCAGTCCTCATTACCCGACTAGCATTTTCTCGTCAAAACTCCTAAAGAGATCTGTTCCGTCGTTATTATTTGTTGGGACTAGTGCACGGGGACCACCGTTAGGCCGAGCTTTCCCGGATAGCCACGTACACATAGTCTTGGGCCACCATAAACATATGTGTTCACTGATCTCGCCGAAACATTAGTTAAGGGTTCATAAATAAAAAGGGGTCATACATTTATAATCATTTTCCCAAAATGACTCGATATATATATATATATATATACATATATATATACTATTTTGGCTTAAAACATTTCACATAATAGATATATCGGGTCGATTTAGCTATTAGAAGAGAAACCCACCTGTTACACCTTACCGACAATACCAAAAGAAAGAAAGACTGGAGGTGTCCTAGGAACCCGGCATCTGCGCCCTGGAGAAAAATGTGCATAGATAACATAGTGTGTACGTGAGACTCAAGACTCCATATGAACGATATACGACGCATGGTATGTCATGCACATGATATGAGATGCATACGAGGTATAAATCATGTTAAGAAGCCAAACTACCAAGTATTTCACTCAACATGTTCCATACATGAAGGTTTCATATTCAAACGTTTCCTAATTCATAGCAATTCAAGTGCTGAATTTCATATAACAATTAAAACTCAAATATATCAAGTTTTCAATTATAAATTAAACAAAACAAAGGCATTCAAACCATTTAAATATGCAAAACATAAAATAGATAACAATCAATTCTATAAATTAAGTCCATAAGTCATAACATAAATTTCCATAATTAAAAGGTCACATTTCAAGAAATAATATTATTATTTTAGTCTCACCAATTCATTTCAAATTCATATCTTCGCATTTTATATCAAATGAATTCAATAATTTCATATAATGATCATAACATATACTATTTCACGTTCATACGTTCCATAATTCATAAATCATATATTTCATGTAGCACCCCGCACGTGAGGCACCACATCCCCCGCACTATGGCTCGACACGAGTAACGAAACAGTGACTCCGCACCCGTATCCAACCATAGCGAACGGGAGACAAGCATAAAAACTTATTTAAGCCAGGCGGAGCTAGACCCTGCAGTGATAACCATACAATAAAATATAATGCATAGAAAAACCAAAGTTCAATCATACAAACCATAGGCAGAATTTGGGCTCTTCAGGCCTCTTTTAAACGATAACGAAACCCAGTAATACAATTCAATGACAATTACATAAATATTCAAGTTCATGATATAATAACACGAATCATACATAATTCCAATACATGAATGAGTGCAGAGACTCTCCTAACCTAACTCGACCCACAAAAGGACTCCAAACACCTCCGCCTAGCCCGAAACTCCAAAGATCAAACCTGCACACTAAAAGAGTGGGGAGGGAGAGGGGTCAGTCTCTAGAAGACTGAGTGAGCAGGAGCGATAAATATATATAAAACATGCACATGCAAGTCATAAATCCCGAGCAAGGTTTTATTAGAAATTAGTTCCCACTAAGGGCAAGAAAATAGATAAACAATGCTCGACTTTTACGACTAATTCATATTAAATTCATTACATTCATAAATCATACATAAATATAAGGCTCGGCGAGTGAGCGTGCACAACCTCCATCCAAACTCCGACCGTGTACGACAATTATCAATAATATATTGATTAGGCGATCATGCAATATATCATAATACAGGCAGACCATAAATCATGTCATATTCTAAATATATTTGTTTGGGCAATCCGATTCCCGGCCTTCCCGCACAGTGCCTATCAATCAATAATCAATCAGTCAATCAATCATTTCAATTATAAATAAGTTCCAACCTTCTTCCTCCGGGTTGGTGGTGGGTTTGCAAGGCCCGACCACCCTGTCTTTGACCAAAAGGGGTTACATGACTCCCCAGATGGCACTCAGCTCCCTTTCCCCGCCAATCTCCTGACGAGGTCCGGTACCGCTGTAATAAATTGGGACTAGTATATGAGATCCCCGTCAGCCCTTGCTTCCTCGGTTAGCCACATATACCAAGTCCCGGGGCCCGTTCTGTAATAAGTAATAAATGTGTCTCGCCAAAACATATCAATACATACATATGATACATACTATAAGAAATCATACCTTACCGCGTAACTCGGCATATGCTATATACGTACCTCTCCGTGTCATCCTAATCCATAGCTAGCATGAAGACACACGGTTTGGAGCATAGCCTCATTACAAAACCATTTTTAAGCTTATGTATGCTCATACGTATAATTCAGAAGAATTTACTCGATAGCTTCGCTTGGAAATCATATATATATATAATCATAAGGTTTTTGGCCAAAGCTTTGCACATAAGGGTTATAGGGTTTGTACATAGCTAAAACATAAACCACCCTCACCTTAACCGTGAAGAAACAAGGATCGAGCACCAAGTGCCTGACGATCGAAAGCTCTCCGCCCTGGAGACAAACTGTACAAAAGACCACAAGACGTGCTCGTGAGACTCAAGACCCTAAATGAACCATATATGACGCACGGCAATGCTCACACATGATATGAAGACATACAGATCATATTAAGTCATGAAAATCATATAACCAATTCATTCACTTGTTCAATCATAGATCATTCAATTCATATCTCCATTCAATTTATTCAAGAACTCAAATAGAAGCATAGAACATATTCAAGCTCTCCCAACATGCTACTACATACTTCATATTACATAACATAGCATATATCCAAGGTTTGACAACAAGAAGAAACCATATGATATGGAAAATAAGTTATGCAATTCATAAACGACGTATAAACACACATAAACGGCATTAAGCAAAAGCATACCTATAACTCATCCAAATGCCACGAAATTGAACCACAATACTCCTAACACATAGTAAAACAAGTTCATAGTTCAACATAAAGGGAGATAAAGTCATTAAGGAGGTGAAACAAATCAAAAACCGAAGAGGAAGCAACACGGACTGCACATGAGAAGTGACACGGGGGTGTCACCAACCCTTGCCCAACTGAGCCACGGGCGTGGCTCAGTACAGAGCTTCCCAGAGAGTGTGACACGCCCGTGTCTCCCTCTTATGAGTAAATGAGACACGGGGGTGTCACGGTACAGAACTTAATCCCCTTTGAAATTTTTCCGGCAAAACTGAACTCAAACAAACTCGATCCAAAGGCATACCAAATGAACTCCAAATGCTCTGAAACTTCATATACAACATATTTGGCATGTTATGAACATTTTTCATTTAGAGTGCAAAAGCTAAATCACACGTTAAGATCATCGAAACCGTGAAACAAAACTGGGTCGCTACAATCGGACATATGAGCCCTAATGATTCTATCATGCCTTGATCAAGTACTTAGGGCTTGAATTTGGATCTGAAACTTTGGGGAATGCATGCTAACATACCAAACAGCTAATATACATCATATATATGCAAAATGGTACAATTTAAAGCACATTAGGATGACCAACAACTTACCAAACACAACAGCAACAAATCTGTCATGGTGCATGCATAGAAACAGGCCATGTATTTCGGTTTTGAGGCTTCAAATGGATCCAAATACTTGAAACATGAATGCTAACATATATAACAATAAGTGTACATCAACTCCATGCATTTTCACACGAAATGGAGGCCATATGATCATGCAACAACACCAAATTTCACACAGCAGTTCGAAAACAGGGGAAAATAGTTTGATCACCAAGTTTGGAGCTCCATAACTCAAAATTTTATAAAAGGAGCAAGAGAAGAAATCCTCCTAACATCATATACTATCAGTTAGGAAAGAAATAAGCCAAGAACCAAGTTCATATGATCATGTTTAAGCAAGGAATTCAGCCACACAAGTAAATAGGTCACTAGGACAAAAATCCCTAAAAGTTCATACCAATCTCATCATTCAAACCCTAACCATTTCTGACCCAAATCATGAATTAAGGAGATGAAATCAAGTATAATAGAGTAGAGAAGACATCAATATTCATACCTTGAAGATTTGGTGAAGAAAAAATGGTGATTTGAGCTCAAAATCACAAGGATGGCCTAGGGTTTCTTCTCCTTTCTTCCTCCTTCCTTTCTCGATCAGTCCCAGCAGAAGTGAGGGAGATATGGTTCGGTTTTGCAGCTAAAAGGGAAGAGAAAGGGCTTAACTCAAGGTAATTAAGTCATGGTTAAGGTATGGTTTGGTTAAGGGGTGTTATGGGGTCCCACCATGAAGACTAGTCAACATAAGGGCTCTTCTTGCACGAGTTGTCCGTTACGGTTGGATTTTGGAGGTCTTAATGATCTCAAAAAGGTATAAGGCTTCTTCCATTGTCTCCGAATCGTCGATACGAAGGCAACGGAGTTGACGGAATTCGAATCCGAATTCCCGAGCTCAAGATATCACGCACGGAACCAAGGGTGCGCTAATTGCTCGTTAGCCCCCGACTTGGTTCCAAAAATCAAAATAAATTCATAAACACGTCAATTGAATCCGAAAACATAAACCGAGCACATAGGCACGTTCATAACACACATATTTACGACATATTAAATTTTCACGCCAATCCAGTATCATTTCATATAAGAACGAAGTAGAAATAAAACACTCAAGCGCATGAACGAATTCATATTGTTATAAATAAATTACTAAACTTAAATTCCATATTAATTAAATTAAATAACAAAAGTTTACGGTTTTAAATCAAATAAAAACACTTATAAACAATTAATCATATAATTAAATACTTAATTTGCGCAATTTTTAAACAAATACGTCACATTACTTAAACTGAAAAACGGGGGCGTTACAATCTCTCCCCCTTAAAAGAATCCGTCCTCGGATTCAAAACACGCTTGAAATCAAATAATGAGAGATTCCCCGTCTCTCACAAACAACAAGGAGAGAGCCCCGTCTCTCAAGCAGCAATGAGAGAACCCCGTCTCTCCAATAACAATGAGAGAACCCCGTCTCTCGCAAGCAAAGAGAGTACCCCGTCTCTCAAACAAAAATAAGAGAATCCCCGTCTCTTAACCGAAAATAAAGCAAGGAAGTCTCCAATACTCCCAAGCAACTCACGCAAACCAAATTTAAATCACGTAAGGCACCCAAAGTAAGTAACAAATATCTTCCATATTGATTTCCAATTATTCCAAGTAATTTAACACATTACACATCAAAGCGCCTAACATAAGAATTATAAAAGTTAAATTTGCATGAATGCATGTATCATGAATGCTATAAGTACCGTTCACCGTAGTTGCAAAATTTCAAAGTGTGAATTGTCATTGTCCAAGATGTGATCTGTCCTGAATGTAACTCAGTGTCCAGCTTGTCTTGGACCTCTTCAGGGTTCCCCGGTGAAGCTATTGATCAATCCTTTTTAAGGACCATACTCTTAAACCCCCTTTTGACTTGTACTATTTCCAATCTTCACCATTTCCCACAATCTTCGTTCGACCATCCAATTCTTTTTAATTAACCGAACTTGACCTCCCCGAATATCCTTAGACCATCTGTCTCAATGTTAGATCCATAGCTACTATCTTACTCATATCAGAGTTTAAAATATCCTCAAGAATGACTACCCCCGACCACCTTGACGATTCAATCCCTACCTAGAGGTATTCGTCATTAGAATCTACCTTAACATGAATCCTCTTCCCATCTTCCGCGCAAATTATCCATTCATTCCCTTTTTCCCCCTTAAGGTTACATTCGGCATCAGGCTCCACATTTCTTGTATTGAAGATAGAATGTTCTTGATGATTCTTGTTGTTTGATGTAAATCCTCCAATGGTCACCTTTTCCCGGTTTGGCTTCTTCTTAGATTTCCTTCCGCAGTATCGTGGGACTAACCGAGAACTTGATAATAGTGTCATTATTGAACCCCTTCTTTGTACCCTATTAGATTACTCGTGATCGCCATCATTCCATCATATACCAACTTGATTCGACACTCTCTCTTGTCAATTCTGGCTTAGGAGTTTCCAGACGCTCCCTTATAATTCTGTTATCTCCAGATCCATGTTCCACACATAGGAACATTCTTCAAACCATTTCCTTCATTCCTAATGATGGACTTCAACCCGAATTTAATAACTTAGTTCTCCTCTTAACACTTAACCATTCACGCCACCTTAGTTATCTCCGGTCATCACTAATAGGACTTCCAGGTCTTCCTAAATTTGTAATTTCGTCATTCCCACTAAAACATTTCTTCGAGCACCTTTTCAATCGTCCAATTTGTTCTTCGGTTGTGCTCTCCCCCTTAAATTTCTGTTGTCCCGGGTTGAACTCCATTGATTCTTCTTTTATCGAAATTCTCGATGAGTAAATCCCATTCCTCTTCCTCATAACTCAGATGCAGCTGGATTAAACTGATACTTGATAGTTGAGACGAAAGGACTTCCTATCGAGTAAACACTAAAATGCATGTTGGGTAAAGATGGCAATGCATGTGTCACGTTTACACCAAGCAATTATACCACACATTAGCGCAACAAAACCAATTAGAAATGCACGAATAACATAAGATCAAGAGAATAAATAATTAATGCAAAATATGATGCACGTGCTATGAATGCTTTGGAACCTGTCACCAATGAGGTAAGTAGTTAGCTCGACAGCTTTTCCTTGTTACTCCAAGTCCCGCGGTTACTTTGACTTGGTGATTATTCCTTGCCTTTCCCACGGTCTTCGAGATTCCCATTCATCTTTATAAATCAACTTGTATCTTCCACTTCCACGGAGTTAACATCCAATTTATTCTCCAAATTCGACCTTTACTTCTAATCGTCGTCTCCATCAAGAAACCCGCACTTACCCTTTAGAAAGTTCAATTCACCTCCAACTGCTTGCATTTGATCGCATGATTTCCTTTCAAGGAGTGATTGCCTTTCTTTACTATTTCCATTTGTTGCTTCATATCTTCCATTTTACTTCACAACATGGCAATTCAGCTTGGGTTTTGGAAGAACAAGCTCATCTCCCACTCAACACCTTGCTTAAGGTTACCGTGACTATTGATTATGAGTTTCCCATCACGATCAAAATCCAGAGCACCCCAAGTCCAATTCTTCCCGATCTTAACTTCGACAGACTTAATTTCAATTCAATAGGCTTAATCAGAAATCCTTCTTGTCGACCCCAGGTACACAGCTCCTACCGGGCCCATTTTATCTGAGTCTCTCCTAACTATCGAGACCTCTTCAACGATCTCATCCGGGATCAAATATCTTCAAGACTCGTTCGCTTCATTCTTTAGGTTGACAAATCTTGCTGCATCCAATTAAAACACTCCAAGTAGCAGACTCTCATAATTTAGTCTTCTGAGTCCCAACAATCCCATGATTATCTCCTATTCCGATTCCACCAAATGTCTCTCTGCCATCGCATCTCTAGATTCAATCTTCCCATCCCGAATCCTCATCCTTGACTCTAGCTCCATTTAGGAAGTCTCACATCTCTAATTCTCTACATTCTTCCCAGAGTATCCTGTTCATCTTCCAGGTCTCAGAGAGTTTGCAATCGATCTTCTTTGTCGTAGAACTTGACCAGGGTTTGATAGTATCTTTATAACCTATAAATCACAGCTTACTTCAAGAATAGATGCATGCGATTAGTGCATGCTCATGACACATATTCGATACGAAAGACAAGAATCCGTATAAGATGCAACAAGTGATTCAACAAAATTCTTAAGAGAAGCCAAATTCCATATTCAAGATCGATGCAATGCACACAATATCACATAGTCCCTATGCCGTTCGACTTAAACTGACTCCGACACGACTCAAGAACACCGGTTTTGCAACCGGGCTCTGATACCACTTAAGGATGTAGCACCCCACACGTGAGGCACCACATCCCCCGCACTATGGCTCGACACGAGTAACGAAACAGTGACTCCGCACCCGTATCCAACCATAGCGAACGGGAGACAAACATAAAAACTTATTTAAGCCAGGCGGAGCTAGACCCTGCAGTGATAACCATACAATAAAATATAATGCATAGAAAAACCAAAGTTCAATCATACAAACCATAGGCAGAATTTGGGCTCTTCAGGCCTCTTTTAAACGATAACGAAACCCAGTAATACAATTCAATGACAATTACATAAATATTCAAGTTCATGATATAATAACACGAATCATACATAATTCCAATACATGAATGAGTGCAGAGACTCTCCTAACCTAACTCGACCCACAAAAGGACTCCAAACACCTCCGCCTAGCCCGAAACTCCAAAGATCAAACCTGCACACTAAAAGAGTGGGGAGGGAGAGGGGTCAGTCTCTAGAAGACTGAGTGAGCAGGAGCGATAAATATATATAAAACATGCACATGCAAGTCATAAATCCCGAGCAAGGTTTTATTAGAAATTAGTTCCCACTAAGGGCAAGAAAATAGATAAACAATGCTCGACTTTTACGACTAATTCATATTAAATTCATTACATTCATAAATCATACATAAATATAAGGCTCGGCGAGTGAGCGTGCACAACCTCCATCCAAACTCCGACCGTGTACGACAATTATCAATAATATATTGATTAGGCGATCATGCAATATATCATAATACAGGCAGACCATAAATCATGTCATATTCTAAATATATTTGTTTGGGCAATCCGATTCCCGGCCTTCCCGCACAGTGCCTATCAATCAATAATCAATCAGTCAATCAATCATTTCAATTATAAATAAGTTCCAACCTTCTTCCTCCGGGTTGGTGGTGGGTTTGCAAGGCCCGACCACCCTGTCTTTGACCAAAAGGGGTTACATGACTCCCCAGATGGCACTCAGCTCCCTTTCCCCGCCAATCTCCTGACGAGGTCCGGTACCGCTGTAATAAATTGGGACTAGTATATGAGATCCCCGTCAGCCCTTGCTTCCTCGGTTAGCCACATATACCAAGTCCCGGGGCCCGTTCTGTAATAAGTAATAAATGTGTCTCGCCAAAACATATCAATACATACATATGATACATACTATAAGAAATCATACCTTACCGCGTAACTCGGCATATGCTATATACGTACCTCTCCGTGTCATCCTAATCCATAGCTAGCATGAAGACACACGGTTTGGAGCATAGCCTCATTACAAAACCATTTTTAAGCTTATGTATGCTCATACGTATAATTCAGAAGAATTTACTCGATAGCTTCGCTTGGAAATCATATATATATATAATCATAAGGTTTTTGGCCAAAGCTTTGCACATAAGGGTTATAGGGTTTGTACATAGCTAAAACATAAACCACCCTCACCTTAACCGTGAAGAAACAAGGATCGAGCACCAAGTGCCTGACGATCGAAAGCTCTCCGCCCTGGAGACAAACTGTACAAAAGACCACAAGACGTGCTCGTGAGACTCAAGACCCTAAATGAACCATATATGACGCACGGCAATGCTCACACATGATATGAAGACATACAGATCATATTAAGTCATGAAAATCATATAACCAATTCATTCACTTGTTCAATCATAGATCATTCAATTCATATCTCCATTCAATTTATTCAAGAACTCAAATAGAAGCATAGAACATATTCAAGCTCTCCCAACATGCTACTACATACTTCATATTACATAACATAGCATATATCCAAGGTTTGACAACAAGAAGAAACCATATGATATGGAAAATAAGTTATGCAATTCATAAACGACGTATAAACACACATAAACGGCATTAAGCAAAAGCATACCTATAACTCATCCAAATGCCACGAAATTGAACCACAATACTCCTAACACATAGTAAAACAAGTTCATAGTTCAACATAAAGGGAGATAAAGTCATTAAGGAGGTGAAACAAATCAAAAACCGAAGAGGAAGCAACACGGACTGCACATGAGAAGTGACACGGGGGTGTCACCAACCCTTGCCCAACTGAGCCACGGGCGTGGCTCAGTACAGAGCTTCCCAGAGAGTGTGACACGCCCGTGTCTCCCTCTTATGAGTAAATGAGACACGGGGGTGTCACGGTACAGAACTTAATCCCCTTTGAAAATTTTCCGGCAAAACTGAACTCAAACAAACTCGATCCAAAGGCATACCAAATGAACTCCAAATGCTCTGAAACTTCATATACAACATATTTGGCATGTTATGAACATTTTTCATTTAGAGTGCAAAAGCTAAATCACACGTTAAGATCATCGAAACCGTGAAACAAAACTGGGTCGCTACAATCGGACATATGAGCCCTAATGATTCTATCATGCCTTGATCAAGTACTTAGGGCTTGAATTTGGATCTGAAACTTTGGGGAATGCATGCTAACATACCAAACAACTAATATACATCATATATATGCAAAATGGTACAATTTAAAGCACATTAGGATGACCAACAACTTACCAAACACAACAGCAACAAATCTGTCATGGTGCATGCATAGAAACAGGCCATGTATTTCGGTTTTGAGGCTTCAAATGGATCCAAATACTTGAAACATGAATGCTAACATATATAACAATAAGTGTACATCAACTCCATGCATTTTCACACGAAATGGAGGCCATATGATCATGCAACAACACCAAATTTCACACAGCAGTTCGAAAACAGGGGAAAATAGTTTGATCACCAAGTTTGGAGCTCCATAACTCAAAATTTTATAAAAGGAGCAAGAGAAGAAATCCTCCTAACATCATATACTATCAGTTAGGAAAGAAATAAGCCAAGAACCAAGTTCATATGATCATGTTTAAGCAAGGAATTCAGCCACACAAGTAAATAGGTCACTAGGACAAAAATCCCTAAAAGTTCATACCAATCTCATCATTCAAACCCTAACCATTTCTGACCCAAATCATGAATTAAGGAGATGAAATCAAGTATAATAGAGTAGAGAAGACATCAATATTCATACCTTGAAGATTTGGTGAAGAAAAAATGGTGATTTGAGCTCAAAATCACAAGGATGGCCTAGGGTTTCTTCTCCTTTCTTCCTCCTTCCTTTCTCGATCAGTCCCAGCAGAAGTGAGGGAGATATGGTTCGGTTTTGCAGCTAAAAGGGAAGAGAAAGGGCTTAACTCAAGGTAATTAAGTCATGGTTAAGGTATGGTTTGGTTAAGGGGTGTTATGGGGTCCCACCATGAAGACTAGTCAACATAAGGGCTCTTCTTGCACGAGTTGTCCGTTACAGTTGGATTTTGGAGGTCTTAATGATCTCAAAAAGGTATAAGGCTTCTTCCATTGTCTCCGAATCGTCGATACGAAGGCAACGGAGTTGACGGAATTCGAATCCGAATTCCCGAGCTCAAGATATCACGCACGGAACCAAGGGTGCGCTAATTGCTCGTTAGCCCCCGACTTGGTTCCAAAAATCAAAATAAATTCATAAACACGTCAATTGAATCCGAAAACATAAACCGAGCACATAGGCACGTTCATAACACACATATTTACGACATATTAAATTTTCACGCCAATCCAGTATCATTTCATATAAGAACGAAGTAGAAATAAAACACTCAAGCGCATGAACGAATTCATATTGTTATAAATAAATTACTAAACTTAAATTCCATATTAATTAAATTAAATAACAAAAGTTTACGGTTTTAAATCAAATAAAAACACTTATAAACAATTAATCATATAATTAAATACTTAATTTGCGCAATTTTTAAACAAATACGTCACATTACTTAAACTGAAAAACGGGGGCGTTACATTTCACATTTCGAATCACATATATCCATTCAATATTCAATAACTCAATGTATTTTCATGAAATAAATGAAATAAGATACATAATCCAATTTAAACATTTAATGTACACATTTACAATTTCATCAAATTTATACTTATTCAAAATATAAAATGTAAAATACATATATATATATATATATATATATATATATATATATATATATACAAACTGAATATAAAATATATAGTATATATGTACAGTACATACATCGATATATACATAACACACGATTAATATATAATTATACATATATTAGACAACTGCATGCATGCATATACTATAAATACATATATACGTATTCATACATACTCATGCATGCAAAATATATATGCAACACACACTTACACGGCTCATGCATGCACACACAAATTACATACAACACACACACAGACAACATACAACAGCACAGCAATCACGGTAGCAGCAGCACAACAACATCACAACAGAATCACAACAGTAACAATTTCACACAACAACAACAAAGCAGCAGCAGAACTTGAACTACCCGCCTAGGGTAATAAATGCAGGGGAAAGTCCCCGGCAATGCATGGGAAAGGCAGTAGCTACTGCCTGAAGTGTCCCCGCCCGGGGACACAATCAAGAGAAAATCTCCCCGCCAGGGGAGATTGTGCTGGCGCGGTCGAACAGCAGCAACTGCTGCTCTGTTTTTCACCTTCAACTCACGCAGCAACACAAGAAAAGGTAGCAGCAGTAGAGCAATAACACAACAGCAAAACAATAACAAAATAAAGAAAAAACTGATAGCAACTCACGCAGTAAGAGCAACAAGGACGAAATTCCAGTCCTGCCTCATATTTTCAGACTTTCAGTCACGTTTTGAGCTCCAAACATGGTGAACTTTCACATACACTTCGTATAATCAAATTGCAGTCCAAGAACAACTAAAGGAAGCTAGGATGGTCATATATCATGTATTAATTCTCAAAGAATTTTAAAATAAAGCCATGGATTCAAAGAATTAAAAATAAACCTAACTATTCATTCACATAATCATATCTCAACCAATCATGGTTCAAACTCAGAGACTCTTGGATCAAAATGACTAAAATTGAGTGGAGAAAACAATCATAAACTTACCCCTTGAATTTGGTTTGAGTTTGGAAGAGATTGGAGCTCAAAATCTCTCAAGGTGAATAGTGAAGGGAATAGTGATATGATCTCCAAATTTGTAGCTATTTCCTCTCCTTCCCTGGCCTTGGACGAAATGAGATTGGGGTCAACAAGTAGAGGGTTTAACTAGGATCAATTGAGGCTAAACATTGGTTAATTTAGTTAAGTATTGAGAGAGTTATGATTTAAATGGTTAAGTGCGGCAGTTTTACGATCGATTCGTTTTTCGGTTGAATTTTGGAAGTCCAAATGAGTATAGAAAAATATGAGGCTAAGTTCATTAAACCCGAATCTTCAATACGAGTTCAATGAAGTTGACGGAACTCCAATCCCAGTTCCCGAGCTCAAGATATCACATACGGAACCAAGGGTGCGCTAATTGCCTGTGAGCCCCCGATTTGGTTCCACAATTCAAAATAAATTCGTTACCACGTCAAACGAGATCGAAAACATAAAACGAGCATATAGACATGTTCATAACACATAAATCTACGACATACTAAATTTTCACGAAATTTCGATATCAAATCATATAAGAACGACGCACGATTAAGACACTCATGCGCGGCCGTTAACAATTTCATATCATTTCCAAATTAAATAAACATATTTATATTTCATTTTTAAATTAAAACTAATGTCAATGATTAATGAAATTAATTAATTAGCATAATTAAAACATGATTAATTAACATTAATTATTAATTATCGATTTAAATGAATTCCAATTTAACGAAATAGAAATAAAAATAAAATAAAATAAAATAAAATACTAACAATTTATGTTAAAATTTAACATTTAAAACACTCATAAATAATTAATCACATAATTAAATAATTTAATTGCGCAATTTATAAACACATACAACATATTTGTACAAATGAAAAACGGGGCGTTACAGCTAATATCCCAGTGCACATTTCCCCATTTGCTTTGATATTTGAGTTGTGTGTGCGTTTTCGTTATGTTGGTTAGTTAGGCAATAGTTCGTGAAACGGGAGTAGATTCTTAATTATTTAAAATTTGGTTGTTTTGGCCTTCGGCCTAACTCTTTTACTCCATATATATAGTATCATGTGTGAAATGTTTTAGTATGTAAAAACCACGCCCCGGTTCATGAACTCCCTCCTATGTTATGTGTTCTACTCCTTATATGTACGTATGTGTATGTGTGTAGCCCCTCACTCAGTCAGTGTGACTGACCCCTCCCTCTTTATGTTTTTAGTTTGCAGGTTTCGGTCCGTTGGTTCGAGCTAGGTGGTTTGTGGTTTTCTTTGCAGTCCCTAGCTTAGTTTGAGTTTGCATTCTCATATCTAGTTTGTTTGCATTTGTAAGTTTGGAGTATTTGTATTTTGAGGAATTAGAAGTTTGTATTTTTTAAGCTTTGGCCCATTGTGGCAAGTTTGTATATAATTTGTTTTAGTTTTGTATAACTTCACTAAGCCTATGTTTGTTTGTTAATGCTTCTGCTTTTGGTGTGTTTATATTTTACATGCTCTGTTTGAGGGTTTATACCACCTAGCTTAAGAGGGTCTTTTGTTTGCCACCCGTTTGTTAGTGCTTGGTGCGTGTACGAATTTTCCGTTTCGTTACACGTGTCAGGCTCTGGTGCGGGGGATGTGGCGCCTTACACTCGGGGGGGAGGGGGGGGGGGCTACATTCAAGGATATCTTCCAAGAAGATTAAGATAGAGAATGGAGGTCCAAGTTTGAGGCTGGTGGGATCTTGTATGATTAAGTTTATGAAAGAGAAGACAATTCCAAGTTGAGGCCATTTTCTTTTTGTGGCAATAAATTGAGGTTATAATCAAGGTGCTTATTTGTCTTAATAAGTGTATTGCATATAAGGTTGTATTTCTAAAATTTACATATATACAAATGATACTAAGGAAAAGCATTTACTCAAATAAGATGCATTCCTTTAAAAGCCACGATTGCAGAAGTTGTTCATGTCATCGATGACATCTTCAATCAATTTCACATTCTAAAATTTAAAATAACATGTTTCTTAGAATCTTCATTTTCACAGTTAGTGTTTTTTTTCTTATTACAACTTTCGGAGGCATAAATCAGGTGGTCTTTTATCTGATATGCCCTAATATGTGTTTTGATATTGTTTAAGGTTTTAAGCTACTGATATGCCCTGACATGTGTAGTTTATATATTATGTAGTTTCTAAATATATTATTATGTAGTTTCTAGATATATTGTTCCCTTTTCTCGATATATTATGTAGTTTCTATTGTATTCTATTTATGTTCATTTTGATTTATTCGTTATTATTATTTTAGGATGACCGTGAAAGAAAGATTTTATTTTCTAACAAGTATGGGTGAAGAGTGCACCTAAGAGGATGAATTAGAGAGGCTACTGATGAAGAAGCCTCAGCCCATTTATAATGAAGGTTTTGAACCCACTAGTAGAATGCACATTGATCAGGTAGCTTAATTCAGAATAAAAGTTAAATTTTTTTCCCTTATTAATGAATTAGTTAGTTTTGGTTAGTATTATAAAGTTTATACTGAAATTTGGTTCTCGTTTATTTATGTATTTTTCTACGGATGCAATGATGCTCAATGGAATATTAGGAAGGTCTTTGTGTAGACATGTGAGTAATCCTTGTTTCTATTTCTTTCATCATCATATAATCAGTTTTGGAATGTGAAATTCTCCAAAAGATTTTGAGTAAAAAGAATATGGGTTTGTTATTCTCTTGTTCTTATACTGTTTAATTTGTTGATAGTGGCTAAATTATCATGTGCCCAGTTTCTTGTTGCCTCATTTTTAAAGTCGGAGGCTTTTGTGGCATTTTTAATATGTTGATGTGTGGATGAGAAAATCTGATTGAATGTGTAACATCATCAAACGTGTTTGAACCCAATTACTCCGTTTATGATTTGGTTATTGAATATCATATTTTTGTTATGAATTCAGCTTGATTATGCAGTTTCACATGAACTACTTCTGCATATCAGCAGATATTTTTTGTGGGTGTCTGAAATTTGTGTTGTCGTGATGCCTACCCCATGTATAGGTCTGATGAAGTGTGTCATTTATGATATGTTAGCTACTAGATTTATGCTTTCTAACTAAATTTCAGAGATTGACTCTTTCTATCCAAGAATGGAAAGTATCTTCAAATGTTGAATATGGCTTATTTAGATGTTTATTCATACCATCCCTGATCAACAACTTTATGTCTCGGATACAGGGGGTTATGAAGATAATTATTATCAACAAGCTGACTTCTACTGGTGCAAAGTGAACCTGGATTGCAGATTGGTTTTACTTAGGTCAACAATTAAATGGGCAGAGATTGGTTTTGGCAAATTTCTAAGTAAGATCAAGAAAAATCATTTTCCTCGATAAATAATAGTTTCTTTTTTTTTTCATCTTCTAGTTGAAGATTTGAGGAAAGAATAGTATATCTTTCATGAATTCATATTCGTAAAGATTTGTTTTTTTTTTTTTTTTTTTTTTGTAAATATCATGTTGACAAAGATATTTAAAGTTATTGCTATGACTATATAATTTGATGTGTTATTGGATTACTTTTTAGGTTGGATTATTTTATAGTTATTGATATATTTCAGAAAAATATAAAAATAATTATTTAATTTTAAAAATTAACTAATAATTATGAAATTCAGAAAAGATTTAAACTTTTTACTAGCAGATATTGATCGTAGTGAATATTAATTTTTAGACTTGAAAATTATCACTATGAACTTATAATCGTAGCCAATATTGATTTTTTACTACGAATAGCATAGTCGTAGCAAAAATTAAATGTATTTGTGTCATATTTACTACAAAATATTGTGTATAGTAACACTTAAAATTCTTGTAGCAAAGAGTATTTGCTACGATCATTTGATCGTAGTATAATATTGTTTACAGCCACATCAACTACGATCAGAAATTCGTAGTAAATATGTAGCAAAAGGATTTTTGCTACGAATTTGGGCCTTTTACTACAAAGATTTGTCCGTAGTAAAAAACAGTTTTTCTTGTAGTGAATTAGGGCATCTTGACATTTAAATCACATAATTCATATAATTTCAAATATTTCATACAAGAAACAATACAATAAAACATAAATGAATGAAATAAAAATGAGAATAAATGCAATTACAGAAAATAAACTCACACCTGGCACAAACCTGTACGTGTGAACAAGCGGGGTGTCACAATACAAACCTAGCTTGTATATAGAATCGATATCCGTAAACCTGCTAAGCTCGAAGCAAGCGGTGATAAACGGACAACCTAGTTAGGCGGTACTAAACTCACAACAAACGAAATAAAGCAAACACAAGTATGCGGAAGCTTAAAACATCTCACAAGCATAAGAATTCATCAACATCACATGCACTTCATAGTCCTGCTCAAGTCAACTAATGTAAGGTGAAAACATATTATCCATGAAATAAGTGACCATCATGATCCTGCATGTAATGCTCAAACACAGGAATGTAAATCATCCTAAAGACCAGCAAGGTCAACTAACAAAGTAGCATAGTCAACAACATCCATACTAATCCATAATTCAAATTCGAAAGCATAAATCATAAAGTACGCGACACGCGTAAAGTAAAGTACAAGCTAGACTCTAAGACAAGACTATCAAGAAAGACCCCGCCTAGCTCTACTCCAAAAGCGACCTGCGGACATGAAAGGTAAGGAGGTCAATTCAAAACGGACCAGTTTGGAAGCAAACCAATCCATCCTTAACACCATTGATGTCGAGGGTGTGACACCCCGACTGTTCCACCGTACAGGTATGATATACGTGCGCGATTTAAATTCCTTAATTATGTAATATATGATTTAACTGTCGTTTTATTTCTTATAATTTTCTTACTTGTCTTGTTTGAATCTATTTGAACTTATGTGAATTTTGATTATATTGGAATTTATGATTTGAGATTTGGAGTTTGAACCCGAGCATGCCTAATTTGTGTATAACGTTGATTATTTGATTCTTGGACATAATTGTATGATTTATTTGTGTTTTGGACTTGTTTGTTTTGGTTTGGACTCAATTGAATTTTATTTCAATTTTTTGAGCTAATTTGTAATTCGGCCACTCTTAAGTCATTTTCTCGTAACTTGAGTTCGGGGACTCGGATTCGAGTTCTGTCTTCACCATTGTACTCAAATCGATGATTTGGATACAATGGAACAAGCTTTGAACTTTTCCGATACCGTTTCGACCCCCAATGATGCAAATTTCGGCCCTACGTACCTAGATCGCACCTATAAGCCTACTTGGAGACTATTAGACCTACCCATACCCCTACCCTTGACTTTTAATCATCAAAATCAGCTCTCTCCTCCCCTTTGTGCTGAGAATTTCGAACCAAAGCAAGGAGAAAGGAAGAAAAAGAGTCCTAAGCCATTTTCCTTCATTGTTGTGACCTTAAAGCTCAAGTTTTAGCTTTTCTTGCTCCATTTCTTCAAGGTAAGTTGGGGAATTTGATCTCCTTGATCTTGTGAGCATTTTACACTTCTCATATAATGCTTTAATGTTGGAGTTCATGAGATTTGCTTGGAGTCATGAATAGTTAGGTTTTGAAGAATTTTTGGAAGAACTAGTGCATCTCTTGCTTTCTTTGAGTTTGAAGCTTTATATGTTGATTCACTTGGCTTATTTATTACTTGTATATGCTCCTTTTTCATGGTAGGTGAATGTATTATGATTTTCCATTATTGCTCTTTTGAGAACTTGGGAGGAACTTGATGAAACTTCAGCTTCTTTGCTTCTTTTCATTTCCGGTTTGTAGTATGCATGAGTGGAGATGATTTGGGATGTTTTTCTTGCTTAATTTTGTCGGATATTTGCACCATTTCATGTCTTGTTGTTGATGCTTTGGTTTGGAAGGAGTTTTCATGGAGTTTGCAAGCCCTATTTTCGAATTTTAGCCTCTGACCCAAATCCACCGGGGTGGATTTTTGCTTTGAAAATAATCCAGTAGGGTGGATTTGAGGCACAGAGCTGACTGCCTTGAATCCATGGGGGTGGATTCCACCTTTGAAAAAAATCCACAGGGTTGGATTTAGGGCAGTGACTTCTTTTTACTCCGAACATTATTTTCTTGTTTTTCTTCGCTTGTTTGCTTCTCTTCCACCCCGAACATGATCCCTAAGCTTTGCTAATATGTATTATTATGTGTTAATTCGATTATATTAGTTTTTTGAATCTATTTGATATGATTTGAACGAGTTATGATTTGATATACGTTAAGTAGTACGTTTATGCACTTCATTGCATTTATTTCATTCATGAGCATTGTCGGGCGTCTAATTGGTTCATATTTGAGTCTAAGTCTCGGGTCTTGTGTTCTTTTGTTTTAGAGCCTCTTCCGGACGCCCACGAACCCGAAGTTTAGGCGGTTGCCGCTTCTTTTGACCCAATTTCTACTCCTTTTTGCAATAAGGTGAGGTTTAGGATATCTATCTTCTAGTTAAGCGACCTATGGCCTAATATGTGTTGATTTCTCATCCCGCATGCGACTATATATCTTATATATAGTCAAATCTGTGTGTTTAAGATATGTTTATGATCTTATGAATAAGCTTCAAGTTTATGAAATTGGTATAATTACGAGTATATGTAAGCTTATGATTTGAATCCATTTATTCGTTTATGCTATCTTTGAGCGAGGTAAGCCCTGAAATATGGGAATTGATATTGGTAAGGTATCTTGGGCCCGGGAATTGTGGGTAAGGATGCCCGGGACGGCAAGGGCCGTCGGGTTAAGCCTGTGCATTATTCCCATTCGTAGTGTTACGCGCGATTCTTGGAGGTTGATGAGGCGTGATGCTCCGAGTATGTTGTTGGTTAGCTACCCCTCGTACATAAGTAAGTAGGTGGAGAGGGTTTGATTCCTGACCACCGTGTTGTTGGGGTTGGATTGATTTATAATTTCAGTTTTATGTTACGTTTGATGGAGTAAGGGATAGTCCGTTCTCGCCGGACTTGTGTTTATGTTTTGTTCGATGGATTGTGAATCGAATTAGGATTTCTTTATGTATTATATACTATGTTTTAAAACGTGTTGGTATGAAAAACCTTAGCTCGATTCATGGCCATCACCTTTGATACTTGCTTTACTCTAATTATGTATTTAGGTGTGGGTGTGCTTTTAGTCCCCTCACTCAGTCGAGTTGTGACTGACCCTCCCTTTTCCCTACCCAGTTGCAGGTTGTTCCGAGCTAGGCGGGGAAGTGCTTCGAGTCTTGTTGTACTTGTGTGTCTAGGTCGAGTTTCGTTCATAATTCCTGCTTTTGGACACTCATCTTTTGCATTTGATATTAGAATTATATTTTAAAGGATTATGAACTGTTGATGTATATACTTGACCTATTTTTGGGCCGTGAGGCCATTGTATACGATGTAAATGTTAGTTTAGAGCTCTTTTCGATCCTTATGTTATTGCTTCCGCATTCTTGTTTGTTTGTTTTGCGCGCTCTGTCCGAGTTTTAGCCCCGCTTAGCCTAGCGTGTGAGTGTAGGTTCCCGTTCGCTTAGACTTGGGCTCATGTATGGAAATCCATTTCATATGGGGGTTCGGGTTTAGGTGCAGGGGATGTGGTGGCCCACCGTTCCGGGCTCTACATCTTAAAGTGGTATCAGATCTCTCGGTTGCAAAACCGGAGCTCTAGAGTCGAGTTGGGTCTGTCTAGGTCGTACGGCTTTGGACAACGTGGTTATGTGCATTTATATGATTATTTGCTTATTTTCTTGTTAATAGTGCACATGAACATGTACTGACCCTCATGCATCTGAATTGTAATTTCTTGATTTTACAGATTATGCCTCCACGAAGACACCACCATCGAGATAGATCTCCGGAACACCGTCACCACCGGGATTATTCTCCACAACATTAAAATAACAATCCGCCACCCCACCCCAAATGGATCCGGGCAATTTCATGGAGAGGTTAGCGGTATATTTGGAACAAAGAGCTTAAGAACGAAACAATGCACCTCCTGCTGGCAATCATGGAGGAAATCCCATTACTGCTATTCTCCGGGAATTCAAGAACCAAAATCCACCGTTTTTCGTAGGTGGTAACGATATCCAAGCGGAAGAGTGGCTCGTGCAAACAACTAGGGTATGGAATCTCATACCTTGCGAGCCTATGGAGAAATTGTAATGCACTCTTACCATGATCCAAGGCCAAGCTTATAATTGGTGGACTAGTGTGCAAGGTAAGTTGGAGGCCTCCGGAGAGGATATCACTTGGGAGGTATTTGTTCAGGAATTCAAGAACAAATATATTCCCAAAGCTACAAGGAACCGGCGTTTAAGGGAATTTATGGACCTTAAGCAAGGGAGCATGTCAGTGACGGAGTATATCAACGAATTTGAAAGACTCTCCGTTATACCCCAAATGTTGCTAATGATGATGAAGCAAAGGCCTCACAATTCCTTCAAGGCCTTCGAGAGGATATGAAGGATGCGTTGGAGGCTTCAAACACAAACACATGGGGAAAAGTGACCGATAAGGCTTTGAGGGTTGAAGAAAGAGTGGTTTTGAGAAGAAAGACTTCACATACCGGGCAAGGGTCTAGCTCGGGGTATTTCAATAAATTTGGAAAGAGGCCGGCATTTCAAACATTTCAGCAAGCCAAGCCTCAAAATAAGCAACCACGACCCGCGGGACCTAATCAACCAAATCTACCCTTGGCACTTCCGGCTCCGCCTAAAGTGCAATGCTCTCATTGTCAAGGTAATCACCGGGTGGAGAACTGTAACACCCCATATTTTTGGAGTAAGATACGATGCCGTTTCTGTGCAATTAGATTGTTATTTATTTAACTCTGCTTGTGTTTGAATGACTTTAATCACGTTTAATTGTTTAATTGGACTCAATTGTGATCTTATGGAAATATGTGAACTTAATTGCAATATGTGTTTAGTGTCTAATAGCTCTTTAGATTAAATTATGTGGGCTAATCTGAAATTAATAAAAGTTGGGGATCTATTTCTAATTATGACAAATTCAATTTGGACTTATTTAAACACTACTCTAAATCTTGCCGTTTCTATACAAAATCTTTTATTTTTCGAAGTTGTAAGTGTAAGCATATGAATCTGTTAATGTATAGTAAGCAATTGTTTTTATGTTGAAATGGAAATTGAGTGTTTAAGTTGGAGTTGTGTGTTCTATGGAATCGAAATGAATGGTATTGTAACAAATTGTCAGATTGTTGTGATATAAGGTTGTGTCTAATTAATTTGCTATTGAAAACTGAGACTTACCAAATTTGGATTTAATTGTCAATTTGTACATTGTGTTATGTGGTTATTGCAGTCATATAGTGCGTGAATGTACTATGTAATTATTTGTGAGTTTAGGCTTGCTAGATAATCTGTTGTTAATTCGTGTGTTTTATAATTATAAATAGCTAATGTTTGTAAATATCCAGATATACATATTGGATGAAGCCTATTGATTGTAGCATTAAGACTATTAGGTGGCTGTATGTAATTGCAATTACATCTTGTTATCGATAATATGCACTCTCAGCCTATTAATTATTATGGATTGGTTAAAAATGAATCAACATGTATTCAAGCGCGTAATGAGTTTTGTAAATTATGAATTGAGCCTCTGACGTTCAACCTTATGAATTTCAGTTGTTGATGGAATATGTATATGATTACGTTCGTTTAAGCGATTGGTAAAGTGAGGATCAATTGGTTATAGGAACGAATGAATGATGGAAATAACCCTCACGTGTGTGTGTGTGTGTGTTTTTGTGGTCAATTAAGAATTATAACAAGTATGTTAATCGGTAGTTATTGGTTTAAGGTTCTTGAAAATGAATGCTCGTATTGGGAATTGAATTGACATGAACTATCCTATTTGTTTTTCTTTCTAATAAATGTTACAGGTAACATGTAATGTACATATTATGTTAAGTACGATTCAGTATTTGAGCTTTCAATAGTTAAAGAATAATTCATAAATCTGTGTAAATGAGGAGATAAAGAATTAAAGTAATTATGCTTGTTTATATATGTAGCCCCGGATTTTACTTGCTATACTTAATAATGAAATTGGGGTTCTTGAACTATTGATGACGACAAGTGTTGTAGATTAAATATCAAGCTAACTATTGAGTAATGTATAGAAATAGTAAATTATAAATTTAGGTAATTTGTTGAGAACTAAATATATTAACTGATAATTGTGAATTTTGATTAGGTGTAATTGTTTTACTAACTGTTGGATGGTGTGTGTTTGGTTATATGCATATTCTACACTCGGGTTTGTTTATGTAAATTATGTGATTAATGTTCATGCGGGCTATGTACTCCTTTAACTGTATGCTCGGGTCTTGCATAAGACATTAACTGTGCACGTGAACAGGAGTACGATATAGTGTGACTTCATTTCCATTTCACACCATTCATTTCATTGTCGTGCGTCTATATGGTTCATGTTTGGGTTGAGCCTCACGAGTGCACTATGTCCCCTTTTCTGTACGGTGATCTCCCGGGGTGGAGACAACCACGTCGCGTATCCATCCGTCTTCTCAGTTCTTGTATCTCATCGCTTCTCAGGTGAGGTTTAGGATCTGGTATAGTTAAACGACCTATGACCCCAATATGATGATTTCAATCCCCGCATGCGATTATATACTATATATGCGATTAAATATGTGTTGGATATGATATGATTATGACCTTATGATACAACTTCAGTTTTGGAAATTAAGTATGAAGGCATATGTAAGCTATTTCGAAAAGTTAAGTTATGTTATGATTATGTAGCGAGATTGCCATGAAAGTTGGTATATGCTATGTTCTGTTCTGTTATGGGGCCCAGGAGCTACGGGTAAGGAGCCCCCGGGACGGTTAGGGCCGTCGGGGATATACCTGTGCGTAGTCTCCATCTGTATGAAGAGGATCTAGCGGGACCCACCAGGAGGTTTGGTTGGGAAACGGAGTCCTGATGGTTTGAGTAGCATCAACACTCCCCTCGACTGTATGGATGGTTAGGGTCGCGCAACCTTACCATCACCCGGAGTTGAGGTTGGTATGTTATTTCTGTTTTGTTATGATATGAGGAGTTGAGGTTGGAAGCTCCGAGCATATGGTATGATATGTTATGGGAATCATGAATCGGAATAGAGTTTCTGAAAATGTTTTCTAAGTATACATATATATTTGGGTTTTTCTTTGAAATGCTTTGGTATGCAACACCTATCTCCGGTTCATGAGTCCACCCTTTTAATATGTGCTGTGCTCCGTATATATATATATTGTGGGTGTGCGTTAGCCCCCCTCACTCAGTCAATTGACTGACACCTCATTTGTCTTTTAGTTTGCAGGATTCCTTTTGGCTTGAGCTAGGCGGAAGTGAGTCTCTTGAGTCACACTTGTCAGTCTAGTTGGTATTAGGATGCATTTGTCGCATACTTTATTTATGTTATGTATTTATGTTTCACACTTGAAGGTTATGTTTATGTTCTACGTAGACTTAAACCCGTATGGGGTTAGTAAGCTAGTATTTGGATGTTAGTAGGTATTATGAAGAAACTTATGCTGTTTATTATGTTGGATTATGAATTGATTCGGGACTAGGTATTTATGCTAGTTGAACCCGTCACCTGCTTTGCATGTTTTGTTTTAAATGCTTCCGCTATCTATTGTTGTTGTTGGTTTTAATTGCTTCCGCACTCTGAGTTTGTCATGTTAGATCCGCCTAGCCTAGGGTTTGAGTTGGTCTCCCGTTCGCTATGATTCGGATTCGGGCATGTACTTCCTATTTCGTGATCGGGTCTGAGTCCTAGTGCGGGGGATGTGGTATCCTCCGTCTGGGGTGCTACATCCTTAAGTGGTATCAGAGCTCTAGGTTGCAAAACCGAGCTCTTGAGTCTTGTTGAGTCTGTCTAGGTCGTACGGCATAGGAATAACTGCCCATTGCATTTGTTTGACTTGATATTTTGACCCTTCAACATGAATTGTTCTGTGATTATATGATTGTGTGCGCATTATGACTTTGATTATGCAACATCTTATTTTATGTGCTTTATAAATTACAACTAATTGTTGCATTTACGTGATATACGTGTTACATTTCATTGGCATCTTTAATCGGCATGCATCGAATTTAGTGTTTGAATTTCAGGGTGACCTATGAGTCAACATTGAGATTTCCCTCCGTCAACACTACCTATTGGCACTACAACGAAAACATACCATAATTCGAAGGTGAAAGGATTCTTTACGAAGATCAATGTTCATGAAAAGGTTCAGAGTTGAAAGAATGAGATTTACTATATTGACTTACTATCTTAAAGTCAATTGAAAAATGAAGTTTGACAAATTCTCGCCTTGCGGATTCGTTCATTTGAAAGTAGTCAATTTGTTGAGGGAAATGAGTCCATGGAGGAGAATCTGATCAAGTAGAACCGATTTGAAGGAGTTTGATGAGCTTCCGCCTTGAAGATTCGTTTATTTTACTCACCTTGTTGATGGAAACGAGTCAATGTAGAGGGATCCGATCAAATAAGAATCTAATCAAATAAGATCCGATCAAATTCAAGGGATGTGGATAAGTAACCATGTTACTTAAGCAACGAACTACAAACCATCGGTGAGTGTTGAAGGTTTTGGTGCCGTTTAGAGTTAATAAGACAAGGTTGGTTGTTAGCTCTCCGGGTGTTTTCTTCAAGGTGAGATGGAAGATTCTGCTGAGGTGGAAGATTCTGCTGAGATGGGAATAGATCACTTAGATGCCAAAAGATTTTATTCAAGTTTTAGAATCATATACCATGGATTGCTTTGGGGAAATGATTAATACCACTAGCGCCGAACTTAGTTCTGAGATAGATTTATGATTGACAACCGATTTATGGGCAATTCTTGAAGATGAACAGGTTAAGGTTTCACACATGAAGTTGGATTCCTGGTGGGAATCAAAGATGATTCTGGTTGAACAAGGGCTACGGTCCGGTAGAGAGTTGGATTGTAAGCATGCTTGTTGGATCACCTCTTCACACAAAGGATTCAAGACGACGAACTCCAGTTGACGAGTTTTGCATCATTGTCGGCTTAATCAACTCCTACTACTTCACCTCAACTTCCTGTCAAGATTTTGACACTACGGTGATCGGTACGCCAAGCATTCATAGCATTTGCATACATGCATTGCTTAAGTATTCTTATCTTGTTTTGTTTGATGTGTGTGATGATTGTCGTTGTTCTGATTGTGACAACGTGGCTACCTGATCTAGCATTGATAACCTGGAATATCTATTTTGGTGAACTATTGCTGAAATGAATAAATTACGTGTTTATGTGGATTAAGCATGTCTATGTGATTTAAAACTCCCTTGATTGCTCACTAATCTCGCATATAACATACATACATACTGTGACCTTGTTTTACAGGGATTCCATCGTGATATCCCCCTTGAGTCGAGGTATGAGCGTTGAATCTATACTCAAGGGATACTGATATCAGTTGTGTAAGGTACACCAAACATGCACCGTATACTTTTCATCAAGTGTTGCTCTAATTTGTGTATGTATGAGTGTTGATCTGTGGATTTATTTGCAAGAGAGACCTTAGGCGCCTCTGTTTACGTGTTGGAGAGATGTAGGATTCTCTCTATTTATGTGATAGAAAGATGTTGGATTCTTTCTAAGTTTAGTGCACGAGAGATGTTGGATTCTCTCGTACTTAGATATTCGGAGATGCTGGATTCTCTTGAATTTAGGGGCTTGAGAAATTCTGGATTTCCTCAAACTAGAATGTTTGGGAGATGTGGAAATCTATCAGACTTAGGTTGAGCGACGGGGTTCTCTCATTATGTGTTTGAGAGACGGGGCTCTCTCAACTTTGTGCTTGAGAGACGGGGTTCTCTCAATTATGTGTGCGGGAGACGGGGTTCTCTCTCTTGTGTGTGCCGAGGGACGGGGCTCTCTCACTTATGTGCTGAGAGATGGGATTCTCTCTTGTTTTTTGCGGTTGCGTTACGCGTTGTCCTGACAACGGTCTGCAAGTGACGAGTTTGCGATGCCATCGAAGGTGACTGCAGTGACAACTATTCGTCTTATGGGAATGGTCGAACAACTTGACGAAAACAACGATCCAGTACTAAGACGGATCCCAGTGACAACGAGACACCGCGAGAAATGTTCAGTAAAGACAATAAGAGTAAACTTCTCCATGGAGGCTATGTTTTACGCAGCTCCTTCAGAAGGGTTAAGATGCTATCAACTCGAAGCTTTTCCAGCTCAGGAGTCGAACTTGGGGACCAGTTTCTCTTAAGGGGGGAAGGGTGTAACACCCCGTATTTTCGGAGTAAGATACGATGCCGTTTCCGTGCGATTACATTGTTATTTATTTAACTCTGCTTGTGTTTGAATGACTTTAATCACGTTTAATTGTTTAATTTGACTCAATTGTGATCTTATGGAAATATGTGAACTTAATTGCAATATGTGTTTAGTGTCTAATTGCTCTTTAGATTAAATTATGTGGGCTAATCTGAAATTAATAAAAGTTGGGGATCTATTTCTAATTATGACAAATTCAATTTGGACTTCTTTAAACAATACTCTAAATCTTGGTGGTACTTTTATAATTTCTTAAACTTTAATTGGACTTAATTGACTTTTGTATGGAAATTGGAGGACTCAATCGCACCACGAAGGTTCTCCAGGGACTTAATTGTAATTTTGGGAAATGGGTCTCTTTATACGCTGGAAACCCTAGCTGCTACCATTTCATTTCTCATTCCCTCCTCTCCTCCCCTCTCTTCCGAGAAGCAGCAACACAGCAGCTGCTGCGTCAATCCCCACCACGCCGCAACGCCTTCTTCTCCGGCGAGCTCCGTCGCTGACCACCACTCCATCCGCCATGCCTTCCGACAACTTCCTTCCTTCGCTTCTTCTCGGTCCCCTCTCACCGATACGCCGCCAACGCTAGCCGTCACCGCCTGCAAACGTCTTCTTCTCCGACAAACGACCACCGCCACCGTCGTAGCTCAGATCCGGCAACCCCACTCCACCTTTGACCACTCCGACTTCGATCTGGAAAGAGGTAGCCTTCGGAGCTTCGTCACTCAGCAACCCCGCCGCTGCCACCATCGCTGCTTCGACGAGCGCCACCATAGCTCTGTTCTCTCCTCCCTCGTTCAGATCTGATTAGGGGTGGGGTCATCTCCGTCAAGGCTGCAGCTCAAAGCAACCGCCATCATCTCAACCGAGTATCACCACCACCACCTTCTCAGTCCCTCCCTCTTCGGTCTCCTCTCCTTACCGGTGAAACCTCACCGCCTGAGCCTCCACCAGGTCCGACAGCCCCGGATTCCGACTAAATTTCAAGAGGAGAAACTCTAGATCTTCTTCAGCGGGCTCATTTTACGCCACCATCATCTCGCGGGGGGGGGGGGGGGGAATATGCTCTGCTCCGCCACAAACCCGTCTCTTCTGGTGACCTCTGCCGCCGGTCGCCGACCATTGAACTGCCCCGCTCCAGTCAACATTCTTCTCTTTCGCAGCTGAGGTACAGAGCATGGAAGCAACGACAGAAACGACCTGAAAGCTCCCAACAAACGACGGTCCCTTTTTTGCCGTACTTTGGTAAACGACCGACCATTTCTTTCCCTTTTAGATTCTGTACAAAATCTTTTATTTTTCGAAGTTGTAAGTGTAAGCATATGAATCTGTTAATGTATAGTAAGCAATTATTTTTATGTTGAAATGGAAATTGAGTGTTTAAGTTGGAGTTGTGTGTTCTATGGAATCGAAATGAATGGTATTGTAACATATTGTCAGATTGTTGTGATATAAGTTTGTGTCTAATTGATTTGCTATTGAAAACTGAGACTTACCAAATTTGGATTTAATTGTCAATTTGTACATTGTGTTATGTGGTTATTGCAGTCATATAGTGCGTGAATGTACTATGTCATTATTTGTGAGTTTAGGCTTGCTAGATAATCTGTTGTTAATTCGTGTGTTTTATAATTATAAATAGCTAATGTTTGTAAATATCCAGATATACATATTGGATGAAGCCTATTGATTGTAGCATTAAGACTATTAGGTGGCTGTATGTAATTGCAATTACATCTTGTTATCGATAATATGCACTCTCAGCCTATTAATTATTATGGATTGGTTGAAAATGAATCAACATGTATTCAAGCGCGTAATGAGTTTTGTAAATTATGAATTGAGCCTCTGACGTTCAACCTTATGAATTTCAGTTGTTGATGGAATATGTATATGATTACGTTCGTTTAAGCGATTGGTAAAGTGAGGATCAATTGGTTTTAGGAACGAATGAATGATGGAAATAACCCTCACGTGTGTGTGTGTGTGTGTGTGTTTGTGGTCAATTAAGAATTATAACAAGTATGTTAATCGGTAGTTATTGGTTTAATGTTCTTGAAAATGAATGCTCGTATTGGGAATTGAATTGACATGAACTATCCTATTTGTTTTTCTTTCTAATAAATGTTACAGGTAACATGTAATGTACATATTATGTTAAGTACGAGTCGGTATTTGAGCTTTCAATAGTTAAAGAATAATTCATAAATCTGTGTAAATGAGGAGAAAGAATTAAAGTAATTATGCTTGTTTATATATGTAACCCCGGATTTTAGTTGCTATAATTAATAATGAAATTGGGGTTCTTGAACTATTGATGATGACAAGTGTTGTATATTAAATATCAAGCTAACTATTGAGTAATGTCTAGAAATAGTAAATTATAAATTTAGGTAATTTGTTGAGAACTAAATATATTAACTGATAATTGTGAATTTTGATTAGTTGTAATTGTTTTACTAACTGTTGGATGGTGTGTGTTTGGTTATATGCATATTCTACACTCGGGTTTGTTTATGTAAATTATGTGATTAATGTTCATGCGGGCTATGTACTCCTTTAACTGTATGCTCGGGTCTTGCATAAGACATTAACTGTGCACGTGAACAGGAGTACGATATAGTGTGACTTCATTTCCATTTCACACCATTCATTTCATTGTCGTGCGTCTATATGGTTCATGTTTGGGTTGAGCCTCACGAGTGCACTATGTCCCCTTTTCTGTATGGTGATCTCCCGTGGTGGAGACAACCACGTCGCGTATCCATCCGTCTTCTCAGTTCTTGTATCTCATCGCTTCTCAGGTGAGCTTTAGGATCTGGTATAGTTAAACGACCTATGACCCCAATATGATGATTTCAATCCCCGCATGCGATTATATACTATATATGCGATTAAATATGTGTTGGATATGATATGATTATGACCTTATGATACAACTTCAGTTTTGGAAATTAAGTATGAAGGCATATGTAAGCTATTTCGAAAAGTTAAGTTATGTTATGATTATGTAGCGAGATTGCCATGAAAGTTGGTATATGTTATGTTCTGTTCTGTTATGGGGCCCAGGAGCTACGGGTAAGGAGCCCCCGGGACGGTTAGGGCCGTCGGGGATATACCTGTGCGTACTCTCCATCTGTATGAAGAGGATCTACCGGGACCCACCAGGAGGTTTGGTTGGGAAACGGAGTCCTGAGGGTTTGAGTAGCATCAGCACTCCCCTCGACTGTATGGATGGTTAGGGTCGCGCAACCCTACCATCACCCGGAGTTGAGGTTGGTATGTTATTTCTGTTTTGTTATGATATGAGGAGTTGAGGTTGGAAGCTCGTACTCGCCGAGCATATGGTATGATATGTTATGGGAATCATGAATCGGATTAGAGTTTCTGAAAATGTTTTCTAAGTATATATATATATTTGGGTTTTTCTTTGAAACGCTTTGGTATGCAACACCTATCTCCGGTTCATGAGTCCACCCTTTTCATATGTGCTGTGCTCCGTATATATATATATATATATTGTGGGTGTGCGTTAGCCCCCCTCACTCAGTCAGTTGACTGACACCTTATTTATCTTTTAGTTTGCAGGATTCCTTTTGGCTTGAGCTAGGCGGAAGTGAGTCTCCTGAGTCACACTTATCAGTCTAGTTGGTATTAGGATACATTTTTCGCATACTTTATTTATGTTATGTATTTATGTTTCACACTTGAAGGTTATGTTTATGTTCTACGTAGACTTAAACCCGTATGGGGTTAGTAAGCTAGTATTTGGATGTTTGTAGGTATTATGATCATACTTATTCTGTTTATTATGTTGGATTATGAATTGATTCGGGACTAGGTATTTATGCTAGTTGAACCCGTCACCTGCTTTGCATGTTTTGTTTTAAATGCTTCCGCTATCTATTGTTGTTGTTGGTTTTAATTGCTTCCGCACTCTGAGTTTTTCATGTTAGATCCGCCTAGCCTAGGGTTTGAGTTGGTCTCCCGTTCGTTATGATTCGGATTCGGGCATGGACTTCTTATTTCGTGACCGGGTCTGAGTCCTAGTGCGGGGGATGTGGTATCCTCCGTCTGGGGTGCTACAAGAACTGTTTCAAATTACACAAGAGGTGTTATGATTGTGGGGCAACGGATCATATGTTGAGTACTTGTCCGAAGAAGAGACCGGGACATGCTACGGGAGGCAATCAGAGGCCCGCTGTTCAAGCTAGGCCTTATGCACTCGGGGTTGAAGAGGAGGAAGCTGTCGATATTGATCCCAATGTCGTGATTGAAGGTACCATTAGCATTCATGGCACTACATTGCATGCATTGCTTGATCCCGGGGCTACTCATTCCTTTATTTCCCGGGATTTTGTTGCTTCTATGTCCTTGCCTATTTCTTTATCTGCGCATGATTACGTGGTTAGCTCTCCTCTTGGTGGTAGTTTGATTACTTGCAGGGTATTTCGGGGTTGTTTGGTAATCTTTGAAGATCAGGTTTTCCTTGCTGATTTGATTGACATGCCGATGCAAAGATATGATGTAATCCTTGGAATGGATTGGTTGTATGATCATGGGGCTCAGATGGATTGTCGAGAGAAGAAAGTTTCCTTTGGTGCAGTGGTTTTTAAGGGCGAGAAGGTTAAGTCAAGCTCATTTGTTTCTTTTGTTGAGGCGAGTAAACTGATTCGGGACGGTGCAACAGGTTTTGTGGCCTATCTTTTGAATAGACCTAAGGATCAGGCTAAACTTGAGGAGACGGAGGTCGTGCAAGAGTATACCGATGTTTTCCCTGAGACATTGGGTTCTTTACCACCTGATAGGGACATCGAGTTCCTAATCGACCTTCATCCTGGAGCAGAGCCTTTTTCGAAGACTCCCTATAGAATGGCTCCTGCTCAGTTAAAGGAGTTAAAGGCGCAGCTTGATGAACTTTTGGCTTGTAGGTACATTCGTCCGAGCACTTCTCCGTGGGGTGCTCCCATTCTATTTGCAAAGAAGAAAGATGGAACGCTACGGATGTGCATAGATTACCGTAAGTTGAATAGGATGACCGTGAAGAACAAATACCCTTTACCTCACATCGAGGAGTTGTTCGATATTCTGCAGGGTTCTGAAGTTTACTCCACGTTGGATTTGAGGCAGGGTTACTACCAGCTGCGAATTAGGGTGGTGGATATTCCGAAGACTGGGTTTAATACGAGGTATGGGCATTTTGAATTCGTTGTTATGCCTTTTGGATTAACTAATGCCCCAGCTGCGTTTATGGATTTGATGCACCGATTGTTCAGGCCTTTTCTTGACAAGTTCGTGGTAATATTTATAGACGACATTCTGGTGTACTCTAAGTCGGCTGAAGAGTATGCACAGCATCTTAGGATCGTCTTGGAAACTTTGAGAGAACACAAGTTGTATGCAAAGTTCAGTAAGTGCGAATTCTGGATTGACCGAGTTATGTTTTTGGGACATATAATTTCAGGTGATGGGATTGAGGTTGATCATCTAAGGTTGAGTCCGTGCTTCGTTGGGAGAGACCAAGAAATGCCTCCGAAATCAGGAGTTTTATTGGGTTGGTAGGGTATTACCGAAGGTTTGTTAAGGATTTCTCTAAAATTGTTGCCCCGTTGACTCGTTTAAGTAAGAAGGAAGTGAAATTCGAATGGGATGATAATTGTGAAGCAAGTTTTCAGACTTTAAAAGTGAAGTTGACTTCGGCACCTGTTTTAACCCTACCCGAAGGTACCGAGGGTTATACCGTTTATACGGATGCTTCAAAAGAGGGTCTCGGGTGTGTTTTGATGCAGCAAGGTAGGGTGGTAGCTTATGCTTCAAGGAAGTTGAAGGAGCATGAGAAGAATTACCCTACCCACGATCTCGAATTAGCTGCCGTTGTGTTTGCTTTGATGAAGTGGAGACATTATCTCTACGGTGCAACCTTCGAGGTGTTTACGGATCACCAAAGCCTCAAGTATCTCTTTTCTCAGAAAGATCTGAATGTAAGACACAGGCGTTGGATGGAGTTATTAGAGGATTACGATTGTACCATTCAGTACCATCCGGGTAAAGCAAACGTGGTCGCCGATGCCTTGAGTAGAAAGGCAAATGTGGCTAATTTCGAAGCGGGTTCTTCAAGCTCAGGTTTAGAGATCTTGGTTTCAAGAAATTGGTTAGCGAATCTCACGATAATACCGGATTTGAAACAACAGTTGGTAGAAGCTCAAGCTACAGATGCCGGAATTCAGAAGTTGGTAACTCGTGATAGAGATGATCCGAATTCTAAGTTTGGATTCGATGATTTCGGTTTGTTAAAGTTTGAAGCGAGAGTATGTGTCCCAGAAGAGCTCAAGAGGATTGTACTTGAGGAGGCACATCGTTCGAGGTACTCGATTCATCCGGGAGGTACTAAGATGTATCGAGACCTGAAAGAGAAATTCTGGTGGAATGGCATGAAAAGGGACGTTGCAAACTTTGTGAAGCGATGTCTAACGTGTCAAAAGGTGATGGCAGAGCACCAGAAGCCGGGAGGAACTCTCCAACCACTTCCTATTCCCGAGTGGAAGTGGGAGCAAGTGACTATGGACTTTGTGTCCGGCTTGCCTAGAGTTAAAGGAGGGTTTGATGGAATATGGGTAATTGTTGACAGATTAACTAAGTCTGCCCATTTCCTCAAGATTCGGATGTTTGAGAAAGTTCCAAAGCTAGCCGAGTTGTACGTTCGGGAGATTATAAGGTTACATGGAGTTCCGGCTAGAATTGTTTCGGACAGAGATTCCTAGCTTACTTCGATTTTCTGGCAGAATCTTCAGAGGTGTTTGGGCACTAGGCTCAAGTTTAGCCAATCTGAAAGGTTGATTCAGTACTTGAAGATATGCTTAGAGCGTGTGTTTTAGATTTCCAGGATAAGTGGGACGAGCACTTGGCTTTCGTTGAGTTTGCTTATAACAATAGTTATCAAGGTTCGATTAAGATGGCTCCTTACGAGGCACTTTATGGAAGGAAGTGCAGGTCTCCTCTATTATGGGATATTGAGGATTGGAGATGGACTGAAGAGGATAAACTCGACAGAGCCGAGCCTAAGGAGACTATTGCTGCTACTATTGAAAAGGTTCATATGATTCGACTAAGGATGAGAGCAGCTCAGGCTCGTCAGAAGAGTTACGCCGATAAGAGAAGAAGACCCTTAGAGTTTGAGGTCGGAGATAGAGTTTTTCTGAAAGCATCTCCTAGAAAGGGCTTCACTCGAATAGGTAGAGGTGGAAAGCTTAATCCACGCTACCTTGGGCCGTTTGAGATCATAGAAAGAATTGGAGCCACAACGTACAGATTGGATTTACCTCCAAGTTTAACCTGGATACACAACATGTTTCAGGTTTCACAGCTTAGGAAGTATTATCCTGACCAGGCAACTATCCTTCCTGTTGAAGAAGTTCACTTAGAGCCGGACTTGACAATAGAAGAACATCCTGTTGCCATTCAAGACCGAAAGTTACAAGAATTAAAGAATAAGCAAATTTCGTTGGTCAGGGTGCTTTGGAGAGATCAAAAGTCTGAGGAGTTGACTTGGGAAACCGAGAAAAAGATGAGAAGGTTATACCCGGGTTTGTTTTAGGAGGCAGAACGGACTTGAGGACAAGTGTTTTTTAAGGGGGGAAGACGACTGTTCCACCGTACAGGTATGATATACGTGCGCGATTTAAATTCCTTAATTATGTAATATATGATTTAACTGTCGTTTTATTTCTTATAATTTTCTTACTTGTCTTATTTGAATCTATTTGAACTTATGTGAATTTTGATTATATTGGAATTTATGATTTGAGATTTGGAGTTTGAACCCGAGCATGCCTAATTTGTGTATAACGTTCATTATTTGATTCTTGGACATAATTGTATGATTTATTTGTGTTTTGGACTTGTTTGTTTTGGTTTGGACTCAATTGAATTTTATTTCAATTTTTTGAGCTAATTTGCAATTCGGCCACTCTTGAGTCATTTTCTCGTAACTTGAGCTCGGGGGCTCGGATTCGAGTTCTGTCTTCACCATTGTACTCAAATCGATGATTTGGATACAATGGAACAAGCCTTGAACTTTTCCGATACCGTTTCGACCCCCAATGACGCAAATTTCGGCCCTACGTACCTAGATCGCACCTATAAGCCTACTTGGAGACTATTAGACCTACCCATACCCCTACCCTTGACTTTTAATCATCAAAATCAGCTCTCTCCTCCCCTTTTTTCTGAGAATTTCGAACCAAAGCAAGGAGAAAGGAAGAAAAAGAGTCCTAAGCCATTTTCCTTCATTGTTGTGACCTTAAAGCTCAAGTTTTAGCTTTTCTTGCTCCATTTCTTCAAGGTAAGTTGGGGAATTTGATCTCCTTGATCTTGTGAGCATTTTACACTTCTTATATCATGCTTTAATGTTGGAGTTCATGCGATTTGCTTGGAGTCATGAATAGTTAGGTTTTGAAGAATTTTTGGAAGAACTAGTGCATCTCTTGCTTTCTTTGAGTTTGAAGCTTTATATGTTGATTCACTTGGCTTATTTATTGCTTGTATATGCTCCTTTTTCATGGTAGGTGAATGTATTATGATTTGCCATTATTGCTCTTTTGAGAACTTGGGAGGAACTTGATGAAACTTTAGCTTCTTTGCTTCTTTTCATTTCCGGTTAGTAGTATGCATGAGTGGAGATGATTTGGGATGTTTTTCTTGCTTAATTTTGTGGCATATTTGCACCATTTCATGTCTTGTTGTTGATGCTTTGGTTTGGAAGGAGTTTTCATGGAGTTTGCAAGCCCTATTTTCGAATTTTAGCCTCTGACCCAAATCCATCGGGGTGGATTTTTGCTTTGAAAATAATCCACTGGGGTGGATTTGAGGCAGAGAGCTGACTGCCTTGAATCCATGGGGGTGGATTCCTCCTTTGAAAAAAATCCACCGGGGTGGATTTAGGGTAGTGACTTCTTTTTACTCCGAACTTTATTTTCTTGTTTTTCTTCACTTGTTTGCTTCTCTTCCACCCCGAACATGATCCCTAAGGTTTGCTAACATGTATTATTATGTATTAATTCGATTATATTAAATTTTTTAATCTATTTGATATGATTTGAACGAGTTATGATTTGATATACTTTAAGTAGTACGTTTATGCACTTCATTTGCATTCATTTCATTCATGAGCATTGTCGGGCGTCTAATTGGTTCATATTTGAGTCTAAGTCTCGGGTCTTGTGTTCTTTTGTTTCAGAGCCTCTTCCGGACGCCCACGAACCTGAAGATACGAACCTGAAGATTAGGCGGTTATCGCTTCTTTTGACCCAGTTTCTACTCCTTTTTGCTATAAGGTGAGCTTTAGGATTTTTATATTCTAGTTAAGCGACCTATGGCCTAATATGTGTTGATTTCTCATCCCGCATGCGACTATACACCTTATATATAGTTAAATATGTGTGTTTAAGATATGTTTATGATCTTATGAATAAGCTTCAAGTTTATGAAATTGGTATAATTACGAGCATATTTAAGCTTATGATTTGAATCTATTTATTCGTTTATGCTATCTTTGAGCGAGGTAAGCCCTGAAGTATGGGGATTGATATTGGTAAGGTATCTTAGGCCCGAGAATTGTGGGTAAGGACGCCTAGGACGGCAAGGGCCGTCGGGTTAAGCCTGTGCATGATTCCCATTCGTAGTGTTACGCGCGATTCTTGGAGGTTGATGAGGCGTGATGCTCCGAGTACGTTGTGGGTTAGCTACCCCTCGTACATAAGTAAGAAGGTGGAGAGGGTTTGATTCCTGACCACCGTGTTGTTGGGGTTGGATTGATTTATAATTTCAGTTTTATGTTACGTTTGATGGAGTAAGGGATAGTCCGTTCTCGCCGGACTTGTGTTTATGTTTTGTTCGATGGATTGTGAATCGAGTTAGGATTTCTTTATGTATTATATACTATGTTTTAAAACGTGTTGGTATGAAAAACCTTAGCTCGATTCATGGCCATCACCTTTGATACTTGCTTTACTCTATTTATGTATTTAGGTGTGGGTGTGCGTTTAGCCCCCTCACTCAGTCGAGTTGTGACTGACCCTCCCTTTTCCCTACCCAGTTGCAGGCTGTTCCGAGCTAGGCGGGGAAGTGCTTCGAGTCTTGTTGTACTTGTCTGTCTAGGTCGAGTTTCGTTCATAATTCCTGCTTTTGGACACTCATCTTTTGCATTTGATATTAGATTTATATTTTGAAGGATTATGAACTCTTAATGTATATACTTGACCTATTTTTGGGCCGTGAGGCCATTGTATACGATGCAAATGTTAGTTTAGAGCTCTTTTCGATCCTTATGTTATTGCTTCCGCATTCATGTTTGTTTGTTTTGCGCACTCTGTCCGAGTTTTAGCCCCGCTTAGCCTAGCGTGTGAGTGTAGGTTCCCGTTCGCTTAGACTTGGGCTCATGTATGGAAATCCATTTCATATGGGGGTTCAGGTTTAGGTGCGGGGGATGTGGTGGCCCACCGTTCCGGGCGCTACAGAGGGTGTGCACCCCCCAAACATCTTTTCACCATTTGGAGAAATAGGTCCATGAAACCGACCTCTCCCAAGAAAACCTCAACTCCGAAGCCTCCTTGGAGCCTTAATAACCTTGTTCACCATGGAAACTTTGTGAGGGAAAATCCGCCAGCCCTTGCTTACCCGGAATTACCACTTACCTCCGTCCCCGAGCTCTATAAGATCCGACCAAGCAAGCGTCCTTGCTAGTTACTAACCTCCATGCCACTTTCATAGCACTGTACAAAACCACTCGCTACACAATGCATACATATATATATCGAAGTTTAAATCCAAAAAGGGTTGGGTATTTATCCCTTATAGCGAAATGGTTTGTGATACTTGCAACCATTTTCATAACAAATATGATACTATGAGCCAAATGCAAAAAACATGGCCTATATGGCCTATATATACATATACTTTTGAAAATGAAAGTTCAAACCATCAAACATAAGAGGTCATATGTGTCCATCGTTTTGAAAACATTTTACATATATATACATAACTCCTCAACTTTACCACGAACCAACCGGAGAACCACCACGAGCAGTTAGGTCGACTCGTCCGAAGACTCACTACCTAAACAAGACAAATGTAACAACAAGGTAACATACAACTCAAAACAAATAAAGAGGACGCACGGCTTCAAATGAATGTAAATATGCTAGTGATGTGCAATGAATGTCCAAGGATAACATAAGTTTAGCAATTACAACCAAACAAAGTCATATGAGCCATCAAGCTTTCGAGTCATAAGGCATGCAATTAACAATTTGTGAATCATATTTAGCATGTTCTTGAACATAATTGAGGCAAACAAGACATTGCGATGCACATAAACATGATTCCAAGTCTAATATATCATTTTAGGGGTGTGGAAAGTGTAAAGGAAGTGAAAACGAAGTAAACGATCAAGAAACACAAAACTCAATTTTTGGGACCTGAGGGTACCTAAACGGCCGTTTGGCCTTATAATGCAATTTCCAAACGCCCGTTTAGGCTTAAAAATCACGAAAGTGGATTTCCACACGGGGTTAAGGGTTTTAGTTCAAAATTGAAACCCCCGTTTGGAATGTTGTTGTTGTAAAACTCAATTACGAACACAAGTTCAAACATGGTGAAAAATGCACTCCAAACACTCCAAAATCATGCTTCAAAGTTCATACAATATGAATAAACATAAATAAGCACCAAATAGCATATAAAGAGCATTTAGGTACAAATAAGCATCACGAATTCCAACAATTTGCATACAAGAACATCATCTTCTTCAAGTTATTCAAAGCTTCAAACTCAATAATAGTGAAATCTTAATTCATGCAAGAAACTTAAGGAAATTAATCACATTCTTAATAAAACACATAAGGAACAAGAATCCAATACGAAATCAAGTCAAAACATACTAGAACATGAACATGAATAAGTTCTTCATAAAAGCTTCAAAGGTCAGCAATGGTGGTTTCTCTAAACAAGCATGAAAATGAGAAATTCTTACATCAAATCGTTCCCAAAATCAAGATAAACATATTTCCAACATAAAATTTGGATTTAATCCATCTAGCATGAACCCTAGATTCACATTCAAGCTTAGAACCTTCAAGAACATAAACCCAACAAAAAAAAACATAATTTTACCTTTGAGAGCTGAAAATCGAAGAGGAGAACTCTTTCTTTAGTCTTGAATCTCCTGTTTTAATCTTCACTCTTGGGTCTTGAAGATGGCTTGAAGGTGGCTTGAAGCTCTTGAGAGAATATGAATGGGTTTTGAGAGAGTGTTGGGAGAAAATAAGTTTGATCCGTAATTGTTATGTTAGATGTGCTTAAGAGTTACACACCATTAAAGGCTTACCTCCTTGTTTGCTTGATAGTGGTGAGATGCATGGATAATGACTTAAACATTCCAAGCTTCTTGAGTTTGTTTGTTAGGATTGGTGTCCTTTTCGTGATTAATGCTGCTGCAAGGTTAAAACTTAGGATCGTGTCTTTAGGACTGCTTTATAGTAAGAAAATGGTTATTGATCGTATCATAATCATCATACAATTAAGAAAGGATTAGGTTGTGCAGAGCTTGTTGTCACCCCCAGCCAATCCAACAAATGGAATTGAAGTTTATTATTGCACCTATGATCGAATCACTAGCTTGAATCATACGAATAACTTGACTAGAGTCTTATTTTCTAGGTACTTTAAGTTTATGCTTTGTTGTGAGCTTATATAATTTCAGTTTGTTATTTAATTTCTTGCACCTTAGTTAATTACGCTAACCTCCCCTCCTTCTATTTTTGTTGCTTTGTTTGCTTGGCTATAGGAGAATAATAAAACCATCCAATCTTTGTGGGATCGACCCTTTACCACTATACACAATTTATTATTTTTGGTAGTTTAGGAATATTATTTGGTGGATTCAACACCCATCAAATCTCTAGCGCCGTTGCCGGGGATTGGTTCTAATTGGTTTTGTTTTTTTCTTTTAACAAGAAAAAACAAAAATAATAAATTAGCAAGGTATATATATAGCATTAAGAAATCATTTAAATTTAAATTGCATGTATGCATATGCCATGAATGTTTTATGTACCGTTCACCGTAGGCAAGAAATTTGAAGTTGACCAATTTCGTGGTCTAATTGTATAATGTGACCCAAAAGCTGGCTTAGCTCTTGACTTATCTTTAATGCCCTTCATATGAGTGTCCAGTTGAAGAGAAAACAACTCTCGACTGATCCTACTTTGACTCTTATACTTTGATTACCTTCTTTAATTTGGCGGATTCCTTGGAATTCAATTACTCTTAAAATAGTGCTCCCTTTCTTCTCTGACTCCTCACCCTTAACCTCTACATCTTCCCTTGACATAACTAACTCTTTCAACCAGTCGAACTCTGCTTTATCCAGCACGTCATCGGAATGTTCCTTCCATGATTCATGTTTGAATCTTCTATACTTGTCAATGCCCGAATTCGCCATATTTAAGAGTGACTACTTCCAAGGCCCTATGTTCGATTTCCATCTCATGATCGTTCCCACCATTAGCCCAACCTTTTCGTGGATCCTTTCTCATCTCTTATTCATGGTAATCTTCAACTCGAATTTTAATGACTTAACTCTCACCTCGAGGTTTTAATCGTTAAGGCCTTCTTATTCCTTTCCAATCACCATCATTAAGCTTCCATATCTTCCATGGCTTGTATTTTGGTTTTTTCTACTAAATAATTCTTCGAGCATAGCTTCAAGCTTTAATTTTGTTTCTTGGTCATGCTCTTCCCCTTAAAAAGAATTCCTGATCTCCCCAAACTTATTTCCTTGGGACGAACAACTGTAAGTGGAAAATGTGTTCGATAGCCTAGTTCACGTTCACTTTAAAGTGTTTGATCGGAGCAGCGACCCTTTTTCCTTTGCTTCCCAAACTTCTGTTTAACTCCATTAAGTTCCCTAACTTATCTCGTCCAATTTATATGTCCTAAAACCATCCACTTCTATTTTTGTCCCACTTTATCAACCCAAAATGTTTTTCTTCGCTTCGTTCAATAGGACTTGGATCGAAGTAATAGTGAAAGTATTAAACGGCGAAATCCTATCAAGTGAACACTAAAATAATGCGTGTTGGGTTAAGATGATAAATGCATGTAGTAGATATTTTAAATAAGAAAATGCAACAACAAGGCACATAATTCAACAAATAAGTATGCAACAGTAATTTAACAATTAGAGTAATAAAACACATATAATAAGAATTTAAATAACAAACTTGCGATGCATGGTGCACGTGCTATGAATGCGTTGAACCTGTCACCATAGTGGTATCTTTAGTATGACATCTTGTCTTTTGATCTCGATGTTGTGAGCATAAGTCATAAGGTTGAACATTGCTTGATCATTGATGATACTTCCCATAGTCCTCAAATCTCCATGGTCCGAGATCACAATCTCTTGAACCCATATTTTCTAGATCTTCAAAATTTCCTGGTCTCCCCTTATGTGTTCCCGCGATCCGAAACTGAAATCCCTCGAACCCAATTTTTCTACGCCCATGGAATCGGTATATTGACTTTCTTCAAAGATTGATTCCAAATGATGTTCCAAATCTTACCCTTAGTTGTCTCTCGGCTCAAGGTTCCCTTAAGTATTGTTTATGAATTCAATGATTGAATGAATTCATCCTCCAATTGCTTACACTTGAGCACATAATTTCCCTCCAACAACTCTTCGCTTTTCTTTATCGTTTCCATTTATTGCTCCATATGTAATGGCCCGATTTTCCCAAATCGTTCAGGTATGAATTATGTGATAATAAAATATGCATTTTATTTATTTTAATTACGTTATTAATTATTTTATTTTATATTATATAAAATTAATAAAATATTTAATTATTTGAAAATATTTGAATTTGAATTTATATGAATTTTCTTTGAACTATTTGCACTTGAATGAATTGTTTGCTTGTCGTTTCTACGTGAAATGAATTCGAAAATTGGTAGAAATTCAATATGTTGGACTTATATATGTTATGAATTTGGTTTTATGCTCATTTCATATTTTCGGATTCGTTTGATTGGGTTTTGGAATTTATTTTGATTGTGGAATCCAAAACGGGGGACTAACGAGCAATTAGCGCACCATTGGTTCCTTATTTGATAACTTGAGCTACGAAACTCGGATTCGAGTTTCGTCAACTTCGTTGAACTCGTATCAAAAATTTGAGTTTGATGAACTTAGCTTTATATTTTTCCAAATTTATTTGAACCTCCAAAATTCAATCGAAAAACGCAATGGACGCCTAAACTGCCACATTTCACTAAATAAGCCATAACTTATTCAAATCTTGAAAAATTAACCATGGTTTGAGCCTATGGAACCCTAACTCAACCATCTACCTGCCCTTAATTCCCTAACCGAACCACACCCTCTCACTTGGAGAAAATCAGCCAAACTTCCTCTGCATTCCATAAAATCCCGTAACTCAAGTCATCCTTGGAGATTCAAGCTCAAATCTCCTCCAACCTTCATCCAATCCACAAGGTAAGCTTAGGGTTGTAATATACATTCATTATGAGTCATTTTGATCCATGGATCCCTAAATTTGAGCACATATTGACAGAGTTTGGAGATGATGAATGAATAGTTAGGTTGGTATTCATTTCTTGAATCCATGATGTTGCTTGCTTTATGAGCTGAATTGATGCATGTTTGTTGAGATTTGGAACTTGCTAACTTCAGTATTTGCCTTATATTTCATGGTACTTGAGCCTAGCATGAATTACTATTGTTGATTTTCGTGAAAACTTGAAGGAAAGTGCAAGAAATAATCTGCTCTTCCATGCCTTGTTGCTATCACATTTTGGGGACTGAATTGTTGAGTGTTTGTGTTCTTTTTCATGTGTTATGGCATGGCTTTGAAGTATATATGTTTCTCTATATGTATCCCCTGTTTTGCCAAGCTTTTGGGTCGGTTTTCAGCTGCAAAGACGAAGAGGAGTCCGGTGTCGGTCTGCATGAAAGCCGGTTCACCCGGAAGAATGAATGGACTGAACGGATGTTCAGTCCATGGTTGTTGGTCTGTACACCTGAACCCCCGTTCAGGCTCTTCATGCATGGGACTGAACGACTGTTCAGTCCCCTTTTTGGTCCCAGATTTGGTTCTGTGTTGAGGAACGACCGCGCATGGCATTTTGAATCCCTGTTCGTGAGCTGCTGCCACTGTTGCATTTTCCTTGGCTTTCTTGTGATTTAATTAGACCTTTAGCTTCTTTTATGCCTTGTATATGTTGTTAAATTGCTACTCTACATGTTACACTTCATGCTTGGAAATTTTACGTGAATTTTGATGCACATACGTGAAGGATGACCTTTTGCTCTGTTATTTGCGATGTATGAATTAATATGTTGTTTATTTGATTCGTGTAATATTTTCTTTATTCCTTTATGATATTTATAAATTGTTAATATAATAAATGGATTGTTTTGAGCATTTTATTAAATTTATGGATTCATTTAACGTGAAATGTGAGAGATATGAACTCGTTTGAGTATGAACGCTTCATTGAATGAATGAATTGAATGTTTATATGTCTTTAAGACATTAATCGTGCACATGAACGTGTTCATTACATTATATCATCTTTTCTGCATTCATATCATGATCATTACATTGCTGAGCGTCTTATTTGGTCATTTTGAGTCTCACTTCACCTTTCTTGCACAGATTTTGATCTCGTTGGAGACGAGGCCAGTCAGTGAGGCTTTCGTACCTTCTTTTGTCGGTTCAAGGTGGGTTTCTCATCTAAATAAGTAAATGTAGCCGATATATATCCCTATGTGAAAAGTTTTAAGCCAAAGTAATATGATTATATATATATATTGAGTCTTTTCTCGAGTAAATGATTGCAAAAGTATAACCCTTCTTTTATGAATCCTACCTTATGTTTTGGCGAGATATGATTGATATGATTGTTATGCACCGGCCCTGGGACTTAGTGCATGTGGCTATCCGGGTAGGCAAGGGCCGACGGTGATCCCATGTATTAGTCCCAACCAACTACGGTGATACCGGACCTCGCTAGGAGATTGGCGGGGAATGGGAGTTGAGTGCCTTTAGGGGATTCATGTACCCCCTCTGGCCTATGTATGGACCGGTGGTCGGGTCGTGCAAACCCGTCCACCACTTGGAGGGAGAAGGTGTATATATATGATTATGATCGTTTATGTATGTGCACGAAAGATATGTATGAAAATCAATAATTATGACATGAATACATGAGGAGAAGGTTGGAGATTATGCACGCTCACTCACCGAGCTTAAAACCCTATGATTGATTATGAATGAATATGATCGTTGTAAAGCCGTAGATGTCTTTCTTTGTCTCACCCACTTGGGAAATCTTCTAAAAACTTCTTATGGGTTTATAGCTTGCATGTATATGTCTAAATTCTTCCATATTTATATATTATGCCTGTTTTATACCCACTAGTCCCTTTTGGACTAAACCCGTTTTGTTTACAGTGGTTTTTGTGCAGATTAAAGAGTGCTAGGCGGGAGTACAAGTCGTCTAGGTCTTGCATTAGTGGTTAGCACTCTTATTTTGTTACACTCGCAATCATGATTTCCTTTTGTATATGAATATGATATTGGAGCGTTATGTTGATAGAACTTGACACACTTGGTTGGATATTGTATATGAATTCTGTTTTTTTTTAAGCTTGAATGCTCACGGTACATATATATATGATCGTTATTGCTTCTGCCTTATTGTTTTACTCTGATTTATGGCTTAAGGGTTAGTCACGCCTAGCCTAGATAGTGTGTGTGTGTCCCCGTTCGCCGTAACTTAGCTCGTGTGTGGATTATCCATTTCATATGCGGGTCGAATCTCGGTGCGGGGGATGTGGCACCTTGCGCTCGGGTGTTACATCCTTAAGTGGCACCTGTATTACTCATGCTTTATGTGTCGTAGCATTCCAGGTGAGGGTGTTTTCGTTTTAGTTATATACTAAACCCTACAACCTTATGTGACAAGTTTGGCCAAAAACCTAATATATATATCTATATATGGTTTTCAATGAAGTTTTCGAGTAAACCCTTTCACAAGGATTATGACAAATATTATGTTTCTTATGAATCAAATGTTTTGGCGAGAATATGATTATGAACATGATTATGAATGCACGGGCCGAGGGACTTACTGCAAGTGGCTATCCGGGGAGACAAGGGCCGACGGTGATACCTTGTACGAGTCCCACCACATTTACGGTGATACCGGCCCTCGCTAGGACGTTTACCGAGGAATGGAAGTCGAGTGCCCTTGGGGATTCATGTACCGCCATTGGCCTATGTATGAACCAGTGGTCGGGTTTTGCTAACCCGTCTGACACCTGGAGGAAGACGGTTGGAACTAATTTTATGATTATGATTATGTTATGATTGTTATGCACCAAGCGAGAAGGCCGGGACACGGATTGCCCAAACGACTATGTCTTATGTTATGTTTATGGCTTGCATGTATTATAAGATATTGTGTGATCACGTATTCAATAAATTAATGATATTTGTTATACACTGTCGGAGTTTGGTTGGAGATGATGCATGCTCACTCGCCGAGCCTTTATGTCTATGTATGAATTATGAATTTATTGAATTTAATATGATTAGTCGTAAGGTCCGAGCATTGTTTGGTTATTCTCTTGCCCTTTTGGGAACTAGCTTTAAATAAAACTTTGCTTGGGATTTATGACTTGTATGTGCATGTTTTTATATATATGTATATAGCTCCTGCTCACTCAGTCTTCTAGAGACTGACCCCTCTTTCCTACTTCTCAGTTCTTGCAGGTTTTGGCTAGGCGGGAGTCGAGTCATTTCAATTTTCTTCGGGTCACACTTGTACACTCGAGTCGCAATTCATATTGTTATATTTTAATTATAGTTCCTTTATGTATAGGGCCTGTGTGCCAATTATGATTATTGTTGGAATTTATGAATTATACGTTCTTGCTCCCGCATTGCATTTTTGGCCATTATGATTTATTTGGTTCAGGGTTAGAGTCCGCCTAGCTAGGATATCTTTTATTTTGTCTTTCGTTCGCTATGAGTTCGATTCATTCTTGGACTATCCATTTCACGTGTGGACTAGACTCATAGTGCGGGGGATGTGGCGCCTATCATTCCGGGTGCTACGTCCTTAAAATATCCCACATCGCTCGGGTAGGAGAACGAAGTCCTCCTTATAAGGTGGATGGAAACCTATCCTTGTGGACGCGTTTTAAGTAGACTGTTACATAGTCCCTGCTCAGGAACAAAACGGTGAGGCTGCAGCCAAAGCGGACAATATCCAAATACTGGGTCTGTCCTTGGTCCTTTCATTTGAAATGGTATCAGAGCCGGTGCCAGGAAGGTGGTGTGCCAACGAGGACGCAGGTCCCCTCTGGTGGGGGGGGGGGGGGTGGATGTAATATCCCACATCGCTCGGGTAGGAGAACGAAGTCCTCCTTATAAGGTGGATGGAAACCTATCCTTGTGGACGCGTTTTTAGTAGACTGGTACACAGTCCCTGCTCAGGAATGAAACCGTGAAGCTGCGGCCAAAGCGGACAATATCCACATACTGGGTCGGTCCTTCGACCTTTCACCATATCTCCGAATTCGAACTCACAACCTGACAATTCAGCTTAAGTCTGGAAAGCAGACTTCAATCCGACCGAGGATACAACCTTTGGCATCTTATCTTTCCATGATCTTGAAATCGCCATATCGATCGGTTCTCACTAATTCCTTTCAAGTTGACTTCTTCCTTGCCCAAAATCCGAGTGTCTCAATTTACATCTTCTTCACCCTTTTGCCAGAATTTGGGTTCTCTTGAAGGCCTTCATCTCCTTGCTGATACAATCCTTCCTTGTGGTTTCTATCCTGACTTCTCTTCCGGTAAGGCCCTTTTAAATGATAACAGAGCTTTGGTGCACCATGGTAAGGACACCAAGGAATATGGCTTTATTTAGAAAAGGTCACAAGCCCCTGGTCTTTGTTGATACTCCCAGCTTCTATCACGATGTTGAGTAATGAAATATAAATCCATGTTGATAGCCTTGCAGATTCAGCACCCGACCTTTCAATCCCTTAATTCCATAGCCTCTCTATTGGTTTGATAGGAGAACTCATTTGTGAGGTTGATAAGAGTTTTATTAACATGACAAGAACCTATAATGAAAGATTCCAGTCAAAGATAGATGCATGTAGATTAACATATGCTTATGACACATATTTAGATCAATAGAAGCACATAAAATGAAATTGTAACACCTGAGTAACGAAATTGAAAGTAGATCACATATATTAAGCAATTCCGAGCAATTAATAACAACTTAACCATGAAAATTCAATGCAATACATACGTTGCCAAGTTGTTCCTATACCGTACGCCCTAAACTGACTCAATCACGACACGAGAACCCAGGTTTTGCAACCCTAGGCTCTGATACCACTAAAAGGATGTAGCGCGCCAACGGAAGGCCCCACATCCCCCGCACCGGGACCCAACCCGCATATGAAATGGGTAGTCTATACATGAGCCGAATCACGGCAAAAAGGGACTCACTCACTCTCTAGGCTAGGCGGGAGCTAGAACCTCGAAACCAAATAAACAAGCTCAAGAAATAAATGCAAGTGCGGAAGCAGAACATATAATCAATTACGAGGTTATCGAAAAAGATCACTAACATGAGTACCTAATCCCGAAAGTTCCCAAACATAAAACATACATTGTAGAGCATGAATCACGATTTTATTATATCCCTAGAAGTCTGTCCCGAAACAATATCATAAAATCATAACAATTCATATGCAAATTTATAACTTAACACTTTACAAAATGCATAAAGTTAGACTCCAACTCGATCAAGAGACTCGGCAGACTCGACTTCCCGCCTAGCACTCCAAAACCTACAAAGAACTGAAAACAAAGCCGGGTTCAGTCTATAAGAGATTGGTGGGTGTAAAACAGCGCATAACATATATCATATCGCAGAATTTAAACACCCACACATGCACGCTATAATCCCGTACGAGGTTTTTAAGATATTTCCCAAGTGGGTAAAACAAAGGAAAACAATGCTCGGAATTACAACTATCAAATTCATATAATCCCTTCATAAGGTTTCATGGCCCGGCGAGTAGGCGTGCATAATCTCCAACCTTCTCCTCGTGTGTGCATATCGATTCAATCTTTTCATTAGTTATCATACACATTCATACATATTCGTTCATAATCATAATCATATTCATATCATGCATATTCGTAATCATAAACACTTACACCTTTTTCCTCCGGGTGGTGGACGGGGTTAGCAAGACCCAACCACCTCATACATAGTGGCAATGAGGTTCATGAGTCCTCATTGCCCGACTAGCATTTTCTCATCAAAACTCCTAACGAGATCCGTTCCGTCGTTATTATTTGTTGAGACTAGTGCACGGGGATCACCGTCAGCCCGAGCTTTCCCGGATAGCCACATACACATAGTCCCGGGCCCCCATAAACAATATGTTCACTGATCTCGCCGAAACATTAGGTAAGGGTTCATAAATAAAAGGGTGTCATACATTCAAAATCATTTTCCGAAAATGACTCGATATATATATATATATATATATATACTATTTTGGCATAGAACATTTCACATAAGGGATATATCGGGTCGATTTAGCTATTAGAAGAGAAACCCACCTGTTACACCTTACCGATAATACCAAAAGAATGAAAGACTGGAGAAAACTGTACGTAGACAACATAGTGTGTACATGAGACTCAAGACTCCATATGAACCATATACGATGCACGACATGCCATGCTCATGATATGGGATGCATACGAGGTATAAATCATGTTAAGAAGCCAAACTACCAAGTATTTCACTCAACATGTTCCATACATGAAGGTTTCATATTCAAACGTTTAATAATTCATAGCAATTAAAGTCATGAATTTCATATAACAATTAAAACTCAAATATATCAAGTTTTCAGTTATAAATTAAACAAAACAATGGCATTCAAACTATTTAAATATGTAAAACATAAAATAGATAACAATCAATTCTATAAATTAAGTTCATAAGTCATAACATAAAATTCCATAATTAAAAGGTTACATTTCAAGAAACAATATTATTATTTTAGTCTCACCAATTCATTTCAAATTCATATCTTCGCATTTTATCTCAAATGAATTCAAGAATTTCATATAATGATCATAACATGTACTATTTCACGTTCATACGTTCCATAATTCATAAATCATATATTTCACATTTCGAATCACATATATCCATTCAATATTCAATAACTCAATGTATTGTCATAAAATAAATGGAGTAAATTGCCGAAAACTACCTCGTGTTAGGCGAAAAGAACAAAAAAAACCCCGTCATATGGAATATCATCCAAAGAACCCTGTGTTTTCTAAAATTTTGTAAAAAAAACCCTGAGCGAGTTGTGTGGCCCTCATGCGCGTTGATTGTGTGTAGGAATGTGTTTTTTTGGGATAAAATGTCTATAATGCCCTTAATGAGTTAACTGCATAAAACCCCCTGTGTTTGTCCCAATTTGCAAAAAAAAAAACCCTATGTTACAAAAATTAATTCAAAAAACCTTATGTTATTTAATTTTTTGCACATCACCCCCTCATTTCTTTGGTCAACTGTTCAAAAAACCTTATGGAGTAAGGGTATTTTAGGGTTAAAAGATTTAATAGTTGACCAAATGGAATAAGGGGGCCGTGTGCAAAAAATAAAATAACATAAGGTTTTTTGAACTAATTTTTATAACAGAGGGTTTTTTCTGCAAATTGGAAAAAACACAGGGGGTTTGGTGCAGTTAACTCAAAATAAATGACCTAAGACAAATAATCCAATTTAAACATTTAATGTACACATTTACAATTTCAACAAATTCATATGTGTTCAAAATATAAAATATAAAATACATATATATATATATATACAAACTGAATATAAAATATATACTATATATGTACAGTACATACATAGATCTATACATAACACACGATTAATATATAAATATATATATATATATATATTACACAACTGCATGGATGCATATACTATAAATACATATATAGGTATTCATATGTACTCATGCATGCAAAATATATATATAAAGCAGCAAGAGTAATTTCACACCAGTAGCAATTTCACACAACAACAACAAAGCAGCAGCAGAACGTGAACTAACCGCCCGGGGAAATAAAAGCAAGGGAAAGTCCCCGGCCGGGCGTGGGAAAGGCAATAGCAACTGCCTGAACGGTCCCCACCCGGGGACACAATCAAGAGAAAATCTCCCCGCCCGGGGAGATTGTGTAGGCGCGGTCGAACAGTAGCAACTGCTGCTTTGTTTTTCACCTTCAACTCACGCAGCAACACAAGAAAAGGTAGCAGCAGTAGAGCAATAACACAACAACAAAACAACAGCAAAATAAAGGAAAAACTGACAGCAACTCACGCAGCAAGAGTAACAAGGATGAAATTCCAGTCATGCCTCATATTTTCAGACTTTCAGTCACGTTTTGAGCTCCAAACATGGTGAACTTTCACATACACTTCATATAAACAAATTTCAGTCCAAGAACAACTAAAGGAAGCTAGGATGGTCATATATCATGCATTAATTCTCAAAGAATTTTAAAATAAAGCCATGGATTCAAAGAATGAAAAATAAACCTAACTAATCATTCACATAATCATATCTCAATCAATCATGGTTCAAACTCAGAGACTCTTGGATCAAAATGAATAAAATTGAGTGGAAAAAACAATCATAAACTTACCCCTTGAATTTGGTTGAGTTTGGAAGAGATTGGAGCTCAAAATCTCTCAAGGTTAATAGTAATAGGAATAGTGATATGATCTCCAAATTTGCAGCTATTTCCTCTCCTTCCCTGGCCTTGGATGAAATTAGATTGGGATCAACAAGTAGAGGGTTTAACTAGGGTCAATTGAGGCCAAACATTTGTTAATTTGGTTAAGTATTGAGAAAGTTATGATTTAAATGGTTAAGTGCGGCAGTTTTGCGGCCGATTCATTTTTCGGTTGAATTTCGGAATTTCAACTGAGTTTAGAAAAATATGAGGCTAATTTCATTAAACCCGAATCTTCGATAGGAGTTCAACGAAGTTGACAGAACTCGAATCCGAGTTCCCGAGCTCAAGATATCACATACGGAACCAAGGGTGCGCTAATTGCCCGTTAGCCCCCGATTTGGTTCCACAATTCAAAATAAATTCGTTACCACGTCAAACGAGATCGAAAACATAAAACGAGCATATAGACATGTTCATAACACATAAATCTACGATATACTAAATTTTCACAAAATTTCTATATCAAATCATATAAGAAGGATGCAAGATTAAAACACTCATGCGCAGCCGTTAACTATTTCATATCATTTCCAAATTAAATAAACATATTTATATTTCATTTTTAAATTAAAACTAAAGTCAACGATTAATGAAATTAATGAATTAGCATAATTAAAACATGATTAATTAACATTAATTATTAATTATCGACTAAAATAAATTCCAATTTAATGAAATAGAAATAAAAATAAAATAAAATACTAACAATTTATATTAAAATTTAATATTTAAAACACTCATAAATAATTAATCACATAATTAAATAATTTAATTGAGCAATTTATAAACACGTACGGCATATTTGTACAAATGAAAAATCGGGGCGTTACAGATAATATCCCTGCGCACATTTCCCCGTTTGCTTTGATATTTGAGTTGTGTGTGCATTTTCGTTATGTTGGTTAGTTAGACAATAGTTCGTGAAACGGGAGTGGATTCTTAATTACTTAAAATTTGGTTGTTTTGGCCTTCGGCCTAACTCTTTTACTCACTATATATAGTATCATTTGTATGTATGTGTACGTGTGTAGCCCCTCACTCAGTCAGTGTGACTGACCCCTCCCTTTTTATGTTTTTAGTTTGCAGGTTCCGGTCCATTGGTTCGAGCTAGGTGGTTTGTGGTTTTCTTTGCAGTCGCTAGCTTAGTTCGAGTTTGCATTCTCATATCTAGTTTGTTTGCATTTGTAAGTTTGGAGTATTTATATTTTGAGGAATTTGAAGGTTGTATTTGTTAAGCTTTGGCCGATTGTGCAAGTTTGTATATAATTTGTTTTAGTTTTGTATAATTTCACTAAGCCTATGTTTGTTCGTTAATGCTTCCGCTTTTGGTGTGTTTATATTTTACACGGTCTATTTGAGGGTTTAGACCGCCTAGCTTAGGAGGGTCTTTAGTTTGCCACCCGTTCGCTAGTGCTTGGTGCGGGTACGAATTTTCCGTTTCGTTACACGTGTCAGGCTCTGGTGCGGGGGATGTGGCGCCTTACGCTCGGGGGTGCTACATTCAAGGATATCTTCCAAGAAGATTATGATAGAGATTGGAGGTCCAAGTTTGAGGCTGCTAGGATCTTGTATGATTAAGTTTATGAAAGAGAACACAATTCCAGGTTGAGGCCATTTTCTTTATGTGGCAATAAATCGAGGTTATAATCAAGGTGCTTATTTGTCTTAATAAGTGTATTGCATGTAAGGTTGTATTTCTAAAATTTACAGATATGCAAATGATACTAAGGAAAAGCATTTACTCAAATAAGATGCATTCCTTTAAAACCCATGATTGCAGAAGTTGTTCATGTCATCGATGACATCTTCTATCAATTTCACATTCTAAAATATAAAATAACATATTTCTTAGAATCTTCATTTTCAAAGTTAGTGTTTTTTTTTTCTTATTACAGCTTTCGGAGGCATAAATCAAGTTGTATTTTATCTGATATGCCCTAACATGTGTTTTGATATTTTTTAAGGCTTTAAGCTACTGATATGCCCTGACATCTGTAGTTTATATATTACATAGTTTCTATATATATTATTATGTAGTTTCGAGATATATTATTCCTTTTTCTCAATATATTATGTAGTTTCTACTGTATTCTATTTATGTTCATTTTGATTTATTCGTTATTATTGTTTTAGGATGAGCGTGAAAAAAATATTTTATTTTCTAACAAGTATGGGTGAAGAGTGCACCTAAGAGGATGAATTAGAGAGGCTACTTGTAACGCCCCAAGATTTTGAACTAAAGAAAAATGGACGAGTTAATTGAAATATCATTAACATTTTTAAAACTTAATCCGATAAATTATGCGTGTTACTTTACTCTTATAACAAAATGAATATATGTCCGAGTGATTTTAAATTTTCTAAATTATTGTGTAATATTAAATAATAATATATTAATATATGCATATATGCATAAATGATACTTTAATTAACTTACGTGCATGTATGTTTTGATAGAATATGATTGCCTATAATTATATTATATATCCAATTTCTAAAACATTACGTAATTAGTAAAATTTGTATTGCATTTTCATTTTAGCCAACCACACTTTTTAACCAATAATATTAGTTGAACATTCAAATAAGCCTCTTATTTAAATAGCTAGCTTGGCTTAGTCACCATACTAACTTTGAGCATAACTTGGACACTGCTCCCATTTTAAACGACACGTTTTAATGCGGTGGATCAACCTTGATTTTTCAATTTTAATTCTTAAAATTTTATTTGAGATAATATTGCCTTTTCTTTAACCAATCACAAACAAACTTAACTTTTAAGTTTTGTTATTTTATTTCAAGGATAAGTGCTGCGGATGTTAGCCAAATGAAATTTAGTGTAATGATTTGGTTTAATAGTCAAATCCACTATATATAGTCCGTCTGATTATTGTAAAAATCAGCATGCTTTGAATGCCATATTTCATTTGCATTAAACAAATGCAGTAGCTCTACCCTTAAATGGCGAGGAACAGGTAACGGGATTTGTGTGCTTTTAACTACTTGCCAAATTATGTTTAAAAAATTTATATTGAGTTCAGTTTTAAATTCTCATATGTTGTGATATTAATTGAAATTTGTTGTTTTTATGGTTTCTTAAATTTATTATATATTAATAATTGTTGTTACTTAACTGAATTGATTAGAATCTAATTGCGATGAATAGCTTCTGGCTTCAAATTGGTTTTGAGAAATGAATTATTTAAAAATTTTATTTATATGATCTTAACATATTATATGCAAGTAGTTGCTGTCGGACCAATTTAATTGATAAAAGTAAAATACCATTAATAATAATTGTTCAGGTATGTGTACATGACAAAAGTGAAGATTAGATCCCCCAAGGTCCGTTTCTTCTATTAATTTGGACTGTTATTTATAAATTTTCAGAATCTAAATGGACTGAACTCGAATTTAATTCTTGATTTTCTACTTAATTAAATTGTTTACTATTAGTTCCAGTGTGATATTGTGATAGCCGTATGAGTCAGTCTAGTCATAATTTGCAGTTATATGCATGTCATAGGTGTTCCTAAGGAGGAGCCCTGATCGTGTCGAACGTTATGTCTTTTGCAGTTTTGAAAGCTTTTTAGGTGAGAGATTAAAATGTTTTCAACTGGGGCCAGAACATATATTATTTAAATATATATATATTCTTAAAACCCAACCCTTATTTATTGAGTTTGATTTTGAACCGTTGATACTATATATATATTATTAGTTGTTTTATAATATTTTGGTATTTTGTTTAAAAATCGGATTTTCTTATAAAAATGGGTTCTTCTTATATCATATATACGCCTTGAGTGACTGAAAAGTTTTGACTTTTGAACCGTGAAACGGTTAAGAGAAAGAAAGTGTTTGAAAGTTTGAAACCGTTTTGAGGAGTGAGTATTGATCTGATAGAACCCTTGGGGACGCCCTTGGGGAATATGGGCCCCGAAGTATCTAGTGGGTGAAGCCCGGAGGTGTGCGCCAAAGGCTAATCTTTACTACGTACTTCTGTGAAGCTCTATATGGGATGTAGCTGGAGGTTAACTACGAAACATATGGAGTGAGGTTATTGGTACCAGGGCATATTGCCCCTATCTGTGTGATCGTGTGGTTGGTTGGGGGGCACCTCGACCAACAGTTGGAGGGAGAAGGCTGGTTTCTGTTTTGTATTTCTTGTGTTCAGGGTGTGAAAGGTTGGAGAGCTTGCCCGTACTCGCCGGGTTACTGTGATCGTTTTGATGATTGGTTCACAAGTGTTTTTTTTATACAAACTAAAAGTTATCCTCCCTTCTACTTACACTTTGTTTCAAAAAAGAATAAGAATGTGAACCAAGTTTGTGCTTTTGTTTATATATATGTATAACCCCCCTCACTTAGTCACTTTGACTAACATCCCTTCTCTTCTGGTTTTGCCTTCAGGCAGATGTGAATAAGCGGCACGTTTGGTCTGGGTCGTCAAATGCCGTTTAGATAGTTTGTTTTGGAGTTTACCGTTTTGGAACTTCTCCTTCATGGGAAACTCAGTATGCATAGTCTATGTACCTATACCTAATACAGTTGTCGTTTGTAGTTTGTTGTTTGTCATCGGCCTTATCGGCCTTGTAATTGACTTATGTGTTTGAGTACTGTTGTTTTTATGCTTCCACTATTCTAGCTTTTGTCTGTTTGTTCGCCGTTCGCTGGGAAAGATCTCGAGTGAAGGTCCAAAGCTAACACTCAGGGTATTTTTCAGTGCGGGATGTGGCAGGGGCGCCACATTTGGGTGGTATCAGAGCCCGGTTGTCAATCGGAGGTTAGGTATTTGAGTGAGTCTAGGTTGTACGGCTATAGGATTTGTGTCATTATATGCTTTTGTGTGCACTTGTGGTACGTGAGTACGTGATATTTTGGTACCTTATATGATTATTCTCTAACCAATCATGCATCATACTGTCAGTAAGTTGTGATTACAGCAATGCCACGCGGAAGACCCCCTCGTGCTAAGGTCCCGCCACCAATGCCAGAGCATGTCCCACATGAGAATGTAAATGTTAATGACTTTGCATGACATTTTGCACAAGCTTGTGTCCAACAAGCCACCCAGCAGGCTCAACAGTAGTGTCCAGGACCGGTGCTGTAACGCCCCGTGTTTTCACACGTGCAGGTAAGAGTTACGTGCGCATTTACATTTAATTATATGATTTCATATCTTGTTTTATTAATTGAATTCGTTTCTAATTTGATTTAATTGTTTAAATTTTATATATGAATTCCAATATGTGCTATGAATATATTAACGAATTTGTGAGAATGTGAATTTTGTGAATTCGGTGTTAATTGAATGAAATTATGTGTTCGTGTGATTCGTGGACTTGATTGTAACTTATTTGAATGTTTTGGACTCAATTGGAAATTGGGTTTGGGCTTAATTGCCATTTTTTGTAAGTTTAGCGACCTATTTGTATAATAGGCAACCCTGAACGGTTTTCGCGATATCTTGAGCTCTGGACCTCGAAATCGAGATCCGTAACCGGAGTTGAACTTGTTTCGACGTTACCTATCCATTAAACTTGACCTTATACTTTTTCGCTACTGTTTGAACCTTCGACAACGAATCTTTCCACAACATCGGTTTTATAACTTGTTTTGAACCATTTTTTTGACCGAATCGGACTTGGATCGAACCGGCTCCTACCCGAATGATTCTAGGTATTAGAGATAGCTTCTCATTCCTTCCTTATGCTTCCTTTTTCATCGATCAGCAGCAGCTCCTCAAGAGACCAAGAAAGCTCCAAGAAACCCTCCTTTGTTAAACCTTCAAACTTTGAGCTCAAGATCAATCAACCATCCATCTTCTTCCAAGGTAATTGGTGATTTATATTCTCCATCTTCTCCTCTACCTTTTCATCTATGAAAAGCTTGGCATGAGTGAAGGATTCTTGGGTTGTGAATATGAGCTTGAATTCAAGGTTTGAACTTGATCCTTGGTTTTAATGGTTTAAAGTGAAACTTGATGCTTGATAAATGATTCTTGTGAACTTTCTATCCTATTTACATGTTTAAATTTAAGGTTTGATGATGAGTGCATGATATGCCATTAATGGAGCTTGAAGCTTCCATGGATGAAAGCTTGTTATTGGATGATCTTTTGCCAACTTTATGTATAAGTTCTTGCATATATGATTGGATTGCATGATATATATGAATTATATGAATTGAAAGCATGTCTAAGGGTGTACAAGAGCTTCCTTGTTGTTGCCCCTGTTTTGCAAAGCTTTTCCCTCGAGAAACAGAGCTTTTGCTCTGTTTTTCTTGGCAAAACGATGAGCTGACACGGCCATGTCAGCTTTGAACTGAAAATGGACACGGCCGTGTTGGGCTCTCGACTTTGAATTTTTCTGAATTTAACCTCGGACACGGCCGTGTCCAATTCCTTTGAAAACTCAACAGGGCCGTGTTGGGCTCTCGACTTTGAAATTTTGGATTTTTAAACCTCGGACACGGCCGTGTCCGTTTCCTTTGAAAACTCAACACGGCCGTGTCATTTGAAATAGCAGCTTTGGGGAACCTCTTTTCTTGTTTTTACATCGTTTATGGCTGGTAATGGTGGATTATATGTAACATGATTATATTAAAGCTATGTTTTATGATTGATTTATGATATTGATGACTATATGAATGAAAGTATGAAAGTATGAACGATACGAATGGGAATGAATACGGTTTTACCGTATAATGAACGAAACTTGGTGAATTATGTGTTTAATTGAATTCTATGATATTCATGACCATAATTGAACATATTATTGCATTTTAAGCATTACTTAACATGATATTGCATAGCCGAGCGTCTAATGTGGTCATGATTGAGTGTCACACTACCTTTGTCACACAGATCTTGATCCCGTGGTTGACGAGGTCGGGCAGTGAGAGCTTTGTCGGGTTCTTTTTGTCTACCAGGTGGGTTTTTCTTCTATTAGATAACAATATGACCCCGAACACCTAATGTGCAAGATTTTGGCCAAAACCCTATATGGGTATTTATACCAAGTTTTAATGAGCAAATGTTTTAAACGAAAGCCTTTTTCTTGAATATCCTACCAAATGTTTTGGCGAGTAATGATTGAGTGATCACAATGAATGGGGGCCCGGGACTTAGTGTATTGGTGAACCGGGGAAGCATGGGCTGATGGGAATCCACATATACTAGTTCCAACAATTTCGGCAACCTGGATTTCACTAGGAGATTAGTGATTGAAAGGGGACCCGCGCTTTTGGGGATTCATGTTCCTCTACCATTAATGAATGAGGGTTCGGGCCTTGCAAACCCGTTCCCTACCCGGAGGAAAAAGGAGTATATGAATGAACGAATGAATGTTCTAATGAATGTGCACGAAAGAAAGAATGCATGAACGAATGAATGAATGAATGAATGATTAATGAATTACACGAGGTGGTGGTTGGAGATAATGCATGCCCTCTCGCCGGGCCACGAATGACCTAATGAATGAAATGAATTGTTATAATCCTATTCGTTGTATTTATTTTCCCACTTTGGAAAAAGGATTCAAAACCTCGAATAAGGATTATAATTTGCATGTACGTGGTTAAATTCCGCAATATTATGATATTATGCCTATCTTTTTATACCCACCAGTCTGTCTAAGACTGAACCCGGAGTTGTTTCAGTTGTTTTTGCAGGAAAGGGGATGCTAAGCGGGATACCAGTCAGGGAGAGTCTTGCATCGTGTCTAGCCTTTCCTTTACACGCATATGATTACATTTTGTTCATTTTGGGATTTTGTATATGTATGGAGCGTACATGGATACGGTACCTATATGTATCTTACATGAAATATTGGTACATAGAGCGTATAGCTCAATATATGAATTACATGTTGGTACCTAGAGCATTTAGCTCAATATATAATATATGAATGATTGCTTCCGCTTTTCTATTGCTCTGTTGTTACTTTGATTGTTGTTGGGGTTTAAGTTATAGGCTAGTCCCGCCTGGCTTAGCGAGTGTGTATGTCTGCGTTCGCTATGATTCGGCACGTGTATGGAAATCCATTTCGTATACGGGTCGGGTCATGGTGCGGGGGATGTGACGTCTCGCGCTCGGGCGTTACATCCTTTGAGTGGTATCAAAGCCCAGGGTTGCAAAACCAGGGTTCTAGTGTCGTGTTGAGTCAGTAGGTCGTTCGGCTGTAGGAATTACTTGTAATTTGGAGCATTTGCATTTTTATATGATAAGCTGTTTTGATTCCTGACTTAAATGATTGATTGAATTTAATGCATTGTCACGCATGAACTAAAATTAGCATGCATGTTAGTGTTTGAATTGATAGGATGCCTCCTAGAAGACAACGGGAAAGCTCTCCGGGACATCATCATTACCACCGTGATCGTTCTCCTAATCCTCCACAGCCGCCTATGAACATGGAGCACTTTATGGAGGCGGTATATAACTATGTGGAACATAGAAGGGCTCAGGATCCTCCAGTACAACCACAGGCTGAACATCAAGCACCTCCTCCAAATAACCTGAGAGATCATCATGGGTTGTTTTTGAGTTATAATCCTCCAAGATTTTACGGTTCGGTGGATGATGCGATATCGGAAGGATGGCTCACTCGGATTGAGATGATTTTCAATGTTAGACAATTTACCTCTCAAGAGAAAGCTCAATTTGCTATTTTCCAATTGGATGGGGAGGCATATGATTGGTGGGAACGCACCCGAGAGAAGTGTTAGGAATAGTGCCCTAGAAAGCCGATTGTATATCCGCTTTGTGCTTTTCCTTATTGTAATCACAGACAATCTTTGAATAAAATAACGAATTGAGGCAACACTTCTTTATATGCTCTTGTTTGGTATGCGTTTACTTTAGCTGTGCATGTATGAGAACTCGCCTAATCCTGATGACTTTAGGACTCTACCATTTAGGTGAAATGGTTCATGAAACGAGCCCTATATCACATAAGTCATGATTAGTAAAATACTCCAAACCGATGAGTCCTCCAGACAGTGGGAGTGTCAACTTGACTCCTCTAAGGCTTGCTTGTGGGATCACGCCCTTAAGAAGGACCACCTTGTTTCATGGAGGTGCAAAGTGTATAGCTGATACGTGCGTGATACATGAGGGTGCTTACTTTAATAAGTAAGTTCACTGAGGTGCCCCGTGTGAGAACATTCCTAAATGGGAAAGGAAGTTTCTATTTCAGGAAATGGAAACTTCCAGATTAGGAAATATCTCACGAGTCATTGATGTGATTAATTGATCCTTAGACTTGAGGTTCCTTCTCACTTTATGAGTTAACTCTGTAGTCTTAGGTATAAGCTTTAAAGGGTGTCGCCATAGACAACTGATTCAAAGCTTATGCTGGGGCTGCACAAGTGATTCATGAAAGTGAATGAGAATCAAGAAAGGACCTACACTTGCATTTGCAAGGTGATCTCTTATTGTGTAAGTCATTCATATGCCATACGGAGTCCTTGGCCAAGGCAGTAGATCAAGACATCAAGAAAAGGGTTTCTTGGATTGAGATCAAATGGATATGAAATGCACTTAGCTTTAAGACCGGATTATTAGGGTTCTGATTATTCCCTTACCCTAGATCTTGGTTGAGAGATAGTGAGTAGGAGGATTGTATCTCACATGAATCAATGACTTAAAGGTTCTGTCGAATCCGAACATTCCAATTCAGCTAGGGGTTAAACACCTGTTGCAAGACTATGGTCGTTTAATCTGTGGACTGATTAATTAATTAGTGAATTAATTAATTAGGGTCACTGCTAATTGAATTGAGAACCTAGAGGGTCACACACAACAACTTGGTTACATGAGTTGAGGCTTGAAAATGATTAAACGAGTTAATCGAGCCTAGAGGGTTCCACACGTGTGAAACCACACGTGTGGGTCACGTGACTGGACACGTGTCACTATGACACGTGTGCCACACGTGACTATTTAATTGGATATTAAATAATTAAGTTGTTAATTATTTAATAGACTTTGGTTTAATTTTGAATTAAAAAGAAAGTCTAATTTTGGAGAAAATAATCTAGTTAATTAATTATGAATTAATTAATTAGATAAAATAAGTTATTTATTTTTATAATAAATAAAGTATAAAATTATCCAAAAATAGTTTGGATATTTTTAGCTCTCTTAAAGGTTGACTAGAATTAGAATTCAAAGTCAAAGTTGGAAAATACTTGATGATCAAGTAATAGGAGAGAGAGGAACCAAATCCTTTCCCAACTAGGATTTGGATAGGCACCCTCTCTCTATAAATAGGGGAGCTCGAGCTCCTTATGGAGCTAATTGACAATTCTTGGTTCATGTGTTGAACACCTTCCTTTCTCCAAGATTAAATTACACCCTAGGTTAAGCCTAAACACTAACTAGAGAACTAGCATCCTTACTAATTAGATTGTGATCAAGTTGGTGGACTTTTCTCTAGAGACTTCAAGTTAGAAGTTTGAAGATTCGAGCTTTACCAAGGAGAGGGGATCAAGCCGCGTGAAGAGCGTTCTTGGGTGGCTTGAAACGCTTCAAGAAAGAATAAAAGAAAAGTAAGTTTTCTATCTTTACGAATTTGGTTACACGATTGCGAGTTCAAGGTCCTTTTGTTGGAAAAATTTTTAAATTCCGCTGCTTTCTGATTCGTGTTTTCCAACAAGTGGTATCAGAGCCACCTCGTTAATCGTGTTTCTGATTCGTCTCAATTATACTGAATTTGGTAGAAATTCTTAGGCTTGATGCGATTGAGTATTTGTAATTGTTTTAGAAAGCCTGAATTACGAAACTGTATTTTTTCCTAAAAGTTTCTGAAAATTGGTTTTTTATAAAATTTAATTTTGAAAAACAATTTTAGATTTGAAACTGTATAAACTGTTTTTGAATTCTTGGTTTGGTTTTGCTTTTGAACGAAAACACGAAACGAAAACCCGGATCGCGACGAACACGCGAAACCCCGCGCGCGAAGGTGTCGGGCGCGCGGGCTTCGCGCGCACCGCCCGCCTGACCTAGGCGTGCGCAGGGCGTCCCGCCCAGCCCCTCCCGCATGCCGTGCGGGAGCCTTCCGGGCGCGCCAGGGCGGCCGAGACTGGCCGCCCACCCCGCCCGCATGCTTGCGAGAAAGCCGCGCGCAGCAGCGCGCAGCGCGCGCACTTGCGCGGCCTTGGCCGCGCGCTGTGCGCGCCTGTCGCGCGCGCCGCATGCGTGCGGTCTTCTCCGCGTACGGGTCCCGTTTTTGCGATCCGGCCCTTTTCGTGTTTCGTGCAATCCAGTCCCAATTTTATTTTAATTTTAAAATTTTATTTTTGAATATTTATTTTAATTTTGAACAAAACTTAAAATTGGGATTTTTGAGAAATTGAAACGGTTTATATTTTGGGAAAATACATCTTGATAAAATTATTAATTTTCAGAGATTAATTGGAATTTTATTTGTTTTGGTAATTTGGGATTTATTGAAAACTTTTATAAACAAGACTCGCATCAAGTCGTGTTTTAAGCTATTAGAGCTTAAAGCGAGAATTTTAATTTATTGGTTAAATTTAAATTCTTGCAAAAGCATGTTAGGTGATCATGGGTTTAGATCTATGTATGGTTTTAATTTATGCACATGGATGGTTTAAATTGGGGTTGGAGCCCTATAGTTGCGTTTTTCAATTGAGGTTGGAGCCTCACTTATGTGCGTACTGTTATGTGATTTATTATGTGGCTTTCCATATTACTGTTTTTGAGGCCGGGGTATGCCCCGTGTAATTGTCTAAGGCCAATATGAAGATTGAGCCTTATTACTTTATGTCTTTTTCTTTTTATTGTAATTTGAGAGTAGAGATAGGTGGTGAGGTTTTATTTTCATTTTGGAGACAATGCACCCATGGAGTAAGATGGACCACATTCAAGTAACAAGGAGGCCATAAGTGAAGACCCCTCAAAATGTTAGGGAGGGGAATCTCAATTGTTAAATGTAATAGAGATAGGGCTCGTATTTTGTTACCGCTTTCCCTTATGTGATTTGAACTGTTTATGTGGCATGTATGTTAGAACTTGTGATTGTGGAGTGGCTCCCACATATCACGCATAAGATAGGTAGAACCCATGATCATTACATGTTAGTATCATGCTAGGACATGTTATCTGTTTATGTGCTTGTTTGAAATGCATTTAAGTGTACTTGCATTAATCAAGACTAATAAAAATTGGATAACATATATGTTGGTGAGGTCGAACCGGACAACTCTCCGGTTGATTCGAAAATTCCCATTAAATATTAAGCTAATTTCGAACAAATAGGTGTTTAATTCGAGATGCAAATTTTGAATTAAATTCCTAGCATTCCATCAATAGGTTTTAAGTTTAGTAAGTAAAGCTAGTTATTGTCCGCGAGTCGTGGGATAGCTAGTGGAGCTTATTAGTTCTTAGTTACCTAATTGATCATTTTAAATGATCAATATTTCGTGGTCAATTTTAGCAAGGGCGATGTCCGCGAGTCGTGGGTCGTTCGAACTAAGTCTTGGTCATGATCTTATGATTGATGGGTCTAGCTTAACGCCTAAGTAAATATGGATGTCGCACGAGTCGTGGGTCCATATTGAAAGATATGTGATGCAAAAACAATTACTAAGAGTTCTAAAGGTGATAGAATTGGTAAGTTGTAACCTAGGGTTCTTACTTAGAATGTCCGCGAGTCGTGGGTTCGAGGTAAAATGCCTAGGATCTTAGTACCCATTGGGAAACGTGTTCCTCTTAGATCTTTGGGAATTCTAGATCTTTGAAAAACAGTGGGAGCTACATTAGATTAAAGACCTTATCTTTTGTATATCGTTATAATTCAGCATGCTCACTAGTTCTCTGCTTTACCATTTAGGTCGTAGATTCTGTGATTCTCTACGTGTTTAGAAATGGCAACCAAAAACCCTCTTGTATCGATCCTCGAGTCAAACAAATTGACTGGTCCCAACTATTCTGATTGGCTGAGGAATCTAAAAATCATTTTAGATTCTGAGAAGAGAACTTATGTTCTCTTCGAAGGGGAGCCTAGTCCCGAAGGGGAGGCTCCCACTCGGGCCGAGCGGGATGCGATTCAGAAGTGGAAGGATGATAATCTCCAAGCCCGTTGCCTTATGTTGGCTAACATGTCTCCGGACTTGCAAAGGCAACATGAGGCCATGGAATTTGCTTGGGAGATTTACGACCACTTAGAGCAACTTTACCGCCCTCATGAACGTGTTACAAGGTATAACACTTCAAAGGAATTATTCCACTTGAGAATGAGGGAAGGTTCAAGTGTCCGTGAATATGGACTCAAGTTTCTTGCCCTTACTGAGAAACTTGCTTCCATGGACATGCCACTGAAAGATGAGCTTTCAGTGGATTTGTTGCTAGCTTCGCTCCCACCATCATTCAACCCATTTGTCCTTAACTTCAACATGAATCATGCTGGTGCTACCGTAGCTGAGCTGATTAGTCAACTTGTGACTGCTGAAAGCACGATCAAGAAGGACAATAAGGTTTTGATGGTGAATGCTCCATCTTCCTCTTCTGGGCCTTCTAAAGGTAAGGGCAAGAAAGCCCAAAAGAAGAAGAAGAAACCCCTTAGGCCCACTGGTGGCATTTCGAAGGGGAAGGCCCAAAAGAAGAAGCGTGATCAGAAAGAGGATGTTTGCTTCCATTGTGGCAAAGTGGGACATTGGAGGAGAAATTGCCCTGAGTACAAGGCTACTCTAAAGAAAGGTATCTTTCTCGTTGAAGTAAATCTTTCTATTAATTCTAGTTCTTGGGTACATGATACCGGTTGTGGAACTCATATCTGTAATGATGTACAGATGCTAAGTGATGTTCAACAACTAAAAGAAGGAGAATGTGTCTTGAAGATCGGCGATGGCTCAAACGTTGAAGCTCGAGCTTTAGGCACAATTAGATTAGATTTAGGTAGTTTTGAGTTAGTATTAAATAAAGTCCTTTATGTACCGAGCATTATTCGTAATATAATTTCAGTTCCAATATTAGATTGTGAAGGTTATGAAACTTATATTAAGAATGGTAAATATTTTATCAAACGGAACAACTCTTCCGTTCACATCGGTACTCTAAGTAATAGACTTTACCTAACTCAAAATATCAATATTATGAATATACAACGAGAAACGAAGTGTAAGAGAGATGACAAAGTTTCAGCTCCCTTATGGCACGCTAGATTAGGACACATTTCCAAGAACAGAATTAGCAAGATAAACACTTTAGGATCATTCTCTGAAAATGATCTCAAAGAGTTAACTTCTTGCGAATCCTGTCTCAAAGGAAAAATGTCCAAAGTCCCTTGTAAGGGAACTGTGGAACGTGCTACTGAGGTTTTAGATTTGATCCATACTGATGTTTGTGGACCGCTTAGTGTAAGCACTAGAAACAATCATCAATACTTCATAACCTTCACTGATGATTTTAGTCGGTATGGTTATGTATACTTAATGAAGTATAAATCTGAAGCTTTTGAGAAATTCTTAGAATTTCAAAAGGAGGTTGAGAACCAAACTGGTCACAAGATCAAAGCACTTCGATCTGATCGAGGAGGCGAATATCTTAGTGAAGAATTCCTTAATCATCTCAAGGATAATGGGATTATCTCTCAGTGGACTCCTCCGGGAACTCCTCAGCTAATGGAGTTTCTGAGAGAAGGAATCGAACCCTACTTGATATGGTTCGTTCCATGATGAGTTTCACTGACTTACTACCTTCTTTCTGGGGTTATGCCCTAGAAAGTGCAGCAAAGATTTTGAATCTTGTTCCCTCTAAGTCAATCCCTAAGACGCCCTATGAAATGTGGCATGGTAAAATCCCTAGTTATTCTTACTTAAGAATTTGGGGTTGTCCTGCTTACGTGAAGAGGACAGTAGGAGATAAGTTAGAATCTCGTTCTAACTTATGCTACTTTGTAGGTTATCCTAAGGAATCCATAGGATACTACTTCTATGAGCAATCTGAACAAAAGGTGTTTGTTTCCAGAAATGCTACTTTTCTAGAGGAACCGTTCCTTAAAGAAAAGAAAGGCAAGATCATAGAATTAGAAGAAGTACAAAGTGACCCCACATCACCCACTGAAGAAACGGCCCACTCTGATCAACCACAACCAATCACGAATTTCGATACACATGTAAATCCTCCTCTAAGGCGTTCTGAACGTACTCCTAGACAGCCAGAGAGATGGTATGGATTCTTCCATGAAATCTCTCAAAAGGATAATGATCCTTCAACATATGAGGAGGCACTTTCAGATTCTGACTCTGAACAGTGGATAGAAGCCATGAAATCCGAAATGGATTCCATGAACTCCAACCAAGTTTGGACCTTGGTACATTTGCCTGATGGGGTCAAACGCATAGGTTGCAAATGGATCTTTAAGAGAAAGCTTGGAGTTGATGGAAGCATTGCAGCCTACAAAGCAAGACTGGTTGCAAAAGGATTCACTCAAAGACCCGGCGTGGACTTTGACGAAACCTTTTCACCAGTTGCAATGCAAAAGTCCATTCGAATCATGCTTGCCATTGCTGCATATTATGACTATGAGATATGGCAAATGGATGTGAAAACTGCCCTTCTCAATGGTGACATTGACAAAGACATTTATATGGAGCAACCCATAGGTTTCACATTCAGTGGGAGTGAGCAAAAGGTTTGCAAACTCCAAAGATCAATCTATGGATTGAAACAGGCTTCTAGGAATTGGAACATTCGATTTGATGAATCGGTCAAAGCGTTTGGCTTCACCCAAATTTCGAATGAATCATGTGTGTATAGAAAGGAATTGGAGACCTCAGTGCAATTCTTAGTACTTTATGTTGATGACATCCTTCTTATTGGGAATTCGAAGGATGACATGAAAGTGACTAAGTTATGGTTATCGAACCAATTCGAGATGAAAGATCTTGGTGATGCGTCCTATATCCTTGGAATCAAAATCTATAGAGATAGATCTAGAAGGTTAATAGGACTATCACAATCGATGTACATTGACAAAGTATTGAAGAGATTCAATATGGAGTCAGCAAAGGTTAAGAACCTTCCTACGAGTGTAGGAACATGTCTTTCAAAGAAGATGTGTCCTAAGACCAACCTTGAGAAGGAAAGAATGACTCATACACCTTACGCATCAGCAATAGGTAGCATAATGTATGCAATGTTACGTACTCGACCGGATGTGGCTTATGCACTTAGTGTAACAAGTCGTTTCCAATCTGACCCTGGAGATGGTCACTGGGCTGCCGTGAAGAATATTCTTAAGTATTTGAAAAGTACTAAAGATTTATTCTTAGTTTACGGAGGTCAGAAAGATCTTACTGTCGAAGGATACTGCCATGCAAGCTTTGCATCTGACTTAGATGATTTTAAGTCAATGTCAGGATACATTTTTTGCCTAAACGGCGGAGCAGTGAGTTGGAAGAGTTCCAAGCAAACTACCACTGCTGATTCGACCACTGAGGCCGAATACTTAGCTGCAATGATGCAGCTAAGGAAGGTGTTTGGATTAGAAACTTCATTCAAGAATTGAATGTTGTTCCTAGCTTGAAAGACCCCATTACTGTGTTTTGTGACAACACTGGGGCGGTTGCTCAAGTAAGAGAACCAAGATCTCACCAACGGACCAAGCACATTATGAGGAAGTATCACCTAATCCGTGATATTGTCAAAAGAGGAGATGTGCTAATTGAGAGGGTCACATCAGCAGAGAACGTGGCAGATCCTCTTACTAAACCCCTTAGTCGAGAAGCTTTCCAAGGTCATCTTCAGAATATGGGACTTAGAGTAGCTTTAGAATGGCTTTGACGGGCAAGTGGGAGATTGTTAGGAATAGTGCCCTAGAAAGCCGATTGTATATCCGCTTTGTGCTTTTCCTTATTGTAATCACAGACAATCTTTGAATAAAATAACGAATTGAGGCAACACTTCTTTATATGCTCTTGTTTGGTATGCGTTTACTTTAGCTGTGCATGTATGAGAACTCCCCTAATCCTGATGACTTTAGGACTCTACCATTTAGGTGAAATGGCTCATGAAACGAGCCCTATATCACATAAGTCATGATTAGTAAAATACTCCAAGCCGATGAGTCCTACAGACAGTGGGAGTGTCAACTTGACTCCTCTAAGGCTTGCTTGTGGGATCACGCCCTTAAGAAGGACCACCTTGTTTCATGGAGGTGCAAAGTGTATAGCTGATACGTGCGTGATACATGAGGGTGCTTACTTTAATAAGTAAGTTCACTGAGGTGCCCCGTGTGAGAACATTCCTAAATGGGAAAGGAAGTTTCTATTTCAGGAAATGGAAACTTCCAGATTAGGAAATATCTCACGAGTCATTGATGTGATTAATTGATCCTTAGACTTGAGGTTCCTTCTCACTTTATGAGTTAACTCTGTAGTCTTAGGTATAAGCTTTAAAGGGTGTCGCCATAGACAACTGATTCAAGGCTTATGCTGGGGCTGCACAAGTGATTCATGAAAGTGAATGAGAATCAAGAAAGGACCTACACTTGCATTTGCAAGGTGATCTCTTATTGTGTAAGTCATTTATATGCCATATGGAGTCCTTGGCCAAGGCAGTAGATCAAGACATCAAGAAAAGGGTTTCTTGGATTGAGATCAAATGGATATGAAATGCACTTAGCTTTAAGACCGGATTATTAGGGTTCTGATTATTCCCTTACCCTAGATCTTGGTTGAGAGATAGTGAGTAGGAGGATTGTATCTCACATGAATCAATGACTTAAAGGTTCTATCGAATCCGAACATTCCAATTCAGCTAGGGGTTAAACACCTGTTGCAAGACTATGGTCGTTTAATCTGTGGACTGATTAATTAATTAGTGAATTAATTAATTAGGGTCACTGCTAATTGAATTGAGAACCTAGAGGGTCACACACAACAACTTGGTTACATGAGTTGAGGCTTGAAAATGATTAAACGAGTTAATCGAGCCTAGAGGGTTCCACACGTGTGAAACCACACGTGTGGGTCACGTGACTGGACACGTGTCACTATGACACGTGTGCCACACGTGACTATTTAATTGGATATTAAATAATTAAGTTGTTAATTATTTAATAGACTTTGGTTTAATTTTGAATTAAAAAGAAAGTCTAAGTTTGGAGAAAATAATCTAGTTAATTAATTATGAATTAATTAATTAGATAAAATAAGTTATTTATTTTTATAATAAATAAAGTATAAAATTATCCAAAAATAGTTTGGATATTTTTAGCTCTCTTAAAAGTTGACTAGAATTAGAATTCAAAGTCAAAGTTGGAAAATACTTGATGATCAAGTAATAGGAGAGAGAGGAACCAAATCCTTTCCCAACTAGGATTTGGATCGGCACCCTCTCTCTATAAATAGGGGAGCTCGAGCTCCTTATGGAGCTAATTGACAATTCTTGGTTCATGTGTTGAACACCTTCCTTTCTCCAAGATTAAATTAAACCCTAGGTTAAGCCTAAACACTAACTAGAGAACTAACATCCTTACTAGTTAGATTGTGATCAAGTTGGTGGACTTTTCTCTAGAGACTTCAAGTTAGAAGTTTGAAGATTCGAGCTTTACCAAGGAGAGGGGATCAAGCCGCGTGAAGAGCGTTCTTGGGTGCCTTGAAACGCTTCAAGAAAGAATAAAAGAAAAGTAAGTTTTCTATCTTTACGAATTTGGTTACACGATTGCGAGTTCAAGGTCCTTTTGTTGGAAAAATTTTTAAATTCCGCTGCTTTCTGATTCGTGTTTTCCAACAAGAAGCTCGAAGTGGAAGGGGAAGAAGTCAATTGGGAAGTCTTTGTAAGGGAGTTTAGAGAAGCCTTTGTTCCTGAAGTCGTTCGAGAAAGGAAAGAACAAAAATTTATGGATTTAAAGCAAGGGACGCGGACGGTGGCTCAGTATATTTCTCTTTTCAATCGGCTTGGCAAGTATGCACCTCACATTACAAGGGATGAAAAGGGAAAGGGAAAGAGGTTTATAGCTGGATTGAGACAGGATCTGAGGCACGGGCATGCAGGCCATAATTTTGAGTCTTTTGCTGACACTGTACAAAGGGCTCTGGTGTTGGAAGAAGAGTATAAGAAAAAGGACCCCTTACCTCGCATGCAAATGGGACAAGGATCGGGGTTTGGAAAAGGGAAAAGGCCTATGGTATCTCCTCCTCAGCCATTTCAAGGGTAAAATAAGAAGTTTAAACCTACAGGAGCTGCACCGCTGAAGCCACAAGCACCTCCAGCTACTTCTGATCCTTGGCATGATAGGTCAACATGTCTATTTTGTGGAGGCCCAACTCACACCTACAACACTTGCAGAAGGAGGTTGGGACAGTGTCTGATTTGCGGGAAAACGACGCATATGGCCAATACTTGTCCAGATAAGACTCCGGGATATCAATCGGGAGCTCAGAGGCTGATGATCCCAGCTCGTGCATATGCCCTTGCGGGTGAAGAGCAAGATGTGGAAGCCAATCCCAATGCTATGGTGGAAGGTACGATATGCATCCATAACACGAACATACATGCATTATTTGACCCTGGCGCTACTCATTCTTTTATTTCTTGCAAATTAATTGATACTTTGTGTTTGCCTGTTACGTGCTTAAATGCTTATTATGTGGTGAGTTCGCCATTGGGAGGCAGTCTTGAGACGGATCGGGTGGTTAGAGATTGTGTGTTTGGGTTTGAAGGTAGAGAATATCAGGCAGATTTGGTGGTAATGCCGATGAACAGATATGGGGTTATTCTGGGAATGGATTGGTTGTTTCGGTACCACGCCACGGTTGATTGTTTCACCAAGACTGTTAAGTTGGGAGAAGAAGTGGCATTGGGGAAAGAGTTAGAGATTGCATCTCTTTTGTCGTTTACTGAAGCTCACAAGTTGATAAGGAATGGGGCAACGGGATTTATTACCTATATCTTGAATAAGCCGAAAGATCAGGCGAAACTCGAAGAGACAGAAGTGGTGAAGGAATATCTTGAGGTGTTTCCCTAAGTTTTAGGTTCTTTGCCTCCGGATCGAGAGATCGAATTTGTAATAGACTGATATCCGGGATCTGAACCTTATTCTAAGACTCCTTACCGGATGACACCGGCAGAGTTATAGGAGTTAAAAGTTCAGCTGGAAGAACTTCTTAAGAATGGTTATATTCGACCGAGTTCATCACCGTAGGGCGCGCCGGTTCTCTTTGTTAAGAAGAAAGATGGAACCTTAAGGATGTGCATTTACTACCGGGAGTTGAATCGGATGACAGTAAAGAATAAATATCCATTGCCTAATGTAGAGGATTTGTTTGACATGCTACAAGGGTCAAGAGTGTATTCTAAGCTCGATTTAAGGCAGGGATATTATCAGTTAAAGATTAAGGAGTAAGATATTCCTAAGACAGGATTTAATACCCGGTATGGACATTACGAATTCGTGGTGATGCCATTTGGATTAACTAATGCGCCGGCAGCTTTTATGGATATGATGCATCGGATTTTCCGGCCGTATTTGGATAAGTTTGTCGTGATCTTCATCGATGATATTTTGGTGTACTCAAGGTCAGAAGAGGATCATGCTCGGCATTTGAGATTGGTATTGGAGACTTTAAGAGATAACTAACTTTATGCCAAATTCAGTAAATGCGAGTTTTGGATTGACAGGGTGAGCTTCTTGGGACATATCATTTCGAGCAAAGGATTAGAAGTGGAACCTTCGAAAATAGAAGCAGTTTCACAGTGGCAGAGTCCTAAAAATGTTTCTGAGATCCGAAGTTTCTTGGGTTTAGCCGGTTATTACCGAAGATTTGTTAAGGATTTTTCTAAGATTGCGGCTCTGTTAACCCGATTAACCAAGAAAGAGGTTCAGTTTAAATGGGATGAGAAGTGTGAAGTTAGTTTTCAGCTCTTGAAGGATAAGTTAACTTCTGCACCGATACTTGCACTTCCGGATGGTATTGAAGGTTTTATGGTGTATACGGATGCTTCTCATGAAGGCTTAGGTTGTGTTTTGATGCAGAATGGGAAAGTAATTGCTTATGCCTCTAGGAAATTGAAAGAGCATCGGAAGAATTATCCCACTCACGACCTTGAGCTTGCAGCTTTGATTTTTGCCTTAGGGAAGTGGAGACACTATTCGTATGGAACTTCTTTTGAGATTTTCACCGATCACAAGAGTCTTCAGTACTTATTCTCCCAGAAGGAGTTGAATAGAAGGCAACGAAGGTGGATGGAGACTCTCGAGGATTATGATTGTGTGATTAAGTATCACCCGGGTAAAGCTAATGTGGTCGCGGATGCATTGAGCAGGAAGGCTAGTGTATCCAATTTGAAGGTAAATATTGGACAACCAATGGAGTTGGTTAAGATAAAGGCTCGTATTGGTAACATCTCAGTACGTCCAGAATTAAGGCAACAGATATTTGAGGCACAACGGACGGATGTTGAGATTCAAAAGTTGATTGAGAAGGCTCGATCTGACTCCGAGTGTCCGTTTGGATTCGATGATACGGGAATCTTTCGATTTAAGGACAGAGTGGTAGTTCCAACGGAGTTGAGAAGAGCTATTCTGGATGAAGCTCACAAAACTGTCTATTCGGTACATCCTGGTGGAAACAAGATGTATCGGGACTTGAAACAATATTATTGGTGGAACGGGTTGAAGAGAGACGTAGTGAATTATGTGAAGCATTGTCTGACTTGTCAGCTAGTGAAAGCTGAGCATCAGAAGCCGTCAGGATTGTTACAGCCAATACCTATTCCCGAATGGAAATGGGAACATATAGCAATGGATTTTGTATCGGGTTTACCTAGAGTGAAAGGTGGATTCGATGGAGTTTGGGTAATCGTGGACAGGTTAACCAAGTCAGTGCATTTTCTTGCAGTTCAGATGTCAGATAAGATAAGTAAGTTGGCTAAGAGGTATTGTGATGAGGTTGTTCGGTTGCATGGAGTGCCGGCTAGTATTGTTTCAGACAGGGATCCGAGATTCACTTCCAAGTTCTGGCAAGAATTACAGAAGTGTTTGGGAACTAAGCTTCAGTTCAGTACAGCTTTTCATCCACAGACTGATGGGCAATCTGAAAGGTTAATCAGATATCTTGAGGATATGTTAAGGGCGTGTGCGTTGGATTTCTCGAGTTCATGGAATGAACAATTGCCCTTGATTGAGTTTGCCTACAATAACAGTTACCAAGCTTCTATAGAAATGGCACCGTATGAGTTTCTTTATGGAAGAAAGTGTCGATCCCCGTTGTTTTTCGATTTGGAAGAATGGAAGTGGAGTAAGCAAGAAGGGGTACAAACAGGTGAAAGGAAAGATAAACCTTCTAAAGCTATTCAAGATGCTATTGAAAAGGTTCAAATTATCCGGCAACGGATGAAAGTAGCCCAAGATCGATAGAAAAGTTATGCAGATAAGCGAAGGAAAGATCTTGAATTTGAAGTTAGGGATAGGGTATTCCTAAAAGCTTCACCTCGTAAAGGATTTACCCGAATTGGAAAAGGAGGAAAGTTGAATCCCCGATATTTGGGACCTTATGAGATTTTAGAGAGAATCGGAGATACAGCTTATAGATTGGATTTGCCTCCAAGTTTAACGGGTATTCACAATGTCTTCCATGTATCACAACTTGGGAAGTACTATCCCGATGAATCCGTGATCATACTGGTTGAGGAAGCAGAGCTTGAACCGAATCTCACTTTTGTTCAGAAACCAGTTAAGATTTTGGATCGGAAATTTCAAGAACTTCAGAACAGACGGTTTCCCTTGGTGAAAGTGTTGTAGCGAAGTGATAAGACGGAAGAAGCTACGTGGGAAACGGAAGAGAAAATGAAGAAGTTCTATCCCGAGTTGTTTCCGACCGAGCAATGAATCCGAGGACGGATTCTCTTTAAGTGGGAGAGGTTGTAACGCCCCGTGTTTTCACAGGTGCAGGTAAGAGTTACGTGTGCATTTACATTAAATTATATGATTTCATATCTTGTTTTAATAATTGAATTCGTTTCTAATTTGATTTAATTGTTTAAATTTTATATATGAATTCCAATATGTGCTATGAATATATTAACGATTTTGTGAGAATGTGAATTTTGTGAATTCGGTGTTAATTGAATGAAATTACATGTTCGTGTGATTCGTGGACTTGATTGTAACTTATTTGAATGTTTTGGACTCAATTGGAAATTGGGTTTGGGCTTAATTGCCACTTTTTGTAAGTTTAGGGACCTATTTGTATAATAGGCAACCATGAACGGTTTTCGCGATATCTTGAGCTCCGGACCACGAAATCGAGATCCGTAACCGGCATTGAACTTGTTTCGACGTTACCTATCCATTAAACTTGACCTTATACTTTTTCGATACCGTTTGAACCTTCGACAATGAATCTTTCCACAACCTCGACTTTATAACTTGTTTTGAACCATTTTCTTAACCGAATCGGACTTGGATCGAACCGGATCCTACCCGAATGATTCTAGGTATTAGAGATAGTTTCTCATTCCTTCCTTATGCTTCCTTTTTCATCGATCAGCAACAGCTCCTCAAGAGACCAAGAAAGCTCCAAGAAACCCTCCTTTGTTGAACCTTCAAACTTTGAGCTCAAGATCAATCAATCATCCATCTTCTTCCAAGGTAATTGGTGATTTATATTCTCCATCTTCTCCTCTATCTTTTCATCTATGGAAAGCTTGGCATGACTGAAGGATTCTTGGGTTGTGAATATGAGCTTGAATTGAGGGTTTGAACTTGATCCTTGGTTTTAATGGTTTAAAGTGAAACTTGGTGCTTGGTAAATGATTCTTGTGAACTTTCTATCCTATTTACATGTTTAAATTTAAGGTTTGATGATGAGTGCATGATATGCCATTAATGGAGCTTGAAGCTTCCATGGATGAAAGCTTGTTATTGGATGATCTTTTGCCAACTTTATGTATAAGTTCTTGCATATATGATTGGATTGCATGATATATATGAATTATATGAATTGAAAGCATGTCTAAGGGTGTACAAGAGCTTCCTTGTTGCTGCCCCTGTTTTGCAAAGCTTTTCCCTCGAGAAACAGAGCTTTTGCTCTGTTTTTCTTGGCAAAACGATGAGCTGACACGGCCGTGTCAGCTTTGAACTGAAAATGGACACGGCCGTGTTGGGCTCTCGACTTTGAATTTTTCTGAATTTAACCTCGGACACGGCCGTGTCCAATTCCTTTGAAAACTCAACACGGCCGTGTCAAGCTCTCGACTTTGAAATTTTGGATTTTTAAACCTCGGACACGGCCGTGTCCGTTTCCTTTGAAAACTCAGCACGGCCGTGTCATTTGAAATGGTAGCTTTGGGGAACCTCTTTTCTTGCTTTTACCTCGTTTATGGCTCATAATGGTGGATTATATGTAACATGATTATATTAAAGCTATGTTTTATGATTGATTTATGATATTGATGACCATATGAATGAAAGTATGAAAGTATGAACGATACGAACGGGAATGAATACGGTTTTACCGTATAATGAACGAAACTTGGTGAATTATGTGTTTAATTGAATTCTATGATATTCATGACCATAATTGAACATATTATTGCATTTTAAGCATTCCTTAACATGATATTGGATAGCCGAGCGTCTAATGTGGTCATGATTGAGTGTCACACTACCTTTGTCACACAGATCTTGATCCCGTGGTTGACGAGGTCGGGCTGTGAGAGCTTTGTCGGGTTCTTTTTGTCTACCAGGTGGGTTTTTCTTCTATTAGATAACAATATGACCCCGAACAGCTAATGTGCAAGATTTTGGCCAAAACCCTATATAGGTATTTATACCAAGTTTTAATGAGCAAATGTTTTAAACGAAAGCCTTTTTCTTAAATATCCTACCAAATGTTTTGGCGAGTAATGATTGAGTGATCACAATGAATGGGGGCCCGGGACTTAGTTTATTGGTGAACCGGGGAAGCATGGGCTGACGAGAATCCACATATACTAGTTCCAACAATTTCGGCAACCTGGATTTCACTAGGAGATTAGTGATTGAAAGGGGACCCCCGCTTTTGGGGATTCATGTACCCCTCTAGCATTAATGAATGAGGGTTCGGGCCTTGCAAACCCGTTCCCTACCCGGAGGAAAAAGGAGTATATGAATGAACGAATGAATGTTCTAATGAATGTGTACGAAAGAAAGAATGCATGAACGAATGAATGAATGAATGAATGATTAATGAATTACACGAGGTGGTGGTTGGAGATAATGCACGCCCTCTCGCCGTGGCACGAATGACCTAATGAATGAAATTAATTGTTATAATCCTATTCGTTGTATTTATTTTCCCACTTGGGAAAAAGGATTCAAAACCTCGAATAAGGATTATAATTTGCATGTACGTGGTTAAATTCCGCAATATTATGATATTATGCCTATCTTTTTATACCCACCAGTCTGTCTAAGACTGAACCCGGGCGTTACAGGTGCACACTGAAGAGAATGCACTAGATAAGTTTCTTAAGTATAATCCACCCAAATTCTATGGCCAGACTGATGATTTAAAAGCTGAAGAGTGGATATCTGAAATGGAACAAATTTTCCAAGTTACTCGAATCGGAGATCCTGATCGGGTAGAATTTGCGGTGTTTCTGCTCAAGGGTCCTGCTCAAGATTGGTGGAAACTCACACGACAAGAATGGCAGGTTAGTGGAGGACCAATTACTTGGGGCCCATTCCTAACTGAATTTAGAGACAAGTATATTCCCCAAGTGATTCGTGATCGTAGGGAGAAAGAGTTTATGGAGTTGGTTCAAGGAAACGATGGTGTTGCAGAATATGATGCACGGTTTGCTCGTCTGATCAATTATGCACCTCATATCGTGCCAGATCAGAGGAGGAGAACTAAAAGGTTCATCCAAGGGCTTAGGTATAAAATACGGTATGCGTTGATGGCAGCTAACATCACCGAATATACTGATGCAGTTTCGAGAGCTATGGAAGTGGAGTCTGAAATACGAGATATACAGTCGGTCCCAACACAAGTGAATCAGTCTTCTAGCTCAAAGAGAGCATTTGTAGAGATAGAACAACTAGCACATAAAAAGCAACCAAAATTGGAAGACAGACCATCGGGGAACAAACCAAATCTAGTTCCACGCCCAAAGGGAGACCATGCTCTAGAATGTAAGTGTGATTTTTGTGGTGGACCAAATCACGAGGAGAATAATTGCTGGAGAAAGTTGGGTCGTTGTACCCGTTGCGGTAGTGACCAACACTTAATCAGAAATTGCCCAAGAACACAACCACAACAAGGTCCGATTGCACCAATAAGGAATAATCAACAGGCTCGAGGAGCAGAGAGACCAGTAGTTCGTGCTCGGGCTTATGCATTAGGGGGAGAAGAGGAACAAGTGGATCGAAATGCAGTCATAGAAGGTACGTTAAACATTATAGGCATCTCCATTAGGCTATTATATGATTTGGGTGCTTATTACTGCGCATAATATTGCTATGAAATTATTTATACATGTTAACTGTTACCTTATGTGTATAAGGTTGGATACCTGTGAAAGATTGATGGACAAAACAATCAAAACTTTTTATAAAATTAGAAGTGAAATCTGGGGACCAGATTCTCTCAAGGGGGGAAGAGTGTAACGCCCCAAGATTTTGAACTAAAGAAAAATGGACGAGTTAATTGAAATATCATTAACATTTTTAAAACTTAATCCGATAAATTATGCGTGTTACTTTACTCTTATAACAAATTGAATATATGTCCGAGTGATTTTAAATTTTCTAAATTATTTTGTAATATTAAATAATAATATATTAATATATATATATATACATATATGATACTTTAATTAACTTACGTGTATGTATGTTTTGATAGAATATGATTGCCTATAATTATATTATATATCCAATTTCTAAAACACTACGTAATTAGTAAAATTTGTATTGCATTTTCATTTTAGCCAATCGCACTTTTTAACCAATAATATTAGTTGAACATTCAAATAAGCCTCTTATTTAAATAGCTAGCTTGGCTTAGTCACCATACTAACTTTGGGCATAGCTTGGACACTGCTCCCATTTTAAACGACACGTTTTAATGCGGTGGATCAACCTTGATTTTTCAATTTTAATTCTTAAAATTTTATTTGAGATAATATTGCCTTTTCTTTAACCAATCACAAACAAACTTAACTTTTAAGTTTTGTTATTTTATTTCAAGGATAAGTGCTGCGGATGTTAGCCAATTGAAATTTAGTGTAATGATTTGGTTTAATAGTCAAATTCACTATATATAGTCCGTCTGATTATTGTGAAAATCAGAATGCTTTGAATGCCATATTTCATTTGCATTAAACAAATGCAGTAGCTCTACCCTTAAACGGCGAGGAACAGGTAACGGGATTTGTGTGCTTTTAACTGCTTGCCAAATTATGTTTAAAAAATTTATATTGAGTTCAATTTTAAATTCTCATATGTTGTGATATTAATTGAAATTTGTTGTTTTTATCGTTTCTTAAATTTATTATATATTAATAATTGTTGTTACTTAACTGAATTGATTAGAATCTAATTGCGATGAATAGCTTCTGGCTTCAAATTGGTTTTGAGAAATGAATTATTTAATAATTTTTTTTATATGATCTTAACATATTATATGCAAGTAGTTGCTGTCAGACCAATTTAATTGATAAAAGTAAAATACCATTAATAATAATTGTTCAAGTATGTGTACATGACAAAAGTGAAGATTAGATCCCCCAAGGTCCGTTTCTTCTATTAGTTTGGACTGTTATTTATAAATTTTCAGAATCTAAATGGACTGAACTCGAATTTAATTCTTGATTTTCTACTTAATTAAATTGTTTACTATTAGTTCCAGTGTGATATTGTGATAGCCGTATGAGTCAGTCTAGTCATAATTTGCAGTTATATGCATGTCATAGGTGTTCCTAAGGAGGAGCCCTGATCGTGTCGAACGTTATGTCTTTTGCAGTTTTGAAAGCTTTTCAGGTGAGGGATTAAAATGTTTGCAACTGGGGCCAGAACATATATTATGTAAATATATATATATTCTTAAAACTCAACCCTTATTTATTGAGTTTGATTTTGAACCGTTGATACTATATATATATTATTAGTTGTTTTATAATATTTTGGTATTTTGTTTAAAAATCGGATTTTCTTATAAAATGGGTTCTTCTTATATCATATATACGCCTTGAGTGACTGAAAAGTTTTGACTTTTGAACCATTAAACGGTTAAGAGAAAGAAAGTTTTTGAAAGTGTGAAACTGTTTTGAAAAGCGAGTATTGATCTGATAGAACCCTTGGGGACTCCCTTGGGGAATATGGGCCCCGAAGTATCTAGTGGGTGAAGCCCGGAGGTGTGCGCCAAAGGCTAATCTTTACTACGTACTTCTATGAAGCTCTATATGGGACGTAGCTGGATGTTAACTACAAAACATATGGAGTGAGGTTATTGGTACCAGGGCATATTGCCCTTATCTGTGTGATCGTGTGGTTGGTTGGGGTGCACCTCGACCAACAGTTGGAGGGAGAAGGTGGTTTCTGTTTTCTATTTCTTGTGTTCAGGGTGTGAAAGGTTGGAGATCTTGCCCGTACTCGCCGGGTTACTGTGATCGTTTTGATTATTGGTTCACAAGTGTGTTTTTTTTATACAAACTAAAAGTTATCCTCCGTTCTACTTACACTTTGTTTCAAAAAGAATAAGAATGTGAACCAAGTTTGTGCTTTTGTTTATATATATGTATAACCCCCCTCACTTAGTCACTTTGACTAACATCCCTTCTCTTCTGGTTTTGGCTTCAGGCAGATGTGAATAAGCGGCACGTTTGGTCTGGGTCGTCAAATGCCGTTTTGATAGTTTGTTTTGGAGTTTACCGTTTTGGAACTTCTCCTTCATGGGAAACTAAGTATGCATAGTCTATGTACCTATACCTAATACAGTTATCGTTTGTAGTTTGTTGTTTGTCATTGGCCTTGTAATTGACTTATGTGTTTGAGCACTGTTGTTTTTACGCTTCCACTATGCTAGCTTTTGTCTGTTTGTTCGCCGTTCGCTGCGAAAGATCTTGAGTGAAGGTCCAAAGCTAACACTCGGGGTATTTCTCAGTGCGGGATGTGGCAGGGGCGCCACACTACTGATGAAGAAGCCTCAGCCCATTTATAATGAAGGATTTGAACCCACTAGTAGAATGCACATTGATCAGGTAGCTTAATTCAGAATAAAAGTTCAATTTTTTTCCCTTATTAATGAATTAGTTAGTTTTGGTTAGTATTACAACGTTTATACTCAAATTTGGTTCTCGTTTATTTAAGTATTTTTCTACGGATGCAATGATGCTCAATGGAAAATTAGGAAGGTCTTTGTGTAGACATGTGAGTAATCCTTGTTTCTATTTCTTTCATCATCATATAATCAGTTTTGGAATGTGAAATTCTCCAAAAGATTTTGAGTAAAAAGAATATGGGTTTGTTATTCTATTGTTCTTATACTCTTTAATTTCTTGACTATGGCTAAATTATCATGTGCCCAGTTTCTTTTTGCCTCATTTTTAAAGTCGGAGGCTTTTGTGGCATTGTTAATATGTTGATGTGTGGATGAGAATATCTGATTGAATGTGTAACATCATCAAACGTGTTTGAACCCAATTACTCCGTCTATGATTTGGTTATTGAATATCATATTTTTGTTAGGAATTCAGCTTGATTATGCAGTTTCACATGAACTACTTCTGCATATCAGCATATATTTTTTGTGGTTTTCTGAAATTTGTGTTGTCGTGATGCCTACCCCATGTATAGGTCTGATGAATTGTGTCATTTATGATATGTTAGCTACTAGATTTATGCTTTCTAACTCAATTTCAGAGATTGCCTCTTTCTATCAAAGAATGGAAAGTATCTTCAAATGTTGAATATGGCTTATTTAGATGCTTATTCATATCATCCCTGATCAGCAACTTTATGTCTCGGATACAGGAGGTTATGAAGACAATTATGTCAACAAGCTGACTTCTACTGGTGCAAAGTGAATCTGGATTGCAAATTGGTTTTACTTAGGTCAACAATTAAATGGGCGGAGATTGGTTTTGGCAAATTTCTAAGTAAAATCATGAAAATTCATTTTCCTCGATAAACAATAGTTTCTTTTTTTTTCATCATCTAGTTGAAGATTTGAGGAAAGAATAGTATATCTTCCGTGAATTCATATATCGTAAATATTTCTTTTTTTTTTTTTAAATATCATGTTGACAAAGATATTGAAAGTTATTGCTATGACTATATAATTTGATGTCTTATTGGATTACTTTTTAGGTTGGATTATTTTATAGTTATTGATATATTTCAGAAAAATATAAAAATAATTATTTAATTTTAAAAATTAACTAATAATTACGAAATTCAGAAAAGATTTAAACTTTTTACTAGCGGATATTGATCGTAGTGAATATTAATTTTTAGACTTGAAAATTATCACTACGAACTTATAATCGTAGCCAATATTAATTTTTTTACTACGAATAGCATAGTCGTAGCAAAAATTAAATGTATTTGTGTCATATTCACTACAAAATATTGTGCGTAGTAACACCTAAAATTCTTGTAGCAAAAAGTATTTGCTACGATCATTTGATCGTAGTATAATATTGGTTACAGCCACATCAACTACGATCAGAAATTTGTAGTAAATATGTAGCAAAAGGATTTTTGCTACAAATTTAGGCCTTTTACTACGAACATTTGTCCGTAGTAAAAAATTGTTTTTCTTGTAGTGAATTAGGGCATCTTGACATTTAAATCACATAATTCATATAATTTCAAATATTTCATATAAGAAATAATACAATAAAACATAAATGCATGAAATAAAAATGAGAGTAAATGAAATTACAGAAAATAAACTCACACGTGGCACAAACCTGTACGTGCGAACGAGTGGGGTGTCACAATACAAACCTAACTTATATATAGAATCGACATCCGTAAACCTGCTAAGCTCGAAGCAAGCAGTGATAAACGGACAACCTAGTTAGGAAGTACTAGACTCACAACAAACAAAATAAAGCAAACACAAGTATGCGGAAGCTTAAAACATCTCACAAGCATAAGAATTCATCAACATCACAAGCACTTCATAGTCCTGCTCAAGTTAACTAGTGTAAGGTGATAACATTCTGTCCATGAAATAAGTGACCATCACGATCCAACATGTAATGCTCGAACACGGGAATGTAAATCATCCTAAAGACCACCACGGTCAACTAACAAAGTAGCATAGTCAACAACATCCATACTAATCCATAACTCAAATTCGAAAGCATAAATCATAAAGTACACGACATGAGTAAAGTAAAGTACAAGCTAGTCTCTAAGACAAGACTATCAAGAAAGACTCCGCCTAGCTCGACTAGAAAAGCGACCTACGGAAATGAAAGGTAAAGGAAGTCAATTCAAAAGGAACCGGTTAGGATAAAAGTATATGTATAGTAGATATAACAAGGGGTTTAATGCATGCACAAATCAAAGTTGTATATGACCCGTTCAAGTTTCAAAAACAATGTAGATTTTATAAAATACGGATCATAAACCAAAGTACCGGCTCGAAGAGTACAAGCACTCCATCCTTACTTCCCAAACCAAGTGAAAGTAAACCAATCCATCCTTAACACCATTGATGTCGAGGGTGTGCACCCCCAAACATCTTTTCACCGTTTGGAGAAATGGGTCCATGAAATCGACCTCTCCCAAGAAAACCTCAACTCCGAAGCCTCCTTGCAGCCTTAGTAGCCTTGTTCACTATGGAAACTTAGTGAGGGAAAATCGGCCAGACCTTGCTTTCCCGGAATTACCACTTACCTCCGTCCCCGAGCTCTATAAGATCCGACCAAGCAAGTGTCCTTGCTAGGTACCAACCTCCATGCCACTTTCATAGCACTGTACAAAACATCTCGCTACACAACGCATACATATATATATCTAAGTTTAAATCCAAAAAGAGTTGGGTATTTATCCCTTATAGCAAATGGTTTGTGATACTTGCAATCATTTCATAACAAATATGATACTATGAGCCAAATGCAAAAAACATGGCCTATAAGGCCTATATATACATATACTTTTGAAAATGAAAGTTCAAACCATCAAACATAACAGGTCATATGTGTCCACAATTTTGAAAACATTTTACATATATATACATAACTCCTCAACTTTACCTCGAACCAACTGGAGAACCACCATGAGCAACTAGGCCGACTCATCCGAAGACTCACCACCTAAACAAGACAAACGTAACAACAAGGTAACAAATGACTCAAAACAAATAAAGACGACGTACGGCTTAAAATGAATGTAAATATGCTAATGATGTGCAATGAATGTCCAAGGACAACATAAGTTTAGCTATTACAATCAAACAAAGTCATATGAGCCACGCTTCAAGCTTTCGAGTCATAAGGCATGCAATTAACAATGTGTTAATCATACTTAGCATGTTCTTGCACATAATTGAGGCATACAAGATATTTCGATGCACATAAATATGATTCCAAGTCTAATATATCATGTTAGGGGTGTGGAAAGTGTAAAGGAAGTGAAAACGAAGTAAACGATTAAGAAACACAAAACTCAATTTTTGGGACCTAAGGGTACCTAAACGGCCGTTTGGCCTTATAATGCAATTTCCAAACGCTCGTTTGGGCTTAAAAATCACGACAGTGGATTTCCACATGGGGTTAAGGGTTTTAGTTCAATGTAGCACCCTAACCCCAAGGCGCCACATCCCCCGCACTGTAGCCTCGATCCACGCATGAAATGGACAGTTCATACATCAACCAAGGCCACAGCGAACGGGTGACAATAAAAACGACGCTCTAGGCGGGACCTCTCCCCAGCATAACCAACAAACATGAATAGAAAAGCGGAAGCAATAAAGTCATTCATATATATATAGGTACCATATTTATTACATAGATACATATAGGTACCAATTATCTATCCATACATTATCATTTCTACAAAACAGGTAACGAATTAAGTATACAAAATATGTCGTTTGTGGACATAACATGATATCCGACAAAATATATACATGAAAGGTGCAACACTAGACCCGTGATAATGCAGGACTCGACCAACTCCCGCCTAGCACAACCACACTCAAAGGGTACCTGAAAAGTGAAGCATCAGTCTACCGAAGACTGAGTGAGGGGCAGTAATATATCACACATCACATGCAAGTTGTAGCCTCGGGTGAAGACTTTAGCATAAAATAGATATGTAATTTGAGAAGTTAATCTTTGCCCGAGATTACAACCAACCATTTTAACACGTTTATTTAATCATGCTTGCCAATATCATGAACATGTGGCCCCGGCGAGCAAGGGCAATCTCCAACCGAACTCCCAATCGTGAACAATACGTGATCATGCGTGCTTGCTTGATAAATACGTGATCATACAATTTAATTAGTGCTCACATAAACAATTTCATGCTTGAAATCATGCAATAACCCGAGGATAACCCGACATGCCGGATTAATCCCCAGTCTCCTTCTTCCTCCGGGTGATAGCGAGTTTGCAAGGCTCGACTATCCACGACATGGTGTGTGCAGAGGACATGACCCTCTAGACACGGAACTCCTTCCACCACTAATCTCCTAGTGGCTTCAGGGGTGATCCCAACAATGTGAGGATAATTCAGGAGTTACCCGTCAGCCCTTGCTTTCCCGGTTGGCTCAAGAATTACCCTCGGGCCCACGTGCAATCATGTACTCGCCAAACATGCTTGAAATCATGATAATCAATACTTCCTTGCTTGGAAATGTTTATAACTTTGAAAACGTTTATAATTATAATAGACTTTGGCCGAAAATAGCACGTAAGGGTGGTAGGGTTCTATAACATAACCTAAACCTCACCTTTCCTTGCAAAATATAATATAGAAGCGTTCTAAGGAGCTTGCTCCCCGTCCACGCCCTCGTGACCTGTGCAATTACGACGTATATACGTGAGACAAGACCTAAAATGACCAAAAAGTGACGAACGGCGGAAACGTGTCGAGACGACCATGAAAATGCAATGTGGTATGATAACATTTCGTTTCACATCATATTAACACATATTATAGCAATTCGGGGTCAAAGAAGTCGTCGGGTCGAGGGGTCAAAATCGTAATTTTATGCAGAAACTTTTGTTCTGCAATACAGGTGGGAACGGCCGTTCCGTTCCCCTTTGAAAAATGGGAACGGTCGTTCCCAAGAGTTCCCCAAAACGTACCAGCGTTTTCCCCTTAAAACGCGCCTTTGAGCTGGGAACGGCCGTTCCGGGTCCCTTTGAAAAATGGGAACGGTCGTTCCCATTGCCCAGAAAACGCGGCAACATTTTTCCCCTTTTTAAACGCGCCTTTGAGCTGGGAACGGCCCTTCCGGCGCAAGGCCAAAAATGGGAACGGCCGTTCCCATGCTCAGCCGCCCCTTTATTTGAAATGAAATGGGAACGCCCGTTCCCACCAAGCCTTGAGGCTGGGAACGGTCGTTCCCAGCTTCTGCAACTGAAGAAAACAGAGCAGAAACAGGGGAAGCTCTCGGCCAAGGTTCATCAAAGCAACAAAATTTCCCTTTTTGATCCCAAATGCCATAATTTCTGGAAATATGATGCATATATGTTCAATAGACACTAATCTAACATATAAAACACATAAAACATGCTATATCAACAAGATTTCCAAGGTTTCAAGCTTAATATCAACCTTGATCATTCAAACCAAATATTTAAATATTCAAGCTAGAAATCATGCAATATTTCATGAAATAATCACTCAATCATGCTTCCAAGTCTAACTCATTCATCTAGCATAACCAACTCAAACCCTAGCCTAGGAGAACATGATCAAGAATCATCAACTCATGCAAGCCAACCTTAAAGATGGAAAGAAATGAAGAAATGGATGATGGTGATGATCAACTCCTAATTTCTTGGAACACTTCTTGAAATCTTGATGATTGATAGAAAAATTATCTTCTTTCTCCTTGCTTCTTGATACCGAGAGAGAGAGTGAATGAGTTGGGAAATGTTTTGATGAAATGAGATCATGGAAGCTAGGAGATGATATTACATGATTCATCTCTTTTTGAAATGAGTGAGATGTGCCAATTTGCCAATTAATCCTTGAAGCCTTTAAGTTATGCAATAAGGTATAGAAAGTTTTGAGAAATGATCAATCATGCCCTTAAAGGATTATGCACTTAAGTCCCTAGAATTTTAGAAAATATTCAACTAAGGACAATTTGGTAATTTGAAGTACTCTCGATAATTGTTTTATGCAAGAAACATTTTTCGTGTCATGAAAGAATATTTTCAAGCATATGAATTCAAAGAATTGATATGACTAAGGTTTCATGAATTTTATAAAAATATGAATGCCACGTAAGATTATATTATAAATTAAAGAAATAAAATAAACCTACGCTCAAAACACACACGTGGCGTGCTTACCTGTTCATCCGGAAACCGGGGCGTTACAACTCTCCCCCCATTAGAAGAATCTGGTCCCCAGATTCTCTAGTCTTGCCCGAACAACTCCGGGTGGAACCGTTTCATTTTATCCTCTGTTTCCCAAGTGGCTTCCTCGGTTTTATCGCTTCTCCACAAAACCTTAACCATGGGAATTCTCCGGTTTCTCAACTCCTGAAGTTTCCGATCCATGATTCTAACCGGCCTCTGAACAAAAGTTAAATTCGGTTCCAGTTCAACTTCTTCCACGGGGAGAATCGTGGTCTCATCGGGGTAATATTTCCTTAGTTGCGAAACATGAAACACATTGTGAATCCCCGTAAGACTCGGTGGTAGGTCCAGTCGATAGGCTACCTCGCCTATTCTTTCAAGAATCTCAAACGGACCTAAGTAGCGAGGATTAAGTTTTCCTTCTTTCCCGATCCGGGTGAAACCTTTCCGTGGTGACACCTTCAAGAATACCCGGTCACCCACTTCAAATTCTAGATCTCTTCGGTGCTTGTCGGCATAGCTCTTTTGCCTATCTTGCGCGGCTTTCATCCGTTGTTGAATCATCTGAACCTTGTCAATCATAGCTTGAACAACTTTGGAAGGCCTTTCGAATCTCTCACCTCTCTTTACCCCTTCTTGTTTCGACCATTTCCATTCTTCCAAGTCGAAGAACAACGGAGATCGGCACTTTCTTCCATAAAGTAACTCGTAAGGAGCCATCCCGATCGAAGCCTGAAAGCTGTTATTATAAGCAAACTCGATCAAGGGAAGCTGTTCTGCCCAAGAGTTCTGAAAATCCATCGCGCAAGCCCGAAGAAGATCTTCCAAATACCTGATTAACCTTTCAGTCTGGCCGTCTGTTTGAGGGTGAAATGCTGTACTGAACTTAAGCTTCGTTCCCAAGACAGCCTGTAATTCCTGCCACAACTTAGAAGTGAACCTCGGGTCTCGGTCTGAAACTATGCTCACCGGAATACCATGAAGTCGAATAATCTCTCTGTTATAGATCTCAGCCAACTTCGGGATCTTATAGGACATCCGAACCGGTAGAAAGTGAGCAGACTTTGTAAATCTATCCACGATTACCCAAATTCCATCAAACCCGCCTTTAACCTTCGGTAATCCAGAAACAAAGTCCATCGTTACTTGTTCCCACTTCCACTCGGGAATAGGTAACGGTTGTAGAAGTCCCGCGGGTTTTTGGTGCTCAGCTTTCACTTTCTGGCAAGTCAGGCAATGTTTCACAAATTCTGCCACGTCTCTCTTCATCCCGTTCCACCAATAGTATTGTTTCAAATCCTTATACATTTTATTTCCTCCTGGGTGGATCGAGTAGGCTGACTTGTGAGCTTCTTCAAGTAGGACCCGTCTCAACTCTTCAGGTACTACTAGTTTGTTCTTAAACCGAAACAACCCGGTCTCATCAAACCCAAACGGACTCTCCTGGTCGTCCTTAGCTTTACCTACAAGCTTCTGCACTTCCGGATCCTGATTTTGAGCCTCAAATAACTGATACTTCAATTCCGGCTGAACTGTGATATTAGAAACCCGAGCCTTTAACACAATCGGGATAACTTCCTCACTTTCCTTTATTTCCAAACTTGATACACTCGCCTTCCTGCTAAGTGCATCGGCGACCACATTGGCTTTCCCGGGATGGTACTTAATTGTGCAATCATAATCTTCCAACTTTTCCATCCAACGCCGTTGCCTCATATTTAAATCCTTCTGTGTGAATAAATACTGGAGGCTCTTGTGGTCGGTAAATATCTCAAAGGAAGTCCCGTAAAGATAATGTCTCCATTTCCCGAGCGCAAAGATCACTGCTGCAAGCTCTAGGTCGTGTGTTGGATAATTCCTTTCGTATTCCTTTAGCTTCCGAGAAGCATAAGCGATCACTTTTCCTTTCTGAGTCAAAACACAACCTAAGCCTTCTTTAGAAGCGTCTGTATACACTGCATATCCCTCTGAACCCTCAGGTAAAGTTAACACCGGAGCTGAAACTAACTTTTCTTTCAGAAAATTAAAGCTTTGATCACACTTCTCATCCCAGACAAACTTAACATCCTTCTTAGTCAACCGGGTTAACGGTGCCGCAATCTTGGAGAAGTCCTGAACAAACCTTCTATAATATCCGGCCAATCCCAAGAAACTTCTTATCTCCGAGGCATTCTTAGGTTTCTCCCACTTGAGCACGGCCTCAATTTTCGAGGGATCGACTTCCAACCCTTTTCCTGAAATCACATGCCCCAAGAATGAAACCCGATCGATCCAAAATTCACACTTGCTGAACTTAGCAAATAACTGATGCTCTTTCAGAGTCTGAAGAACGAGCCTGAGATGTCTCGCGTGCTCCTCGGCTGATTTTGAGAAAACCAGAATGTCATCGATAAATATTACCACGAACTTGTCGAGGAAAGGCCTGAATATCCGGTGCATCATATCCATAAAAGCTGCAGGGGCATTAGTCAATCCAAATGGCATAACCACGAACTCGTAGTGCCCGTACCGAGTATTGATAGTATCCTTGTCTTAAATCCAATTTTGAATAAACCTTGGAACCCTGAAGTATATCGAATAACTCCTCGATATGTGGGAGGGGATACTTGTTCTTGATAGTCATCCTGTTCAACTCCCTGTAATCGATGCACATTCTTAAAGTCCCGTCCTTTTTCTTTACAAACAACACCGGTGCTCCCCACGGTGAAGAACTTGGTCGAATGTACCCGACTTCCAGCAATGCCTCAAGCTGAATCTTTAATTCCTTCAACTCGGCTGGAGCCATCCGGTAAGGAGTCTTTGAATACGGCTCAGTATTCGGAAAAAGATCAATCACAAATTCAATCTCTCGTTCAGGAGGCAAGGAATCCAATTTCTCTGGAAATACCTCGGGAAATTCCTTTACCACTTCGGTATCCTCTAATTTCACCTGATCTTTGGGCTTGTTCAGAATGTAAGCAATGAACCCTGTAGCCCCGTCTCTGACTAATCTCTGAGCCTCTGAAAACGAAAGTAGGGGTACGGTCTTCAAAGTACAGCCCGTAACAACCTCTGCACCCAACTGAACCTTCTTAGCCCGACAATCCACAGTAGCACAATGTCTGTAAAGCCAATCCATCCCCAGAATAGCCCCGTATCTCTCCATTGGCATCACAATAAAGTCGGTCAGAATTTCCTGCCTTCAATCACAACTGGAACATCCCTGTAGACCTGATCCGTCTCTCGCCTACTACCGAAAGGAGTACTAACTATATAGCGCACAGAAGTACACATAGCAGGCAAAGACAAGGTAATAGCAATAGAATGCGCAAGAAAGGAGTGTGTAGCTCCTGGATCAAATAACGTATGGATGCTCGTGCCATGAATGCAAATAATACCTTCAACTACTGCGGCGGGGTCTATCTCGGCATCCTACTCCTCTCCCGCAAGTGCATAAGCTCGAGCCCTCACAAGTGGCCTCGGTCCTGCAGGTGGCGGATCCTGACGATCCAGACAACCATCAACTAGGTGCTCGTTACTCCCGCAAATCAAACATAGACCCAACCGGCGTCTGCAGTTATCATAGGTGTGCGTAGGATGTCCACACCATGTGCATCTCGGTCTCTAAGGTGGCTGAGGTGGTGCTGGAGCTCTTGGACCTCTCGGAAATGGCCCGGTGTACTTAGGTTTCTTCCCGGTATCCCTCTGAGCTGGAGGTGTAGAATAAGTCATCGGCCTTTTTCCTGAGCTCGAACCCTGGCCTGATCTCGAGCCTGAAGCCTGTCCTGCTCGCTGAGTAACCCTCCTAGCACTATCAAAATCTTCAACCTTTAGGGCCTTTGCTGTAGCTTTTGCCCAGGTGCTGGTATTAGTCGCTTTCAATGCATCCTGAATGTCTGGGCTCAACCCCTGAACGAACTGCATCGCCTTATGGAAATCATCATTCACTATGTTAGGCGCATAGCGAGAAAGTCTTTCGAACTCGGCGATATACTGACCCACGGACCTGCCTCCCTGCTTTAATTCTGTAAACTCCCTCAACCTGCGGGTACGGGAAGCTGGAGGAATATACTTGTTTCTGAACTCCCGTACAAAGACCTCCCAGGTAATCTCAGTCCCTGCTGCCTCCAGAACAATCTCTGTACTCTCCCACCAGGAGTAGGCCTCGCCCTGAATAAGAGTAAGGGTACAACGAGCCTTCTCCTGACTGTCACAAGGGATAAGCTGCCAAATCCTTTCAATCTCTTTCAGCCACATCTCTGCCTGTATATCGTCTCCCTTATAGAACTTCGGGGGACGCTGGTTCTGAAACTCACGCAAAATAGCAGAAATGGGGTTCTCCGGAGGTGCTACCTGCGCTGGTGGTGGTGGTGGAGGTACCCGTTCCTGTAACCTCTGATCAATTAGCGCCACTACTGCATTCATGAAATCCTGGGGCTGTGCCTGAGCAGGCGGAGGAGGTGGTGATCTCTCGCGGCGATGATGTCGGCGGTGATGATGCCTGTGCCTCGAGGATCGGTCACTGGAACGTCTGTCGTGCTCCATCCTGAAATCAGATCACTAAACATGCGTGGCTTGGTCAATAAATGCAAATGTGTGCACATAATTTCCATACTATCAAATAGCACATGTTCAAGGAAGATCAAGTAGCTCAATTCATGCGAAGGAATGAGTAAATCAGTTACATCAACCAAATGCAGACTCCCCAATACCACATAATCCTATGTCGTGCGACCTAGACTGACTGGACACGACTCGAGAACCTCGGTTTTGCAACCGGGCTCTGATACCACCTGTAGATGTAGCACCCTAACCCCAAGGCGCCACATCCCCCGCACTGTAGCCTCGATCCACGCATGAAATGGACAGTTCATACATCAACCAAGGCCACAGCGAACGGGTGACAATAAAAACGACGCTCTAGGCGGGACCTCTCCCCAGCATAACCAACAAACATGAATAGAAAAGCGGAAGCAATAAAGTCATTCATATATATATAGGTACCATATTTATTACATAGATACATATAGGTACCAATTATCTATCCATACATTATCATTTCTACAAAACAGGTAACGAATTAAGTATACAAAATATGTCGTTTGTGGACATAACATGATATCCGACAAAATATATACATGAAAGGTGCAACACTAGACCCGTGATAATGCAGGACTCGACCAACTCCCGCCTAGCACAACCACACTCAAAGGGTACCTAAAAAGTGAAGCATCAGTCTACCGAAGACTGAGTGAGGGGCAGTAATATATCACACATCACATGCAAGTTGTAGCCTCGGGTGAAGACTTTAGCATAAAATAGATATGTAATTTGAGAAGTTAATCTTTGCCCGAGATTACAACCAACCATTTTAACACGTTTATTTAATCATGCTTGTCAATATCATGAACATGTGGCCCCGGCGAGCAAGGGCAATCTCCAACCGAACTCCCAATCGTGAACAATACGTGATCATGCGTGCTTGCTTGATAAATACGTGATCATACAATTTAATTATTGCTCACATAAACAATTTCATGCTTGAAATCATGCAATAACCCGAGGATAACCCGACATGCCGGATTAATCCCCAGTCTCCTTCTTCCTCCGGGTGATAGCGAGTTTGCAAGGCTCGACTATCCACGACATGGTGTGTGCAGAGGACATGACCCTCTAGACACGAAACTCCTTCCACCACTAATCTCCTAGTGGCTTCAGGGGTGATCCCAACAATGTGAGGATAATTCAGGAGTTACCCGTCAGCCCTTGCTTTCCCGGTTGGCTCAAGAATTACCCTCGGGCCCACGTGCAATCATGTACTCGCCAAACATGCTTGAAATCATGATAATCAATACTTCCTTGCTTGGAAATGTTTATAACTTTGAAAACGTTTATAATTATAATAGACTTTGGCCGAAAATAGCACGTAAGGGTGGTAGGGTTCTATAACATAACCTAAACCTCACCTTTCCTTGCAAAATATAATATAGAAGCGTTCTAAGGAGCTTGCTCCCCGTCCACGCCCTCGTGACCTGTGCAATTACGACGTATATACGTGAGACAAGACCTAAAATGACCAAAAAGTGACGAACTGCGGAAACGTGTCGAGACGACCATGAAAATGCAATGTGGTATGATAACATTTCGTTTCACATCATATTAACACATATTATAGCAATTCGGGGTCAAAGAAGTCGTCGGGTCGAGGGGTCAAAATCGTAATTTTATGCAGAAACTTTTGTTCTGCAATACAGGTGGGAACGGCCGTTCCGTTCCCCTTTGAAAAATGGGAACGGTCGTTCCCAAGAGTTCCCCAAAACGTACCAGCGTTTTTCCCCTTAAAACGCGCCTTTGAGCTGGGAACGACCCTTCCGGCGCAAGGCCAAAAATGGGAACGGCCGTTCCCATGCTCAGCCGCCCCTTTATTTGAAAAGAAATGGGAACGCCCGTTCCCACCAAGCCTTGAGGCTGGGAACGGTCGTTCCCAGCTTCTGCAACTGAAGAAAACAGAGCAGAAACAGGGGAAGCTCTCGGCCAAGGTTCATCAAAGCAACAAAATTTCCCTTTTTGATCCCAAATGCCATAATTTCTGGAAATATGATGCATATATGTTCAATAGACACTAATCTAACATATAAAACACATAAAACATGTTATATCAACAAGATTTCCAAGGTTTCAAGCTTAATATCAACCTTGATCATTCAAACCAAATATTTAAATATTCAAGCTAGAAATCATGCAATATTTCATGAAATAATCACTCAATCATGCTTCCAAGTCTAACTCATTCATCTAGCATAACCAACTCAAACCCTAGCCTAGGAGAACATGATCAAGAATCATCAACTCATGCAAGCCAACCTTAAAGATGGAAAGAAATGAAGAAATTGATGATGGTGATGATCAACTCCTAATTTCTTGGAACACTTCTTGAAATCTTGATGATTGATAGAAAAATTATCTTCTTTCTCCTTGCTTCTTGATACCGAGAGAGAGAGTGAATGAGTTGGGAAAAGTTTTAATGAAATGAGATCATGGAAGCTAGGAGATGATATTACATGATTCATCTCTTTTTGAAATGAGTGAGATGTGCCAATTTGCCAATTAATCCTTGAAGCCTATAAGTTATGCAATAAGGTATAGAAAGTTTTGAGAAATGATCAATCATGCCCTTAAAGGATTATGCACTTAAGTCCCTAGAATTTTAGAAAATATTCAACTAAGGACAATTTGGTAATTTGAAGTACTCTCGATAATTGTTTTATGCAAGAAACATTTTTCGTGTCATGAAAGAATATTTTCAAGGATATGAATTCAAAGAATTGATATGACTAAGGTTTCATGAATTTTATAAAAATATGAATGCCACGTAAGATTATATTATAAATTAAAGAAATAAAATAAACCTACGCTCAAAACGCACACGTGGCATGCTTACCTGTTCATCCGGAAACCGGGGCGTTACATTCAAAATCGAAACCCCCATTTGGAATGTTGTTGTAAAACTCAATTACGAAAACAAGTTCAAACATGGTGAAAAATGCACTCCAAACACTCCAAAATCATGCTTCAAAGTTCATACAATATGAATAAACATAAATAAGCACCAAATAGCATATCAAGAGCATTTAGGAACAAATAAGCATCAAGAATTCCAACAGTTTGCCTACAAGAACATCATCTTCTTCAAGTTATTCAAAGCTTCAAACTCAAAAATGGTGAAATCTTCATTCATGTAAGAAACTTAAGGAAATTAATCACATTCTTCATAAAGCACATAAGGAACAAGAATCCAATACGAAATCAAGTCAAAACATACTAGAACATGAACATGAATAAGTTCTTCATAAAAGCTTCAAAGGTCAGCATTGGTGGTTTCTCCAAACAAGCATGAAAATGAGAAATTCTTACATCAAATTGTTCCCAAAATCAAGATAAACATATTTCCAACATAAAATTTGGATTTAATCCATCTAGCATGAACAGTAGATTAACATTCAAGCTCAGAACCTTCAAGAACACAAACCCAACAAAAGAGCACATAATTTTACCTTTCAGAGCTGAAAATCGAAGAGGATAATTCGTTCTTTAGTCTTGAATCTCCAGTTTTAATCTTCACTCTTGGCTCTTGAAGATGGCTTGAAGGTGGATTGAAGCTCTTGAGAGAATATGAATGGGTTTTGAGAGAGTGTTGGGAGAAAATGAGTTTGATCCGTAATTGTCATGTTAGATGTGCTTAAGAGTTACACACCATTGAAGGCTTACCTCCATGTTTGCTTGATAGTGGTGAGATGTATGGATAATGACTTCAACATTCCAAGCTTCTTGAGTTTGTTATTTAGGATTCGTGTCCTTTACGTGATTAATGCTACTGCAAGGTTAAATCTTAGGATCGTATCTTTAGGACTACTTGGTAGTAAGAAAATGGTTATTGATCGTATCATAATCATCATACAATTAAGAAAGGATTAGGGTGTACAGAGCTTGTTGTCACCCCAGCCAATCTAACAAATGGAATCGAAGTTTAATATTGCATCTATGATCGAATCACTAGCTTGAATCATACGAATAACTTGACTAGAGTTTTATTTTCTAGCTACTTTAAGTTTATGCTTTGTTGTTAGTTTATATAATTTCAGTTCGTTATTTAATTTCTTGCACTTTAGTTAATTACGCTAACGTCCCCTCCTTGTATTTTTGTTGCTTTGTTTGCTTGGCTATTGGAGAATAATAGAACTATCCAATCTTTGTGGGATCAACCCTTTACCACTATACACAATTTATTATGTTTGGCAGTTTAGGAATATTATTTGGTGGATTCGGCACCCATCAAATATCTAGCGCCGTTGCCGGGGATTGGTTCTAATTGGTTTTGTTTTTCTTTTGATAGCTTACTGTTTTTTTTTTTTTTTTTTGTGTAGAGAAGTCAGTTTGGGGAATCAACATATTGCCATCAATGGCTGCAATATCTCAAAGTGATGTTTGTGGACTTTGCATTGGTCACCATCCAACCAATGGATGTCCTTTGCTCTTTGGTGATCCCTTTTCTCATTTGTAGCCCATAATTGAGCAATGTGGAGTTTGAACGGGACCTCACAAAATTGATAAATGCCCATTACTTGATGAGGAACTTCAGCCCACACTAACGACGAATGACTTTGACATGAGCTCGAACTCTTGCAATTATGGGTGGAATGATCATCATTTTAATCACACAAGAAGTGCATTTCAGCCACCACAACAATATCCATAATCTTCCAATTCAGGTACGTCTCTTGAAGAAATTTTTAAAGCATTTATGATTAATACACAACAATTTCAACAGGAGACAAGGAACAATATGCAAGAATTCCAAATGTGCGTTCAAAGCTTGAGGACTGAGTTGAGCCAATTAACTTCTACGGTAATTGAATTGAAGAGTAAATTGGAGTTTGAACAAGGACAATCCCCACTTTAGAAAACAGGGGCTGAAATAGAACGTATCATAGCAATCCAGATAGTTAATGAAGAAACAGAGCATGACTGTACATTAGACTTGAGCCTAACTGATGACCATGGCTTAAGGTCAGATGAGGGATCCAGACCTACTGTACAATTTCAACCCTTGATCAGCCCAAACCCAACTACACAGAGGTGTGTTGAGTTTCAAAAAGATGAATTAGAGTTCCAAAGTGATGAATCAAAGTTCCTAAAGGCACTTTACAATGTTGAGGTAAATGTTCCAATACTTGATGTAATTAAATCTATGCCTCAATATATGAATTCTCTTGTAAAATTGTGTGTAACTAAGGAAAGCATGCCTTGTTATGGGAAGGTAAGCATTGGAAAGCATTTCTCTGATATCATTCAAGAAAAGATACCTCAAATGAGTAATGTTAAAGGTTTATTTGCTCTACCATGTAAAATAGGAACTGTTGGAATTGATAGAGCCTTGTGTGATTATAGTTCCTCAATTAATTTGATGCCTTTGTCTATTTGCTCACATTTGCATATTAATTCGATGAGAAAAACAGGTATGATAATTCAACTTGATGATGGAACAATTGTTTATCCTAAGGGCATATTGGAAAATATTTTGATTTAATTCGATGGCATGATTTTTCCCGTGGACTTCTTTGTAGTTGATAACTCATTTGATGTTTTGCTAGGACAACCCTTTCTTCATATATCTAAGACAAAAATAAATGAGTTTGATCACACACTCACAGTGGAATTTAATGGAAATGTTGTTAAATTCACTATGTTTGATTCAATAAAGCATCCTAGTGAGTTGTTTTGTTTAAATGACATGGATTTCATTAGTCCTTTTCCATGTGGTGTATCTTTTGAGCTAAGTTATGGTGATAAAGATGTTCTTAGCTCTCACTCTCGTTTGCATTTTCGGAAATCTTGCTTTGAAGAAGCTAAGTGGTTGTTTTATCGATCCTTATTGAGTCTATTTCCTAATAAGCTTAGTTATAAATGGAAAAGAGCTTTTATGTACTCACATGCTGCTTTATCATAAAGGGGATTTCAACAGCCATGATGAAGACCTGTTAATTCTGAACATACATTATTTGAAGCTATTTTATGCAGGTTTTCCAATGAAAAATGTGAAGGATTTCAATTGAAGACGTGTGATGCAACACATCGTCTAGCCTATGATGTTAAAAATGGGCACTTTTTGGGAGGCAACCCAATACTTTTTGATATACTGTTATTTAGTTCTAGTTTCTCTGTGTTTCTTGACTAAGGACCGTTTTTTATGTAATTTTCAGATTATGGTAGAAACAGGGCTCCCAGGATGCAGACCGTAAAGGTTGATCATCCCTTAAGCCTCATAAATCCCCCACAGTTTCAATAAATGTATTCACGGAAGTCCTCATGCACTTACCTTTTCTTCACTTTTATATTGAGGATAATATGGAATAAGTGTGGGGGAGTTATTCTGGTAGTTTATGAATATTTTGGCTGGATTAGTAGAGGATGAAAAGCATGTAAGAATAACTGTTTTGCATGTTTGTTTGATTGGTCTTATTTTATTTCTGCCTAATTTGATAGCCTAGTTAGTCTTTTTTGCTCTTTTTGCTCAGGTCCTTAGTTCCTTTTAACGTGTATTTGTTCCGCTGTGTTAGTTTGAACCTGACCATGTGTAACATGTTTAGATTTGAGAGTTTTTTAACATGAAAAATAGTTGAAATAACATGAATTTCCATGCCTGATTCCTGGAATTGAACAAACTTGTAGCTTTTGGCTTAACTAGAGAATGTCTTTGAATTTGGATTAATGGATGATAACTGAAATTGCATCCAATAAATTGGACCTTCATGTGTGAAAAAGTGTGCTATTTTTGACGGTCTAAATGTGAAAATTAAATGGTGTTAAATGTTGATTGAGGGCTTTATGAATAAGTCTGTAAAAGCCATAAGTTTGATGCACTCTGCTGTTCACTCAAATCGAGTGATTATGAGTGAGGATTTAACAGCCTAAGTGGTTGTTGGGGACTAAAAAAGATTAAAAATGATCACAGTCAAAGGAAGTTCAAATTGCTTAAACGTTTTGCCGCAACACCTTAGGCAATTCAACAAAGCTCGTTTTACTCCGTTGGTCACCATGGAAATGACAAATTAAATTGATAAAGCCAAAAACAAATTAATCTCGGTATAACTGGTGACTACGAGTGATGCACAAAATGTAGCCTAGCGATAGTCATGAAATACCAAAGATGTAACGCCCGAGCGTGAGGCGCCACATCCCCCGCACCGAGACCCGACCCGTATAGTCAGCAACTTTGTAGTCTTAAGTTTTAAAAAAATTTTCTTATCTCTTGGTTTCCTCGCCTTGTCTTCCAATTATTTAATCTTAAAGTATTCTCCCGTCCAACGGGACTTGAAACACTTTCCTAATCCCTCTTAATTTGATCCTTCCACTCGGCATTGAAATCTCTCTTTTCTTGACGTTATTAGTATCTTGAATCCTCCTAACAATTTCTTGAAGTTTGGACTCCTCGATTGATCTTCTAATCCCAAACCGATCGTTTCTTCATATAAGTGATGTATGAGATTCAATCCATTGATCACCCATTCCCTCATAGCCCCATGTATCTTGCATCCTCGGATCATGTACATATTATTGGAATTTAAAAGTTCGATCGAATTCCATGCCTACTTACTTGAAAATAATTTTCGAACTCTAGGATTGTGATGCCCCGACTTTTCAGACGTAAAGGTATGACGTATGTGTTTACTAATGTGCGCAAAATAATTGTCTTTACGTGTTTTATATTTAATTTTATTATAAATTGTTATTATTTTATTTTATTATAATTTATTTTAATTCAATAATTCTTTTTAAAATAATTTATATTTTAAATATATATATATATAAATATATATATATATATATTTATAATTCGTTAATGGCTGATTAATTTAATGATTAAGGTTAATTAAGTATTATGTTAATTAATCATGTTTAATTATATTAATTAAATTATTCTAATTGCATCGTTGACTAGGTTATATGTATTTGAATTTCATTTCATTTATTTGGTTAATGCATGAATTCGTCGAAAATGTGCATCGTTCTTATTTGAAATGATATCGAAATATCGTGCAATTGTAATATGGCGTAAATATGTGTGTTATGAACATGCTATTATTCTCGGTTTATGTTTTCGAATTCATTTGACATGTTAACGAATTAAATTTGAATCGTGGAACCAAGTCGGGGGCTAACGAGCACTTAGCGCACCCTTGGTTCCGAATTTAATATCTTGAGCTAGGAAACTCGGATTCGAGTTTCGTCAACTTCGCTGAACTTGCAACAAAAATTCGAGTTTAGTAAACTTAGCCACATATTTTTCCCAACTCATTTCAACCTCCGAAATTTAACCGAAAAACCTACACGGCGCCGAAACTGCCACATTTCACCAAAATAGCCATATCTCTTACCATACTTGACCAAATTAACCATGGTTTGAACCCATGAGACCCTAACTCAACCATCTAGCTGATCATTATCCTCCCCAACCGAAATAGTCTCTCATACTTAGAGAAAATCAGCCCTCTTTCCTCTGTTTCCAGAAATCCCGTAGCCAAGCCAACCTCTTGAGATTCAAGCTCAAATCTCTTCCAAACCTCCATTAATCCACAAGGTAAGCTTGGTTATGTTATGTACATCCATTATGAGTCATTTTCATTCATTCATCCCTAAATTTGAGCATGAATTCGTGAGTTTTTGACAGAAATGAACATATATAGAATTAGGTTTGAAATTGGTTGATCTTCTTCCATACTTGAGCTTTTTGGATGATTCCAAGCTTGAAAATGATTGTCTTGAACTCTTCTTGGAATTTATGGTAATGTTTTAGCTGGTATTTGAAGCTTTCATAAGCTAGCATACATGAGATATTGAAGGTTGTTGTGATGCTCTGTTTTCCGCTACTACGTACTGCGTTATTTGCTGCTGCGTTTGAGGAGGTGTGAGGCTTGTTTGTGCTGAGTTTTATTGTTCTTTCATGTCCATACTTACCTGATATTGTTGGGAGAAGATTGAGTTGGTTCTGCTCTGTTTCGCTGGTTGCTGCGTCAGTTTTGTGGCTGTCGCGCAGGTCGCGCCCGCGACCTTGTTTGCCTGCAAATTGGGTCGCGCCCGCGACTGCACAGTACACTGCCCTCGTATTCCTTAATTCGGAGAAATTGCTGGAAATTAAGGGTAGCGGCCGCTACCATTTTGTGAAGAAAATGGGTCGCGGCCGCGACCCCTGTTTTCTGAAAAAATTCCAGCCGTGAACTTTTGCTGTATGTTTGAACTGTAACTTGTTCTTTTCTTTATTTGCATTGCATGGAATTGGACGTGGGAGTATAGATGTAAATGCATGGCCTTTTCATGCATGAAATAGGATTTAAATGTTAGAATGCATGCATGAATTAATTATAGTTTTCATTTTATACATTGCATGCATGATTCTCATGCAATACGTACGTATATATATATATGTATATATATATATATATATCTATATATATATATTAATATTAAGTTAAATTATGACATATATATATATATATCTATATATATATATTAATATTAAGTTAAATTATGATATATATATATATGTATTAATTATAATTTAATTTGTTTAGATTTTAGAATTTAATTGTTATTCAATTCATGTTTTATTTAATTTCCTAAATTTAATTGAATGTAATTACTTGTTTATTTTCTAATTGTAAATGTGATTGAATGTATTTAATTATCGAATTCTTAACTTTATATGTGATTTATTTTATGCTAAGATTTAATTGAAATTCTTGAATTAAATTGATTGAAAATGTGAATTATGATTTGAACGAACGTGAATGAATGATGGAATGACTTGATTATATGAATTAAATTTCTTAATCGTGCACATAAACATTTCATAACATAATTTTATCTTTTATACGCTCATGTCATAATCATTTCATTACCGAGCGTCTTAATTGGTCATTTTGAGTCTCACTTTACCTTTCTTGCACAGATTTTGATCCCGTGGGAGACGAGGCCAATCCTTGAGGCTTTCGTATCTTCTTTTGTCGGTATAAGGTGGGTTTCTCTACTACTTAGATAAAACGACCCGGTATATCCCCCTATGTGAAAAGCTTTAAGCCAAAGTGATACGATATATATATATATTGAGTCTTTTATCGAGTAAACGATTGCAAACGTAAAGCCCTTATTTCTTGAAACCTACCAAATGTTTTGGCAAGTATTGATTGATTGATTGCAATGATTGGGGCCCGGGGTTCTTGGTGTGAGTGGCTATCCGGGGAAGCATGGGCTGACGGTGATCCCTCACACTAGTTCCCACTATTGAACAGCGGTACCGGACCTCGTCAGGAGATTGGCAGGGAAAGGGAGCTGAGTGCCATCTGGGGAGTCATGTAACCCCTTTTGGCCAATGATTGGGTGGCCGGGTCTTGCAAGCCCGCCCACCAACCCGGAGGAAGAAGGTGTATATGACCGATTGAATAGAATCGATTGATTGAGCACAAAAGAATGATATGCATGAAAGACTTAATGAATGAATGATTGATTAAATCACACGTGGTGTTGGTTGGAGTTGATGCACGCCCACTCACCGGGCCACTAATGACCTATTGTAAAATTGACCATTATAATCCCTTCCGATGATTCCTCTAATTTTTTCCCACTTAGGAACCGTTTCTAAAACCTCGCTTGGGATTATAATCTGCATGTGATTGTTTAAATTCCGTTATATATTATATCTATGCCAATGTTTTATACCCACCAATCCCTTTTGGACTGAACCCGTTTGGTTTTCAGTTGTTTGGTGCAGGTGTCGAGAGAGCTAGGCGGGAATACGAGTCCTAGGTCTTGCATTCGTCTCTAGCTCTGTATTTTGGTCTTACACTTGCATCTCACACTTTTGATTATTGTATATGGATATGGTATTGGAGCGTACACATGTTTTAGGCCGTGATGGCTTGCATTGATGTATATGAATTATATTTTGGAGCTTGGATGCTCACGGTATATATATGATATGTTTTACTCGTTTATTGCTTCCGCTTTATGGATTTGCTCTGATTCGTATGGTTCAAGGGTTAGTCCCGCCTAGCATAGAGTGTGTGTTTGTCCCCGTTCGTCGTGATTTAGCTCGGGTATGGATCGTTCATTTCATATTCGGGTCGGGTCTCGGTGCGGGGGATGTGACACCTTACGCTCGGGTGTTACAAGGATAGTCCTCGAAAGTACCAAATCCTCCAATCCCAAATTTGAAATCATCTATCTTCTTCCATTCTTCAATTTAAAATCTTCCTATCATCAAAGTCGAAAGAGGGGTAGTTGTACAAGGTTCTCGAATAGAACTCCCTCACATGAATTCTTCTTGGACTCTTTATATCTCAGCTCCACTCTCTTGATCACCTAGAGCTTGGCCTTGATATCCTTATTTCAAATCACTTCCCAAGGTCAAAATCCCTAAGCCCCTTGCAGCCCGAATACACCCGTCTCTCTTGTTCTTTTCTCGATAATACTCGTTGATGTCGAAGGAGTATCCTGAAATAAAATACAATTCCAAGAAGGTATCGATGCATGCGGGGTTTCTAGTGCATGTTCATGTGAACTATTAATACAAATAATATCACATAATATCAAGTAATTCACATAAGTGATGTAGTGAATGCCAACGAACATATAATCCTAAGCCGAACGACCTACACAAACCCGACACAACACGAGAGATCCGGTTTTGCAACCCAGAGCTCTGATACCACCTAAAGATGTAACACCCCGAGCGAAGGGCGCCACATCCCCCGCACCATAGCTCAACACGTGAAACGAAATGGAGACTTCGTCCACGCATCAAGCCATGGCGAACGGGTGACTAACAAAATTCAAACCTAAGCTAGGCGGTCTAAACCCTACTCAGAGCGCGCAATAAAAACAAATAGCGAATGCGGAAGCACCAGAAACTCACAAAACAAATAAACATACTTGAGACATATCAAAAATAACAATTCAAGTTACAAAACCTTTACAATATCAAATTTAAATTTATAACTGATACATATCTCAGAATTAGCCAAAATGCATAAAGAAAACGAAAATACAGTGCATGAGACTCAAGCTCGCCCAAACCAAGACTCAAAGACAACCGCCTAGCTCCAAAACTCACAAAACGGGTACCTGCAACTCAAATTAAAGGGGGAAAAAGATAGAAATAACGAGGGTCAGTCCTAGAAACTGGTGAGGGGGCTAACACACGCACCCATACATATACATAATGGCAAAGCATATACAAAGCTGAAAGGGTTCATGAACCGGGCACGGTGTTTTTGCATTCTAAAACATTTAACCCGTGGTAATTTATATAAAGAAAGAAGTTTGGGGCCGAAGGCTAAATCCAGTCAAGTTTTAGAGTTTAGAAATCCGCCCCCGTTTCACAACCATAAACGAAACATAACAAACCGAAAGTTTAAATCCAACCCGCTTACTTCAGAAACAAAGGCGAAGCGAAATACAAAACCAATCATAAATCAATCCCACCTCCACACCGTTTGGGGAAGAGAGGTGCCCCTCTCAACCCACCACAGAACGAAACTTGTGAACAGGAGGATCCAGCCCGGTTCCTTCGACGGCCAGCCAAAATGCGCTCCGTCGGCATAGGAGAACTAAGTCTCCCGTTGGTGGAGAAGTGCACAGGGGTCGTAACCGGCGACCCCATGGTCGTCCCGGGTCTCCCTTATCCACAACTCCGGGGCCCAACACACAAATATATATTCTTACACTGATTACTCTTATCATACTTACCATACGAAGCTTATACACAGATCATACCACGCTTACACACACACACCTTCTTATCAAAGCTTGTCAAAACAAACGAAAATAAAGCTTATATACTTATAAAAGCGTTTTCAAAGTCTCAGGACAAACGGAACAAAACCCACAAAATACATATCAAAACACATATCTATATATATGTATACATATATATATCGCATGCGGGTTCGAAATACAAATAGGGTTTTAGGTCATCATAACTAAAAGGAAAGAAAACCTCACCTTGTCGAACAAACCGGACAAAACGGGCCAAAAGGAGTCAAACGAACCACTTCCTCCTATCGGAACGAACCTAAGAGCAAAGCAAAGAGCAAGAGGCAAAATTAGACTCAAAATGAACCATATTGACGCTCGGCGAATGCAAATGAATGCAAGTGATGCGTATGAAGCTTAGCAAATTGACATATAATGCATACGAGTTTATATTAAACCATAAATCTCATAAATCGTACTAAACGAATTCACAAGTTCCATATAACACACATATCATATCATACTACATATTATCAAAGCATTAATATCATATAAAGAGCAACGATTGATCATGCAAGGTATATAAAACGAGACAGAAGGTCATAAACGCACTTTAAAGGAGCATATCGCACAAATGAAGCCATAGTTAAAAAACGAGCACATAAATCAAATCATAAATTCATCTTACACAAGTTAACACATAATACATTAAGTTAATAATGCATATAGGTCACAATCGGGACAAGACAAAGCAAATAAAAGCAACGAAACGACGAAAGAAACTCTGCAGAGGCACCACCGTGACATATGACACGGCCATGTCCAAAACGTAAAGGAAACGGACACGGCCGTTTCCGGATTTAATTAAATCAGATGCCCAAGTCGAGAGCTTGACACGGCCGTGTCAAGAATCAGCATAAACTGGACACGGCCGTGTCCAGTTCACATTTTCAAAACCCGTTTTTGGCGCAACAACATTTTTCCATGGCAAAACAGGGCATTTCGGGAGCAGCTCTTGGGGAATTTCTTAGGCCTCAAACACATACATAACATGTAACGCCCCGATTTCGCGGACGTAGAGGTAGGGCGTATGTGTTTACCTAATTGCGCGAATTAATTGTTCTTACGTGTTTTATATTTAAATTTTATTATAATTGTTATTATTTTATTATACTATATTATATTATTTTATTTTAATATTATTAATTTTATATATATATGTTTCGTATTATATATATATATATATATATATATATATATATATATATATATATATATGTTTAATTATATTATTATTAATTTAATGATTATGCTAATTATATGTTATGTTAATTAATCATGTTTTAATTAATTACTTAATTATATATATATTATATATATATATACGTGGAAAAATATAATTATGCATGAGAAACCATATTTCTGCATGGGATCAATATATAATTATGCATGGAGAATTTATTTATGCATGCAAATTAATATATATGTGCATGAAATCATATTTATGCATGGGAATATAATTTTGCATGAATTTTATATTTTTGCATGGGATTAAAATATTCATGCATGGAGTTTATGAATTGTGCATGGGAATTTTATAATTTATGCATGAATTGTATGATGGAGGTTGTTCGTTTATTTTGTGCTTTGTTCTTATATGATATGATACCGAATTGCCACGATTTTGTAATATGTTGTACATATATGTGTTATGGACATGATTTTATGCTCAAATTATGTTTTTGAATTCATTTGTTATGTTAACGAATTAAATTTTAATTGAGGAACCAAAACGGGAGCTAATGAGCACTTAGCGTACCCTTGGTTCTGAATTTAATATCTTGAGCTCGGGAACTCGGATTCGAGTTCCGTCAACTCCGCTGAACTCGTAACGAAAATTCGAGTTTAGTAAACTTAGCCTTATAATTTTCCTAATTCATTTGAAACTCCGAAATCCAACCGAAAAACGAAACGGCATTCAACTTGACCTTGTTGCACTAATTCAGCCATAACTTGGCCAAACCACAACCAAATTAACCATGGTTTGATTCCTTTAAACCCTAACTCAACCACCTATCTAGATATTTCAAGCCTTGACCGAGATTATCATCACTCAAACCCCAAACATCAGCCAAAGCTACTGTTTTCTCTCCAGTCCCGTAACCCTTCATCCCTTGGAGATTTTGGAGCTCAAATCTCCTCCAAACTTCAACCAATCATCAAGGTAAGCTTAGGGTTGTGTAATATGATTAATTCTGAGCATTTTCATCCTTTCATTCATGATTTTGAGCATGGTTTAATCATTTTTGGCCATTTTACCGAAAATTGGAGTTTTTGGGCAAATTCTTGATCCTCTTCGATTCTTTATGGTTTTGATTGATTCCAAGCCTGAGATTAATTGTTTTAACATCCTCATATCAATTATGATCATTGCTTTCGTGTTTGTTGAGATATATATGAGATATCACTTATGAAATTTTCAGAAAATCCCACATATCGGTCTAGTTTTGGAGGGTGACACGGGGGTGTCACCCCGTTTTTCTTGAACCATTCCTGTGTCTTCCTTGAGTTTTGCTGCTACTATTTTGGTGTTTGCATGGTTGCTGGGCTGCTGAATATTTGTGGATTGTGTTGTAGTGTGCATGCATGGAATGAGATTGTGTGTGCATGGTTCTGTGTTTGTTAATGCATGCATGTGTGTAAAATATGGTATATATATATTGCATGGAAAATATATGTTGCATGCATGTTGGTGTATAATATCTAGTATATATATTTATGCATGTAATATATAATATATATATGCATGCATGGGTAGGTTTGTGTGTGTGTACGTGTATATATGTATATATTATATGTATATTGTATATTATTATATATGGTTATTTATATATATTATATTATGTATAATTATTATATATTTTAAATAGTATTTGATTTAATTTAATTATTGAAATTAATTGATTTCCATTTCGCGTATTTATTCTACTGACTATTGTTTGAACGTTTCTAATTATTTATTCTATTCCTCAATGTGAATTTGAATAATATGTGTTATGCTTATTAAATGAATTTTAGATTAATTGATATGCATTATGAATTTATGAATTTATGAATATTGTAGATTTATGAATGTTATGAATTTATGAAATTATGAAATTGAATGAAATATATGAACGAATGATTGGATTATATGCTTTAAATTCTTTAATCGTGCACATGAACATTTTAATGATATAACATGATCATTTATGCATTCACTTCATTGCCGAGCGTCATATGTGGTCATGAGTCTCATACCTTTTCTTTTGCACAGATTCGGGTTTGGTCGGAGACGAGGGCGAGCCTTGAGACGCTTGTGCCTTTATTTTGCTTTGGTAAAGGTGGGTTTTTCTTCTATTAGTTAAAACAACCCTATAAATCCCTTATGTGCAAAGTTTTAAGCCAAAAATATATATTTATATAAATCGAGTCATTTTGGGTAAATGATTTCAAACGTATGACCCCTTTTATATATGAAACCCTACCTTATGTTTTGGCGAGATTGTATGTATGTTATGTTCACGGGCCTCGGGACTTAGTATATGTGGCTAACCGAGGAAGCAAGGGCTGACGGGGATCCCATATACTAGTTCCAACCAAATTTACGACGATACGGACCTCGTTAGGAGTTTTGACGAGGAAACGTAAGTCGGGCTTTTGAGGATTCATGTACCTCACTAGCCATTATGTATGATCCGGTGGTCAGGTCTAGCTAACTTGTCCACCACCCGGAGGGAGAAGGTGTATATGTATGATTATGATCATTTATGTATGTGCACGAAAGATATGTATGACAACCACTAATTATGATATGATTACACGAGGAGAAGGTTGGAGATTGTGCACGCTCACTCGCCGAGCTTAAACCCTTATGAACAATTATGAATGAATATGAACGTCGTAATCCCGTTGATGTTTTCTATTGTTTTAACCACTTGGTAAATTCCTTTCAAACTTCACACGGGATTAGGGCTTGCATGTATGTGTTTAATTTATGCGATATTATATATCTTATGCCCCGTTTTTATACCCACCAGTCTCTTTTAGACTGAACCCGGTTGTTTTCAGCTGTTTTGTGCAGGTATAAGAGTGCTAGGCGGGAATACAGTTCGTCTAGGTCTTGCATTCGTGTTTAGCACTTCTTCTCCGTCTCATATTCATACTCTTGTTGCTACTTTTGTATTTGATTCTAGTATAGATTAGAGCGTTATGATTTTGTAGGCCGTGAGTGCCGTGCATATTTGAATGCTCTTGTATATTGATTTTTGGAGCTTGCTAGCTCACTGTATATATGCTAGGTTATTCTTGCTTCCGCGAATTTTATTTAACTCTGATTTTATGATTCTTGCACTGATTGGTTCAAGGGTTAGTCCCGCCTAGCATAGCGTGTGTGTTGTGTCCCCGTTCGCCGTGGATTTGGCACGTGTATGGACTTCCATTTCATATACGGGTCGGGTCTCGGTGCGGGGGATGTGGTACCTTACGCTCGGGTGCTACATAACATGCATGAAATATACACAAAAGAATCACATTAAAAGGCCAAAGAATGAAGCAACAAAGATCATTCGAATCAAGCAACGAGAAATGGAACAAAGAAGAGCATACCATACATTCATGCCATGATCACCAACTTAGGGGTTGAGTTTGGAGTTAAAAGTTTGGGGAAAGAATGTTAACATGTTAAACAACTAATATACTCCATGTATATGAAAATTGACACGAATTGGAGCACATTAGAACCACCAACTAATCACAAAAATGCAACAATAGCAGTTCGGTTCGCACATAGCATACAAACAGGCCACATGTTTCGATTTAGGAGATGAACATGGATCTAAAAGCTTGAAAGAGCAAGGTTAACATGTAAAGAAATTAGTATACAACATCTCCAAGTAAATTCACACGAATATAAGCACAAGAGATCATCAAACCAAACCAAAATCCTGACAGCAGTTCATACGGGCGAGCAGATTTTTGCAGCAGTTTTCAAGCTCAAAACTCATCATATAAACCAAGGCTTTCAAGGCAAAACCGAGCATATTCATAAAGCAACATGTGTAACACATAACCAAGCATTAAAACACGAAATTGGAGGCAAAAATTCCAACATTTGGTCTCAAAAACGTGACAGCAACTGGGTGAAAAAGAGCAGATTTGCAGCAGTTCGGTTTTCAAGTTTCATGGCCAAAAACTCAAGGTTTCAATCATATTATCAATGGGGAATCAACCCTAACACATCTAGCATGAAGTATATATGAAGAATGGAAGCAAAGAAGCTCATATAATCAACAAGGAAGCACCAAATCAGCCACAAACTTAAGCTAAGCCATGGATTCAAAAATATGAGCTAACCCTAACTATTCATGCAAGCTTCCATTCTCTTATTAAATCTGATACATTTCATGAATTACAAAGATCAAATGAAGCGTAGAAGAGAGGAGAATTACATAAATATACTTACCTTTAAGATATGAAGAAGTATGGAGAAGATTAAGCTTCAAAATCACAAGCCATGGAGGAGGGTTCTTCTTTCTCTTCTTCTTCCTTCCTTGGATCTGATATTTTCTGTAACGCCCCAGTTCTTTTATTAGTACAGCATGATGTATATGTTTACTTAATTGTGCAAATTAATTGGTCTTAGTGTTTTCTATAATTAAATTTCATTGTTTAATTGTTAAATAAGTGACTAATTGAAATATATGCAATATTTGAATTTGAATTTATGTGAATAACTTGTGTGCTTCTTAATTGCGCGAATAATTATTTTTACGTGTTCTATATATTTCATTTTATTTTTATATGTATTAAATGTTAATTATTTTATTACATTTATATAATATATAAATATATAATTAGGGTGTATGTGTGCATGAATTTGTAATGCATGTATGTATATTTATATCCTATATATATTGCATGCATGTATTTATTATATACATTATATACGTATGAATGTGTAACGCCCCAGTTTTTCGGTTGTAATAATGTGACGTATTTGTTTATAAATTGCGCAATTTAATTATTTAATTATATGATTAATTGTTTATAAATGTTTATATTTGATTCGAACTATAAACTATTGTTATTTTAATCTAGTTCATTTTATTTCAACTTGATATTCAGTGTTTAACTTCTTAATTTATGTTTCGTGTTACCTTAACTATTTCGGTAATTTCATTAATTTAATTTCAATATGTTATTAGTTGGTTTTAATTTAATTAATATGGAAATTAAGTTTTAGTAATTCATCTATAACAATATAAATTCGTTCATGCGCATGAGTGCTCTATTTGCGCTTCGTTCATATATGTAATGATATCGGATTGGTATGGAATTTTAGTATGTCGTAAATATGTGTGTTATGAACGTGCCTCTATGCTCGGTTTATGTTTTCGGATTCATTTGACGTGTTTAAGAATTTATTTTGATTTTTGGAACCAAGTCGGGGGCTAACGAGCAATTAGCGCACCCTTGGTTCCGTGCGTGATATCTTGAGCTCGGGAATTCGGATTCGAATTCCGACACCTCCGTTGCCTTCGTATCGACGATCCGGAGACAATGGAACAAGCCTCATACCTTTTTGAGATCATTAAGACCTCCGAAATCCAACCGTAACGGGCGACTCGTGCAAGAAGAGCTCCTTTTGGTTGACTAGTCTTCATGGTGGGACCCCATAACACCCCATAACCTAACCCTACCTTAACCATGACTTACCTACCTTGATTTAAGCCCTTTCTCTCCTCTTTAGCTCTGAAAACCGAACCACATACCTCCATTTCCAGCTGCAACTGAAACGAGAGAGAGAGGAAGAGGAGAAGAAAGAAAATCTTGGCCCTTTTGTGATTTTGAGCTCAAATCACCATCTTCCTTCACCAAATCTTTAAGGTATGAATATTTATGCCTTCTCTACTCAATTATGCTTGATTTCATCTGTTTAAAACATGATTTGGATCAGATTTGATTAGGGTTTGAATTATGAGATTGGTATGAACTTTTAGGGATTTTTGCTCTTGTGACCTATATGTTTGTGTGGCTGAATTTCTTGCTTATATGTGATCATATGAACTTGTTTCTTGGATTATTTCTTTCCTAACTGATAGTATATGATGTTAGGAGGATTTCATCTCTTGACCCTTTTATGAAATTATGAGATATGGAGCTCCAAACTTGATGTTCAAAATGTTTCCCCTGTTTTCGAACTGCTGTGTGAGATTTGGTGTTGTTGCATGGTCATATGGCCTCCATTTCGTGTGAAAATGCATGGAGTTGATGTACACTCATTGTTCTATATGTTAGCATTCATGCTTTAAGTATTTGGTTCCATTTGAAGCCTCAAAACCGCAAGACATGGCCTGTTCTTATGCATGATCTTTGACAGAATTGTTGCTGTTGAGTTTGGTAACTTGTTGGTCCTTCTAATGTGCTTTAAATTGTACCATTTTGCATATATATGATTTATATTAGTTGTTTGGTATGTTATCATGCATTCTCCAAAGTTTCAGAACCAATTTCAAGCCCTAAGTACTTGATCAAGGCATGATAGAATCATTAGGGCTCATATGTCCGATTGTAGCGATCCAGTTTTGTTTCACGGTTTCGATGATCTTAACGTGTGATTTAGCTTTTTCACTCTAAATGAAAAATGTTCATAACATGCCAAATATGTTGCATATTAAGTTTCAGAGCATTTGGAGTTCATTTGGTATGCCTTTGGATTGATTTTGTATGAGTTCAGTTTTGCCGGTAAAATTGTTCGAGTGGTTTGGTTCTGTACCGTGACACCCCCGTGTCTCATTTACTCATAAGAGTGAGACACGGGCGTGTCACACCTGCTGGCTAGTTCTGTACTGAGCCACGGTCGTGGCTCAGTTGGGCTAGGGTTGGTGACACCCCCGTGTCACTTCCCATGTGCAGTCTTTGTTGCTTCCTTTTCGGTTTTTGATTTGTTTCACCTCCTTAATGGCTTTATCTCCTTTTGTGTTGAACTATGAACTTGTTATGCTATGTGTTAGGAGTATTGTGATTTAATTTCGTGGCAATTGGATGAGTTATAAGCATGCTTTTACTTAATGCCGTTTATGTGTGTGTTTATATGTCGTTTATGAATCGCATCGCTCATTTTCTATATCATCTGACTTCTTCTTGTTGTCAAACCTTGGATATATCCTATGTTATGTAATATGAAGTATGTGGTAGCATTATGGAAGAACTTGAATATGTTCTATGCCCCTATTTGAGTTCTTGAAATAAATTGATTGGACATATGAATTGAAGAATTTGAGTGATTTATGATCGAACAAGTGAATGAATTGGTTATATGATTTTCGTGACTTAATATGATCTTTATGCCTTCCTATCATGCTTATGCATTTCCGTGCGTCATATATGGTTCATTTAGAGTCTTGAGTCTCACAAACACGTCTTGTGGTCTTTTGTACAGTTTGTCTCCAGGGTGGAGAGCTTTTGATCGTTCAAGCACTTGGTGCTCGATCCTTGTAACTTCACGGTTAAGGTGAGGGTGTATTCGTTTTAGCTACGTAATAAACCCTACAACCCTTATGTGAAAAGCTTTGGCCAAAACCTTATGATTATATATATATGGTTTCCAAATGAGTTATCGAGTAAATTCTTCTGAATTATACGTATGAGCGTATATAAGCTTAAAAATGGTTTTGTAATGAGGCTATGCTCCAAACCGTGTGTCTTCATGCTAGCTATGGATTAGGATGACACGGAGAGGTACGTATATAGCATATGCCGAGTTACACGGTAAGGTATGATTTCTTATAATATGTATCATATGTATGTATGAATTATGGTATGTATTTATGATTGTTACGTTTTGGCGAGACACATTTATTACTTATTACTTAACGGGCCCCGGGACTTAGTATATGTGGCTAACCGAGGAAGCAAGGGCTGACGGGGATCCCCTATACTAGTCCCAACTTATATACGGTGATACCGGCCCTCGCTAGGAGGTTTAGCGGGGAATGGGAGCTGAGTGCCCTTGGGGGAGTCATGAAACCCCATTGGCCTATGATTGAGGTGGTCGGGTCTTGCAAGCCCGTCCACCACCCGGAGGAAGAAGGTTGGTTATGATATGATTTATACTTATGATTATGAATATGTTATGATTGATAGGCACCGTGCGGGAAGGCCGGGAAACGGATTGCCCAAACGAATATCATTTAGGATTTGATATATGAATTGTGTGTATTATGATATATCGCATGAACACCTAATCAACTTATTACGGATATTTGTCGTACACGGTCGGAGTTTGGTTGGAGATTGTGCACGCTCACTCGCCGAGCCTTATATTTATGTATGATTTATGAATGTAACGAATTTAATATGAATTAGTCGTAAAAGTCGAGCATTGTTTATCTATTTTCTTGCCCTTTTTGGGAACTAAATTCAAATAAAACCTTGCTCGGGATTTATGACTTGCATGTGCATGTTTTATTTATATATCTATCGCTCCTGCTCACTCAGTCTTCTAGAGACTGACCCTCTCCCTCCCCAACACTTAAGTGTGCAGGTTTGGCTTTGGAGATTCGAGCTAGGCAGAGGTGTTTGGAGTCTTTTTGTGGTCAAGTTAGTTAGAAGAGTCTCTGCACTCATTCATGTATTAGATTTATGTATGATTCGATTCCTTAGTATCCTGAACTTGAATATTTATGTAATTGTCATTGAATTGTCTTACTGGGTTTTGTTATTGTTTAAAGAGGCCTGAAGAGCCCAAATTCTACTTATGGTTGGTATGTTTGAACTTTGGCTTTGTTCTGCATTATACGTTGTGGATTGGTTTTCATTGCAGGGTCTAGCTCCGCCTGGCTTAGGAAAGTTTTTATGTTTGTCTCCCGTTCGCTATGGTTTGATACGGGTGCGGAGTTACTGTTTCGTTACTCGTGTTGAGCCATAGTGCGGGGGATGTGGGGCCTCACGTGCGGGGTGCTACAGAATGCATTTTGTATATAATATATTATGAATGAATTTAGTTGTTTATTTATGTTAATGTTAAGGATTTTATTGTTTCATTGCGTATGAGTGACATTTACTTGCTTCGTTTCTATTTGAATTGATACCGGAATTTCGTGCGAATTTAATATGTTGAACTTATATGTGTCTTGTATGTGAATTTTTGTTCGTTTCATATTTTCGGATTCATTTGCATGTGTTTCGGATTTAATTTTAATTTTGGAATCCAAGTCGGGGGCTAACGAGCAATTAGCGCACCCTTGGTTCCGTATTTAATATCTTGAGCTCGGGAACTCGGATTCGAGTTCCGTCAACTCCGCTGAACTCGTAACGAAAATTTGAGTTTAGTAAACTTAGCCTTATATTTTTCTAACGTCATTTGAAGCTTCGAAATTCAACCGAAAAACGAAACGGCGACGAAACAGACCTTGTTACACTAAAATGGCCATAACTTATTCAATTGTTGACCAAATTAACCATGGTTTGATGCTATAGAACCCTAACTCAACCACCTGATCTTCTGTACCTTTCCCTAACCGAACCAACCCTCTCATAATTCACAAATCTCAGCTAAAGTCACTGCCTTCCAGTTTCTTCCCGCAACCCTTGATCACCTTGGAGATTCAAAGCTCAAATCTCATCCAATCTTCATTCAATCAACAAGGTAAGCTTAGGTTTGTATTATATGTTCATTTCTGATCATTTTCATTCATTCATCCCTAAATTTGATCATGGTTTCATGAATTTCTGGACTGATTTCGAAAATAAGGAGTTTAGGGCAAAGTTGTCGATCTCATCCAATTCTTGATGGATTTGTTTGATTCCAAGCTTACGAATGATTGTTTTGATATCTTCTTTTCATTTATGATCATTGATTGCATGGTAGTTGAAGTATTTATGAGATATCAACTTTGGAACATTGAGAAAACTTCATGTAAAGTCACGTGTGACTGCCTTTCATGTTTGAACTGTTGTGGGACTGATTTATAGGTTGAATTTGTGGTGTTTTGCTGCACATTTGTTAGCCAAACTTATATGAATGTGTTGGGATTAATGGAGGTCAATCATACCCTGTTTTCGCGTGAGTTTTTGCCCTGTTTTGGGCCTGAAATGTTGCTGTCAAAACTGCTACATCTTCCAACCCTTTTGCTGTCAGATTTGGGGTGGTTTTGAGCTGAATTCTTGCTGTATTTCATGTCTTCTTCTTGCTACATATGTTACTTATTTGTTGCTTGAGTTGTGGCTGCGTTTGAGCTAGAGAAACAAGGGTTGTATGCGTTTTGTTGCTGCTGCTACCTGCTGCGACACAGGTGTGCCTTTGTCCTTCTTTCCGGCGCGGAACGGGGGTGCGGGTGGCCTGAGATTTCTGTACCGAGACACGGGGGTGTCTCGGTTTGGGCTTGAGTGGTGACACGGGGGATGTCACCCTGTTTTTCTTTCCCGATCGTTGCCTGCGTCTTTTTTTTTTCCTGTTGCATGAGTTGTTAATTGCATGCATGTTGTGCATGCATATATGGATAATTACCTACACTTTTGCATGCATGAGTCTTATTTGCATGGAAATTTCATGCATTTGTTATTTGCATGCCTGTGTGTATATTTGCATGTGTATTTATACGTATATATATATAATATAGTATATGTATACGTATATATATATATATATATATCTATTAAATATTAATTGCTAGTTGATTTAATTTAATATTAGAATTTAATTGTTACCTATTTCATGTTCTAATTAATTTTCGATATTTAACTGAATGTATTTAATTGTTTAATTTCTAATTGTAAATGCAATTGAATGTGTTTAATTGTTTATGTTCTAAATTTAAATGTGATTTAACTTGTACTTGATTATATTTGAATTTCTTGAATTAATTTGAATAAAAATGTGAATTCGAATGAAAGTGAATGAAAGATTGAACGACTTGATTATATAATTTAAATTCCTTTGACGTGAAATGTGAAGGACATGAGCTCGTTTGAATACGAATGCTTCATTGAATGAATGAATTGAGTGTTTATATGTCTTTAAGACTTTAATAGGGCACATGAACATTTTCATAGCATAGTCTTATCTCTTACATATTCATATCATGATCATTGCATTGCAGAGCGTCTTAATTGGTCATATTGAGTCTCACTTCACCTCTCTTGCACAGATTTTGAGTCCGTTGGAGACGAGGCCGGTCAGTGAGGCTTGTGTTTGCTCCTTTTTGCGGTTTAAGGTGGGTTTCTCTTCTACTTCGATAAAACGACCCGGTATATCTCCCTACGTGAAAAGTTTTAAGCCAAAGTAATATGATATATATATTGAGTCTTTTATCGAGTAAATGATTGCAAACGTAAAGCTCTTATTTCATGAACCCTACCTAATGTTTTGGTGAGAATGATTGAATGTTCACAATGAATGGGGCCCAGGGGCTTGGTGTGAGTGGGGACCCGAGGAGGCAAGGGCTGACGGTAAACCCTCACACTAGTCCCACTAATGAACGGCGTAATCGGACCTCGTTAGGAGTTAGCGAGGAATGGACGCTGAGTGCCATCTGGGGAGTCATGTTCCCCTTTTGGTCAATGAATGGGTGGATGGGCCTTGCAAACGCGCCACCAACCCGGAGGAAGAAGGTGGAATGTTATTGAATGCGCACGAAAGATTGAAATGCATGAAAAGAATGAATGAATGAATGTTAATGAATGTTAATGAATTACACGAGGTGTTGGTTGGAGATAATGCACGCCCACTCGCCGGACCAATAATGACCTAATGTTAATGAATCGTTATAATCCCTTTTGATGATTTCTATTCACCCACTTGGGAAATTCTTTAAAACCTCACTTGGGATTATAGCTTGCATGTGATTGTTTAAATATTATCGTATATTATATTATGCCCTGCTTTTATACCCACCAGTCCCTTTTGGACTGAACCCGTTTGGCTTTTAGTTATGTTGTGGAGGTATCATGTGAGCTAGGTGGGATTTCGAGTCTTAGGTCTTGTTTTCGCTTCTAGCCCTTTTGTTTATTGGTCCTACACTTGCGTATTGCACTTGTGGTCATTGTATATGAATGTTGTTGGAGCGTACTTGTTTTGAGCCGTGACGGCAATTAATAATGTATATGACTTAATTTTTGGAGTTTTGATGCTCATGGAATGTATATATGATGTGTGTTCGTTTATTGCTTCCGCCTTAATGTTTATTCTGATTTTATGGTTCAAGGGTTAGTCTCGCCTAGCATAGAGTGTGTGTATGTCCCCGTTCGCCGTGATTTGGCTCGGGTATGGATCGTCCATTTCATATTCGGGTTGGGTCTCGGTGCGGGGGATGTGACACCTTGCGCTCGGGTGTCACATCCTTAAGTGGTATCAGAGCTACGAGTTGCAAAACTCGGGCTCTCGTGTCGTGTGGGTCAGTCTAGGTCGTTCGGCATAGGAACTACGTGATAATGTGCGCATTGCATCGATTTTGAACATGAAATTGTCTTTCTTTTTAATCTTGACGAATTACCTGTTGCATTTTATACCGGATCCGTGTCTTTCGTGTTGAATATGTGCCATATGTATGCCCTAATCGCATGCATGTACCTTCGAAATGAGTTATGATTTACAGGTTACAAAGATAATATCAAACCACGGCCAAGTTCCATGATAAAGACGATCTATTGCTAGTTCTTCCTGAGGCATGGAAGCTAGGAGGGATACAACCGGGAAGGATGTAGAGAATTCGAGATGTGAGGTTTTCTAGATGGAGCTAGAGTTCAAGGATTAGGATTCGGAATGGGAGGTTCGAATTTAGAGATGCGGTGGTAGAAGGACACTTGGTGAAATAAGGATTGATTATGAGATGGTTACGACTTAGAAGATTGACATATACGGCTCTTCCCTACAAGGTGCCTTTGATTGGAAGCAACGGGATTTTTCAACCTAATGAGTGAAGTGAACAAACCTTGAAGGTATTTTGATTCCGGATTTAGATCATTGAAGAGGTATCAATAATTAAGAAGAGTTAAGATAAAATGGGTCCGGTAGGAGTTGTGCACCAAGGATTGACAAAGAAGGATTTCTGACTCAGCCTAGTGATTTGAAATCAAGTTTGTCGAAGTTAAGACCGGGAAAAGTCAGGTTTGGGTACTTTGGATTTCGATTAAGACGGGAAACGAGTCTGGAAGAGTAGAGAGAGGCTAGTACCTGGGTAAATACAAATATAGGGAAGGTGGCGATATTAAGGACGGGATCTGAGTTGTTTTTCCATATCCAAGCTGAATTGTCATGTTGTGAAGTTGAATTGGAAGATATGGAGCAACAAATGGGAACTATAAAGAAAGGCAAAGACCGGGTGAAGGATTATTCTCGGGGAGAGATTCTTTGCAAGGAAATCATGCGCTCAGGTATAAGCAATCGGAAAACAAGCTTAATTCGTCAATCTAAGTTCATAAAGGATAAGGACGGGAGTCTTGATTACGGTGATGGCGAGAAGTAGGGTTCAGAATTACATTAGGGTTCAATTTTGTAAGAGATTTTGGGCAATGTTGAAGAGTGATTCTCGGGGAATAAATGCAGAGGACAATTCATTGGATGATGAAGAAATCAGGGATCGTGAACTTGCAATTCCGGAAAGTCCAAGATATAAGTGATACAGAAGGATTCATGGAAAGCTTCAAAACCGTGGGAAGGGCAAGGAATAATCACCAAGTCAAAGTAACTTATATGAATGTGTTGGGATTAATGGAGGTCAATCATACCCTGTTTTCGCGTGAGTTTTTGCCCTGTTTTGGGCCTGAAATGTTGCTGTCAAAACTGCTGCATCTTCTTGCCCTTTTGCTGTCAGATTTGTGGTAGTTTTGAGCTGAATTCTTGCTGCATTTCATGTCTTCTTCTTGCTACATATGTTACTTATTTGTTGCTTGAGTTGTGGCTGCGTTTGAGCTAGAGAAACAGGGGTTGTATGCGTTTTGTTGCTGCTGCTACCTGCTGCGACACGGGTGTGTCTTTGTCCTTCTTTCCGGCACGGAACGGGGGTGTGGGTGGCCTCAGATTTCTGTACCGAGACACGGGGGTGTCTCGGTTTGGGCTTGAGTGGTGACACGGGGGTGTCACCCTGTTTTTCTTTCCCGATCGTTGCGTGCGTCTTTTCTTTTTCCTGTTGCATGAGTTGTTAATTGCATGCATGTTGTGCATGCATATATGGATAATTACCTACACTTTTGCATGCATGAGTCTTATTTGCATGGAAATTTCATGCATTTGTTATTTGCATGCCTGTGTGTATATTTGCATGTGTATTTATACGTATATATATATAATATAGTATATGTATACGTATGTATATATATATTTAATATATATTATATATATCTATTAAATATTAATTGCTAGTTGATTTAATTTAATATTAGAATTTAATTGTTACCTATTTCATGTTCTAATTAATTTTCGATATTTAATTGAATGTATTTAATTGTTTAATTTCTAATTGTAAATGCGATTGAATGTGTTTAATTGTTTATGTTCTAAATTTAAATGTGATTTAACTTGTACTTGATTATATTTGAATTTCTTGAATTAATTTGGTTAAAAATGTGAATTCGAATGAAAGTGAATGAAAGATTGAACGACTTGATTATATAATTTAAATTCCTTTGACGTGAAATGTGAAGGACATGAACTCGTTTGAATACGAATGCTTCATTGAATGAATGAATTGAATGTTTATATGTCTTTAAGACTTTAATAGTGCACATGAACATTTTCATAGCATAGTCTTATCTCTTACATATTCATATCATGATCATTGCATTGCCGAGCGTCTTAATTGGTCATATTGAGTCTCACTTCACCTCTCTTGCACAGATTTTGAGTCCGTTGGAGACGAGGCCGGTCAGTGAGGCTTGTGTTTGCTCATTTTTGTGGTTTAAGGTGGGTTTCTCTTCTACTTCGATAAAACGACCCGGTATATCTCCCTACGTGAAAAGTTTTAAGCCAAAGTAATATGATATATATAATGAGTCTTTTATCGAGTAAATGATTGCAAACGTAAAGCTCTTATTTCATGAATCCTACCTAATGTTTTGGCGAGAATGATTGAATGTTCACAATGAATGGGGCCCAGGGGCTTGGTGTGAGTGGGGACCCGAGGTGGCAAGGGCTGACGGTAAACCCTCACACTAGTCCCACCAATGAACGGCGTAACCGGACCTCGTTAGGAGTTAGCGAGGAATGGACGCTGAGTGCCATCTGGGGAGTCATGTTCCCCTTTTGGTCAATGAATGGGTGGATGGGCCTTGCAAACCCGCCACCAACCCGGAGGAAGAAGGTGGAATGTTATTGAATGCGCACGAAAGATTGAAATGCATGAAAAGAATGAATGAATGAATGTTAATGAATGTTAATGAATTACACGAGGTGTTGGTTGGAGATAATGCACGCCCACTCGCCGGACCAATAATGACCTAATGTTAATGAATCGTTATAATCCCTTTTGATGATTTCTATTCACCCACTTGGGAAATTCTTTAAAACCTCACTTGGGATTATAGCTTGCATGTGATTGTTTAAATATTGTCGTATATTATATTATGCCCTGCTTTTATACCCACCAGTCCCTTTTGGACTGAACCCGTTTAGCTTTTAGTTATGTTGTGCATGTGTCATGGGAGCTAGGCGGGATTTCGTCTTAGGTCTTGTTTTCATTTCTAGCCCTTTTGTTTATTGGTCTTACAGTTGCGTATTGCACTTGTGGTCATTGTATATGAATGTTGTTGGAGCGTACTTGTTTTGAGCCCTGACGCCCATTAATAATGTATATGACTTAATTTTTGGAGTTTTGATGCTCATGGAATGTATATATGATGTATGTTCGTTTATTGCTTCCGCTTTAATATTTATTCTGATTTTATGGTTCAAGGTTTAGTCCCGCCTAGCATAGAGTGTGTGTATGTCCCCGTTCGCCGTGATTTGGCTCGGGTATGGATCGTCCATTTCATATTCGGGTCGGGTCTCGGTACGGGGGATGTGACACCTTGCGCTCGGGTGTTACATTTTCTCCTTGCTTGGGGGTAAGGAGCATGAAATGCTGCTGATAGGGAGAGAGAGGGATGAATCAAGGTCATGTACACCAAGGTTAAGGCTTAGGTATGGTTAGTTTGGGCCCACAATTGTGAGACTAGTCAAACATGGTGGCTTTAGCGCAAGCTGTTCATTCCGGGCGAAAAATGAGGGTCCAAATGGGCTTAGAAAAATGTCAAATCAGGTTTCTTGACTTCATCTATTCGTTACGAGTCCAACGCATCTTCCGGAATTCGAATCCGATTTCCCTAGCTCAAGTTATGGCCTCCGGAACAAGAGGCGCGCTAAAACTAGTTAGGCCCTCACGTCCCTCGTCAAATTCCAAAGGTTTAAAACCTCGACAAACGAATACGAAAACTTAAAACGAGCATGCAAACACATTCATAACTCACATATATCACGCATACCAAAATTTCACAAAAATCGGAATTGAATTCCGGCACATAACGAACAAATTACGAGCATACGAAACTTAAACTTTAAAATTCAAAGTTCATAAATATAAACAATTAATTTCATATAAATTCAAATAATCATATAAGCATTAAAATAACATTCAAATACGTAATTAAATAATTTAAAGCACATAAAACCCTCTCGTTACGGCGTACCTGGAAATCCGAACGATCGGGATGTTACAACTTCTAACTTGAAGCTCTCTAGAGATAGTCCACCAACTTGACTACAATCTAACTAGTAAGGATGGTAGTTCTCTAGTTAGTGCTTAGGCTTAACCTAGGGTTTAATTTATCTTGGAGAAAGGATGGTGTTCAACACATGAACCAAAAGAATTGCCAAATTACTCTCTAAGGGGAGCATGAGCTCCCCTATATATAGGAAAGGGAGGGGTAGCCGAAAATCCCTAGTCCTTATGGGCTAAGGATTTTGGTCCCTCTCTCCTATTACTTGATCATCAAGTAATTTTGACTTTGACTTTGAATTCTAATTCAAATCAACTTTTAAGAGAGCTAAAATATCCAAACTCTTTTGGATATTATTATACTTTATTTATTAATAAATAAATAACTTATTTATCTAATTAATTAATTAACTAGATTAATTTTCTTCAAAATAGGTCTTTCTTTTTAATTCACAATTAAACCAAAGTCTATTAAATAATTAACACATTTAATTATTTAATATATATATATATATATATATATATATACATACACAAGTATGAGACACGTGTCACAAGGACACGTGTCACTCACGTGACCCACACGTGTGGTTTCACACGTGGGGAACCCTCTTGGCTCGATTAACTCATTTAATCATTTTAAAATCCTCAACTCAGGTAACCAAGTTGTTGCGTGTGACCCTCTAGGTTCTCAATTCAATTAGCAGTGACCCTAATTAATTAATTCACTAATTAATTAATCAGTCCATAGATTAAACGACCATAATCTAGCAACAGGTGTTTAACCCCTAGCTGAATTGGAATGTATCGATTCGACAGAACCTTTAAGTCATTAATTTATGTGAGATACAATCCTCCTACTTACTATCTCTCAACCAAGATCTAGGGTAAGGGAATAATCAGAACCCTAATAATCCGGTCTTAAAGCAAAGTGCATTTCATATCCATTTGATCTCAATCCAAGAAACCCTTTTCTTGATATCTTGATCTATTGCCTTGGCCAAGGACTCCATATGGCATATGAATGACTTACACAATCAGAGATCACCTTGCAAATGCAAGTGTAGGTCCTTTCTTGATTCTCATTCACTTTCATGAGTCCCTTGTGCAGCCCCAGCATAAGCCTTGAATCAGTTATCTAAGGCGACACCCTTTAAAGCTTATACCTAAGACTACAGAGTTAACTCATAAAGTGACATGAAACCTCAAGTCAAAGGATCAATTAATCACATAAATGACTCGTGAGATATTTCCTAATCTGGAAGTTTCCATTTCCTGAAATACAAACTTCCTTTCCCATTTAGGAATCTTCTCACACGGGGCACCTCAGTGAACTTACTTATTAAAGTAAGCACCCTCATGTATCACGTGCGTATCAACTATACACTTTGCACCTCCATGAAACAAGGTGGTCCTTCTTAAGGGCGTGATCCCACAAGCAAGCCTTAGAGGAGTCAAGTTGACACTCCCACTGTCTGTAGGACTCATCGACTTGGAGTATTTTACTAATCACGACTTATGTGAAATAGGGCTCGTTTCATGAAACATTTCACCTAAATGGCAGAGTCCTAAAGTCATAAGGATTAGGGGAGTTCTCATACATGCACATATAAAGTAAACGCATACCAAACAAGAGCATATAAAGAAGTGTTGCCTTAATTCGTATTTCATTCAAAGATTGTCTGTGATAAGGAAAAGTACAAAGCGGATATTCAATCGGCTTTTAGGGAACTATTCCTAACACATGATTTAATATCATTATTTCAAATTCATAATAATTAAATAATAAAAGGCACGGTTTAATATAGTATCAATTAAAGTTTACAAATTATATTGTGTTTTAATATTAATAATGTTAAAATATAATTAATTAACATTATATATGTAAAATTAAATGTATAAAACACGTATAAACAATTAATTCGCATAATTTGGTAAGCATATACGTCATACCTGTACGGCCGAAATATCGGGCCGTCACAACCTCTCCCCCTTAAAAAAATCCGTCCTCGGATTCGTTGATGAAATCTTTTCATCTTATCCTCCGTCTCCCACGTAGCTTCTTCCGTTTTATCACTTCTCCATGAGACTTTAACTAGTGGAATTTTCCGATTTCTTAGTTCTTGCAATTTTCAATCCAAAATCTTAACCGGTTTCTAAACAAAGGTAAGGTTAGGCTCAAGTTCCACTTCTTCAACGGGTAGGATCTCGGATCTTCCGGATAATATTTCCGAAGCTGAGAAACATGAAATACATTATGAATTCCGGTCAGACTCGGTGGTAGATCTAAACGGTAGGCCCTATCTCCAATTTTCTCAAGAATCTCATACAGTCCTAAATACCGAGGATTCAATTTTCCTCCTTTTCCAATCCTCGAGAATCCTTTACGTGGCGAAGTTTTCAAGAATACCCTATCACCAATCTCAAAATTAAGATCGTTCCTTCGGTGATCGGCATAGCTTTTTTGTGGTTCCTGGGCTGCTTTGATCCGTTGTCTGATTATTTGGACCTTATCAATTGTCTCTTGCACGACCTTAGAGGGTTTTTCCTTTTTCTCCCCTCGTTTCACACCTTCCTGTTTGGTCTAATTCCATTCCTCTAAATCAAAGAATAACGGTGACCTGCATTTCCTTCCGTAGAGAGCCTCATATGGAGCCATTTTTATCAACGCTTGAAAACTGTTATTTTAGGCGAATTCAATAAAAGGCAATTGCTCATTCCACGAACTCGAAAAATCTAATGCACATGCTCTCAACATACCCTCCAAATATTTAATTAATCTCTCTGATTGTCCGTCCGTCTGAGGATGGAAAGTTGTGCTGAATTGAAGCCTTCTTCGCAGATTCCTTTGTAATTCTTGCCAAAATCTAGAAGTAAACCTCGGATCCCGATCTGATACAATGCTAACCGGCACACCATGAAGTCGGGCAATTTCATCAACATACTTCTTAGCTAACTTATTCACCTTATCCGACATCCGAATAGCCAGAAAATATGTTGATTTCGTCAAACGATCCATAATCACCCAAATTCAATCTAAACCACCTTTCACTCTACGAATACCCGTAACGAAATCCATCGCCACTTGCTTCCATTTCCATTCTGGGATAGGTAACGGTTGAAGTAGCCCCGATGGCTTCTGATGCTCTGCTTTTACAACCTGGTAAGTCAAGCAATGTCTCACGAAGTTGATCACATCCCGCTTAAGTCCCTTCCACCAATAAAATTTCTTTAAGTCCTTATACATCTTGTTTCCCCCGAGATGTATCGAATACCCAGATTGATGAGCTTCTTCCAATATCAACCGTTTCAACTCTTCCGGAACCACAATTCTGGTTTAAAACTTAGAAGCCCGGTGTTAGCAAACCCAAACGGACTCTATGGTTCAATTCTAGCTTTCTGCACTAACTTCTGAACCTCGGAATCCACTTTTTGAGCTTCAAATACTCTCTGCTGAAGATCCGGCTAAACGGTAATATTCCGAATACTAGCTTTTAGCTTGAAAGACTCAGATTCATCCTCAACTTCCACCTTAACACTTGACACGCTAGCTTTCCTACTAAGCATATCCGCAACCACATTGGCCTTTTCGGGATGGTATCAAATTGTACACTCATAATCTGCCAACAGCTCCATCTAACGCCTCTGTCTCTTGTTTAATTCCTTCCGAGAAAACAAATACTGGAGACTATTGTGGTCGGAAAAGATCTCGAAAGAAATTCCAATTAAATTGTGTCTCCACTTTCCCAAAGCAAAGATCACTGCTGCAAGCTCAAGATCGTGAGTGGGATAATTCTGTTCATGATCCTTCAATTTTCTCGAGGCATAGGCTATCACTTTACCATTCTGCATCAAAACACATCCCAACCCTTCTTTCGAGGCGTCCGTATAAACTATGTATCCTTCAGTACCCTCGGGAAGTGCTAATACCGGTGCAGTGGTCAACTTTTCCTTCAAGAGTTGAAAACTCGCTTCACATGCCTCGTCTCACTCAAATTTAACTTCCTTCTTAGTCAATCGAGTTAAAGGACTGACTATCTTTGAAAAATCCTTCACAAACCTTCGGTAATAACCTGCCAATCCGAAGAAACTTCTATCCTCGGAAGCATTCTTCAGACTCTGCCACTGAATAACCGTCTCGATCTTTGAAGGATCGACTTGCAAACCCTTACTTGGGACGATATGACCTGGAAAAGCAACCCGGTTAATCCAAAACTCACACTTACTAAACTTAGCATATAACCGGTGCTCTCTCAACGTCTCCAATACCAATCTGAGATGTCTAGCATGATCTTCCGGATTCTTCGAATACACAAGAATGTCATGAATGAAGATTACTACGAATTTATCCAAATAAGGCCGAAAAATCCAATGTATCATATCCATGAATGCTGCAGGGGCATTTGTCAAACCAAAAGGCATCGCTACGAACTCATAATGCCCATACCGGGTATTAAATCCTGTCTTTGCTATATCATCTTCCCGGATTTTCAACTGGTAGTAACCTTGCCTTAAATCCAATTTCTAATAAACTCCTAAACCTTGCAACATATCGAATAAATCCTCAATGTAGGGCAACGGGTACTTTTCTTGATAGTCATCTGATTAAGCTCCCGGTAATCTATACACATCCTCAACGTTCCATCTTTCTTCTTGAGAAAGAGAACCGGAGTACCCCATTCTATAAGGAGTTTTAGAATACGGTTCTGATCCGAATATAAGTCGATAACAAACTCTATCTCCCGATCCGGCGGTAGAGAACCTAAATTTTCTGGAAATACGTCGGGATATTCCTTTACCATGGCCGTCTCCTCAAAACATGGTTGATCCTTTGGTTTGTTAAGGAGATTGGCAATAAATCCCATGGCTCCATCCTTTACCAACTTACGAGCTTCCATAAACGATAAGAGAGGTACATTCTTCGACCCAACTTCTCCAATCAACTCTTTACCCAACTTTATCTTCTTCTTAAAACAATCAACTTCAGCCCGGTGCCGGTATAACCAATCCATCCCGAAGATTACCCCATACATCTTCATAGGCATTATGATGAAATCTTCTGGATAATCTTTCACTTCTATCAACACTGAACAACCCCTGACAACTCGATCTGTCTACAAACTACCTCCAAGAGGAGAACTCACAAAATAGCAAGAATTAGAACAAGTAACAGGTAGGCAGAGAGAGGCACATAGATCACAAGATATAAAAGTATGAATGGCACCCGGATCGAATAATGTATGAATGCTCGTGTCATGAATACAAACGGTACCTTCCACCACGGCGTTTGGATCAGCTTCAACTTTCTGCTCCTCACTCTCAAGGGCATAAGCTCATGCCTGAACCAACGGTCTCTGAGCTCCAGCTTGATATCCTAGAGTCTTGTCGGGGCATGCAAAAGCCATATGATCTCCCTTCCCACAAATCGAACACAACCTCAGTCTCTTTCGGCAAGTGCTATAAGAATGGGTTGGCCATCCACAATAAGTACATGGAGGCTGATCGTTGCGAGATCCCTTAGGAGCTGGTAGAGCCTGAGGTGCTCGTGGAATGGGTACAATCTGACCTCCTACTCTAGGCTTCTTGAAAGGTCCCTTTGGTGGTGGAGTTGGTAAATTCATCGGCCTCTTTTGTAGCACCCCGCACGTGACGTACCACATCCCCCGCACTATGGCTCAACACGAGTAACGAAATGGTAAATCCGCACCCGTATCAAACCATAGCGAACGGGAGACAAACAGAAAGACCCTCCTAAGCTAGGCGGAACTTAGACCCTGCAAATATAACTAATCAACAAGACCTAATGTAACAGAGAACTAAAACCAAACATATGCATTGGCCACGGGCCTGCAGAAATTAAACACTCGAACCACAGGCAGACTTGGGCTCCTCAGGCCTCTTTTAGTTCATAACAAAGCCCGACAAGGCAATTCGATAACAATTACATAAAGACTCAAATTCATGATCTTACAGAGTCGAATCAAACGAAATATAAGTACATATGTGAGTGCAGAAACTCTTGTAGGTTAACCTAACCGACTCAAAGACTCAACACAAATCCGCCTAGCTCGAACTCCAACGCCAAACCTGCGCACTAAAGGTTGGGGAGGGAGAGGGTCAGTCTCTAGAAGACTGAGTGAGCAGGAGCGATATACGTATATACAAAACATGCACATGTAAGTCATAAATTCCGAGCAAGGTTTTATTTAAAATTAGTTCCCAAAAAGGGCAAGGAAATGACTAAGCACTGCTCGAACTTTACGACTAATCATATTAAATTTATTAAGTTTATAATTCATACATAAACATAAAAGCTCGGCGAGTGAGCGTGCATTATCTCCAACCAAACTCCGACCGTGTACGACAAATATCATTAATATATAGAATATGTGATTATGCAGTATATTACAATACACACAAATCATATATCATATCATAAGACATATTCGTTTGGGCAATCCGTGTCCCGGTCTTCCCGCACGGTGTATAACAATCATATTATATCATAATCATATTCATAAAACAAGTTCCAACCTTCTTCCTCCGGGTGGTGGACGGGTTTGCAAGGGCCGACCACCTAAACATATCATTGTGGCTATGAGGTTCATGAGTCCTCAAAGCCCGGTTAGCGTTTCCTCGTCAAAAACTCCTTGACGAGGTCCGTTTCGCCGTTAAACATAATGGAATCAACACATGGGATGACCGTCGGCCCTTGCCTCCCCGGATAGCCACATGTACTGAATTCCTGGGCCCGTGAACATAACATACATGCATAATCTCGCCAAAACATTTCATTTCATAAGAAACATAATATATTTCATATTTCATTTGAAACGGGTTTATTCGATCATAAATTACTCGATAAATTTCATTTGAAAACCATATATATTAATATATTAGGTTTTTGGCCAAAGTTTATCACATAAGGTTGTAGGGTTTAATACGTAACTAAAACGAAAACACCCACACCTGAAAAATGACGATACAAGGATACGAGTTACCGAGTGCCTAGTTGATCAAGATTTCTCCACCCTGGAGATAAATTGTAGAAAAGACAACGTAACGTGTTCGTGAGACTCAAGACTCCAAATGAACCACATATGACGCACGACAACGTATGATCATGATGTGAATGCATAAGAAAGGATATTAAGTAATGAACACGTTCATGTGCACTATTAATGCATTTAAATCTCATAAACGAGTCATTCATTCCTTCAAGGAAGCGTTCATAATCATTCAGATCATAAATTCCACATTTTATAACAATTTAATTCAAGAATTCAAATAATGATTATATCATGTACTAAGACACGTTAGCATTTAGAAAATGAACATTTAATTACATTCAAATCATAATTGGAAATTAAATAACATGAAATAGATAGCAATTTAATTTCCATAATTCAATTAAATTAAATAACATTTAATATAATATAAACATATATATATATATATATATATATATATACTACGTAACTCATGCATGCATAATTATATAAATAACACATGCACACACTTCATGCATTAAACTACAAACTGAAATTCATGCATGCAACAACAACACACGTAGACACCTTGCATGCATTTAAGGTTACCATGCACACACACCAGTCACATGCACACAATATATATATATATATATATATACAACAACACACACATGCATGCAACTTCTAAGCTATCTCTGCATATATATATACACACGCACAGACTTGGAATCAAATGAAGAACAGCATCAGCAGTTTTACATGATTGAAAAACAGAATCGCACACCCGTAGCAACACACGGAAGTAGGAAAGACACAACAACTCAACAACAAGAAAGGAAAGAAGAAGAGAGAAGAAAGAAACAGTAGAAGAACAAGGAAAAAGGAACAGAGGTACTGCAGTAGCTACCCGCCCGGGTAGCCAATCCTTCACCAATCTCCCCAGCCGGGTAGGGGTTACAGAATGTTTCTATAATAGGAGTACCCGACCGGGTACTCTCCAAGAGAAAACTCTCCCCGCCCGGGGAGAGTGTTACAGGAGCAACAACAGACGCAACAGCTATGAACGAAAAACAGGGGAAGGAAAAAGGAACTCAAACCAGGCCAAAACTCTCCCACACTTAGCAATCAGAACAAGCCAACAATCAAGGTAAGAAGGGGCTTCAAATACTTAACAAACAGACCTGGAAACAACCCCCAACAAATGCAGCAAAACTGGGAAGAAAAGGCAGCAGTTCATGCGTGAAAAACAGGGGAAGAGAGGAAAGAATAGAGCAAGCCAATACATGATCAAACAACCACCAATACTGCTGAAAATAAGATAAAAAGGGACAACATTTGACATCAAAACAAGTTCCAATAGCTAACAGCAGTCCTGTACGTTAAGGAGGGAAAATTCCAGTTTGAAGTTCAAACAATACATATCCATTTCATTTATGATATCTCAACCGATCCTTAACCACCAACAAATACCAACCTACTCAGTAATAAATGAAGTAAAAGAATCATATATATATCATCAAAGCATGTCATAGATCAAGAGAAGTCAAGAAATCATCAAAACACTTCAAAACCTAACTGTTCATTCCAATCTTTAAAATCCTCATGAAATCTAAGTTAAAATTAGGGATGAAAGGATGAAAATAACCAGAGATGCATTTACAACATAAAACTAACTCACCTTGTTGATTGGATGAAAGTTGATTGAGATTTGAGCTCCAAAATCTCAAGGATTTGCACAATGATGGGGAAAACTGGAATGGAAGGATTTGTGGCTGAATTCTGGCTTGTGAACTATGGTTAAAAGACCACCAACCATAGTTAATTTGGTTAAGTTTTGAACAAGTTATGGCCATTTTGGTGAAGTGTGGTTGTTTTGATATCGTTTTGTTTTTCGGTTGAATTTTGGAGTTTCAAATGATTTCGGAAAAATATAAGGCTAAGTTTATTAAACTCAAACCTTTGACACGAGTTCAACGTAGTTGACGGAACTCGAATCTGAGTTCCCGAGCTCAAGATATCACGTACGGAACCAAGGGTGCGCTAATTGCTCATTAGCCCCCGATTTGGTTCCACCAATCAAATTAAATTCGTTAACACGTCAAATGAGTTCGAAAACATAAACCGAGTATATAGGCATGTTCATAACAAAAAAATTTACAACATATTAAATTTCCACAATATTTCGATATCATTTCATAAAAGAACGAAGCACAATTAGACAATCATGCACATAACCTCAAATAATTTCATGCATAATAAAAATTAAAGCTAAATAAATTAAACTCTATTATTAAATAAAATTCAAGCCCACGGAATTATACAAATTAATTCAGCTAATTAATGTTATGGTTTATTTAACACTAAACACTTAATTAACAATTAATTCACTAAATTAACAAAATAAAATATTAAATTAACGAAATGAAATATTATAAATGAAATAAAATAAAATAATAAAAAATTATAATAAAATTAATATTTAAAACACTTATAAATAATTAATCACATAATGAAATAATTTAATTGCGCAATTTATAAACAAATACGGCACATAAGTATAAATGAAAAACTGGGGCGTTACATCTTTCATTTGTTAAATCCCGACCTTGATCCTGACCCTTGTCCCTGACGATAACCTGGTCTCCGAGCATTCACAGAATCTTCCACTCTCAGGGTCTTTAGAGTAGCCTTCGCCCAAGTACTTGTGTTAACCGTCTCAAGAGCTGCCTGGATATCCAGTGGAAGCCCCTAAACAAACTGCATAGCCTTATGAAAGTCATCACTCGCTATATTAGGCGCACAGCTGGATAACCTCTCATACTCTGAAATATACTTGGCTACAGACCTCGATCCCTGCTTCAATTCAGTGAATTCCCTCAATCTTCGAGTACGTGATGAAGGAGGAATGAATTTATTCTTGAACTCCCTTGTAAAGACTTCCCAATTGATCTCTTCTCCAGCTGCTTCCAAGACTATCCGTGTGCTTTCCCACCAAGAGTGGGCTTCCCCTTGTATCAAAGTGATGGTGCATCGAGCCTTCTCTTGGGACTCACATGGAATGAGCTCCCATGTCCTCCCGACTTCTTTCAAACACATTTCCGCCTGCATATCATTTCCCTTGAAAAACTTAGGAGGTCTTTGGTTGTGAAACTCCCTAAGTATAACTGAAATTGGTGCCTCGGGCGGTACAACAGGCGCATGTAACGCCCCGTGTTTTCAAGATTACCAGGTAAGGCGTCACGGGAGAGTTTTATTCTATACTTCTGTGATTTATGTGAATACGCATGTTTTAAGTGTCAACGTGTAAGTTTATTTTAATAATGTGCACCTTAGAATTTATTTAAAACGTACTTGGACTCAATTGTCCAATATTTGCAATTAGGGACTTAATTTGAAATTAGGGTGTTTGGGCCGTTCGTGGCTATTTTGAGCCCGAGGATTCGGATTCGAATCCTAACCTTAACATTGAGTTCATTTCAATAATTCGGATTCAATGAACTAACCATTTAATTTCTTAAGCCACTTGATAGCCCAACCGTTTTAAATCTGATCCGTGTGGACCGGATACCGTTTGACCCTAACCGTCCGACCCTACCCGTGTCTTGGCTAAGTGAAAAGGGCCAAGCCCTTTCTTCTTTCCCCACTTTCACGTTCAGCTCAAGAAGAGGGAGGAGAAAAGAAAAGAGAAACCCCAACCGGATCTTCAAGCTCAAGTTCCGACTTCCTCGCTCGTCCAATCAACGATTCAAGGTAAGCAATGTCTTCCTCTTTTTATGTACGTCATTTCTACCGATTGATTTCCCTTTTTCTTGCTTGAGTCCATGGTTATGGTGATGTGATGAATAGTGCCTAAACACGATAACTTTCTCCCAAAGTGCCTATATGCTATTTATATTGATGTTTATATGTTATATATGTGTAATTTGATGCATTTTGGTGCATTAATTGGTTGGAATGAGGTTGGGGGGTGATTTTGGACCATTTCCCATCGAACCCCTGCTTCTTTGCTGCTCATTTTCAAAGAAGACGACCTAACACGGCCGTGTCGAACCCTAGTTCATTTCCAACACGGTCGTGTCAGGTCCTCGAGTTGGAATTTTTTTTAATCGGACACGGTCGTGTCAGTTTCCAGGCTAATATTGACACGGCCGTGCAGACTTCATCCGACCACGGATTGACCTGATTTTTAAACCCACGGAAACGTATTGAAGTCTAAAACATCTTACAATTGGAATCACCTCATTATATGTTCTCATTTGGGCGATATGATCATTTGAAAATGGTGTCGCTACTTCGCCGAACTTCTGCATTGGTCCAACTTCAAACCTAAGCCATTTTCATCTCACTTTGAACCACGATTCGATCCACCTACCATTTTAAACGCCTATTTCTCTAATTTCATATCCAACAAGAAAATCTTAATTCCAACATCTAAAACTCAAGATATGATCAATTCTTTATAGCTTGTTCGTTTCCAAAAAACTGTCAACTTTCGCCAAAATCATACTTCTTGCGTTCGTTTCACCCCCCTTGACTTCCGTATATGTTTTAATTGATTCATATGCTTATTTAACATGTTATATTATGTGGTAGGTTGTATATTTCAAATTTATGGCCTAATTGGAATGCCCGTTTTTTAATTATGAACTTATATACTTTTATGTGTTACCTTGTATCGCTTTCTTTGTATTCGTTGCTCTTATACGAAATTTAACTTTAGGAATTCCCAATGTATGATATTATATACTATTATATGCATTGTAAACATGTTTAAATATGTGCTAGGAACACTATGTGAAGTTTATGGCCCGATTTGTTATGAATCTTGAAAGAAATGATAAGCATGAATATAAAACCATTATATATTGAACATTTTGAATAAGTTACTCGATTATATAGCCTCATAACATGATTTATACTCTTATGCATCTCAAATCATGTGTATAACATTCCGTGCGTCTTATATGGTTCACTTAGAGTCTTGAGTCTCATGAGTTTACTACATTGTCTTTTGTACAATTTTCTCCAGGGCGGCGACGTGCCGAGTTCATAGGTTATTCTCAAGTCTTCCTTTCTTCTTGGTATTGTTCGTTAAGAAGTGTACAGGTGGGTTTCTCTTCTAATAGTTAAATCGACCCTATATACAACCAATGTGCAAAGTTTCAAGCCAAAAATGTATATTATACGTATATAGAGTCTTTTCTCGAGTGTATGATTTGATTGAATACCTACCGAATGTTTTGGCGAGAAATGAATGAATGTTCACAGGCCCAGGGACTTGGTGTGTGTGGCAATCCGAGGAGGCATGGGCTGACGGTGATCCCGCACACTAGTCCCAACTAATAAACGGCGTAACCCGACCTCGTTAGGAGTTAGCGAGGAATGGACGCTGAGTGCCACCTGGGGAGTCATGAAGCCCTTTTGGTCAATGAATGGATGGTTCGGGCCGATCACCTGGCCATCACTCGGTGGAAGAAGGTGTAAATGTTTATGATTGTGCACAAAAGAATGTTATGCATGAAAGAAAGAAAGAAAGAATGTTTAATGAACTACACGAGGTGTTGGTTGGAGATAATACACGCCCACTCGCCGGGCAACAAACGACCTAATGAAAAAAATGAACGTTATAATCCCTTTTGATGACTTATTTATTTCACCCACTTGGGAAATGCTTGAAAAACCTCATTTGGGATTATAACTTGCATGTGAATGTTTAAATATTGTTGTATATGTTACGTATGCCCTGTTTTATACCCACCAGTCTCCTATAGACTGAACCCGATTTTGTTTTCAGTTCTTTTGTAGGTTTTGGTGCGCTAGGCGGGATTCTTAGTCTGTTGAGTCCTGTGGTCATGTCGGAGTCATTTCACACGCATATTGTATATCGAATAAGTCAAGAAGTATATATGAATTGCTTTGATTATGATTTATGATTTATTATTCATGTTTGGAATTTCGGGATTAGGTATCTATGTTAGTTGAACCCGTCATCTGCTGCTTATATTGTGTTTGACATTATGTTTTGCTTCCACACCTGCATTTACTTTGTGGGATTGTTTTCTTGGTTTCGAGGTTCTAGCTCCCACTTAACATAGTGTGTGAGTGGTCTCCCGTTCGCTATGATTTAGATTCGGGTACGGACTTCCCATTTTGTGACCGGGTTTGGATCATAGTGCGGGGGATGTGGTGCCTTCTGTTTGGGGTACTACAGCGCAGGTGGTGCTGGAGGTTCTTGTGGTATATAATCTCGAAGCCTCTGATCTATGATGTTGATAATTGAATTAACAAAGGCCTCTGCCGGCTGTGGCGGTGGAGGTGGAGGTGTAGGAGTACGATCACGACATCGTCCTGGAGATCTAACACGGTGTCCACGTGGAGGCATCCTGTCAATAAACACTGAGAATACGTGCTAGGTTTAGCTTATGCATGATAATGCAATCAATTCCATCAAAATTTGAAATTTAAACTAATTAAGCACGAAAGAGATGCATATGCAACACATTATCAATTAGTTCCTAAGCCGAACGACCTAAACTGACTCACACGACACGAGAGCCCGGGTTTTGCAACCCGAAGCTCTGATACCACTTAAGGATGTAGCACCTGAGCTCAAGGTACCACATCCCCCCGCACCGAGACCCGACCCGAATATGAAATAGACAATCCATACCCGAGCTAAATCACGGCAAACGGGGACAAACACACACACTATGCTAGGCGGGACTAACCCTTGAACTATAAAATCACAGTAAACATTAGCGCAGAAGCAATAACTGATCATAATATATACAATGAGCATTCAAGCTCCAAAAATAATTCATTTATATCATTCACATGCCATCACGGCCCAAAACATGTACGCTCCACATCAATATTCATATACAAAAATCATAAATAGCGTATGCAAGTGTAAGACCAAAATACAAGAGCTAGAGACGAATGCAAGACCTATGACTCGAATTCCCGCCTAGCTCCCTGACACCTGCGTAAAACAACTGAAAACCAAATGGGTTCAGTCCAAAAGGGACTGGTGGGTATAAAAACAGGGCATAAATATAATGTACGACAATATTTAAACAGTCACATGCAAGCTATAATCCCAAGTGAGGGTTTTAAAGAATTTCCCAAGTGGGTGAAATAGAGAAATCATCAAAAGGGATTATAACGATTCATTACATTAGGTCGTTATTGGCCCGGCAAGTGGGCGTGCAATATCTCCACCCAACACCTTGTGTAGTTTATCAAACATTCATTCATTCATTCTTTCGTGCACATTCATTAACATTTACACCTTCTTCCTCTGGGTTGGTGGCGGGTTTGCAAGGCCCGACCACCCATTCATTGACCGAAAGGGGAACCTAACTCCCCAGATGGCACTCAGCGTCCATTCCTCGCTAACTCCTAACGAGGTCCGGGTACACCGTTAATTGGTGGAACTAATGTGAGGGATCACCGTCGGCCCATGCCTCCCCGGATAGCCACTCACACTAAGTCCCTGGGCCCCATTCGTGCATCTATTCATTTCTCACCAAAACATTAGGTAGGATTCATAAAATAAGGGCTTTACGTTGCAAACATTTACTCTTTAAAACGACTCTCTATAGATATATATTCATTTTGGTCGAAAAATTTTCACACTGAAGGTATATATAGGGTCATATAACTAAATAGAAGAGAAACCCACCTTAAACGACAAAAGAGAGCACAAGAGCCTCACGGACCTGCCTCGTCTCCAACAAGATAAAAATCTGTGCAAGAAAGGTGAAGTGAGACTCAAAATGACAAAATAAGACGCTCGACAACATAATGATCATGATATGAATGCAGAAAAGATGCTATAATGTAATGAACACGTTCATGTGCACGATTAATGTCTTAAAGACATATAAACATTCAATTCATTCATTCAATTAAGCATTCATACTCAAACGAGTTCATATCTCTCACATTCCACTTCAAATGCATCCATAAGTTTAATAAAATGCTCAAAACCCCTCATTTAACATATTAACAATTTACAAATGTCATAAAAGGATAAAGAAAATATTAAACGAATTACATATCCACCACATTAGTTCATGCATTGCAAATAAAAGAGCAATTGATCATTCTTCACTTATGAGCATCGAAACCACGTCAAAATTCCAAAGCAAGAAGTGTAACATGTAATGTAGTTAGTTAACAACATATAGAAGGCATAAAGGAAGCTAAAGAATCAATTAAACCACAAAGAAAGCCAAGGAAAATCGTAACAGTCACAGCAGCTCATGAACGGGGGTTCAAAACCTAAGCATGGTCGTTTAACAGTACAAAAGCAAATCTGGGGCCAAAAAGGGCATTGAACGGTCGTTCAGTCCCATGCATGAAAAGCCTGAATGGCCGTTGAGGTGTACAGACCCAGCAGCCATGGACTGAACAGCAGTTCAGTCCATTTCTTCACTCCGGACGAACAGCTGTTCATGCAGGCCGACAGTAGTTTCGTCTTCGTCTTTGCAGCTGAAAACTGACCCAAAAGCTTACCTTGTGGATTGGATGAAGGTTGGAGGAGATTTGAGCTTGAATCTCCAAGGATGGCCTGAGTTACGGGATTCTCTGGAATGCAGAGGATATTAAGCTGATTTTCTTTATGTGATGAAGGTTATCTCGGTTTGGGGTGATTAAAGTTGGTTAGAGGGTTGAGTTAGGGTTCCAAAGCATCAAACCATAGTTAATTTGGTCATGGTTTGATAAAGTTATGGTCATTTTAGTAAGCTGTGGCAGATTTGGTTTCCGTTTCACGTTTCGGTTGAATTTTGGAGGACCAAATGACTTTGGAAAAATATGAGGCTAAGTTCGTTAAACTTGAATTTTCGTTATAAGTTCAGTGAAGTTGATGAAACTCGAATCCGAGTTTCCTAGCTCAAGATATCAAATATGTAAGCAAGGGTGCGCTAATTGCTCGTTAGCCACCGACTTGGATTCCAAAATCAAAATAAATTCGAAACTCATGCAAATGAACCCAAAAATAGGAAACGGACATATATTCATATTCAAGACACATATATCTCCGACATATTAAATTTGCACGACAATCATATAAAAACGAAGCACGTTTATATCACTCATAAGCAATGCATTTAAAAATCCATAACATTTCATAAATTATAACAAAATAAAATTTACCTTTAAATAAATAATAAAGTGCATGATTTAATATCATTATTTCAAATTCATAATAATTAAATAATAAAAGGCACGGTTTAATATATTATCAATTAAAGTGTACAAATTAAATTGTGTTTTAATATTAATAAAGTTAAAATATAATTAATTAACATTATATATGTAAAATTAAATGTATAAAACACGTATAAACAATTAATTCGCGTAATTTGGTAAACATATACGTCATACCTGTACGGCTGAAATATCGGGGCGTCACATGGTGCATCTTTTGAGCTATGCTATGGTGATAAAGATGTTCCTAGCTCTCACTCTCGTTTGCATTTTCGAAAATCTTGCTTTGATGAAGCTAAGTGGTTGTTTTATCGATCCTTATTGAGTCTATTTCCTATTAAGCTTAGTTATAATTGGAAAAGATCTTTTTTATGTACTCACATGCAACTTTATCATATACAGGATTTCAACAGCCATGATGAAGACCTGTTAATTCTGAACATAAATTACTTGAAGCTATTTTCTACAGGTTTTCCAATGAAAGATGTGAAGGATTTCAATTGAAGGTGTGTGATGCAACACATCGTCTAGCCTAGGACATTAAAAAAGGGCTCTTTTTGGGAGGCAACCCAATACTTTTTGATTTACTGTTATTTAGTTCTAGTTTCTCTGTGTTTCTTGACTAAGGACCGCTTTTTGTGTAATTTTCAGATTATGGCAGAAATAGGGCTACTAGGACCTAGACCGTAGAGGATGATCATCCCTTAAGCCTCATGAATCCCTCACAGTTTCAATAAATGCATTCGGGGAAGTCCTCATGCCCTTACCTTTTCTTTACTTTTACATTGAGGATAATATGGATTAATTGTGGAGGAGTTATTCTGGTAGTTTATGAATATTTTGGCTGCATTAGTAGAGGATGAAAAGCATATACGAATGATTGTTTTGCATGTTTGTTTGATTGGTCTTTATTCTATTTCTGCCTAATTTGATTGCCTAGTTGTTAGTCTTTTTAGCTTTTTTTTCTTAGGTCCTTAGTTCCTTTTGGCTTGTTTTTGTGCAGCTGTGTTAGTTTGAACCTGACCATGTGCAACATGTTTAGATTTTAGAGTTTTTAAACATGAAAAATAATTGAAATAACATGAATTTCCATGCCTGATTCCTGGAATTGAACAAACTTGTATCTTTTGGCTTAGCTAGAGAATGTCTTTGAATTTGGATTAATGGATGATAACTGAAATTGCATCCAACAAATTGGACCTTCATGTACGAAAAAGTGTGCTATTTTTTACTGTCTAAATGTGAAAATTAAATGGTGTTAAATGTTGATGGAGGGCTTTATGAATAAGTCTGTAAAAGTCATAAGTTTGATGCACTCCGTTGTTCACTCAAAGTGAGTGATTATGAGTGAGGATTTAACCACCTAAGTGGATATTGGGGACTGAAAAAGATAAAAAATGATCACAGTCAAAGGAAGTTGAAATTTCTTAAACGTTTTACCCCAACACCTTCGGTAGTTCAACAAACCTCGTTTTACTTCGCTGACCACCATGGAAATGACAAATTAAATTGATAAAGCCAAAAACAAATTAATCTCGGTATAACTGGTGACTATGAGTGATGCACAAAGTGCAGCCTAGGGATAGTCATGAAATACCAAAGATGTATCATGACACCCGAAATAGGCAATCCAAGGAGCTTTAGTATAAATGAATTAAAACCCTCACTTTATCTTTTGAATTGTTGGACAGTCTTAAGGGGCACCTCTGATCACATGATTTAATGGTTTATATGGTAAATGTGCATGCATAATTGAATTCTAAATTCCTTAACATTCTCTAGCAAGTTAAATACTTCGAATTTGTTCCAATTTGATAGGCTATGGAGACTTGTTATGATACTCATTTTAGTGTTCAAACTTTTTCAATGATAAACTTTGGGGCTTTACTGGTTAGGGGATAATCTTGCTTGACGTGTACTTGCAGTTTGGTTGAGGGCAGACAAAGTCTAAGTGTGGGGGGATTTGTTAATGTGTAATTAGTACTTTAATTACCTTAGTTTTCCCCTGCAATTAACTGAAAATATGCTTAATTACTCTTAAATATGGTTTTATAAGTCTATTGGAGCTAAAATGGAGAATTAATGCGAAGTATGGGCTAAAAGAAGCGTTAAGTGAAGAAATAGAACTGAGCTATGACCATGCCTTAAGCTAAGGGTGACGTAGCAGACAGTTCACCCAGGTCAACATTTGCGGCTGACTTTTCCTTTTTGCAATTAAACCCACTTAAAGCAGCTCCATTTCAGTTTTGTGCGTCTCAAGATTGAAGGTGTCGATTTTGGGACTTGCAATACCTTGAATAGTGTGACCAACTTGCAAGGATAGATTTTATAAGCTAAATTAGAAGGTAAAGGGCTCATTATTCTGTTTAGGGGGCTGGAGGAGAAGCACGCAGCAGCTAGAGCTGCTCGAATTTAGCAAGAACAGGGGTTTATTCCCCTGTTTCAACCAAGAGCAAGAATTGTCTTTTCCTTTCCCTCTTTTAGTTGAATTCCATGTTTACCTTGTGAAGCAATTTAATAAATGTTTTGTAGATAATCTTGGTGTTTAATTTCAGTTCTTTAGCAGTTTATTAGTTGAGTATTTTTATAAATATGAACAGCAGCTAGTAACCATCTTCTAGTTAAGTTATTTGTTGATTCATGCTACGATTTGTGAGGTTTAATCGGTTCTTACTTTTTTGAATTCATTGGTATATGCATGTATCTTGGGTGTACGGTTTGAACTCGTTTCTGAGATGATTTTCTGATCAACTATTATCTTGATCCTTGTTCTACTTGACCGCATAAATAGCTTGATCCGTAATTGTCATGTTAGATGTGCTTAAGAGTTACACACCATTGAAGGCTTACCTCCATGTTTGCGTGATAGTGGTGAGATGCATGGATAATGACTTAAACATTCCAAGCTTCTTGAGTTTGTTAGTTAGGATTGGTGTCCTTTCCGTGATTAATGTTGTTGCAAGGTGAAATCTTAGGACCGTGTCTTTAGGACTGCTTTGCAGTAAGAAAATCGGTATTTATCATATCATACTCATCATACAATTAAGAAAGGATTAGGGTGTGCAGAGCTTGTTGTCACCCCAACCAATCTAACAAATGGAATCGAAGTTTATTATTGCACCTATGATCGAATCAGTAGCTTGAATCATACGAATAACTTGACTAGAGTCTTATTTTCTAGCTACTTTAAGTTTGTGCTTTGTTGTTAGTTTATATAATTTCAGTTTGTTATTTAATTTCCTGCACTTTAGTTAATTATGTTAACCTCCCCTCCTTGTATTTTTTGTGCTTTGTTTGCTTGGCTATTGGGGAATAATAGAACCATCCAATCTCTGTGGGATCGACCCTTTACCACTATACACAATTTATTATGTTTGGTAGTTTAGGAATATTATTTGGTGGATTCGGCACCCATCAAATCTCCAGCGCCGTTGCGTGGGATTGGTTCTAATTGGTTTTGTTTTTCTTTTGACAGCTTAATGTTTGTTTTTGTGTAGAGAAGTGAGTTTAGGGAATCAACAAATTGTCATCAATGGCTGCAATATCTCAAAGTGATGTTTGTGGAATTTACATTGGTGACCATCCAACCAATGGATGTCCTTTGCTCCTTGGTGATCCCTTTTCTCATTTGCCGCCCAAAACCGAGCAATGTGGAGTTTGCATGGGACCTCACAAAACTGATAAATGTCCATTACTTGATGACGAACTTCAGCCCACACTAACGAAGAATGGATTTAACATGAGCTCAAACTCTCGCAATTATGGGTGGAATGATCATCATTTTAATCACACAACAAGTGCATTTCAGCCACCACAACAATATCCATCATCTTCCAATTCAGGTACATCTCTTGAAGAAAATTTTAAAGCATTTATGATTAATACACAACAATTTCAACAGGAGACAAGGAACAATATGCAAGAAATCCAAATGTACGTTCAAAGCTTGAGGACTGAGTTGAGCCAATTAACTTCTACGGTAACTGAATTGAAGAGTAAATTGGAGTTTGAACAAGGACAACCCCCACTTCAGAAAATAGGGGCTGAACATAGCAGTCCAGTTAGTTGATTAAGAAACAGAACATGACTGTACAGCAGACCTGAGCATAACTGATGACCATGGGTTAAGGTGAGATGAGGGATCCAGACCTACTGTACAATTTCAACCATTGATCAGCCCAAACCCAACTGCACAGAGGTGTGTTGAGTTTCAAAAAGATGAATCAGAGTTCCAAAATAATGAATCAAAGTTTATAAAGGCACTTTACAATGTTGAGGTAAATATTCCATTACTTGATGGAATGAAATCTATGCCTCAATATATGAATTCTCTTGTAAAATTATGTGTAACTAAGGAAAGCATGCCTTGTTATGGGAAGGTAAGCATTGGAAAGCATTTCTCTGATATCCTTCAAGAAAAGACACCTCAAATGAGTAATGTTAAAGTTTTATTTGCTCTAACATGTAAAATAGGAACTGTTGGAATTGATAGAGCCTTGTGTGATTATAGTTCCTCAACTAATTTGATGCCTTTGTCTATTTGCTCACATTTGCATATTAATTCGATGAGAAAAACAGGTATAATAATTTAACTTGATGATGGAACAATTGTTTATCCTACGGGCATATAGGAAAATATTTTGATTCAATTCGATGGCATGATTTTTCCCGTGGACTTCTTTGTAGTTGATAACTCATTTGATGTTCTGCTAGGACAACCCTTTCTTGATATATCTAAGACAAAAATCAATGAGTTTGATCACACACCCACAATGGAATTTCAAGGAAATGTTGTTAAATTCACTATGTTTGATTCCATACAGTATCCTAGTGAGTTGTTTTGTTTAAATGACATGGATTTCATTAGTCCTTTTCCATGTGGTGCATCTTTTGAGCTAAGTTGTGGTGATAAAGATTTTCTTAGCTCTCACTCTCCTTTGTATTTCCGGAAATCTTGCTTTGATGAAGCTAAGTGGTTGTTTTATCGATCCTTATTGAGTCTATTTCCTAATAAGCTTAGTTATAAATGGAAAAGAGCTTTTTTATGTACTCACATGCTACTTTATCATATAGGGGATTTCAACAGCCATGATGAAGATCTGTTAATTCTGAACATACATTACTTGAAGATATTTTATGCAGGTTTTCCAATGAAAGATGTGAAGGATTTCAATTGAAGACGTGTGATGCAACACATCGTCTAGCCTAGGACGTTAAAAAAGGGAACTTTTTGGGAGGCAACCCAATACTTTTTGATATACTGTTATTTAGTTCTAGTTTCTCTGTGTTTCTTGACTAAGGACCGTTTTTTTTGTAATTTTCAGATTATGGTAGAAACAGGGCTCCCAGGACGCAGACCGTAAAGGATGATCATCCCTTAAGCCTCATAAATCCCTCACAGTTTCAATAAATGCATTCAGGGAAGCCCTCATGCCCTTACCTTTTCTTTACTTTTATATTGAGGATAATATGGAATAAGTGTAGGGGAGTTATTCTAGTAGTTTATGAATATTTTGGCTGGATTAGTAGAGGATGAAAAGCATATAAGAATGACTGTTTTGCATGTTTGTTTGATTGGTCTTATTTTATCTTTGCCTAATTTCATAGCTTAGTTGTTATTCTTTTTTGCTCTTTTTGCTCAGGTCCATAGTTCCTTTTGGCGTGTATTTGTGCCATTGTGTTAGTTTGAACCTGACCATGTGCAACATGTTTAGATTTGAGAGTTTTTGAACATGAAAAATACTTGAAATAACATTAATTTCTATGCCTGATTCTTGGAATTGAACAAACTTGTAGCTTTTGGCTTAGCTAGAGAATGTCTTTGAATTTGGATTAATGGATGATAACTGAAATTGCATCCAATAAATTGGACCTTCATGTGCGAAAAAGTGTGCTATTTTTTACTGTCTAAATGTGAAAATTAAATGGTGTTAAATGTTGATGGAGGGCTTTATGAATAAGTCTGTAAAAGTCATAAGTTTGATGCACTCCGTTGTTCACTCAAAGTGAGTGATTATGAGGGAGGATTTAACCACCTAAGTGGATGTTGGGGACTGAAAAATATCAAAAATGATCACAGTCAAAGGAAGTTGAAATTGCTTAAACGTTTTACCCCAACAGCTTAGGTAGTTCAACAAACCTCGTTTTACTTCGCTGACCACCATGGAAATGACAAATTAAATTGATAAAGCCAAAAACAAATTAATCTCGGTATAACTGGTGACTATGAGTGATGCACAAAGTGCAGGCTAGGGATAGTCATGAAATACCAAAGAAGTATCATGACACCCGAAATAGGCAATCCAAGGAGCTTTAGTATAAATGAATTAAAACCCTCACTTTATCTTTTGAATTGTTGGACAGTCTTAAGGGGCACCTCTGATCACATGATTTAATGGTTTATATGGTAAATGTGCATGCATAATTGAATTCTAAATTCCTTAACATTCTCTAGCAAGTTAAATACTTCGAATTTGTACTTTTCTAATTTGATAGGTTGTGTAGACTTGTTATGATACTGATTCTAGTGTTCAAACTTTTTCATTGATAAACTGTGGGGCTTTAGTGGTTAGGGGATAATCTTGCTTGAAGTGTACTTGCAGTTTGCTTGAGGACAGGCAAAGTCTATGTGTGGGGGGATTTGTTAGTGTGTAATTAGTACTTTAATTACCTTAGTTTTCTCCTGCAATTAACTGAAAATATGCTTAATTACTCTTAAATATGGCTTTATAGGTTTACTGGTGCTAAAATGGTGAATTAATGCGAAATATGGGCTAAAAGAAGAGTTAAGTGATGAAATTGAACTGAGCTATGACCTTCAAGGTATGACCATATCTTAAGCTAAGGGTGACGTAGCAGACAGCTCACCCAGGTCAACATTTGCGGCTGACTTTTTCTTTTTGCAATTAAGCCCACTTGCAGCAGTTCCATTTCAGTTTTGTGCTCTCAAGACTGAAGGTGTCGATTTTGGGACTTGCAATACCTTGAATAGTGTGCCCAACTTGCAAGGATATATTTTATAAGCTAAATTAGAAGGCAAACGGATCATTATTCGGTTTAGCAGGCTGAAGGAGCTACTGGAACACAACAAGAACAGGGGTTTAATCCCCTGTTTCAACTAAGAGCAAGAATTGTCTTTTCCTTTGCCTATTTTAGTTGAATTCCATGCTTAGCTTGTGAAGCACTTTAATATATGATTTCTAGATAATCTTGGTGTTTAATTTCAGTTCTTTAGCAGTTTATTTGCTGAGTATTTTTATAAATATGAACAACAACTAGTAAACATATTCTAGTTAAGTTATTTGTTGATTCATGCTATGATTTGTGAGGTTTAATCGGTTCTTACTTCTTCGAATTCCTTAGTATATGCATGTATCTTGGGTGTATGGTTTGAACTCGTTTTTGAGATAATTTTCTGATTAACTATTATCTTGATACTTGTTCTACTTGACTTCACAAATCGCTTGATCCGTAATTGTCATGTTAGATGTGCTTAAGAGTTACACACCATTGAAGGCTTACCTCCATGTTTGCTTGATAGTGGTGAGATGGATGGATAATGACTTAAACATTCCAAGATTCTTGAGTTTGTTGGTTAGGATTGGTGTCTTTTTCGTGATTAATGCTGTTGCAAGGTTAAATCTTAGGACCGTGTCTTTAGGACTGCTTTGTAGTAAGAAAATGGTTATTCATTGTATCATAATCATCATATAATTAAGAAAGGATTAGGGTGTACAGAGCTCGTTGTCACCGCAGCCAATATATCAAATGGAATCGAAGTTTATTATTGCATCTATGATCGAATCACTAGCTTGAATCATATGAATAACTTGACTAGAGTCTTATTTTCTTGCTACTTTACGTTTATGCTTTGTTTTTAGTTTATATAATTTCAGTTTGTTATTTAATTTCTTGCACTTTAGTTAATTACGCTAACCTCCCCTCCTTGTATTTTTGTTGCTTTGTTTGCTTGGCTATTAGAGAATAATAGAGCCATCCAATCTCTATGGGATTGACTCTTTACCACTATACACAATTTATTATGTTTGGTAGTTTAGGAATATTATTTGGTGGATTCGGAACCCATCACATACAATAAAAGACTTTCGCGAGGTTGACTCTTTCTCGTTTGGTGAGGCAAAGGCGTTCGTCGTGTCAAAAGCGTCCCTCAAGGTTTACCCTGATGAAGTGCACACAGACAAGCATGTACAACATTCAAGGTTACAAATATCACACGAATTATCTTATATTTACATCATATAAGTCCACCGAAGTACAACCAAGATCATGCAATATAATTACCAAACTCATACCTCGTTGCAACATGCATAAAAAGGTCACTCCGATCAATTAATTATGCCTGAAGTTTGCAAGATTGTATGCAACATTTACAAGTCACACTTGAATAATCAATTCAAGTCTCATTAATCATGTCTTACGAATTCTCGATTCATTAATCATATCTTACGAATTCATAACATGCATTGGAATACAAAGTCAAGTATTACATACGTTCATGGTTTAGAGATATTACAAATAGATCCCATAAGTGATTCACAAAAGTTTGGAATTAATACACAAACATCCCAATGGTTTCTAACAACTTAGAATAAACCATCCCCTTCTTAATTAATTAAGCATGATTTCTCCAATTATGTGAAAGTTTCCCAATAAGTAAACTCAACATTGTCCGAATAAAAATAATGCATCCCAAAAACAAATCATCACGGTGTCACAAATACTTATTTATGCTTCAAATCTATTCAATATAACTCATAAATCCCATGGTTGCATGAATACAAGGATTACAAGAATTAACACATTGTAGCATAATTTGTCCATGGAAGCATTTATACAATTGTACAATTAGGTGGCTACCTAATGACAAGCATAACGATTATTATTATTCGTTTACCATCATAGAAAGAGAGGCTATTACAATGAATCAAGTTTAAGAGAACTCATACATCAACCAAACTGTAAACAATCACATTCTAGCTCACCGAATTTATATTGACACTTGAAGCGACTAGCATCGTGAGGCACATACATACCAAGTAATTACATTCTAACATTTATCATCAACAAGTATAACAATCAGATAGTGACATCCGAACCAAGATGTATGGGTGCAATGCCATAGATGCAATTCGTACCTTCCACTGTAGCAGAAGGATTAATCTCATCCTTCCTTCCCTCACATTTAGTGCATGGGCACGTGCGTGAGCGGGTCTTGCCATACTATCCAGGCCCCTATTATTCGGTTTATTACAATTCCTTGCCAAATTTTTGGTGCTACCACAATTGAAACATTTGCCTTGTTTCCACGAACAATTCTCCACAAGGTGTGTAGTACGACCACAATGCTCACACGGAAATTGAGGAATTTGTTTTCCTTTCCCTTTGTTATCCATGATGCGGCCCTTAGTAGGTTGTGGAGAGGGAGAGAATGAGCGTGCGGCTGCTCTTTTTAATCTAAATCCAGAACCGGAGTTCATACCACTCTTCCTTGCTCCAATTCGTTGTTCTTGCACTTCCACTATCAATGTTAATTCGGTAGCGGTAGCCCAATTGTTAATCTCCACCAGAGATGGAGATTTTTCTATGTCATCATCAATCCCTCAACAAATTTCTCACTCTTGTGGGACTCATCATTAGTTAGGTGAGGTGTATATGGAGCCAATTGGTTGAACTCGGCGATGTACTCCATCACGGACATAGTTCCTTGTTCCAATTTGTGAACTCCCTTTCATGATGCTTTCTAGCTTGCTTCGGTATGTAGTGTGCCCAAATTCCCTGGAAAATATTTCCCAAGTGACATCGTCTTCCCTAACCACAAGGAGAGATATAGTGCCTCACCACCAATTGTATGCCTCATCACGAAGAAGGTCGATGGTACAAAAAATTTCTCTACCTCGGTACATTTGACAACCCGAAATACTCTCTCGATGGTGGTGATCCAATGCTCCGCCTTAATGTCATCCGTAGTCCCCGAAAATGTAGGTAGACAATGTAACACCCCACATTTTCGGAGCAAGATACGATGTCATTTTCGTGCTATTAGATTGTTACTTATTTAACTTTGCTTGTGCTTGAATTGCCTTATTTATGTTTTAATAGTTTAATTGACTCGATTGCAACCTTATGAAAATATGTGGACTTAATTGCAATATATGTTTAGTGCCTAATTGCTCTTTAATTTAAAAAGTTGGGGATCTATTTCTAATTATGAAAATTTCAATTTGGACTTCATTGGACACTACTCTAAAGCTTGGGGGTACTTTTATAATTTGCTAATCTCTAATTGGACTAAATTGTTCTTTCTTAAGATTCTTGGACTCAATTGCTAGTCTTAGAAACTTGGGGACTCAATCGTAGGACTTAAACTCTCGAGGGGCTTAATTGTAATTTTGGGAGAAAACCCCCTTTTTATCCCGAAACCCTAGCAACCTCTCATTCTTTAGTTCTTCTTCTCCCCTTCCTCTTCATAGAAGCAGCGGCAGTAACATCCCGACTGATCGGGCTTTTCAGGTAAACTATTATGTGCGCTATTCAATTATTTCCTTCTGTGATATTTCATTGCTAACGTGAGTTATTGAAGTTATTTGAACTTATTTGCTTTAATATGAATTTGGTTATCTTTGAACGTTTAATTTTCCTCGCTTTGTATTTGTTCGTTTTGGATCCGTATTTAATTCTGATTTATGTGAATTTGTGATATGTGTTAATTATATGCTTTATGAACTCGATTATGTGCTCGTTACATGTTTTGGTATTTGTTTTGCTTGCCTTTGTGGGTTCGTCCTGGAGTCGGGACCTAAAGGAGGCTAAAGAGCATTTAGCGCACCTTAGGTTCCGGGACGCGTATTTTGAGCTCGGGAATTTGGATTCGAATTCTGTCACCTCCATTGAACTCGTTTCGATGATTCGGGTCCGATGGGACAAGCCTCACATTTTCTAAGTTCATTAAGACCTCCGTATTTCACCCGTAACTAGCCTCTTACGCTTGGAAGCTACCTTTTGACCTAGCTTTGAGTTGTGGACCCCACCTTAACCCATCCAAGCCCTTAACCTTGGATTATACTTGAGTTAACTCACCAATTCAGCACCTAAACCCCCTAAACCGATCCACTCTCCCCCTCTCTCCTCTAAACCGATCAGCAACCAAGGAAGCAAGAAGGAAGAAGAAACCCTTTGGCCATTTCTTTGATTTTGAGCTCAAATCAACTCCTTAGCTTCTCAAATTTGAAAGGTAAGTCCATGGTTACAATTTACACTCTTTCCTCTCTCTTCTATGTGATCTTGAGCTCAATCCTTTGGTTGAATATTGAAATATAGCAAGCATGTGAATAGTAAGTGTTGGGAGAATTTGTTTGATTCTTGCTCATTCCTTGTTTCTTTGAGTTTGGATGATGATATATGACTTATATGACTTGATTCTTGCCATTTATTGCACTTCTTTACTTTTTAGTTGGAATATGATCAATTTGCCATAAATGAAGCTTGAACTTTGATCATATACTTGATGCATTTCTTTCCCCTTTTCTTGCCTTGAATTGCTTGCATTTTTGGAACTGAGGTTATTTCACTTTTTATGGCATGAATCTTTGGTGGCTTGGTGCTATTTTCATGTATGTTGTGTGTTTGTTGGATGGCCTAAAAGGCCCCTTGGAGCAAAAACCCGAAAACCCCTGTTTTTCCTTTCATTTTCGGTATTTTTCCGCCAAAATTTTTCCAGGCCGAAGGCCTGACACCGCCGCGTCAAGTTTCAAAGGAAAATGGATACGGCCGTGTTGAGCCCTCGACATTATTTTTCTGAATTTTTTCGCCTGACACGGCCACATCAGTTTACAAAGAAAAATGGACACGGCCGTGTCAAGCCCTCGGAAATGTTTTTTTTTTGAATTATTTCGCCTGACACGGCCGTGTCCGTTCCCCTTTGTTTTCTGACACGACCGTGTCAAGCAGGGTGGCATCCGGGGTGATTTCTTTTGCCTTTTCGTTGCTTCTTATGGGTCCTTCTTGCCTCGTTTTTGGTATGTATGCATGATTAACTTGTCATATGGTGTGCTAAGCCTGATGTTATGAATTTGTGCTTTGATTTACATCCACGTTTATGATATATGCTCTTATATGAATTATTTGCTCATAAATGGCCTTAATGTGAATTCATTTCATATCATTGGCATCATAAGCATACATACGCATGTACCGAGCGTCAATGTGGTTCATACTGAGTCTAAGAGTGTTCCTTGTTGGTTGTCTTGTTCAGCGGATCTTCCTGTAGAGGACGAGCTTGCTCCGTAGGTGTCCGGTTGTCATACTTTTGGCCTCCACTACGTTCGTGACAAGGTAAGGCTTTTGTTCTTTTAGTTACGCGACCTATAACTCTATGTGATTTAAAGCCTCGCATGCGAATACTTATTATAAGAATTGGAAAACGTTTTGTATAAGTATATAGACTATTTTTGCTTTCGTTTGAAAAGTTTAGTTTTATGCAAGTGTGTGTGGGTAAGCGAGATTTGGCTTTGAAAGATAATCTTTGAGATATGTTTGTGTGACTTTCGTGATATGTTTGGGCCCCGGAGTGTGGTATGGTAATCTCGGGACGGCCGAGGGGTCGCCGAGCTCTTCCATCAACACCTCCATTTGAGAGTCTCACCCAACCTTAGGAGGTTGAGGAAGGGTGTTTCTCTTGAGCCGGCGGAGGCAACCGCCAAAGGTTTCAAGGTAGTAATTAAACCTTGTCTCGTTTCTGTGTGTGGATAGTTAGGGCCGATCAACCCTTCTCTCAACCGGTGTTGGGGATGGATGATGATTTGTTTTGTTTTGCTTTGATCTTCGTATATGGGAGTTTGGTGTGTGACTCGTACTCGCTGAGTTGGTTTAGTTTTGTATGATCTGTGAAACGAGAGTGGATTTCTAAGTACTTAAAATTTGGCAATTTCTCCTTTTGCCTTCTTTTTACTTTATATATATATATTTATAACACGGGAACTACTTTGGCTTGCAAAAACCACTCTTGGTTCAGGGATCCTTCCGTTTTGATAAATGCTTTGATCGATATGTATATTGGGTGCGTGAGTAGCCCCCTCACTAGTCACTAGGACTAACCCTCGTTGTTGTTTTTCCCCTTTTTCCTTTCTTTTGAGTTGCAGGTTCTTCCGAGTCAAGCTAGGCGGCAAGTGTCTTTTGGAGTTTACCTGTGGTTTAGCCTGAGTCTTCATGCATTCGTAGTGGTTTACTTTCTCTTTTGCTTATGTACTTGGAGATTATATATTCTGATTACACTTTTGCTATTTTGGCCGAGAGGGCATTGTACATATTGTATATGTTCTAGCATGACAGTTGGAATTCTCGACCCTACCCTCTTTTTGATGATATATATATGTGATGATCTTGGGATATATGTTTAGCTTGTGATTTGCTTTAATTGCTTCCGCTACTCTGATTTATTTTGCGCAGTTCTTGAGGGTCTAGGCCGCCTAGCGAGGGCGTGAGTTTTGTGTGTCTCCCGTTCGCTACGGTTTGATACGGGTGCGAACTTCCATTTCATTACTCGTGTTGGACCCTAGTGCGCGGGATGTGGCACCCTTCGCTCCAGGGGTGTTACATCCTTGCGTGGTATCAGAGCTCTCGGTTGGAAAACCAGAGCTCTGGAGTCGTGTTGAGTCTGTCTAGGTCGTTCGGTATAGGAATATGTGATTATCTGCATTCATTTACATTATTATGTGATGCAATTGTTTTACTTTCATGATAATTGACTACATGATCATGAATTGAACCCCATGCATCGATATTCTTTGATTTGTGTACTTTCAGGATGCCTCCCAGAAGGAGAGCAGATAGGGAGTAGACTCCTGACCTTAATCAACCCCCTCCACAAGCACCTCCACCTCCACCAATGAATGCTGAGAATATAATGCAGGCCCTTCTGAATCAACTTCAGCAGAACCAGAGGGATAATCATCTGGGTGAAGGATAAGGTGGACACGTAACTCCGGTTTTCAAGGAGTTCAGAAATAACAACCCGCCTAAGTGGTATGGAGGTGATGACATCCAAGCAGAAGAATGGTTGTCAGAGATTGCCGGAATTTGGGAAATTTACCCCGCACCTTCACCTGAGAAAGTTGTTTGCACGGCTCGGTTTGTTCAAGACCCCGCTTCCAATTAGCTCAAGGCTACAAGAGCTCGATTGGAAAGGAGTGGAGAAGAGTTCAATTGGGAAAGCTTGGTAAGAGAATTTCGTCACAAGTATGTTCCTCCAAGTGCCCGTGAGAGAAGATTGCAGCAATTCACAGAATTGCGACAAGGGAACCGTTCGGTTGAAGAGTATATCATGGAATTTGAGAGACTTGCACCGTATGCTCCACACATTTCCAATGATGACACCCAGAAGGCACAGAACTTTATTCATGGTTTGAGATATGATATTCAGAGTGCTCTTAAGGCGGCTACCGTGGATACGTGGGAGAAGGCTACGAGGAAAGCGATCAAAGTGAAAGCTAACAATACAAGATTGAGGCTGACTTACTCTTCGGGCCAAGGTTCGAGCTCAAATTTGGGGAAGAGGCCTGCATCCTATGGTGGGCCTCCGGTTTTCAAACCCCAAGGTTCTAACACTTCAGTCAAGAAAGCTCGACTCCTGTGCCTGTGGTACCAGCTTTACCGGCTCCGATTCAATATAGCTATTGCAAGGGTCCCAATCATACCGAGGAGAATTACCGGAAGAAATTGAGAAGGTGCTTTAAGTGTGGAGAGCCCGGTCATTTGATTAGCACTTGTCCTCAAGTGAGAGCACCTCAGCCTCGAGCTCCTCAGCCGTTGAATGTGATGCCTCCGAGAGCACCAATCCAGGCGAGAGCTTATGCTTTGGAGGGCGAGGAAGAGAATGTAGAGGTGGATGCCAACGCCGTTGTTGAAGGTACCATCCACATTCATGGCATTCCATTGCATGCATTGTTTGATCCGGGAGCAACGCATTCATTTATTGCTTCCCGGCTTGTTGCTACTCTTCCATTGCCTGTTGCTTGTTTTGATGATTCTTTTATTGTATCTTCTCCCATTGGTGGTGCTTTGGCTACGAATTGTGTTTACCATGGTTGTCCGGTGGTCGTAGAAGATCAAGAGTATCCGGCAGATTTGATCAAGATGCCAATCAAGAAGTATGGGGTAATTCTGGGGATGGACTGGTTGTATCGATATCGGGATATGATGGATTGTTTTGCCAAGAAGGTGACTATGGGTTCTACGGTCTTTGCGGGACAGAGGTTGAAGACCTGCCCGTTTATTTCCTTTATGGAAGCAAGCAGAATGCTCTGGGACGGTGCGACGGGCTATGTGGCCTACCTTTTGAATAAGCCAAAGGATCAGGCCAAGCTCGAGGAGACGGAGATCGTGAAGGAATTCCCCGATGTGTTCCTAGAGAACTTGGGATTTTTACCTCCGGATCGAGACGTCGAGTTTGTGATAGATCTCTATCCCAGAGCAGAACCATATGCGAAATCTCCCTATAGGATGGCTCCAGCCGAGTTGAAGGAGTTGAAGACGCAATTGGATGAGCTCTTAGAATGTGGTTACATTCGCCTGAGCACTTCTCCGTGGGGTGCTCCGGTCCTGTTTGTCAAGAAGAAAGACGGGACTTTGCGGATGTGTATTGACTACCGTGAGCTGAACCGGTTAACGGTTAAGAAAAAATACCCACTCTCTCATATTGAAGAGTTGTTCGATCTCCTACAAGGTTCAAGTGTTTATTCCAAGTTGGATTTAAGGCAAGGGTATTACCAGTTGTGTATCCGGGAGGGAGATTTACCGAAGACAGGTTTCAACACAAGATATGGGTATTTCGAGTTTGTGGTCATGCCTTTTGGTCTTACCAATGCCCCAGCCGCGTTTATGGATATGATGCACCGAATATTCCGGCCTTACCTCGATAAATTCGTGGTCATCTTTATAGATGATATTCTGGTGTATTCGTGGTCCGAGGAAGAGCACGCGTGGCATTTAAGTATTGTTTTGTCTACACTTCGGGAGCATAAGTTGTTCGCTAAGTTCAGTAAGTGCGAGTTCTGGTTGGATCGAGTTTCCTTTTTAGGTCACTTTATTTCTGGGAATGGTATAGAGGTGGACCCTGCGAAGATTGAAACGGTAATGCTTTAGAAGCAGCCTAAGAATGCCTCGGAAGTGAGAAGTTTTCTCGGGTTAGCAGGGTATTATAGGCGCTTTGTGAAAGATTTCTCGAAGATTGCTTCCCCGTTGACCCGGTTAACTAAGAAAGAGGTTAAATTCGAGTGGGACGAGGCATGTGAGAAGAGTTTCCAAACTCTGAAGGGAAGATTGACTACTACACCGGTTTTAACCCTACCCAAGGGTTCAGAGGGCTACTTAGTTTACTCTGATGCTTCGAAGGAAGGTCTTGGTTGTGTGTTGATGCAGAATGGCAAAGTGGTAGCCTACGCCTCAAGGAAATTAAAGGATCATGAGAGGAACTATCGCACTAATGACTTGGAACTCGCGGCAGCAGTGTTTGCTTTGTTGAAATGGCGACATTATCTTTATGGAGTCACTTTTGAAGTGTTCACCGACCACCAGAGTCTTAAGTATCAGTTTACCCAGAAGGATTTGAACGTGAGACAGAGAAGATGGATGGAGCTACTCGAGGACTATGATTGTAAGACCCAATACCATCCGGGTAAAGGTAATGTGGTGGCGGATGCTTTGAGTAGGAAGGCTAATATCTCAGGCTTGGAAGCAGGTTCTAGTAGGTAGAATTCAGTGGTTCTGGTTTCAGAGGCTCGTTTGGCTAACATTTCGGTTCAACTGGTTTTGAGGCAAAAGTTGTTAGAGGCTCAGTCTGTGGATCCCAAAATTCAGAAATTGGTAACTAAGTCAAGGGTCGATCCGGAAACCAAGTTTGGATTTGATGATTCGGGATTGTTTCGATTTAAGGCTCGGGTTTGTGTCCCTGAAGGATTTAAGCAGTTGGTACTTGATGAAGCTCACAAGTCAGCCTATGCAGTACATCCCGGTACCACCAAAATGTACAAGGATTTAAGGACTTCATATTGGTGGAACGGCGTGGAGAGAGACGTGGCTAATTGTGTTAGAAGATGTCAAACATGCCAAGTGGTGAAAGCAGAACACCAGAAACCGGGAGGAACTCTCCAACCGCTTCCAATACCCGATTGGAAGTGGGATCAAGTGACAATGGACTTTGTGTCCGGCTTGCCAAGGACCAAAGGAGGTTATGACGGAATTTGGATGATTATTGATCGGTTGACGAAGTCAGCACATTTTCTTAAGATGAAGATGTTCGATAAGGTTCTTAAGTTGGCCCGGTTATATCGGAAAGAGATTGTCAGATTACATGGTTGCCCGGTCAGCATTGTTTCGGATAGGGATCCTCGGTTTACGTCCAGTTTTTAGCAGGAGTTACAAAAGTGTTTGGGTACGAAGATTCAATTTAGTACGGCATTTCACCCACAGACGGATGGCCAGTCAGAAAGGCTAATAAGTTATCTCGAGGACATGCTTCGTGCTTGTGCCTTGGATTATCCGAATTCGTGGGATGAACAGTTGGATTTGATTGAGTATGCCTACAACAACAGCTTTCAGTCTTCTATTGGCATGGCACCGTATGAGGCTTTGTATGGAAGGAAGTGTCGATCCCCTCTATTTTGGGATATTGATGAGTGGAGATGGACTAAATGTGGAAACCTCGAAAGGGCTAAGAAACCTAAGGAGATTCAGGACACCATCGAGAGGGTGAAAATGATTAGACAGAGGTTGAAAGCAGCACAAGACCGGCATAAGAGTTATGCAGATAAGAGAAGACGACCCTTAGAGTTTGAGAAAGGAGATAAGGTCTTTTTAAAGGCATCTCCTAGAAAAGGGTATGCTCGAATTGGTAAAGGCGGGAAGCTTAACCCTCGCTACTTAGGCCCCTTTGAGATCCTTGATCGAGTTGGGGAAGTAGCCTACAGACTTGATTTACCGCCGAGCTTAACCAGGATTCATAATGTGTTTCATGTCCCGATGAGTCTTCTGTTCTTCCTGTTGAAAAAGTTCAGTTGGAACCGGACTTGACCATAAAAAGGTATCCAGTTCGGGTGTTGGACCGGAAAATGCAAGAGTTAAGGAATAGGCAAATCCCTCTTGTAAAAGTCTTGTAGCGTGATTAAGAATCTGAGGAAGCCACTTGGGAGACTGAGAGTAAGGTGAAACAGTTGTATCTGGAGCTTTTGAAGACCTCGTCTCGGAACTGAGGAAAGGTCCTTTTGAAGGTGGGAGGTTTGTAACATCCCGACTGATCGGACTTTTCAGGTAAACTATTATGTGCGCTATTCAATTATTTCCTTCTGTGATATTTCATTGCTAAAGTGAGTTATTGAAGTTATTTGAATTTATTTGCTTTAATATGAATTTGGTTATCTTTGAACGTTTAATTTTCCTCGCTTTGTATTTCTTCGTTTTGGATCCGTATTTAATTCTGATTTCTGTGAACTTGTGATATGTGTTAATTATATGCTTTATGAACTCGATTATGTGCTCGTTACATGTTTTGGTATTTGTTTTGCTTGCCTTTGTGGGTTCGTATTGGAGTCGGGACCTAAAGGAGGCTAAAGAGCATTTAGCGCACCTTGGGTTTTGGGATGCGTATTTTGAGCTCGGGAATTTGGATTCGAATTCCGTCACCTCCATTGAAATCGTTTCGATGATTCGGGTTGGATGGGATAAGCCTCACATTTTTCTAAGTTCATTAAGACCTCCGTATTTCACCTGTAAGGAGCCTCTTACGCTTGGAAGCTACCTTTTGACCTAACTTTGAGTTGTGGACCCCACCTTAACCGAACCAAGCCCTTAACCTTGGATTATACTTGAGTTAACTCACCAACTCAGCCCCTAAACCCCCTAAACCGATCCAATCTCCCCCTCTCTCCTCTAAACCGATCAGCAACCAAGGAAGCAAGAAGGAAGAAGAAACCCTTTGGCCATTTCTTTGATTTTGAGCTCAAATCAACTCCTTAGCTTCTCAAATTTGAAAGGTAAGTCCATGGTTACAATCTACACACTTTCTTATCTCTTCTATGTGATCTTGTGCTCAATCCTTTGGTTGAATATTGAAATATAGCAAGCATGTGAATAGTAAGTGTTGGGAGAATTTGTTTGATTCTTGCTCATTCCTTGTTTCTTTGAGTTTGGATGATGATATATGACTTATATGACTTGATTCTTGCCATTTATTGCACTTCTTTACTCGTTAGTTGGAATATGATCAATTTTCCATAAATGAAGCTTGAACTTTGATGATATACTTGATGCATTTCTTTCCCCTTTTCTTGCCTTGAATTGCTTGCATTTTTGGAACTGAGGTTATTTCACTTTTTATGGCATGAATCTTTGGTGGCTTGGTGCTATTTTCATGTATGTTGTGTGTTTGTTGGATGGCCTAAAAGTCCCCTTGGAGCAAGAACCCGAAAACCCCTGTTTTTCCTTTCATTTTCGGTATTTTTCCGCCAAAATTTTTCCAGGCCGAAGGCCTGACACCATCGCGTCAAGTTTCAAAGGAAAATGGACACGGCCGTGTTGAGCCCTCGACATTGATTTTCTGAAATTTTCCGCCTGACACGGCCGTGTCAGTTTACAAAGGAAAATGGACACGGCCGTGTCAAGCCCTCAGAAATGTTTTTTTTCGAATTATTTCGCCTGACACGGCCGTGTCCGTTCCTCTTTGTTTTCTGACACGGCCGTGCAAGTAGGGTGGCATCCGGGGTGATTTCTTTCGCCTTTTCGTTGCTTCTTATTGGTCCTTCTTGCCTCGTTTTTGGTATGTATGCATGATTAACTTGTCATATGGTGTGCTAAGCCTTATGTTATGAATTTGTGCTTTGATTTACATCCTCGTTTATGATATATGCTCTTATATGAATTATTTGCTCGTAAATGGCCTTAATGTGAATTCATTTCATATCATTGGCATCATAAGCATACATACGCATGTACCGAGCATCAATGTGGTTCATACTGAGTCTAAGAGTGTTCTTTGTTGGTTGTCTTGTTCAGCGGATCTTCCTGTAGAGGACGAGCTTGCTCCGTACGTGTCCGGTTGTCATACTTTTGCTCTCCACTACGTTCGTGACAAGGTGAGGCTTTTGTTCTTTTAATTACGCGACCTATAACCCTATGTGATTTAAAGCCTCGCATGCGAATACGTATTATATATGGTAAATATGTGTTTAATACATATGTTACGGGGTTGTCCCCTTTATTATAAGAATTGGAAAACGTTTTGTATAAGTATATAGACTATTTTTGCTTTCGTTTGAAAAGTTTAGTTTTATGCAAGTGTGTGTGGGTAAGCGAGATTTGGCTTTGAAAGATAATCTTTGAGATATGTTTGTGTGACTTTCGTGATATGTTTGGGCCCCGGTGTGTGGTATGGTAATCTCGGGACGCCCGAGGGGTCGCCGAGCTCTTCCATCAACACCTGCATTTGAGAGTCTCACCCAACCTTAGGAGGTTGAGGAAGGGTGTTTCTCTTGAGCCGGTGGAGGCAACCGCCAAAGGTTTCAAGGTAGTAATTAAACCTTGTCTCGTTTCTGTGTGTGGATAGTTGGGGCCGATCAACCCTTCTATCAACCGGTGTTGGGGATGGATGATGATTTGTTTTGTTTTGCTTTGATCTTCGTATATGGGAGTTTGGTGTGTGACTCGTACTCGTCGAGTTGGTTTAGTTTTGTATGATCTGTGAAACGAGAGTGGATTTCTAAGTACTTAAAATTTGGCAGTTTCTCCTTTTGCCTTCTTTTTACCTTATATATATATATTTATTACACGGGAACTACTTTGGCTTGCAAAAACCACTCTCGGTTCAGGGATCCTTCCGTTTTGATAAATGCTTTGATCGATATGTATATCGGGTGCGTGAGTAGCCCACTCACTAGTCACTAGGACTAACCCTCGTTGTTGTTTTTCCCCTTTTTCCTTTCTTTTGAGTTGCAGGTTCTTCCGAGTCAAGCTAGGCGGCAAGTGTCTTTTGGAGTTTACCTGTGGTTTAGCTTGAGTCTTCATGCATTCGTAGTGGTTTACTTTCTCTTTTGCTTATGTACTTGGAGATTATGTATTCTGATTACACTTTTGCTATTTTGGCCGAGAGGGCATTGTACATATTGTATATGTTCTAGCATGACAGTTGGAATTCTCGACCCTACCCTCTTTTTGATGATATATATATGTGATGATCTTGGGATATATGTTTAGCTTGTGATTTGCTTTAATTGTTTCCGCTACTCTGATTTTATTTTGAGCAGTTCTCGAGGGTCTATGCCGCCTAGCGAGGGCGTGAGTTTTGTGTGTCTCCCGTTCGCTACGGTTTGATAAGGGTGCGAACTTGCATTTCGTTACTCGTGTTGGACCCTACTGCGGGGGATGTGGCACCCTTCGCTCCGGGGGTGTTACAGCGGCGCTACACGCCATCTCCACCAAGTTCCACCGCCGTGCACCAACCGCCATGGCGGTCTGGCTACAGATCCGACGCACAACCACTCGCCAATCTTCCTCATTTTCTTCTCTTCATCCCGGGTCAGAAGCAACAATCCTCTGCCACCGCAAGCGTCGACAACCATTGCCATCTGGCCATAGATCTGATCACGATTTCGGTGAAGAACCACCACCCTCCATCTTCCTCTATCGTTCCAGATCTTTGAAGGGAAGGACCAGCAACAAACTCCCCCCTCTTCCTCTCCCATTTTAGAAGGCAAGAAACCACAGCGTAACCCCTCTTATTCCCCTCCGTCAGAGATAGAGCAGTGGATCTATCCGCCACCCTTCAGCGCCAAGTTCCACGGCCCCAACGACCTCCTTTGCCGCCGTGCGCCGACAGCCACCGTCACGCATCTCCGTCCCCCAGATCCGACAGCTCCACCACTGATTCACAGCCTGTACATCTCTCTTTTTCTCCTCCATCTCAGCCTTCACCACCACCCTCAATCTTCTCTCTTCCATTCCAGAGGTAAAAGGGTTGACCCTAAGGCCGCCACCACTCCAAGAGCGACAACCGAGAGGTAGTGCCGCCTCCATCCTTTGTGCCAAGAAAGGAACCCAACAGTGCCGCCTTTGCCTGGATTCAGCCATGGTCTACCAACCCTGACAATCGTCTCCTTTAACGCCAGCCACCACCTCCGGACTTCGTTACCACCAACGTCCTTGTCGATCTTTTTTAAATTGTAATTTCTAATCTCTGCACAAATTATTTCATACTTAATTGTAATCAATGTATTAGTTTAATTATTTCAGTCATTTGAACCTAATTAGATTGTTTAAGTTAATGGTTGATAATCGTGTAGTTATAAATTCATTTAATTTCTGAATAAACGGAGTTGCTAAGGACATAGACTGAACTGTTGTAAAATGTTGGAGCTTTGTAATGCTGAATTGCAAATTTGGGTATCATAAGTTGAGTTGGTTAACTTATAACTGTAATTAGTGTGTTAGGTTGATTTAATTAATTCGTCTACCTAGTATTTGTTTGGGTTGTGTAATCTGTACTAGTTCAAGTAAATGCTATGAGTTCGTTTTAATTGAAAAGTGTTGATTTGGTTATTCGTAAATCTGGGTATTATGGCAGTATGTGTACATTGGTATATAATTATGAACATATTTGAGAAAAATTAGTTTGTTGCTTGATTATGTTATATGATGAGAATGTGTAATGGGTTGCATCTGCGTAGTTAAGTATGAATGATCTTTGGGAACATATATTCAAATTGGAATGAATTCTTATAGATTTAATTAAATTGAGTTTAAACCTGTTTAAATAAATTGAATTATGAGGAGTTGTTGTTTTATGTCGAAATATGTTGGCACCTAATTATACGTGTAATTTGGATTATCTATTGGAGTTGATAAATGAGTTTAATAAATTGTATTCAAGCATCTTTCTAAGACATCCAAGAAATGTTTTATGGTACGCGTAAATGTATGTTTCCGTAAATACAATTAAACCCAAATTGATATATCCCAACGTGGTAACAAGGACTTAATTCTTGTCAGCTTGGACAATGGATTTGTCAAAGGACTTGTGCTTGTGTAACGTTTCCAAATCTTCATAATTTGCTCAAGGGTGCTAAGTGTAATATGTGTTGGAAAACACGAATCAGAAAGCGGCGGAATTTAAATTTTTTTCCCAACAAAAAGATCTTGGACTCGCAATCATGTATCCAAATTCGTAGAGTTAAGAAACTTACTTTTCTTTTGTTTTTTCTTGAAGCGTTTCAAGCCACCCAAGAACGCTCTTCTGGTGGCTTGATCCCCTCTCCTTGGTAAAGCTCGAATCTTCAAACTTCTAACTTGAAGCTCTCTAGAGATAGTCCACCAACTTGATCACAATCTAACTAGTAAGGATGCTAGTTCTCTAGTTAGTGTTTAGGCTTGACCTAGGGTTTATTTGTTCTTGGAGAAAGGAAGGTGTTCAACACATGAACCAAAAGAATTGCCAATTAGCTCTAAAGGGGAGCTTAAGCTCCCCTATATATAGGCAAGGGAGAGGGGCGCCGATCCTAATCCTTGTTGGGCAAGGATTTGGTCCCTCTCTCTCCTATTACTTGATCATCAAGTATTTTCCAACTTTGACTTTGAATTCTAATTCAAATCAACTTTCAAGAAAGCTAAAAATATCCAAACTATTTTTGGATAATTTTATACTTTATTTATTATAAAATAAATAACTTATTTTCATCTAATTAATTAATTCATAATTAATTAACTAGATTATTTTCTCCAAAATTAGACTTTCTTTTTAATTCAAAAATTAAACCAAAGTCTATAAATAATTAACACATTTAATTATTTAATATATATATCATATATATACATATACACGTCCTTACGTGACCCACACGTGCTCCTTACGTGACCCACACGTGTGGTTTCACACGTGTGGAACCCCTTTGGCCCGATTAACTTGTTTAATCATTTTAAAGCCTAAACTCATGTAACCAAGTTGTTGTGTGTGGCCCTCTAGGTTCTCAATTCCATTAGCAGTGACCCTAATTAATTAATTCACTAATTAATTAATCAGTCCACAGATTAAACGACCATAGTCTAGCAACAGGTGTTTAACCCCTAGCTGAATTGGAATGTTCGGATTCGACAGAACCTTTAAGTCATTGATTCATGTGAGATACAATCCTCCTACTTACTATCTCTCAACTAAGATCTAGGGTAAGGGAAAAATCAGAACCCTAATAATCCGGTCTTAAAGCAAAGTGCATTTCATATCCATTTGATCTCAATCCAAGAAACCCTTTTCTTGATGACTTGATCTACTGCCTTGGCCAAGGACTCCATATGGCATATGAATGACTTACACAATAAGAGATCACCTTGCAAATGCAATGGTAGGTCCTTTCTTGATTCTCATTCACTTTCATGAATCACTTATGCAGCCCCAGCATAAGCCTTGAATCAGTTGTCTAAGGTGACACCCTTTAAAGCTTATACCTAAGACTACAGAGTTAACTCATAAAGTGACAAGGAACCTCAAGTGTAAGGATCAATTAATCACACCAATGACTCGTGAGATATTTCCTAATCTGCAAGTTTCCATTTCCTAAAATAGAAACTTCGTTTCCCATTTAGGAATATTCTCACACGGGGCACCTCAGTGAACTTACTTATTAAAGTAAGCACCCTCATGTATCACGCACGTATCAACTATACACTTTGCACCTCTATGAAACAAGGTGGTCCTTCTTAAGGGCGTGATCCCACAAGCAAGCCTTAGAGGAGTCAGGTTGACACTCCCACTGTCTGTAGGACTCATCGGCTTGGAGTATTTTACTAATCATGACTTATTTGATATAAGGCTCGTTTCATGAACCATTTCAACTAAATGGTAGAGTCCTAAAGTTATCAGGATTAGGGGAGTTCTCATACATGCACAGCTAAAGTAAACGCATTCGAAACAAGAGCATATAAAGAAGTGTTGCCTCAATTTGTTATTTCATTCAAAGATTGTCTGTGATTACAATAAGGAAAAGCACAAAGCGGATATACAATCGGCTTTCTAGGGCACTATTCCTAACAATCTCCCACTTGCCCGTCAAAGCCATTCTAAAGCTACTCTAAGTCCCATCTTCTGAAGATGACCTTGGAAAGCTTCTAGACTAAGGGGTTTAGTAAGTGGATCTGCCACGTTCTCTGCTGATGTGACCCTCTCAATTTGAACATCTCCTCTTTTGATAAAATCACGGATTAGGTGATACTTCCTTATAATGTGCTTGGTCCGTTGGTGAGATCTTGGTTCTCTTGCTTGAGCAACCGCCCCAGTGTTGTCACAAAACACAGTAATGGGGTCTTTCATGCTAGGAACAACATTGAATTCTTGAATAAAGTTTCTAATCCAAACACCTTCCTTAGCTGCATCATTTGCAGCTAAGTATTCGGCCTCAGTGGTCGAATCTGCAGTGGTAGTTTTCTTGGAACTCTTTCAACTCACTGCTCCGCCGTTTAGGCAGAAAATGTATCCTGACATTGACTTAAAATCATCTAAGTCAGATGCAAAGCTTGCATCGTAGTATCCTTCGATAGTAAGATCTTTCTGACCTCCGTAAACTAAGACTAAATCTTTAGTACTTTTCAAGTACTTAAGAATATTCTTCTCGGCAGCCCAGTGACCATTTCCAGGGTCAGATTGGAAACGACTTGTTACACTAAGTGCATAAGCCACATCCGGTCGAGTACATAACATTAGATACATTATGCTACCTATTGCTGATGCATAAGGTGTATGAGTCATTCTTTCCTTCTCAAGGTTAGTCTTAGGACACATCTTCTTTGAAAGAAATGTTCCTACAATCACATGAAGGTTCTTAACCTTTGCTGACTCCATATTGAATCTCTTCAATACTTTGTCAATGTACATCGACTGTGATAGTCCTATTAACCTTCTAGATATATCTCTATAGATTTTAATTCCAAGGATATAGGATGCATCACCAAGATCTTTCATCTCGAATTGGTTTGATAACTATAACTTAGTTACTTTCATGTTATCCTTCGAATTCCTAATAAGAAGGATGTCATCAACATAAAGTACTAAGAATTGCACTGAGGTCTCCAATTCCTTTCTATACACACAGGACTCATTCAAAATTTGAATGAAGCCAAATGCTTTGACTGATTCATCAAATCGAATGTTCCAATTCCTAGAAGCATGTTTCAGTCCATAGATTGATCTTTGGAGTTTGCAAACCTTTTGCTCACTCCCACTGAATGTGAAACCAATGGGTTGCTCCATATAAATGTCTTTACCAATATCATCATTGAGAAAGGCAGTTTTCACATCCATTTGCCATATCTCGTAGTCATTATACGAAGCAATGGCAAGCATGATCCGAATAGACTTTTGCATTGCAACCGGTGAAAAGATTTCATCAAAGTCCACGCAGGGTCTTTGAGTGAATCCTTTTGCAACCAGTCTTGCTTTTTAGGCTACAATACTTCCATCAACTCCAAGCTTTCTCTTAAAGATCCATTTGCAACCTACGGGTTTGACCCCATCAGGCAAATCTACCAAGGTCCAAACTTGGTTGGAGTTCATGGAATCAATTTTGGATTTCATGGCTTCTATCCACTGTTCAGAGTCAGAATCTAAAAGTGCCTCCTCATATGTTAAAGGATCATTATCTTTTTGAGAGATTTCATGGAAGAATCCATACCATCTCTCCGGCTGTCTAGGAGTGCGTTCAGAACGCCTCAGAGGAGGATTTTTGTGTGCATCGAAATTCATGATTGGTTGTGGTTAATCAGTAGGGTACGTTTCTTCAGTGGGTGGCGTGGGATGATTTTGTACTTCTTCTAATTCTATGATCTTGCCTTTCTTTTCTTCAAGGAACGGTTCCTCAAGAAAAGTGGCATTTCTGGAAACAAACACTTTTTGCTCAGATTGATCATTGAAGTAATATCCTATGGATTCCTTAGGATAACCTACAAAGTAGCATAAGTTAGAACGAGATTCTAACTTATCTCCCACTGTCCTCTTCACGTAAGCAGGACAACCCCAAATTCTCAAGTAAGAATAGCTAGGGATTTTACCATGCCACATTTCATAGGGCGTTTTAGGGACTGACTTAGAGGGAACTACATTTAGAATCTTTGCTGCACTTTCTAGGGCATAACCCCAGAAAGAAGGTGGTAAGTCAGTGAAACTCATCATAGAACGAACCATATCAAGTAGGGTTCGATTCCTTCTCTCAGAAACTCCATTAAGCTGAGGAGTTCCTGGAGGAGTCCACTGAGAGATAATCCTATTATCTTTGAGATGATTAAGGAATTCTTCACTAAGGTATTCGCCTCCTCAATCAGATCGAAGTGCTTTGATCTTATGACCAGTTTGGTTATCAACCTCCTTTTCAAATTCTAAGAATTTCTCAAAAGCTTCAGATTTATACTTCATCAAGTATACATAACCATACCGACTGAAGTCATCAGTAAAGGTTATGAAATACTGATGATTTTTTCTAGTGCTTACACTGAGCGGTCGACAAACGTCAGAATGGATCAAATCCAAGACCTTAGTGGCACGTTCCACAATCCCTTTAAAAGGAACTTTGGATATCTTTCCTTTGAGACAGGAGTCTCAAGAAGTTAACTCTTTGAGATCATTTTCAGAGAATGATCCTAAAGTGTTTATCTTGCTAATTCTGTTCTTGGAAATGTGTCCTAATCTAGTGTGCCATAAGGGAGCTGAAACTTTGTCATCTCTCTTACGCTTCGTTTCTCGTTGTATATTCATAATATTGATATTCTGAGTTAGATAAAGTCCATTACTTAGAGTACCGATGTGAACGGAAGAGTTGTTACGTTTGATAAAGTATTTACCATTCTTAATATAAGTTTCATAAACTTCACAATCTAATATTGGAACTGAAATTATATTACGAATAATGCTCGGTACATAAAGGACTTTATTTAAGACTAACTCAAAACTACCTAAATCTAATCTAATTGTGCCTAAAGCTCGAGCTTCAACGTTTGAGCCATCGCCGATCTTCAAGACACATTCTCCTTCTTTGAGTTGTTGGACTTCACTTAGCATCTGTACGTCATTAAAGATATGAGTTCCACAACCGGTGTCAAGTACCCAAGAACTAGAATTAATAGAAAGATTTATTTCAACGAGAAAGATACCTTTCTTTAGAGTAGCCTTGTACTCTGGGCAGTTTCTCCTCCAATGTCCCGCTTTGCCACAATGGAAGCAAACATCCTCTTTCTGATCACGCTTCTTCTTTTAGGCCTTCCCCTTCGAAACGCCACCAGTGGGCCTAAGGGGTTTCTTCTTCTTCCTTTGGGCTTTCTTGCCCTTACCTTTAGAAGGCCCAGAAGAGGAAGATGGAGCATTCACCATCAAAACCTTATTGTCCTTCTTGATCGTGCTTTCAGCAGTCACAAGCTGACTAATCAGCTCAGCTACAGTAGCACCCGCATGATTCATGTTGAAGTTAAGGACAAATGGGTTGAATGATGGTGGGAGCGAAGCTAGCAACAAATCCACTGAAAGCTCATCTTTCAGTGGCATGTCCACGGAGGCAAGTTTCTCAGTAAGGGCAACAAACTTGAGTCCATATTCATGGACACTTGTACCTTCCCTCATTGTTAAGTGGAACAATTCCTTTGAAGTGTTATACCTTGTAACACGTTCATGAGTGCGGTAAAGTTGCTCTAAGTGGTCGTAAATCTCCCAACTGAATTCCATGGCCTCATGTTACCTTTGCAAGTCCGGAGACATGTTAGCCAACATAAGTCTTGGAGATTATCATCCTTCCACTTCTGAATCGCGTCCCGCTCGGCCCGAGTGGGAGCCTCCCCTTCGGGACTAGGCTCCCCTTCGAAGAGAACATAAGTTCTCTTCTCAGAATCTAAAATGATTTTTAGATTCCTCAGCCAATCAGAATAGTTGGGACCAGTCAACTTGTTTGACTCGAGGATCGATACAAGAGGATTTTTGGTTGCCATTTCAAAACACGTAGAGAATCACAGAATCTACGACCTAAATGGTAAAACAGAGAACTAGTGAGCATGGTGAATTATAGCGATATACAAAAGATAAGGTCTTTAATCTAATATAGCTCCCACTGTTTTTCAAAGATCTATAATTCCCAAAGATCTAAGAGGAACACGTTTCCCAATGGGTACTAAGATCCTAGGCATTTTACCTCGAACCCACGACTCGCGGACATTCTAAGTAAGAACCCCAGATAGGTACAACTTACCAATTCTAACACCTTTAGAACTCTTAGTAATTCTTTTTGCATTACCTATCTTTCAATATGGACCCACGACTCGTCCGACATCCATATTTACTTAGGCGTGAAGCTAGACCCATCAATCATAGGATCATGATCAACACTTAGTTCGAACGACCCACGACTCGCGGACATCGCCCTTGCTAAAATTGACCATGAAATATTGACCATTAAAATGATCAATTAGGTAACTAAGAACTAATAAGCTCCACTAGCTATCCCACGACTCGCGGACAATAACTAGCTTCACTTACTAAACTTAAAACCTATTGATGGAATGCTAGGAATTTAATTCAAAATTTACATCTCGAATTAAATACCTATTTGTTCGAAATTAGCTTAATATTTAATGGGAATTTTCGAATCAACCGGAGAGTTGTCCGTTTCGACCTCACCAACATATATGTTATCCAATTTTATTAGTCCTGATTAATGCAAGTACACTTAAAATGCATTTCAAACAAGCACATAAACAGATAACATGTCCTAGCATGATACTAACATGTAGTGATCATGGGTTCTACCTATCTTATGCGTGATATGTGGGAGCCACTCCACAATCACAAGTTCTAACATACATGCCACATAAACAGTTTAAATCATATAAGGGAAAGCGGTAACAAAATACGAGCCCTATCTCTATTACATTTTTACAATTGAGATTCCCCTCCCTAACATTTTGAGGGGTCTTCACTTATGGCCTCCTTGTTACTTGAATGTGGTCCATCTTACTCCATGGGTGCATTGTCTCCAAAATGAAAATAAAACCTCACCACCTATCTCTACTCTCAAATTACAATAAAAAGAAAAAGACATAAAGTAATAAGGCTCAATCTTTATATTGGCCTTAGACAATTACACAGGGCATACCCCGACCTCAAAAACAGTAATATGGAAAGCCACATAATAAATCACATAACAGTACGTACAAAAGTGAGGCTCCAACCTCAATTGAAAAACGCAACTATAGGGCTCCAACCCCAATTTAAACCATCCATGTGCATAAATTAAAACCATACATAGATCTAAACCAATGATCACCTAACATGCTTTTGCGAGAATTTAAATTTAGCCAATAAATTAAAATTCCCGTTTCAAGTCCTAATGACTTAAAACACGACTTAGATGCAATTCTTATTCAAGAGCCTTTTCAATAAAACCCGAAAATACTATAAACTAATAAAATTCCAATTAATCATTGAAAATTAATAATTTTATTCTTTCAATATTTTCAGAAAATAAAGATTTTAATTTTTTCAAAGTTTAAATCGCTTAAATTTCTAAAATCCCAATTTAAACAATTATTTCAAAAATAATTCAAATTTAATAAATAAATTTTTTTTAGAAAAAATTAAATCGGGATTGGATTGGACTAAACACGAAAATCAAGATCGCGAAACGAAGGGCCTGGAACGGAGTGCACGCCCGCCCAAGACCAAGCCCGGCAGACGCGTAGCATCGCGCGCATGGACGCGCGCGCCAGCGCTGTGCGCAGCCGGCAACGTGAGCTGCCAGCCAGCTCACGCGTGCATGGCGCGTATACTCGCGCGTGTTGCACGCATCAGCTGGGCGGGGAAGGGCGGGCGTGGCCGGCAGGCTCCCGCGCGGTTGCGGGAGGGATGTGCGGGCATGCCTAGGCGCTGGCAGGCGGCAGCGGCGGGCAGTCCCGCGCGGTTGCGGGACTGCTGGGCGGGCGGGTGAGCCGGCCTGGGCGTGCTACGCCTTAGCATGTCCAGGCTCGTGTTTTCGTAACGCGATTTCGTGTTTCGTAGTTTTAGTTCAAAAACCAACAACAATCCAAGATTCAAAAAACACGATTTAAACATATTTCAATCAAAACGGTTTTCAAAAAACAGTTTCAAAAATTTAAGAAAAATTACAGTTTCGTATTTCAGGCTTTCCAAAAGAACTCATGAATACCTAATTCGCATCTAAGCCTAAGAATTTCCACCAAATTCAGAATAAATGAGACGAATCAGAAACACGATTAACGAGGTGGCTTTGATACCACTTGTTGGAAAACACGAATCAGAAAGCAGCGGAATTTAAAAAATTTTCCCAACAAAAAGATCTTGGACTCGCAATCGTGTATCCAAATTCGTAGAGTTAAGAAACTTTTTTGTTCTTTCTTGAAGCGTTTCAAGCCACCCAAGAACGCTCTTCTCGCGGCTTGATCCCCTCTCCTTGGTAAAGCTCGAATCTTCAAACTTCTAACTTGAAGCTCTATAGAGATAGTCCACCAACTTGATCACAATCTAACTAGTAACGATGCTAGTTCTCTAGTTAGTGTTTAGGCTTGACCTAAGGTTTATTTGATCTTGGAGAAAGGAAGGTGTTCAACACATGAACCAAAAGAATTGCCAATTAGCTCTAAAGGGGAGCTTAAGCTCCCCTATATATAGGCAAGGGAGAGGGGCGCCGATCCTAATCCTTGTTGGGCAAGGATTTGGTCCCTCTCTCTCCTATTACTTGATCATCAAGTATTTTCCAACTTTGACTTTGAATTCTAATTCAAATCAACTTTCAATAGAGCTAAAAATATCCAAACTATTTTTGGTTAATTTTATACTTTATTTATTATAAAATAAATAACTTATTTTTATCTAATTAATTAATTCATAATTAATTAACTAGATTATTTTCTCCAAAATTAGACTTTCTTTTTAATTCAAAAATTAAACCAAAGTCTATTAAATAATTAACACATTTAATTATTTAATATATATATCATATATATACATATACACGTGTGAGGCACGTTTCCAAAGGACATGTGCTCCTCACGTGACCCACACGTGTGGTTTCACACATGTGGAACCCCTTTGGCCCGATTAACTTGTTTAATCATTTTAAAGCCTCAACTCATGTAACCAACTTGTTTTGTGTGACCCTCTAGGTTCTCAATTCAATTAGCAGTGGCCCTAATTAATTAATTCACTAATTAATTAATCAGTCCACAAATTAAACGACCATACTCTAGCAACAGGTGTTTAACCCCTAGCTGAATTGAAATGTTCGGATTCGACAGAACCTTTAAGTCATTGATTCATGTGAGATACAATCCTCCTACTTACTATCTCTCAACCAAGATCTAGGGTAAGGGAATAATCAGAACCCTAATAATCCGGTCTTAAAGCTAAGTGCATTTCATATCCATTTGATCTCAATCCAAGAAACACTTTTCTTGATGACTTGATCTATTGCCTTGGCCAAGGACTCCATATGGTATATGAATGACTTACACAATAAGAGATCACCTTGCAAATGCAAGTGTAGGTCCTTTCTTGATTCTCATTCACTTTCATGAATCGGTTGTGCAGCCCCAGCATAAGCCTTGAATCAGTTGTCTAAGGCGACACCCTTTAAAGCTTATACCTAAGACTACAGAGTTAACTCATAAAGTGACAAGGAACCTCAAGTCTAAGGATCAATTAATCACATCAATGACTCGTGAGATCTTTCCTAATCTGGAAGTTTCCATTTCCTGAAATAGAAACTTCCTTTCCCATTTAGGAATGTTCTCACACGGGGCACCTCAGTGAACTTACTTTTTAAAGTAAGCACCCTCATGTATCACGCACGTATCAACTATACACTTTGCACCTCCATGAAACAAGGTGGTCCTTCTTAAGGGCGTGATCCCACAAGCAAGCCTTAGAGGAGTCAGGTTGACACTCCCACTGTCTGTAGGACTCATCGGCTTGGAGTATTTTACTAATCATGACTTGTGTGATATATGGCTCGTTTCATGAACCATTTCACCTAAATGGTAGAGTCCTAAAGTCATCAGGATTAGGGGAGTTCTCATACATGCACAGCTAAAGTAAACGCATACCAAACAAGAGCATATAAAGAAGTGTTGCCTCAATTCGTTATTTCATTCAAAGATTGTCTGTGATTACAATAAGGAAAAGCACAAAGCGGATATACAATCGGCTTTCTAGGGCACTATTCCTAACAATATGTTCAAACCTTGTGAATCACTTAAGATATGAAATATGCTTGGAACATTAAATGTTGTATGATACTTGAGTTCATCTTACACTTATGTTTGGGCCTGCTACTTGTAAATATGACCTTGCTGCGCGTTGATATGCCTTAATTGACCACGACACCAGATTAGAAGCACAACATGGACATCTATGCATACCACTATCATGTTGAGCACTGTCGTGCGTCTCTGTGGCTCATGTACGAGTCTTGTCTCACGAGTACACTGTATTTCCTTTCTGTTCAGTAATCTCCACGGCGGAGATAACCCGATCAAGTTTGCATTCATCTTGTCAGTCCTCGTTTCTCGTCGCTTCTCAGGTGAAGTTTAGGAATTTTGTATAGTTAAGCGACCTATGACCTTAATATGATGATTTCAACCCTTGCTTGTGGCTATATGTTATATATGATTAGATATATGTTGGATATGATATGATTATGACCTTGTGGATCATCCTTGGTTTTGGAAAAATTAATTATTAAGGCATATGTAAGCTACTTTTGGAAAATTCAGTTACGTTATGTTCTGTAGCGAGTTGGCCATGAAATGTTGACATCTGTCTGTCTGTTTGTTTATGGATCGGAGGAGCTACGGGTAATGGAGCCCCCAGGATGGTTAGGGCCATCGGGGTTTAACCATGTGCGTAGATCCATTTGAGATATCAGGGAGATAGGGGAGGCGAGATATCTTGAGCCTTCGGTGTACACCCGGGGAGGACACTTGTGGGTTCGCCACCCCTCGTGGGTATGATTGTTCTGGATGGTTAGGGCCATCACGAGGCTCTTTCCATCACCAGAGTTAGGGTGGATTTATTTCTGTATTTCTGTCTTGTTCTGATATGAGGAGTAAAGGTTGGAAGCTCTTACTCGCCGAGAATATGTTATGTTCTGTCTGGGAATTATGAATCGGGATAGAGTCTTTCTGAAAATTCTTTCTATACTTATATCTATTTAGGTTATTTTGAAATGATTTGTTGTGTAACACTTATCCCTGGTTCATGATTCCACTCTTTTATCTATGTTGTGCTCCATATATATATAGTGGGTGTGCGTTAGTTTAGCCCCCTCACTCAGTTAGTTGACCGACCCCCTCATTTTATCTTTTAATTTGCCGGTTTCCTTTTGGCTTGAGCTAGGCGAAAGTGAGTCTTATGAGTCACGCTTGTCGGTTTAGTTGGTCTTAAGATGCATTTGTCACATACTCTATTTATGTTATGTATTCGTATTTCACTTTTGGAGATTATGTTTTATGCTCTACTTAGACTTAAACCCGTGTGGGGTTTGTATGCTAGCATTTGGATGTAATTAGCTATTCTGCTGATACTTATGTTTGTTTATTACGTTGTGATGATTTGAGATTCGGGACTAGGTATCTTTGCTAGTTGAACCCGTCACTTGTCTTGTATGTTGATTTAAATTGTTTCCGCGCTCTGAGTTTGTCGAGTTAGACCCGCCTAGCCTAGTGTGTGAGTTGGTCTTCCGTTCGCTACGATTCAGACTCGGATACGGACACTCCATTTCGTGACCAGGTTTGGATCCTAGTGTGGGGTATGTGGTATCCACCATCTGGGTTGCTCCAGACAACGCCTACTAAACCGGTCATAAACACTCTCAACCTGTGCCGGTGGTAGATGAGGTGCTTGTGCCGCTTGTTGTGCTTTAACGACCTACACAAATTGAGTAATCAAAGCCATAAGATCTGCTGTATTAGGTAGATGAGGCGGTGGATGTGGATTTTGATTTTGTGCCGGAGAATCTTGCTCATTTTGACGTGCCTGAAAGCGATCACGTCTACGAGGAGGCATCCTACAACACAATCTAATCATGTATGCATGTCGGTTAGCCATATGCTCATGTCACATAATATCAAGCAAGTAATGCAATTTCATAAGATTGTATACAAACCAAAACAAGCCAACACATAAGCATAAAATTATTTAGGTACAACGAAGCACTTACAGTTTAGGTGACATAGGCAAGTGATTAACGTAAGGCCACAATTGAAACAACATATTGAATGAAAGATGCTCACGTGATGTAATTACAATTATGTTAATCAACAGCATATCATATGTGCAATGAAAAAATTTAAAACACATAAAAAGGATGTTCCTACTGCCGTTCGACCTAGACGACTCGAGACAACTCCAAAGCTTGATTTTGAACCTTCGACTTTGATACCAACTAAATAGGGGTGTAACGCCCCGACAAGGGCATCCACGCCTATCCCGCGCTACAAACCTAGCTTGTATATAGAATTGACATCTATATACCCGCCAAGCTCGAAGCAAGCGGTGACAAACGGATAACCTAGCTAGGCGGTACTAGACTTACAACAAACAAAATAAAACAAACACAAGTATGCAGAAGCTTAAAATATCTCAGAAGCATAAGAATTCATCAACATCATATGCACTTAATAGTCCTACTCAAGTCAACTAATGTAAGGTGATAACATTCTATCTATCAAATAAGTGACCATCACGATCCAGGATGTAATGCTCAAACACGGGAATGTAAATCATCCTACAGACCACCAAGGTCAATTAACAAAGTAGCATAGCCAACAACATCCATACTAATCCATAATTTAAATTCGAAAGCATAAATCATAAAGTACGCGACATACGTAAATTAAGGTACAAGCTAGACTCTAAGACAAGACTCTCAAGAAAGACCCCGCCTAGCTCGACTCCAAAAGCGACCTGCGGACATGAAAGATAAAGGAGGACAGTTCAAAAGGAACCGGTGAGGATAAGAACACATATATAGTAGATATAACAAGGGTTTTAATGCATGCAAAAATCAAAGATGTATATGATCCATTCAAGTTTCAAAAACAATGCAGATTTTATAAAATACGGATCATAAACTAAATTACCAGCTCAGCGAGTACGAGAACTCCATCCTTAGTTCCCAAACCAAGTGAAAGCAAACCAATCCATCCTTAACACCACTGATGTCGAGGGTGTGCACCCCCCGAACATCTTTTCACTGTGTGGAGAAATGGGTCCATTAAACCGACCTCTCCCAAGAGAACCTCAACTCCAAAGCCTCTCGGAGCCTTAGTAGTTTTGTTCAACATGGAAACTTTGTAAGGGAAAATCCGTCAATCCTTGCTTTCCTGGAATTACAACTTATCTCTATCCCCGAGTGCTATAAGATCCGACCAAGCAAGCGTCCTTGCAAGGTACCAACCTCCATACCAGTTTCATAACACGGTCCAAAACATCTCGCCACACAACGCATACATATATATATCCAAGTGTAAATCTAAAAAGAGTTAGGTATTTATCCATTATACCAAATGGTTTGTGATACTTGCAATTATTTTCATAAAAAATATGATACTATGAGCCAAATGCACAAAACATGGCCTATGAGGCCTATATATATATATACTTTTGAAAATGGAATTTCAAACCATCAAACATGAGAGGTGATATGTGTCCACAATTTTGAAAATAGTTTACATATATATACATAACTCCTCACCTTTACCACAAACCAACCGGAGAACCACCACGAGCCACTAGGTCGATTCTTCCGGACCCTCACCACCTAAACAAGACAAATGTACCAACAATATAAGACACGACTCGAAACCAATCAAGACGACGCACGGCTCGAAATGAATGTAAATATGCTAACGATGTGCAATGAATCTCCAAGGACGATATAAGTTTAGCAAGTTGTTAAGTCATAATTTTCACTCCGTTGAGGCACTATTTTTGTATTTTCTGCCCAAAAACAAGAGATTTAGTTGGATTTTAAGCTCTTTGAAGGCATTCTTACCATAAGAGAAGATATCGGTATGAAATGGAGCATTTTGCAACTACTTTAGGCTGAATTCTAAATTCCCCGCCCGGTGAAGAATTGTGGTGTACATCTCCCCGCCCGAGGAGACAAGTACAGAAACCTGCTATACAAAGATCCCCGCACGGGGAGAAGGAAAAAGTGTTGGCGTGATTTTGTAACCATCCCTACCCAAGGATAGTTTTACTCTTGAAATTCCCCGCCCGGTAAAGGTCACCGAAAGCACATTTTTCCTAGTATATAAGCTTTAATTCTGGGACTTTGGAGGTATCTTCATTTTCTTACCCTAATTGGTAACAAGGAGCAGCTGAGGAGGGAATTCAAAAGCCACCTTTCCATTCCATGGAGCCATGAAGATCATTGGATAAATTACTTTACATTTAATTTCCTTTATTACTTTCTTAGCTAATATAGTGTAGTTTCCTTATCTGTTTAGTTAAGTTGAGATTTAACTCTTATATGAACCTATTGACCTTGGATGTTTGACTTGGATCTTAATATATGAATATGAGTTTCTTTCAATATGATTCATCTTGTTCTTGGGTTGATTGTGTTGATATGAGTGGCTAAATTCTTAGGGCTAAAGGGGATGATGAATGATGTAGGTTAGGTGTTTGATGAAATGTCCAAGAGACTAGAATTAATTCTTAAGTTTGGAAAATGTTTTTTTACTACAACCTTGAGTTTGACCAACTTAATGTTGATCTTATAACCACTTGTGAATGGAAAGATTAACTAGTGGTTGAGCAACTTTTCCTAACACTTAATTACCACTTTTAAAGAGATTTAAATTGGAATTAAGCTTTCTAGCAATTAATTGACAATGCCAAGCCGCTATTAATTGATTGCCCCAACCGTGCTTGCTTGATTCTAGTATTGAATTGATGATAACAAGAGCGACATTGATCTTACCCGAATACACGTTTTTTACTCTGAAATGGATTGTGAGAATCATTTTAGTTAATTGGGCATGAATCGTTACTTAACCTATATAAGCATTATCCCTCTAGCCCTCTTAAACTGTTGAATCACTTAATTTAGTTGTTAACTATTTGTTTGTGCTTGTTAGTTGTCTCCCTAGTTTAATTTGTGTCATTAGTTAATAGTTTTCTCTTGAATCTTTAATCGGTCTATTAATTAACGAATACACATAGCAATTGCCTTTGATTTCCCCTTTCTCGAGGTTCGACCCCTAGTGTACTACTTCTACGTAGCTTGCACTTGGGCTATTTTAATAAAATTGTTTGGCTAAATTGAACAGCCTACATATCTTGCCATTCCTTTCCAATTTGACACCTTCCCAGGCCTTGTTCTGGCCAGATGAGGTTTAACGACGATTGGAGGCCTAACAAGATGGAATCAATAGTGTGTTAGGTTTCGATTTAGTGCTAACACAATTAAAATCAAACAAAGTCATATCAGCCACGCATCAACCTTTCGTGTCATAAGGCATGCAATTAACAATTTGTGAATCATAGTTAGCATGTTCTTACACATAATCAAGGCATACAAGATATTGCAATGCACATAAACATGATTCCAAGTCTAACATACCATGTTGGGGGTGTGGGAAGTGTAATGTGAAAACGAAGCAAAACGATCAAGAAACACAAAACCCAATTTTTGGGACCCGAGGGTACCTAAACGGCCGTTTGGCCCTATAATGCAATTTCCAAATCCCCGTTTGGGCTTAAAAATCATGACAGTGGCTTTCCACACAGGGGTTCGGGGTTTTACTTCAAAATTGAAACCCCCATTTGGAATGTTGCTGTTGCAAAACTCAATTACGAACACAAGTTCAAACATGGCGAAATATGCACTCCAAACACTCCAAAATCATGCTTCAATGTTCATACAATATGAATAAACATAAATAAACACCAAATAGCATATCTAGAGCATTTAGGAACAAATAGGCATCAAGAATTCCAACAATTTCCATACAAGAACATTATCTTTTTCAATTTATTCAAAGCTTCAAACTAAAAAATGGTGAAATCTTCATTCATGCAAGACACTTAAGGAAATTAAGCACATTCTTCATAAAACATATAAGGAACAAGAATCCAATACAAAATCAAGTCAAAACATACTAGAACATGAATATACATAAGTTCTTCATAAAAGCTTCAAAGGGTGACAATGGTGGTTTTTCCAAACAAGCATGAAAATGAGAAATTCTTACATCAAATCCGTCCCAACATCAAGATAAAAATAATTCCATCATAAAATTTAGATTTAATCCATCTATCATGAACCCTAGATTCACATTCAAGCTTAGAACCTTCAAGGACATAAACCCAACAAAAGAGCACATAATTTTAACTTTGAGAGCTGAAAATCGAAGAGGAGAACTCGTTCTTTAGTCTTGAATCTCCAGTTTTAGTCTTCACTCTTGGCTCTAGAAGATGGCTTGAAGGTGGCTTGAAGCTCTTGAGAGAATATGAATGGGTTTTGAGACAGTTTTGGGAGAAAATTAGCTTGATTCTTGGAAAATAACGTAACATAAGTTTGGTGTTTAGAATCTGATTTAGGTCAGCTAATAGGGTCATGGAGCGGATCATACGGGTCGAATTTAAGTGAAATTGGGTCTTAAATTGGGTTAAATTCAAAATTGGGTCACAGGTCAACTGGGTTAAGTAGAAAGGTTTACTTTTCGTAAAATGGCCATAACTTCTTCGTCTGAACTTCGAATTAAGTGATTCAAAAGCCCACAAACTCGTAATCGAATTATCTACCAAAATTAAATAATTTCTATCCAGTTACAGGCTCGAAATTGTAAATTTACCAAATTGTCCCTAACATACTCTTTAATGTTCAAATAACCACATTGTTTCGTTTAATCGCAAAGCATCCTATCAAAGCTTAACGGCGATAACACGAGCACATAATTACCAAATTACGAAGCCACATACACCATGAAAATCATATATTTCACATAAGCACAAAATGGTTATCAATTTATGCCATAATTCACACAATTCATGCAAGGAAAGGTAAATCGTGCTCTCTCGTATGCAACCATACCTGGACTGAGAAGCGGGGCATCACAACCTCCCCTCCTTAAAGAAAAGTAGGTGTCGCAGCCGCGCAAGGAAGCGTCGCAGCCGCGCCACCATTCCAGAATAACCAACTACATGGTGGTCGCGGCTACGACGAGAAATGGCACCGCTATGCCACCCTTACAGTCACGAAAAAGAAGCAACATCAGGGCCACTGCAAGGACTACCCCTTGCACGATCGCGGCCGCGCCACTGTGCGAAAGCTATGCAAAAATGGCCCAAAATAGGGCCGAAAGTAGGGGAAGGAAATCAGCAGCCAAGTAACTCAAATATCAACTAAAAAATCTCCTAATTTATGCCTAACATGTTATCATAACCGAATGCAACATGGAAGGAGATGAATCATCAAGTTTTCATGCCAAAAACTCCAAGTTTCATTAATGTATCGATGGTGGATCATGCTATATTCATCTACCATGAAACATGATGCAAATAATGGATTTAAGAAGTTGAAATAACCAAGAATCATGCATCAATTCAGCTCTAAACTCAAGCTAAGACAAGGAATCAAATATAAAGCTTTAAACTTTACTATTCATATATATGAACATAGCATGGCCAAAACTTGGTGAAAATGTACAAATTAGAGCTTAAAAGAATAACAAGGAGAAAGAGAACACAACCATGTTCATACCTCTTAGATTGGTGAAGAGATGATCAAGTTTTGAGCTCAAGATTGCAAGGAGTGAATAGTATAGATTTTCGCCTTTCTTCTTCTCTCGGTTTGTAGCTGATTTTCCTTCTCCTCTTGCTTATGTACATGTGATAAGGTTAGGATAGGAGAAATTGGGTTTAACTAGGGTTAATTAGGATCAAGTTTCAAGTCATTTTGTCAACTGTGATTAAAATGGTCAAGGGTGGCAGTCACGCACGTCAGGCTTGATTTGGGAAAATTTCAGGGGGTTCAAATGGGCTTAGAAAAATACAAGGCTAGGTTCTTTAGCTCCCAACTTTCTTTGTGAGTCTAGAGCTACTTCCAAAATTCAAATCCGAATTGTCGAGCGCAAGTTATGCCTTCCGGAACCCAAGGTGCGCTAAAACGTGTTACGCCCTCGAGTCCCTTAACAAATAAAATGGTTTAAGAACCATAACAAACAAACTTAAAAAGATGAAATGAGCATATACACATGTTCATAAATCATATATTTCATGCCTGGCAAGTTATCACAAAAATCGGATTCAAATTTGGGCATATACTGGTCAAGTTTCAAGAGCAACGAGCATAAACGTATCAAAAGTTCATATTCAAAGCTTAAGAATTAATTAATATGATTCAAATAAGCACATAATTAATATAATAAACATAGAATTTCATAATTAAATAAATTAAATTTGTACTTAGCACTCTCGTTACGACGTACCTGTACGGCCCAAAAATCGGGGCATCACAATCTCTCCCCCTTCAAAAGGACTTGTCCTCAAGTCCAAAATGGGGTCTTGATCAAGTCTAGAATGAAGCTCAACCCCATGCTTCCACTGTGCCACACTGATCTAGGTGAACGGTAGATGCCTTGGGGTATTACTTTCATAATTAAGGAATAAGAAAGCCTTCTAATATCCCGGCAACTTGGTGGCGAAACAACCTGAAAACTACTTCTCTTTTTATTCTTCCAAGAATCTCAAGGGTCTAAGTAACATGGGTTAAACCTCCCGTTCGCGCCCAACCGAGTAAATCCCTTCGTAAGAGATGCTTCCAAGAAGTCTCGATCTACTACTTCAACTCTAGGGATCTTCTTTTCCACACCGCGAAGCTCTCGAAACATTCTCAAACAACGGAGTCATGAGAAAATGAATTAACTTGTTAAAAATGAGCAACCACTCAAATTCCATTGAAATCCCCTTAATCTTTGCAAACCGGACACAAAGTCCTCAGTCATTTGCTCCCACTTTCGAATAAAATTCAGAAGTAGTTGGAGAATCCAACCAGTTCTTGATGCTTGATCTTCAACCGATAGCGTATTAGACATTGCTACACGGATTTTGCAACATCTTTCCTTACGCCATTACACCTTACAACGTCTTCAAGTCCACGAACAACCTCGAACCAAGAGTGGATTAAGTCTCATGACCTTGCACTTCTCAAGGCGTACGCCACACTCTTCCACTAGCAACATGCAACCAAATCCTTCCTTTGTGCCTCGATTGTAAACTAGTAGCCTTGAGTACATTCAGATAGGGAAAAGCCGGTACCGAAGGAAGCTTTCTTCAACCGCCTCTTCCCACTCAAAACCATGCCTCTCTGTCATCATACATATCAGTGGGTTGGCAATCTTAAAGAAGATTAGCCTAGTGTACCCCGATTGCGATGCCCCGCTTCTCGATTAAGGTAAGTTCTGGTACGAGAGTGAACGATGTATCTTTTTATGTATGAATTATGTGAAAATATACCTTAATTTGATAATTGTTTGGTGTTTATGTGAAATTTATGATTTTCATGATATGTGTATCTTTATAATGTGATATTATATGCTCGTATTGTTGTTATTGTGCTTTGATAGCATGCTTCGCGATTAATCGAAACAATGTGCTTATTTGCACATTAAAGCATAAATTAGGGACAAATTGGTAAATTTACATTTTTTAGCCAGGAACTAGATAGAACTTAATGAATTTGGATATAAATTTTGATTATGAGTTCATGGGCTTTTGAATCACTCAATTCGGAGTTCGGACGAAGAACTTATGGGCATTTTACGAAAAGTCAACCTTTTTACTTAATCTAGTTGACCTGCGACCCAATTTCGAATTTAACCCAATTTGAGACTCCATTTCACTTATAACCCACTTTAATTGACCTGGTTCGTGACCCTAATAACTGACCCGTATTACAAATCAGATTGTAACATTCGAAAACTCAGATTATGACATATTCCAAGATTCAAACTCACTCTTCTCTCAACAACCCATTCATATTTTCTCAAGAACACCCAAGAACACTCCAAGCAATTTTCAAGAGCCAAGAGTGAAGATTAAAGTTGGAGATTCAAGACTAAATAGCAAGTTCTTCTCTTCGATTTTCAGCTCTTAAGGTAAGAATTATGTGCTCTTTTCATGGGTCTATGTTCTCGAAGGTTTTGAGCTAAGATTTGAACTAGGGTTCTTGTTTGTTGGATTAAACTCGAATTTCTTGTTCGAAATATGCTTATCTTGATGCTAGGAAGGTTTTAGTATAAGAATTTCTTGTTTTCATACTTATTTAAAGATTGCATCTGTAGCACCCCTATACGTAGAGATGCCACACCCCCGCACTATAAGTCGATCCACATACGAAATGGATAGTCCGTACATGAACCAACCTATAGCGAACGGGTGACAAAAGAAAAGACAACACTACCTAGGTGGGACTAACCCTCAAAATATATCACCATGCATAAGCCATAAAACAAAAACATAATACTTTACATACATACATACGTTATCAATCTATGAGTCCATAGTCAACATTTCAATATTTACAACCCAATTCTCAAGAGCAAAACATAATAACATAAGTATCAAGAGTATACGTAAAATGAAAATGACAAGTGCTAGACCCAAAACAATAAAAGACTTGACTCGATCCTACCTAGCACACAATCCTGCAAAAACTGAAAATGTGAGGTGTCAGTCTATGAAAGACTGAGTGAGGGGTATAAATAAATATAAGCGCAATTACCATGCAAGCTATAATCTCGGGTAAGTTTTCATAAAAGAAATAATATAAGTTCAATATTAAAGTAATTCTCGCCCGAGATTATAATTATCCAATTTACAATTTCAAACAATTCAATTCAATCAATCAGTAGCCCGGCGAGTGAGGGCGAATCTCAACCTTTCTCCGACAGTGTACAATAATTCAGTTATTCAATGATTAGGTGATCAAGTAATCAATTACATTGCACAATTAGCAGTTTCAATCCCTTCTTCCTCCGGTGATGGTGGGATTACAAGGCCCCACCACCCAATCCAACGGGGCATATGGTTAATGAGTCCCTATGCCCGGAGCTTCTTCCTCCACTAATCTCCTAGTGGATTCAGGGATAACCCAAAAAATGGTGAGAATAGTGCAAGAGTTACCCGTCAGCCCTTGCTTCCCCGGTTGGCTCAATACACTACCCTTGGGCCCAAATTGAACATGCTTTACTCGCCCAATCAATCAATCAATCTATTAATCAATCAGTTCTATGAAATCAGTTGAAAACCAATAAGGTTTGGAAAACAATAGATATATAGATACATTTTACCCGAAAACATCACGTAGGGTTGTACCGGTTCTATATATCTAGAATTAAACCTCACCTATGCCGAAAAAATAACAAGGATACGGCTATAGAGCTTACTCCTCATCAACGGAAAGATAATTTGTGTAAAAGGGGACAAGTGTTCGTGAGACACGACTCGCATGAACCATTTACGACGCATGGCAAAGTCATGATCAATGTGTCATGCAATAACAATTAAGGAATGTCAAGTAGGAGCATAATTATGAATAAAAAAGTATATATATCCTGTAAGTGACATACCGGATCCAGGGAAGTGAAAGAAATGCAATAAGAGAGGTTTTGCTGAAGTTTGGTAAAAACGGACAATTTTATGAAATGCACATGCTGTAGGAAAACTGGAATATTTTGAGTTCTAGAAGTGGGAATTACTTTTTGTTTGTCGGATATGAAAATATACACATAGAACTTTGCGAGGATATATGACTCGTATTCTAGTTCAATGGGAGGAGAAAATGGCGTAAGCTTGAAGTTAGGCGAGTGCAGTTTTATGGGAAAGTGGCGACACCAAAAAGAGTTGATTATATCTCACAAATGGGAAAAGATATTAAGGTTATTCCAATTGGAAGTTGTTCTAGACTTAAATAGGTTTCCGTGAGTTCAAAAATCATGTCAATCAGAGTTCGTATGAGGGAGGAAATCCCGTTTGAAAAATGGTTTGAAAGCAGAAATGGGTGTTTGGAAGCACTCTCGTGATGCAGTAGGTTCCCACACGTGCGTTTGGTGTTATAACGAAGGGACCAAACGCCCGTTTGGAAGCAATCTGGGCAAAAAACAGGGGAAAAACAGGGTATAGGCACGGGATTTGGTTCCCAAGCCAATCCAACACAAAATCAATACAAAAATCAACTCCAAACTATCATATATCATGTATATGTCTCATATCTAGAAATTAGGCACCATTTAAACCAAGAAACATGCTTTGATCCTCAAAAATTCATCAAAAAAACCTCATATTTTCTCATGATTCCCAACCTTCAGCATATCAAGAATCCATGCAAGTTTTCAAGCCTACTACTCATGATCATGCTTCTAATCACTTATAAACAAGAAAGCATCACATAATCAACAAACCCTAAATCAAATATAATTCATGAAATCCATACTACTTCATAATATACCTTGAGATAAGAAAGAAATGGATGAAATGATGATTGTGGTGATGATGATCCAATTTATACAACTCTCTTCCTTGAATTCTAGCTTGAAAATTATGAAATCTCCTCCTTCTCTTCCTTGGGTGTTTTGATCATGTATTAGTGTGTGTGTGTGTGTGAGGTTTTTGATGAAATAAAATGAAATGTAATTGGGAGAGAAAAATGTAATATGATATATTATGTATGTAATGTATAGATATATACAAAAGTCTTCCACTAACTCCTATGACTCACAATAATTTGCATACAAGTCCCTAAGCTATTTGAATGCAAGCTAACAAGTTTAGTTCCATGGAAAATGATCATTCAACTCCAATTCGTGTTATTCAATTAAGTCATCAAGTTTATGAAATGGCCAAATAAGGTCACATAATATCAATTAAACACATTATCAATTAATTCACATAAATTCCACATTAAGGATAATTCAGAGAATTACATATGAATATATTACATATAATGTTATGAAATTTAATATAATGTCACTTAATATATGAATGAAAATCGGGGTGTTACAACACCATTGAAGCACCTTGAAGCTTTTATAAGAACTTATACATGTTCATGTTCTTGTGTGATTTTCCTTGATTTTGTGATCGATTCTTGTTCCTTGAGCGATTCTATGAAGAATTTGATTAATTCCCTTAAGTTTCTTGTATGATTTGTGATTTCACCATTTTTGAGCTTGAAGCTTTGAATACATGAGAATTGTTGGAATTATAACATGAGAATTGTTGGAATTCTTGATGCTTATATGTTCCTAGATGCTCATGACATGATATTTGATGTTAATTTATGTTTATTCATGTTATATATGTTTGAAGAATGAACTTTCAGTGCTTAGAGCCTGAATTTCAACATGTTTGAACACATATCTGTACATTCATTTTTGCTCCAGCGGTATGCTAAATGGGGGTTTCATAATTGCACTGAAACACCAAACGCCCGTGTAGCACCCCGCACGGTGTGTAACATCCCAACTCTTCGACTTTCCAGGTACGGACGTTGCGAGTGTGCTAGGTGTGCTTTTAATTAATTAAGCATGCAATTATATGATATATGTGCCTTTTGAATGAGCATTATGTGTTTCATGTTTTAAAAGTTTACGTTTTAGCCCCATTTTTACTTCGTTTTAACTCGTTTCGACCCCGTTTTCAATCCCGATTTTTGTAACAACTTGCCATGCATGAATTATGTGGATTATGAACGTGTTTATATCCTTTATACAAGTTTTAGAGTTTTTTTTATTTGGTTCTTGACTCGTTTTGTAAAAACGGGATTTATTAGGGGCACGAGGGTCTAACTTGTTTTAGTGTACCTTGTGTTCCGGGAAGTGTAACTCGAGATCGGGAATTCGGATTCGAATTCCAGAAGATGCGTTGGACTCATAACGAAGAGTTGAAGCCAAGGAACCCAACTTTGTAATTTTCTAAGCCCATTTGGCCCTCCGAAATTTGACCGGAACGAGCACCTTTCGCTAAGAGCTATCTTTTGTTGACTAGTCTTCATTTTTGGGCCCCATTTTAACCCTAACCACACCTAAACCTTGACTACATGACCAAGATACACTCCTATCTCTCTCCCTCAGCCCCCATTTCGAAATCCCCTCCCCCAAGACAAGAGAAATCAACCAAAAGTGAAGAGAAGAAGGGGAAAAGAAGAGAAAGGAAGAGGAGTAAGGGTTTCAAGCCATTTCTCCAAGTTTGGTGCCCAAATCTTGATCAAATCTCTTCAAATTCAAGAGGTAAGTTCATTTTTGACTTCTCCATGTTTATGTGGTTGCTTTAAGTCCCATTTTGCAATTTTTCACCATGGATTGCTTGATATATGACTTAAATGATGAATAGTGGGAGTTTGATGAATTTTATGAATTCTTGCATGATCTATTGTGATTTCTTTTGGTATGAAGCATATTTTAAGACCCTAAGACATCATTTATGATATATGTGGACTTACTTTGAGTTGTAATGAATTTGAAGGTTTTACATGAGCTTGCTTCCATTTCACTTCTTGCTTGATTGTTGCTTCATTGGTCTGATTTTATGTCTTTAAATGCATGAGTTTTGCTTCATTAACCTTCCATTATGTGTTAGCTTTAGAGTGGGATGAGCTCTTTGTAACGCCCCTAGCATGAGGCGCCACATCCCCTGCACTACAAGTCTAGTCCACTTGTGAAATGGAAAGTCCACGCATGAACCGGACTTATAGCGGACGGGGAGACAAAATAAAAGATCCTGGCTAGGGGGAAATCTAACCCTGTACCAATCAATCAGGAATAATAAAAGTACAAAGCGGAAGCAATAATGTATAATTCATGAATTTCAACAACGGCACAAAGCAACAATTCCAATACATAAATTAAATCCATGATGCAACCTAACAACGAGTTCAACTAAACATGCAACCTGCCCCGAATCAACATCCAATAATTTCATAATTGGCACGAAGGCCCAATTACATAAGGGAAATACAGTTAAATCAAAACAATGTAAAATTTGACTCGAGTGTACAAGTGACTCCAACAAAAGGACTAAGACACAACTCCCGCCTAGCACCACCTGCAAGAAACTGAAAAGTGGGAAAGAAGGGTCAGTTTCTAGAAGACTGAGTGAGCAGGAGCGATACATATACTATAGAAACATGCGCATGCAAGCCATAAATCCCGACAAAGGTTTTATTCAAAGTTAGTTCCCACGAAGGGAAAGAAATTAACAAGCAATGCTCGGACTTTATGACTAATTTATATTAAATTCATTATGTTCATAGTTCATACATAATCATTATGGCTCGGCGAGTGAGCGTACACAATCTCCAACCAAACTCCGACCGTGTACGACAAACATAATTAATGCATTTGAATATGTGATCATGCAATACATAATAATACATGCAAGCCATAAAACATAACATAAGCCATAGTCGTTTGGGCAATCCGTATCCCGGCCTTCCCGCGCGGTGCATAACAATAACATAATCATGATCATAGAAAAATAAGTTCCAACCTTCTTCCTCCGGGTGGTGGACGGGCTTGCAAGACCCGACAACCTCATACATAATGGCTAGAGGGGTTCATGAGGCCCCAAAAAGCCCGACTAGCCTTTTCTAGTCAAAAATCCTAACGAGATCGGTATTCGTCGTAAAACATGGTGGAACTAGCACATGGGATCACCGTCGGCCCTTGCCTCCCGGATAGCCACATGTACTAAGTCCCTGGGCCCGTGAACATAACATGCTCTCGCCAAAATATTCAATTCATGAGTAACATAATACAATTCAATTCTTAAGAATCAATTTACTCGATAGTTCCATTTGAAAATAATATATAGATATATACATTATATTTTTTTGCGAAAACTTGTCACATAAGGTCATAGGGTTCGATATGTATCTAAAAGGAAAACACCCTCACCCGGAATACCACGAGACAAGAAATATGAATAATACGGGTGCCTATCCAATTCGGAGGTCTCCACCCTGGAAATAAACTGTACAAGAGAAGGAACAATGTGTGCTCGTGAGAAATGACTCAAGACTCCATCTGAAGCATATATGACGCACGACAATGCAATGAATATGATATGAAAGCATAAGAGATGATATTATATCATGGAAATGTTCACGTGCACAATTAATAGCTTAAAGACATATAAACAAGTCATTCATTCATTTCAAGACGCCTTCATATCTATTCGAGTTCATAACTTCAATATTTCATACCAAAAAAATCCAAGAAATTGAAATAACGATCATAACACATGATATAACATGTATACATATCATACAAGTCATAAAATAAGAGTTACATAAGCAATTAGGGTTCACATTGAGAGCAAAGATCCATGCATGCGCATATTAGGAGCAATGGTGAAACGTTGAGGCATAACTCGAAAAATATTCCACGGAAAATCATGAAGCTTTATAACACACAAGGTAACACATTATAAAACATGTTAGTATACCATAGAAGTCATAAAAGAGGTGGAGGAAGATCAAACGAGCGAAGAAAAACGAAACCAGAGTAACAAAAACCAGCTGGAAAGAATCCACCCCCATGGATTCTTCCAAAGGAAAATTCCACCCTCGCGAATTCAGATCAGGGGCCAAAAAAACGCAGCAGAAAAAGGGTATCACACAAAAGGAAGTAAAAATCATCAAAACAAAAGCAAAGTTCAATCAAAACACTCCAAATTCAAGTCATAAGTTCATATACACATATGTTAACACATATCTCAACCTTAAGTCATGAAATCAAGCATATAACAAGTTACCATATTCATACCTTCAAGCTCCAAAAATTGTGGAACACTCATGCTTCAACCAATAACCCACATTTAACTCACAAATACCTATCTTAAACATATATCCAAGCATTTAGGAGCAAGAAATCATCAAAGTCATGCTTCAATCCATAATTTCATCAAAACCCACATCATATATACCTACACATATATATACCATCTATACACACATATACATACACATACTCTTGCTCCAAGAATTCCAATAATTGAGCGTGAACTTCATAGATCAACCTATATTCATGTATATACACACAAGGATTCAAGTTCTATGTATGAATCAGACAACCCTAGTTATCTCCCAAAAAAATCATATATATATGCATATATACCTTGGAAAAGAGGAAGGTGAAGAGGAATAAATGGTTGAAGCTTTAATTCTTGGATAAAACTTGATGAAATTCTCTTGTCTCCTTGTTTGTTAGCTTGGGTCGATCAAAAGAAAAAGAGGGAAGAAGTTGGGAGCCCTTGTTTTTTGTAGAAGAAATGAAAGAAGAAGAATGAGATTGTGGAGGGGGTTTGGATCGTGTATATGGAGAGGGAGACGAGAAGAATTTGCACTTTGGTCCTTTGAGAATTCAAGTAATTCAATTAGGACCCCAAGGTTTGGTAGGTGATCAATTAGCATCTAATTCAAAGTTCGATTGAGTCCAAGGATTTCATATAATTTCAAATAAGTGCATAAGTGAAATAAAACATTTAACTGGAAAGCAAACATGTTATAAACGAATTCAAATAACATAATCAAGATTCATATAAGTCATATAGGTTATCTAATCGAAATTAATTCACGAAAGTAAAATATATTAAAAGTCCACTTAGCATATAAAACACATATAAGTCACATAACTCTCGGTCTAACCCACTCGTGACGTCATACCTGTACGACCGAAAAGTCGGGGCATTACAACCTCTCCCCCTTCAGAGGACCTGGTCCCCAGGTCTACTGCCTCGAGTTCTGGACTCTTAAGCAAACTTCTTCGTGTTCATCCCACGCTGGTTAGCAACTCCCCGTCAGGAATTAGTTCGAAAAAGGTCTTCAAGCAACAAGGGGTCTTCAGGAAGTTAAGAATTTTGTAGGAGCTTCACGGAGCTTACTTTTAGTCACGACCCTTGTCTTACCGAAACCTAAACACTCAAAAATCTAAGCAAGTAGCAAGCAACGAAAGAACCCCGTCTTTCGAGCAACAATTAGAGAGCCCCGTCTCCCACAAGAAAGAAGAGAACCCCGTCTCCGACAAACTACAAGGAGAGAACCCCGTCTCTCGCAAGCAAGGAGAGAACCCCGTCTCTCACAAAAAAAACAAGGCAAGGGAGTCTCCAATACTCCCGAGCAACAGAGCACAACATAGAAAAGAAACAGCAGTAGAAAGTAGCAATGAATCAAGCACGACAATCACACAAGGAGCAAGGAATAGGTAATAATCACATCATTCATCACTCGTGCAAAAGCAAGTAATACAATCGGAAATTAAAGTACATAGTAACGAAATTTATTTGAACTAAAATTGCATGTATGCATATGCCATGAATGCTTTATGTACCGTTCACCGTGGTAAGAAAACTCGAAGTTGGTAACTTCATTGCCCTATGCATGGTCTGACTCAAAAGTTGGCTCGGTCCTTGACTTGTCTTCAATGTCTTCGATGTGCATCCGGTTGAGAAGAAGATAAACCAGTTCATCTTATTCTTGGTTTCATTATGAAAGTTACCCCTTGACTCACTTCGTCAATTTGATGAAGTCCTTAGAATACAAATAAATCTTTTGAAATAATGGTCATGGTCTTCTTTGATCCCTCTTCATCAACCTATAAATTTCCTTACAGAACGACCAACTCTTTAATTGCCCGAGCTCTGAATTATCCCATATACCTTCGGAACCATCATCCTCTAGGTCAAGTTCAAATCTTCTATCTGCTAATGTCTTAATTTACCATAATCAAAGGCAACCACACTCGATAACCTTAAAGTTTGATCCTAACCTTAGGATAGTCACCGCCATAGCTTACTTCTTCACTGATTCTTTCCCAATCAAGTTGAGATCATATGTTTCAAAATTTTAATTCAATCTTTTTCGTGGAGCCCTTCCTATCTTGTACTTAAATGGTTCCTTCATCTTCTTCAAACCTTTAAGCGTGCCTTCAGTTCCAATCCATCCAATTCTTTAACTGAAAATAAAACTTCCTTGGTGATTCTTGAGGTTTGAACCATGTCCGTCAATAATTACCCTTGTTCGATTCTTCTCATCTCAAAGTTTTCCAATTCATCATGGAAGAATGACTGACAATTTATAAAGGATTCTATTTGGTTGTGTCGTCTGAACCCTTCCCATATTTAGTTGAATTTAACTTCAACCCGAATTTGGTAGCTTAACTTCCACTTAAAATTTTAACTGATGGAGCCGTTTTATTCCTTTTCTATCATCATCATTAGAGTTTCATATTCCTTCCTCTCCTTTTAAATTCACACTACGCAACCCAAAATATTCTTCTATTCTTGATTCAAGCAAGGCCCGATCGAAGTAACATTTGACGAACGAAATTGAGCAGTTCCCTATCAATTAAACACTAAGTAATACATGTTGGATTAAGATGCCAATGCACGTAGCAAGTAATTAAAGATGCAACACATTGAAGCAATTATATCAATTAAGGATGCAAGCACATATAGATAAAGAAGATTAAATAATTTAAAGTGATGTATAATGCACGTGCCATGGATATATTAAACCTATCACCGTGGCGATAAGCTTCAGCTTAGATATTTGTTCTCCATTTCCTTATGTAATGGCTTGCCTCAAACTTATTGATCATGGCTTGTTTACCCACGGTCTTCTAAATCCTTAAAGTGTTCTTGTATCAACTTGTGTTTTGCCATAGCCCGATATTACCATTCTTGATTCCAAAGTCTTCTATTGTCACGAAATTGGGTATTTCGATCCTTTCCCGAAATTGGATTTCCAATTGTTGTCGGAACCTTCATCTTGATTTTCACTCCATGTGAAGTTTCCTTGACTTAAACTTTACGAATTTATATCAATGGAATGCACTCGCCCTCCAATTGTTTACACTTGGTTTTATAATCTCTTCTAAAGGTTCTTTGTCTTCCTTTATCTTTTCCATTTGTTGCTCCATATCACTGTGCTGCTCGACTTTCTTTAACTTCTCCAAATTCGATTCCTACCTTGTCCGGAGCCCAAGTATCCCAAGTCATCACTTCTTTTCCTTTGTTCCCCGGACTTAATTTCTAATGCAATTGGTTTATTTGAAAGCTCTTCCTTGCTAATTTGTGTTACTCACCATTCATTGACCCTATTATTCTTCGAAATTGATTTGTAATAGCTTGATTTTCTTGGAAGCCCATCCTCAAGATCTTCATTGCTCACTTATGAAGAAACATATTTTACCTTGGGCCCTCTTGGTTATCATCGCCCCTTCATCGATCCAAACCTCGAAATAAAGTACCTTTGAAGTTTTCCTTTGCTTCTTTCTTGAATTAAGTAATCCTAAGGAATCAGGTTGATTAACCCCGGTAGTGTAGGTGCATGTGTTGATCTTGTGAATGGTAGACATCGCACACCCACTACTATCCTTTCGAATGCTCATCAACCTTGGTAGTACTTGTCAATTATTCCCATAAGTTGAGTTTTCCATCTCGGATTCCATAACTCGAATCATGGCCCGATTAAAGAAGGTCACGACTCTCAAATTCTTGTATAAAATCCCCGGTACATCCCTTACATCCTCCATGCTTGAAAGTAGGGCTCATGATGAGTTATTGTGATCGGGAGAATTGGTCGTGGTTTGATGTTGAAAGAACATCGTAAAATCACAACTCATCTCAATTATAAATCCCTGCCGGTTAGTAAGTGCATATCACACGTAGTTAGCATCAAAAGCACGTATTAATGCAAAATGTAGCACTTAAATTAACAAAATTTAAGATAAACACAGTTAATAATAAATTTTCCGCATCAAATTTCAATAACAATGCTCATGATCAATGCGGTGCACACGTTGACATGTTGTTCCTATTCCGTTCGACCTATACTTGACATGACACGGCACAAGGAACAAGGGTTTGCAACCTGGGGCTCTGATACCACTTAAGGATGTAACGCCTGAGGGTGAGGCGCCACATCCCCCGCACTACAAGTCTAGTCCACACGTGAAATAGAAAGACCATGCATCAACCGGACTCATAGCGAACGGGAGACAAAATAAAAGATCCTGGCTAGGCGGAAATCGAACCCTATACCAATCAATCAGGAATAATAAAAGTGCAAAGCGGAAGCAATAATGTATAATTCATTAATTTCAACAATGGTACAAAGCAACAATTCCAATACATAAATTAAATCCATCATGCAACCTCACAACGGGTTCAATTAAACATGCAACCTATCCCGAATCAACATCCAATAATTTCATAATTGGCACAATGGCCCAATTACATAAGGGAAATACAATTAAATCAAAACAATGTAAAATGTGACTCGAGTGTACAAGTGACTCCAACAAAAGAACTAAGACTCAACTCCCGCCTAGCACCACCTACAAGAAACTGAAAAGTGGGAAAGAAGGGTCAGTCTCTAAAAGACTGAGTGAGCAGGAGCGATACATATACTATAGAAACATGCGTATGCAAGCCATAAATCCCGAGCAAGGTTTTATTCAAAGTTAGTTCCCACAAAGGGCAAGAAATTAACAAGCAATGCTCGGACTTTATGACTAATTCATATTAAATTCATTATATTCGTAGTTCATACATAATCATTATGGCTCGGCGAGTGAGCGTGCACAATCTCCAACCAAACTCCGACCGTGTACGAAAAACATAATTAATACATTTTAATATGTGATCATGCAATACATTATAATACTTGTAAGCCATAAAACATAACATAAGCCATAGTCGTTTGGGCAATCCGTGTCCCGGCCTTCCCGCACGGTGCATAACAATAACATAATCATGATCATAAAAAAATAAGTTCCAACCTTCTTCCTCCGGGTGGTGGATGGCCAGAGGGGTTCATGAGGCCCAAAAAACCCGACTAGCCTTTTCTCGTCAAAACTCCTAACGAGATCGGTATTCATCGTAAAACATGGTGGAACTAGCACATGGGATCACCGTCGGCCCTTGCCTCCCCGGATAGCCACATGTACTAAGTCCCTGGGCGAACATATCATGCTCTCGCCAAAACATTCAATTCCTAAGTAACACAATACAATTCAATTCTTAAGAATCAATTTACTTGATAGTTCCATTTGAAAACAATATATATAGATATACATTATATTTTTTTGCCAAAACTTGTCACATAAGGTCATAGAGTTTGATATGTATCTAGAATGAAAACACCCTTACCTGGAATACCACGAGACAAGAAATATGAGCAATATGGGTGCCTACCCAATTCGGAGTTCTCCACCCTGGAAACGAACTGTACAAGAGAAGGAACAATGTGTGCTCGTGAGAAATGACTCAAGACTCCATATGAACCATATATGACGCACGGCAATGCAATGAATATGATATGAAAGCATAAGAGATGATATCATATCATGGAGATGTTCACGTGCACAATTAATAGCTTAAAGACATATAAACAAGTCATTCATTCATTTTAGGAGGCGTTCATATCTATTCGAGTTCATAACTTCCATATTTCATACAAAATAAATCCAAGAAATTCAAATAACGTTCATAACACATGATATAACATGTATACATATCATACAAGTCATAAAATAAGAGTTACATAAGCAATTAGGGTTCACATTGAGAGCAAAGATCCATGCATGTGCATATTAGGAGCGATGGTGAAACGTTGAGGCATAACTCGGAACATATTCCACCGAAAATCATGAAGCTTCATAACACACAAGGTACCACATTATAAAACATGTTAGTATATCATAAAAGTCATAAAAGAGATGGAGGAAGATCGAACGAGCTAAGAAAAATGGAACCGGAGTAACGAAAACAGGCTGGATAGAATCCACCCCCATGGATTTTTCAAAGGGAAAAATCCACCACTATGGATTCTTCCAAAGGAAAATTCCACCCTCGCGGATTCTGATCAAGGGTTAAAAAAATGCAGCAGAAAAAGGGCATCACACTAGAGGAAGTAAAAATCATCAAAACTGTAACGCCCCCATTTTTCTTATTGTGTTTAGCATGAAGTATGTGTTTATCAAATTGCGCGAAATAATTATTTATACGTGTTTTACATATTTAAGTTTATTTAAATGTATTAAATGTTAATTATTTTATTTTAATAATACTAATATTAAATATAGTTGTGTAATATAAATGTATATATGTTAGTGATGGACGTATGCATGAATATATTAATGCATACATATTATATTTACAAATTATTTTGCATGCATGTTTATACATTATATATATTTACTTATGCATGCATTTATATTTATAAATTCTATATTTACGTAATATTATGCATTTTATCGTTACATTTCGTAAGAGTGATATTTACGTGCTTCGTTTCTATTTAAATTGATACCGATATTTCATGTAAATTTAATATGTTGAAATTATAAGTGTCTTGTATATGAATATATGTTTGTTTCGTATTTTCGAATTCATTTGTATGTGTTTCGGATTTAATTTGAATTGTGGAACCAAATCTGGGGCTAACAAGCACTTAGCGTACCCTTGGTTCCGAATTTAATATATTGTGCTCGGGAACTCGGATTTGAGGTCCGTCAACTCCGCTGAACTCGTAACGAAAATTTGACCTTAGTAAACTTAGCCTTATATTTTTCCTAAGTCATTTGAACCTCCGAAATTCAACCGAAAAACGAGACGGCGACCAAACTGACCTTGTTGCACTAAAATGACCATATCTTGCTCAAACCTTGACCAAATTAACTATGGTTAGACTATAGGGAACCCTAACTCAACCCTTTACTCATCCATTAACCCCCCAAACCGAGATAACCCTCCCCACTTACTGAAAATATCTCAAACATCTTCTGCTTCCCAGTCTCTCCCGTAACTCAAGCTTTACCAAGAGATTCAAGCTCAAATCTCCTTCCAAACCTCCATTAATCCACAAGGTAAGCTTGGATATGTTATTTACATACAATATGAGTCATTTTCATTCATTAATCCCCAAATTTGATCATGGTTTCATGAGGTTTTTAGCAGAATTAGAAATTAATAGGTTTTGAGCATTTATGATAATCTCTTTCGTTTCTTAATGGTTTTGATTGATTCCAAGCTTGAGAATGATTATTTTGACATCCTAATATCATTTATGATCAGTGATTTCTTGGTGGTTGAAGTATTATTGAGATATCATTTATGGTACTTTGAGAAAAATTCAAATGAATGTCACGTATGCTTCCTTTTCTTGATTGAGTTTGCTTGGAACTGATATATATGTTGAAATGGTGTTGCTTGGCTGAGTATTTATTGTTCTAAACTGATATGAATAGATGGAGATGATGAGAATCCTTCTTGCCCTGTTTTCCGTAGCTTTTGCTCTGTTTTTGGCGTGAATCTTGCTGTCAAAAACTGCTGAGTTTCCTTCTTTCTTTTGCTGTCAGCTTTCATGGCCTTGTGGGTTGTGATTTAGATGAGTTCTTGCAGCGTTTCATTCCTGGTTTGGTTGCCTTTCTTGCTTGTGCTTTGCCTTAGCTGCTGCTGCGTTTTTTTTTTTGCTGTCAAATAGAGAAGTTTTGCTTTGTTGTGTGAACTGCTGCAGGCTTGCGACACGGGGGTGTCGTTTTGTTCGTTCCAGTGAGGAACGGGGGTGTGAACTGGGCTTGAGTTGCTGTACCGAGACACGGGGGTGTCTCGGTTCGTGCTTGGGCGGTGACACGGGGGTGTCACCCTGTTATTTCAATTCTTTCTCCTACGTTTTTCTCATTTGTTTGCATGTGTGTGTACTGTTGTATATTTATACATGGCTGTGTCATTGTGCTGTGTGCGTGTGGTGTTGCATGCATGGCTTTTATACAAATTTGCATGCATGTATATATAATATAATTATGCATGGAGTTGTTTGTGCATGAGATGAATGCATATTATTTATGTTAAATAGTTGCATGCCTGGCTTGGTACTTTAGTTGTATGTAATATATATATGTAGTATATATGTTAATTTCATGCATGTACTATATATATAAATTTATGCATGAGTACGTGTATATATATATATATATATATATATATATATATATTTATATTATATATATACAAATGTTTATTATATAAGTATTATATGTTTATTATATTATATATATTTATTTTATATATTTTAAATATTATTTGATTTAATTCAATTGTTGAATCTAATTTATTTCTATCCCGCATATTTAAATTACCGACTATTGCTTGAACATTTTATTTATTCCAATTCTAATTGTGAATATGAATATTATGAAATGATGAAATATGAATTTATGGATTTCTGTATTTGAATGATATGAACGAACGAATGGTTTGATTTTATGTTTTAAATTCTTTAATAGTGCACATGAACATTTTACGATATAATATCATCTCTTACGTATTCATATCATGTTTATGGCATGCCGGGCGTCTTATATGGTTTATTGGAGTCTCGAGTCTCACGAACACATCATGTTGTCTTTTGTACAGTTTATCTCCAGGGTGGAGAGATCTTGATCGTTCAGGCACTTGGTAGTCGTTCCTTGTTTCGTCACGGTTCAGGTGAGGCTGTTTTCGTTCTAGTTATGTATAATACCCTACAACCGTATGTGACAAGCTTTGGCCAAAAACCTAATATAGTTATATATGGTTTTCAAATGTTATGTATTGAGTAAATATTGATCGAGTAAACCCTTTTCAAATAATTTATGAATTATGTTATGTTTCTTATGAATTGATATGTTTGGCGAGACACATTTATGATTTATGATTGTACGGGCCCCGGGACTTAGTATATGTGGCTAACCGAGGAAGCAAGGGCTGACGGGGATCCCATATACTAGTTCCAACCAATTACGGCGAAACGGACTTCGTCAAGGAGTTTTTGACGGGGAAACGCTAACCGGGCTTTGAGGCATCATGAACCTCATAGCCGCATTGATATGATTGGGTGGTCAGGCCTTGCAAACCCGTCCACCACCCGGAGGAAGAAGGTTGGAACTGTTTTATGAATATGATTATGTTATGTTATGATTGTTATGCACCGTGTGGGAAAGCCGGGACACGGATTGCCCAAACGAATATGTTTTATGATATGATTTATGGTCTGTGTGCATTATGATATATTGCATGATCGCCTAATCAACATATTAATGATATTTGTCGTACACGGTCGGAGTTTGGTTGGAGATTGTGCACGCTCACTCGCCGAGCCTTATGTATATGTATGATTTATGAATGTAATGAATTAATATGATTAGTCATGAAATCCGAGCATTGATTAATCACTCTCTTGCCCTTTTTTTGGGAACTAATTTCAAATAAAACCTTGTTCGGAATTTATGACTTGCATGTGCATGTTCTTATATATATATGTATCAGTCCTGCTCACTCAGTCTTCTAGAGACTGACCCTCTCCCTCCCCAACACTTTAGTGTGTAGGTTTGGCTTTGGAGTTTCGAGCTAGGCGGAGGTGTTTGGAGTCTTTAAGTTGGTCAAGTTAGGTTAGGAGAGTCTCTGTACTCACATATGTATTGGAATTACGCATGATTCGATTCTATAGAATCATGAACTTTAATATTTATGTAATTGTTATTGAATTGCTTTTGTTGGGCTTGGATTATGAATTGAAAAGAAGCCTGAAGAGCCCAAGTCGGCTTATGGTTTGTGTGTTTGGAATTTTAGTTGTCCGATGCATTATGTTTTGTTGATTGGTTATTATTGCAGGGTCTATTTCCGCCTAGCTTAGGAAGGTTTTTATGTTTGTCTCCTGTTCGCTAGGGTTTGATACGGGTGCGGATTTACTATTTCGTTACTCGTGTTGAGCCATAGTGCGGGGGATGTGGTGCCTCACGTGCAGGGTGCTACATCCTTAAGTGGTATCAGAGCCCGGTTGCAAAACCGGTGTTCTCGTGTCGTGAGTGAGTCAGTCTAAGTCGAACGGCATAGGGACTACGTGATATTGTGTGTATTGCATCGATCTTGAATATGGAATTTGGTTTCCCTTAAGAATTTCGTTGAATTACTTGTTGCATCTTATACGGATTCTTGTCTTTCGTATTGAATATGTGCCATGAGCATGCACTAATCGCATGCATCTATTCTTGAAATGAGTTATGATTTCCAGGTTATAAAGATGATATCAAACCACAGCCAAGTTCTATAATCACAACAATCTATTGCAAATTCCTTCAGAGGCACGGAAGATAGGAAGGATGCCCCGGGAGGAATGTGGAGAATGCTAGCTGTGTGGCTTTATAGATTGAGTTGCAATTAACGGTTAGGATTCAGAATGGGAGGTTCGACCTTGGCGATGCGATGGCAGAGGAACATTTGGTGGAATGGGAATAGGAGTTAATCATGGGATGGTTGTGACTCAGAAGATCAACTTATGTAAATCCACTACTTGAAGTGCTTTAATTGGATTCAACGGGATCTTTCAATCTAAGGAATGAAGTGAACAAAACCTTGAAGATATTTTGGTCCCAGAATTGGATCATTGAAGAGGTATTAATAATTAAGAGGAGTAGAGTAAACAGGGGTCCAGAAGGGGTTATGCACCAAGGGTCTACAAAGAAGGACTTCGAACTAAGCATAGTGATTAGAAGTCGGGTTTCTAGAAGGCAAGCATTTGGGTAAACACAAATAGAGGGAAGGTTGCGATATTGAGAACAGGATTTGAGTTCGTTTTCCAAATCCAAGCTGAATTGCCATGTTGTGAAGTGAATTGGAAGATATGGAGCAACAAATGGAAACGGTAAAGAAAGGCAAACACTCCTTGCAAGGAAATCATGCGCTCAAATATAAGCAATTGGAGGTGAGTTGAATTCACAAAGGATAAGTGCGGAATTCTTGATTGAGGTGACGATTAGAAGTAAAGGTCGAATTTCGAGGAGAGGTGTGGATGCTAACTCCGTGGACGTGGAAGAATTATGGATCAAGAAATTACAATCTCGGATAGTGGAAGGTACTAGTGATTTACAAAGATTCATGGAAATCTCGAAGACCGTGGGAAAGGCAAGGAATAATCACTAAGTCAAACTAACCTCGGGATTAGAGGAATGAGGAAAAGCTACCGAACTAGCAACTTCCCACACTGGTGACAGGTTTCAAAACATTCATAGCACCTGCATCATACTTTGCATCAATTATTTATTCTTCTTTATTTAAGTTCGTACGTACAGTTCTATTTGATTTAGTTGCTCTAATGTGTTGCATAAATGCTTGATGTAAACGTGACACATGCATTGACATCTTTACCCGACATGCATTTTAGTGTTTATCTGATAGGAAGCTCTGGCACCTCATTTGTCAAGTATATCTTCGCGCGAACCATATCTGAGTTAAGGGAAAGGAAATAAGGGGGGTGACACATGACAAGAAAGACGATTTGGGAAATAAAGGACTTTAGGTAAGGGATAGGTTAACGGAAACAAGAATTCAAGAGTAGAAGCGAGATTAGAGTTGGCTTCGGGGTTTTCGAATCGGATAGGAATAAGGAAGGAGTTTTGGACATCAAGAGAATTGGGGAAGAAGTTGAAAGACCAACTCCTTGATTTCTATAGCAGTTAAAACTTCACCTACTGGGAATTACTCATCCAGAATTTCGATAAAAGAAGAATCAATGGAGTTTGACAGGTAAGGGCAAAAATTTTAAGGGGGAGAGCACAATCGAGAGATAAATTGGAGGATGGAAGTGGTGCTCGAAGAAATATGTTAGTAGAGACAATGGGGATGCAAATTAAAGAGGATCTGGAAGTTCTAATGGTGGCCATTGGAAATTATTAAGACGAATGTAATGGTTAAGTTGTCAAGAGAGAAGCTACGATGCCAAATTCGGGTGAAGATTTTTCAAAATTATAAGGGAGTTTCTGTGACCTCTTAAGTTCGAATTAACAAAGGAAAATCGAACCAAGCTATCATATAAGGGGATGGTGTCGATCAAGATTAATTCAATGAAGTATGAAGGGGTCCAAGACAATATTATCGAGTTATTAGTTATACCAACGGTAATCCAAAAGGAAACTTAAGTAGGGACCAAAAAAAAAAAAAAAAAGGATGATAATTGGAGAATTGACCTCAAACTTCAAGAATCATCAAGAACATTCTATCTACGATTCGAGAAATGTGGGGCCAGACACTGAATATAACTTTAAGGGGTTAAAGAGAATGAACGGATAACAGGAATGAAAAATGGAAAAGGATTTGTGTTGAGAGAAACCATAAGGATAAACATCTTAAGGTTGGGATCGAATCATCAAGTTGCCCAAAGTGGTAATCCTCGGGGGTATGTTAAGCACGGATGTGGGTAAGGATGGAAGTTATGATCTGGACATTGGAACAAATATTCTAAACGCAAAAGTGAATGTCAATTGGATTACTTGGAAGAGTTAGTCCGACTGAAAGAATATAACAGGGGTTGAGGAAGGATTGAAGAAGTCAAGTAGCAATAAACGTCAGAAGGGATCTAAGAGTATAATCCTTAAAGGATTCATCAATTGCTTCCCCGGACTACCCTGGAGAGGTTAAAGACAAGCTGAGCAATGAGCCTATCCTCGGAGCAGATCACACATTGGACAACTTACAAATTTAAATTTCTTAACTACGGTGAACGGTACATAAAACATTCATGGCACAAGCATACATGTAATTTAGTTTAATTGATTCTTAATATTCTATACCTTACTAATTGATTATTTATGTTGTACTGGGTTATGTTGTAATTGAGGTTTATTACATGTCTTTGTGTGATTTTTAATTTGGTTATGTGTGTGTTGCTTGGGAGTATTGGAGACTTCCTTGCTTTATTTTGTTTGAGAGACGGGGTACTCTCTTTGCTTGCGAGAGACGGGGTTCCCTCATAGCTGCTTGAGAGACGGGGTTCTCTCTTTGTTGTTTTTGAGAGATGGGGTTCTCTCTTTGCTGTGCTCGAAAGACGGGGTTCTCTCTTTGTTGTTTTTGAGAGACGGGGTTCTCTCTTTGCTGTGTTTGAGAGACGGGGATTCTCTCTTTGTTGTTTGTAAGGAACGGGGTTCCTTCATTAATTGTTTTCAGACAGATAGTGAATCCGAGGACGGATTCTTTTAAGGGGGAGAGGTTGTAACGCCCCCGTTTTTCTTATTGTGTTTAGCATGAAGTATGTGTTTATCAAATTACGCGAAATAATTATTTGTACGTGTTTTACATATTTAAGTTTATTTAAATGTATTAAATGTTAATTATTTTATTTTAATAATACAAATATTAAATATATTTATGTAATATAAATGTATATATGTTAGTGATGGACGTATGCATGAATATATTAATGCATGCATATTATATTTACAAATTATTTTGCATGCATGTTTATACATTATATATATTTACGTATGCATGCATTTATATTTATAAATTCTATATGTATTCATTTTATATTAATTGTAATATTACGCATTTTATCCTTACATTTCGTACGAGTGATATTTACGTGCTTCGTTTCTATTTAAATTGATACCGATATTTCGTGTAAATTTAATATGTTGAAATTATACGTGCCTTTTATATGAATATATGTTCGTTTCGTATTTTCGAATTCATTTGTATCTGTTTCGAATTTAATTTGAATTGTGGAACCAAATCTGGGGCTAACGAGCACTTAGCGTACCCTTGGTTCCGAATTTAATATCTTGAGCTCGGGAACTCGGATTCGAGTTCCTTCAACTCCGCTGAACTCCTAACAAAAATTTGAGTTTAGTAAACTTAGCCTTATATTTTTCCTAAGTCATTTGGACCTCCGAAATTCAACCGAAAAACGAGATGGCGACCAAACTGACCTTGCTGCACTAAAAAGGCCATATATTGCTCAAACCTTGACCAAATTAACTATGGTTAGACTCTATGGAACCCTAACTCAACCCTTTACTCATCCATTAACCCCCCAAACTGAGATAACCCTCCCCACTTACTGAAAATATCTCAAACATCTTCCGCTTCCCAGTCTCTCCCGTAACTCAAACTTTACCAAGAGATTCAAGCTCAAATCTCCTTCCAAACCTCCATTAATCCAAAAGGTAAGCTTGTATATGTTATGTACATACAATATGAGTCATTTTCATTTATTAATCCCCAAATTTGATCATGGTTTCATGACGTTTTTAGCAGAATGAGAAATTCATAGGTTTTGAGCATTTATGATAATCTCTTTCGTTTCTTAATGGTTTTGTTTGATTCCAATCTTGAGAATGATTATTTTGACATCCTAATATCATTTATGATCATTGATTTCTTGGTGGTTGAAGTATTATTGAGATATCATTTATGGAACTTTGAGACAAATTCACATGAATGTCACGTATGCTTCCTTTTCTTGATTGAGCTTGCTTGGAACTGATATATATGTTGAAATGGTGTTGCTTGGCTGAGTATTTATTGTTCTAAACTGATATGAATAGATGGAGATGATGAGAATCCTTCTTGCCCTGTTTTCCGTAGCCTTTGCTCTGTTTTTGGCGTGAATCGTGCTGTCAAAAACTGCTGAGTTTCCTTCTTTGTTTTGCTGTCAGCTTTCATGGCCTTGTGGGCTGTGATTTAGATGAGTTCTTGCAGCATTTCATGCCTGGTTTGGTTGCCTTTCTTGCTTGTGCTTTGCCTTAGCTGCTGCTGCGTTTTTTTTTGCTGTCAAACAGAGAAGTTTTGCTTTGTTGTGTGAACTGCTGCAGGCTTGCGACACGGGGGTGTCGTTTGTTCGTTCCAGCAATGAACGGGGGTGTGAACTGGGCTTGAGTTGCAGTACCGAGACACGGGGGTGTCTCGGTTCGTGCTTGGGCGGTGACACGGGGGATGTCACCCTGTTATTTCAATTCTTTTTCCTGCGTTTTTCTCATTTGTTTGCATGTGTGTGTACTGCTGTATATTTATGCATGGCTGTGTCATTGTGCTGTGTGTGTGTGACGTTGCATGCATGGCTTTTATACAAATTTGCATGAATGTATATATAATATAATTATGCATGGAGTTGTTTGTGCATGAGATGCATGCATATTATTTATGTTAAGTAGTTTCATGCATGGCTTGATACTATAGTTGCATGTAATATATATATGTAGTATATATGTTAATTTCATGCATGTACTATATATATAAATTTATGCATGAGTACATGTATGTATATATATATATATATATATATATATATTATATATACATATGTTTATTATATAAGTATTATATGTTTATTATATTATATATATTTATTTTATATATTTTAAACATTATTTGATTTAATTCAATTGTTGAATCTAATTGATTTCTATCCCGCATATTTAAATTACCGACTATTGCTTGAACGTTTTATTTATTCCAATTCTAATTGTGAATATGAATGTTATGAAATGATGAACTATGAATTTATGGATTTATGTATTTGAATGATATGAATGAACGAATGGTTTGATTATATGTTTTAAATTCTTTAATAGTGCACATGAACATTTTACGATATAATATCATCTGTTACGCATTCATATCATGTTCATGGCATGTCGTGCGTCTTATATGGTTCATTGGAGTCTGGAGTCTCACGAACACGTCATGTTGTCTTTTGTACAGTTTGTCTCCAGGGTGGAGAGATCTTGATCGTTCAGGCACTTGGTAGTCGTTCCTTGTTTCGTCACGGTTCAGGTGAGGGTGTTTTCGTTCTAGTTATATATAAAACCCTACAACCGTATGTGACAAGCTTTGGCCAAAAACCTAATATAGTTATATATGGTTTTCAAATGTTATGTATTGAGTAAATATTGATCGAGTAAACCCTTTTCAAATGATTTATGAATTATGTTATGTTTCTTATGAATTGATATGTTTGGCGAGACACATTTATGATTTATGATTGTACGGGCCCCGGGACTTAGTATATGTGGCTAACCGAGGAAGCAAGGGCTGACGGGGATCCCGTATACTAGTTCCAACCAATTACGGCGAAACGGACTTCGTCAAGGTGTTTTTTACGGGGAAACGCTAACCGGGCTTTGAGGCCTCATGAACCTCATAGCCGTATTGATATGATTGGGTGGTCGGGCCTTGCAAACCCGTCCACCACCCGGAGGAAGAAGGTTGGAACTGTTTTATGAATATGATTATGTTATGTTATGATTGTTATGCACCGTGCGGGAAGGCCGGGACACGGATTGCCCAAACGAATATGTTTTATGATATGATTTATGGTTTGTGTGTATTATGATATATTGCATGATCGCCTAATCAACATATTAATGATATTTGTCGTACACGGTCGGAGATTGGTTGGAGATTGTGCACGCTCACTCGCCGAGCCTTATGTATATGTATGATTTATGAATGTAATGAGTTAATATGATTAGTCATGAAATCTGAGCATTGATTAATCATTCTCTTGGCCTTTTTTTTGGGAACTAATTTCAAATAAAACATTGTTCGGAATTTATGACTTGCATGTGCATGTTCTTATATATATATGTATCAGTCCTGCTCACTCAGTCTTCTAGAGACTGGCCCTCTCCCTCCCCAACACTTTAGTGTGCAAGTTTGGCTTTGGAGTTTCGAGCTAGGCGGAGGTGTTTGGAGTCTTTAAGTTGGTCAAGTAGGTTAGGAGAGTCTCTGTACTCACATATGTATTGGAATTACGCATGATTCGATTCTATAGTATCATGAACTTGAATATTTATGTAATTGTTATTGAATTGCTTTTGTTGGGCTTGGATTATGAATTGAAAAGAGGCCTGAAGAGCCCAAGTCGGCTTATGGTTTGTGTGTTTGGAATTTTAGTTGTCCGATGCATTATGTTTTGTTGATTGGTTGTTATTGCAGGGTCTAGTTCCGCCTAGCTTAGGAAGGTTTTTACGTTTGTCTCCCGTTCGCTAGGGTTTGATACGGGTGCGGATTTACTATTTCGTTAATCGTGTTGAGCCATAGTGCGGGGGATGTGGTACCTCACGTGCAGGGTGCTACATCCTTAAGTGGTATCAGAGCCCGGTTACAAAACCGGTGTTCTCGTGTCGTGAGTGAGTCAGTCTAAGTGGAACGGCATAGGGACTACGTGATATTGTGTGCATTGCATCAATCTTGAATATGGAATTTGGTTTCCCTTAAGAATTTCGTTGAATTACTTGTTGCATCTTATACGGATTCTTGTCTTTCGTATTGAATATGTGCCATGAGCATGCACTAATCGCATGCATCTATTCTTGAAATGAGTTATGATTTCCAGGTTATAAAGATGATATCAAACCACGGCCAAGTTCTATAATCACAACAATCTATTGCAAATTCCTTCGGAGGCACGGAAGATAGGAAGGATGCCCGGGGAGGAATGTGGAGAATGCTAGCTGTGTGGCTTTATAGACTGAGTTGCAATTAACGGTTAGGATTCAGAATGGGAGGTTCGACCTTGGCGATGCGATGGCAGAGGAACATTTGGTGGAATGGGAATAGGAGTTAATCATGGGATGGTTGTGACTCAGAAGATCAACTTATGTGAATCCACTACTTGAAGTGCTTTAATTGGATTCAACGGGATCTTTCAACCTAAGGAATGAAGTGAACAAAACCTTGAAGATATTTTGGTCCTGGAATTGGATCATTGAAGAGGTATTAATAATTAGGAGGAGTAGAGTTAACAGGGGTCCGAAAGGGGTTATGCACCAAGGGTCTACAAAGAAGGACTTCGAACTAAGCATAGTGATTAGAAGTTAGGTTTCTAAAAGGCAAGCATCTGGGTAAACACAAATAGAGGGAAGGTGGCGATATTGAGAACAGGATTTGAGTTCGTTTTCCAAATCCAAGCTGAATTGCCATGTTGTGAAGTGAATTGGAAGATATGGAGCAACAAATGGAAACGGTAAAGAAAGGCAAACACTCCTTGCAAGGAAATCATACGCTCAAATATAAGCAATTGGAGGTGAGTTGAATTCACAAAGGATAAGTGTGGAATTCTTGATTGAGGTGACGATTAGAAGTAAAGGTCGAATTTCGAGGAGAGGTGTGGATGCTAACTCCGTGGACGTGGAAGAATTATGGATCAAGAAATTACAATCTCGGATAGTGGAAGGTACTAGTGATTTACAAAGATTCATGGAAATCTCGAAGACCGTGGGAAAGGCAAGGAATAATCACTAAGTCAAAGTAACCTCGGGATTAGAGGAATGAGGAAAAGCTACCGAACTAGCAACTTCCCACATTGGTGACAGGTTTCAAAACATTCATAGCACGTGCATCATACTTAGCATCAATTATTTATTCTTCTTTATTTAAGTTCGTACGTACAGTTCTATTTGATTTAGTTGCTCCAATGAGTTGCATAAATGCTTGATGTAAACGTGACACATGCATTGACATCTTTACCCGACATGCATTTTAGTGTTTATCTGATAGGAAGCTCTGGCACCTCATTTGTCAAGTATATCTTCGCGCGAACCATATCTGAGTTAAGGGAAAGGAAATAAGGGGGGTGACACATGACAAGAAAGACGATTTGGGAAACAAAGGACTTTTGGTAAGGGATAGGTTAACGGAAACAAGAATTCAAGAGGAGAAGCGAGATTAGAGTTGGCTTCGGGGTTTTCGAATCGGACAGGAATAAGAAAGGAGTTTTGGACATCAAGAGAATTGGGGAAGAAGTTGAAAGACCAACTCCTTGATTTCTATAGCAGTTAAAACTTCACCTAATGGGAATTACTCATCCAGAATTTCGATAAAAGAAGAATCAATGGAGTTTGACAGGTAAGGGCAAAAATTTTAAGGGGGAGAGCACGATCGAGAGATAAATTGGAGGATGGAAGTGGTGCTCGAAGAAATATGTTAGTAGAGACAATGGGGATGCAAATTAAAGAGGATCTGGAAGTTCTAATGGTGGCCATTGGAAATTATTAAGACGACTGTAATGGTTAAGTTGTCAAGGGAGAATCTACTATGCCAAATTCGGGTGAAGATTTTTCGAAATTATAAGGGAGTTTCTGTGACCTCTTAAGTTAGAATTAACAAAGGAAAATCGAACCAAGCTATCATATAAGGGGATGGTGTCGATCATGATTAATTCAATGAAGTATGAAGGGGTCCAAGACAATATTATCGAGTTATCAGTTATACCAACGGTAATCCAGAAGGAAACTTAAGTAGGGACAAAAAAAAAAAAAAAAGGATGATAATTGGAGAATTGACCTCAAACTTCCAGAATCATCAAGAACATTCTATCTTCGATTCGAGAAATGTGGGGCCAGACACTGAATATAACTTTAAGGGGTTAAAGAGAATGAACGGATAACAGGAATGGAAAATGGAAAAGGATTTGTGTTGAGAGAAACCATAAGGATAAACATCTTAAGGTTGGGATCGAATCATCAAGTTGCCCAGAGTGGTAATCCTCGGGGGTATGTTAAGCACCGATGTGGGTAAGGATGGAAGTTATGATCTGGACATTGGAACAAATATTCTAAACGCAAAAGTGAATGTCAATTGGATTACTTGGAAGAGTTAGTCCGACTGAAAGAATATAACAGGGGTTGAGGAAGGATTGAAGAAGTCGAGTAGCAATAAACGTCAGAAGGGATCTAAGAGAATAATCCTTAAAGGATTCATCAATTGCTTCACCGGACTACCCTGGAGAGGTTAAAGACAAGCTCAGCAATTAGCCTGTCCTCGGAGCAGATCACACACTGGACAACTTACAAATTTAAATTTCTTAACTACGGTGAACGGTACATAAAACATTCATGGCACAAGCATACATGTAATTTAGTTTAATTGATTCTTAATATTCTATACCATACTAATTGATTATTTCTGTTGTACTGGGTTATGTTGTAATCGAGGTTTATCACATGTCTTTGTGTGATTTTTAATTTGGTTTTGCGTGTGTTGCTTGGGAGTATTGGAGACTTCCTCGCTTTATTTTGTTTGAGAGACGGGGTACTCTCTTTGCTTGCGAGAGACGGGGTTCCCTCATAGCTGCTTGAGAGACGGGGTTCTCTCTCTGTTGTTTTTGAGAGACGGGGTTCTCTCTTTGCTGTGCTTGAGAGACGGGGTTCTCTCTTTGTTGTTTTTGAGAGACGGGGTTCTCTCTTTGCTGTGTTTGAGAGACGGGGATTCTCTCTTTCTTGTTTGTAAGGAACGGGGTTCCTTCATTAATTGTTTTCAGACAGATAGTGAATCCGAGGACGGATTCTTTTAAGGGGGAGAGGATGTAACGCCCCCGTGTTTCTTATTGTGTGTAGCATGATGTATGTGTTTATCAAATTACGCGAAATAATTATTTATACGTGTTTTATATATTTAAGTTTATTTAAATGTATTAAATGTTAATTATTTTATTTTAATAATACTAATATTAAATATAGTTATGTAATATAAATGTATATATGTTAGTGATGGACGTATGCATGAATATATTAATGCATGCATATTATATTTACAAATTATTTTGCATGCATGTTTATACATTATATATATTTACGTATGCATGCATTTATATTTATAAATTCTATATGTATTCATTTTATATTAATTGTAATATTATGCATTTTATCGTTATATTTCGTATGAGTGATATTTACGTGCTTCGTTTCTATTTAAATTGATACCGATATTTCGTGTAAATTTAATATGTTGAAATTATACGTGTCTTGTATATGAATATATGTTTGTTTCGTATTTTCGAATTCATTTGTATGTGTTTTGGATTTAATTTGAATTGTGGAACCAAATCTGGGGCTAACGAGCACTTAGCGTACCCTTGATTCCAAATTTAATATCTTGAGCTCGGGAACTCGGATTCGAGTTCCGTCAACTCCGCTGAACTCGTAACGAAAATTCGAGTTTAGTAAACTTAGCCTTATATTTTTCCTAAGTCATTTGAACCTCCAAAATTCAACCGAAAAACGAGACGGCGACCAAACTGACCTTGTTGCACTAAAATGACCATATATTGCTCAAACCTTGACCAAATTAACTATGGTTAGACTCTATGGAACCCTAACTCAACCCTTTACTCATCCATTAACCCCCCAAACCGAGATAACCCTCCCCACTTACTTAAAATATCTCAAACATCTTCTGCTTCCCAGTCTCTCCCGTAACTCAAGCTTTACCAAGAGATTCAAGCTCAAATCTCCTTCCATACCTCCATTAATCCACAAGGTAAGCTTGGATATGTTATGTACATACAATATGAGTCATTTTCATTAATTAATCCCCAAATTTGATCATGGTTTCATGAGGTTTTTAGCAGAATTAGAAATTAATAGGTTTTGAGCATTTATGATAATCTCTTTCGTTTCTTAATGGTTTTGATTGATTCCAAGCTTCAGAATGATTATTTTGACATCCTAATATCATTTATGATCGTTTATTTCTTGGTGGTTGAAGTATTATTGTGATATCATTTATGGTACTTTGAGAAAAATTCACATGAATGTCACGTATGCTTCATTTTCTTGATTGAGCTTGCTTGGAATTGATATATATGTTGAAATGGTGTTGCTTGGCTGAGTATTTATTGTTCTAACCTGATATGAATTGATGGAGATGATGAGAATCCTTCTTGCCCTGTTTTCCGTAGCCTTTGCTCTGTTTTTGGCGTGAATCTTGCTGTCAAAAACTGCTGAGTTTCCTTCTTTCTTTTGCTGTCAGCTTTCATGGCCTTGTGGGTTGTGATTTAGATGAGTTCTTGCAGCATTTCATGCCTGGTTTGGTTTCCTTTCTTGCTTGTGCTTTGCCTTAGCTGCTTCTGCGTTTTTTTTTTGCTGTCAAACAGAGAAGGTTTGCTTTGTTGTGTGAACTGCTGCAGGCTTGTGACACGGGGGTGTCGTTTTGTTCATTCCAGCGAGGAACGGGGGTGTGAACTGGGCTTGAGTTGCTATACCGAGACACGGGGGTGTCTCGGTTCGTGCTTGGGCGGTGACACGGGGGTGTCACCCTGTTATTTCAATTCTTTTTCCTGCGTTTTTCTCATTTGTTTGCATGTGTGTGTACTGCTGTATATTTATGCATGGCTGTGTCATTGTGCTGTGTGTGTGTGGCGTTGCATGCATGGCTTTTATACAAATTTGCATGGATGTATATATAATATAATTATGCATGGAGTTGTTTGTGCATGAGATGCATGCATATTATTTATGTTAAGTATTTGCAGGCATGGCTTGGTACTTTAGTTGCATGTAATATATATATGTAGTATATATGTTAATTTCATGCATGTACTATATATATAGATTTATGCACGAGTACGTTTATATATATATATATTATATATATACATATGTTTATTATATAAGTATTATATGTTTATTATATTATATATATTTATTTTATATATTTTAAATATTATTTAATTTAATTCAATTGTTGAATCTAATTGATTTCTATCCCGCATATTTAAATTACCGACTATTGCTTGAACATTTTATTTATTCCAATTCTAATTGTGAATATGAATGTTATGAAATGATGAAATATGAATTTATGGATTTATGTATTTGAATGATAGGAATGAACGAATGGTTTGATTATATGTTTTAAATTCTTTAATAGTGCACATGAACATTTTACGATATAATATCATCTCTTACGCATTCATATCAGGTTCATGGCATGCCGTGTGTCTTATATGGTCCATTGGAGTTTCGAGTCTCACGAACACGTCATGTTGTCTTTTGTACAGTTTATCTCCAGGGTGGAGAGATCTTGATCATTCAGGCACTTGGTAGTCGTTCCTTGTTTCGTCACGGTTCAGGTGAGGGTGTTTTCGTTCTAGTTATGTATAAAACCCTACAACCATATGTGACAAGCTTTGGCCAAAAACCTAATATAGTTATATATGGTTTTCAAATGTTATGTATTGAGTAAATATTGATCGAGTAAACCCTTTTCAAATGATTTATGAATTATGTTATGTTTCTTATGAATTGATTTGTTTGGCGAGACACATTTATGATTTATGATTGTACGGGCCCAGGGACTTAGTATATGTGGCTAACCGAGGAAGCAAGGGCTGACGGGGATCCCATAAACTAGTTCCAACCAATTACGGCGAAAAGTACTTCGTCAAGGAGTTTTTGACGGGGAAACGCTAACAGGAATGGAAAAGGATTTGTGTTGAGAGAAACCATAAGGATAAACATCTTAAGGTTGGGATCGAATCATCAAGTTGCCCAGAGTGGTAATCCTCGGGGGTATGCTAAGCACCGATGTGGGTAAGGATGGAAGTTATGATCTGGACATTGGAACAAATATTCTAAACGCAAAAGTGAATGCCAATTGGATTAGTTGGAAGAGTTAGTCCGACTGAAAGAATATAACAGGGGTTGAGGAAGGATTGAAGAAGTCGAGTAGCAATAAACGTCAGAAGGGATCTAAGAGTATAATCCTTAAAGGATTCATCAATTGCTTTACCGGACTACCCTGGAGAGGTTAAAGACAAGCTGAGCAATTAGCCTATCCTCGGAGCAGATCACACACTGGACAACTTACAAATTTAAATTTCTTAACTACGGTGAACGGTACATAAAACATTCATGGTACAAGCATACATGTAATTTAGTTTAATTGATTCTTAATATTCTATACCTTACTAATTGATTATTTCTGTTGTAGTGGGTTATGTTGTAATTGAGGTTTATTACATGTCTTTGTGTGATTTTAAATTTGGTTTTGCGTGTGTTGCTTGGGAGTATTGGCGACTTCCTTGCTTTATTTTGTTTGAGAGACGGGGTACTCTATTTGCTTGCGAGAGACGGGGTTCCTTCATAGCTGCTTGAGAGACGGGGTTCTCTCTCTGTTGTTTTTGAGAGACGGGGTTCTCTCTTTGCTGTGCTTGAGAGACAGGGTTCTCTCTTTGTTGTTTTTGAGAGACGGGGTTCTCTCTTTGCTGTGTTTGAGAGACGGGGATTCTCTCTTTGTTGTTTGTAAGGAATGAGGTTCCTTCATTAATTGTTTTCAGACAGATAGTGAATCCGAGGACGGATTCTTTTAAGGGGGAGAGGTTGTAACGCCCCCGTGTTTCTTATTGTGTTTAGCATGATGTATGTGTTTATCAAATTACGCGAAATAATTATGTATACGTGTTTCACATATTTAAGTTTATTTAAATGTATTAAATGTTAATTATTTTATTTTAATAATACTAATATTAAATATAGTTATGTAATATAAATGTATATATGTTACTGATGGACGTATGCATGAATATATTAATGCATGCATATTATATTTACAAATTATTTTGCATGCATGTTTATACATTATATATATTTACGTATGCATGCATTTATATTTATGAATTCTATATGTATTCATTTTATATTAATTGTAATATTACGCATTTTATTGTTACATTTCGAATGAGTGATATTTACGTGCTTCGTTTCTACTTAAATTGATACCGATATTTCGTGTAAATTTAATATGTTGAAATTATACGTGTCTTGTATATGAATATATGTTCGTTTTGTATTTTCGAATTCATTTGTATGTGTTTCGGATTTAATTTGAATTGTGGAACCAAATCTGGGGCTAACGAGCACTTAGCGTACCCTTAGTTCTGAATTTAATATCTTGAGCTCGGGAACTCGGATTCGAGTTCCGTCAACTCCGCCGAACTCGTAACGAAAATTTGAGTTTAGTAAACTTAGCCTTATATTTTTCCTAAGTCATTTGAACCTCCGAAATTCAACCGAAAAACGAGACGGCTACCAAATTGACCTTGTTGCACTAAAATGAACATATCTTGCTCAAACCTTGACCAAATTAACTATGGTTAGACTCTATGGAACCCTAAGTCAACCCTTTACTCATCCATTAACCCCCCAAACCGAGATAACCCTCCCCACTTACTGAAAATATCTCAAACATCTTCTGCTTCCCAGTCTCTCCCGTAACTCAAGCTTTACCAAGAGATTCAAGCTCAAATCTCCTTCCAAACCTCCATTAATCCACAAGGTAAGCTTAGATATGTTATGTACATACAATATGAGTCATTTTCATTTATTAATCCCCAAATTTGATCATGGTTTCATGAGGTTTTTAGCAGAATTAGAAATTAATAGGTTTTGAGCATTTATGATAATCTCTTTCGTTTCTTAATGGTTTTGATTGATTCCAAGCTCGAGAATGATTATTTTGACATCCTAATATCATTTATGATCATTGATTTCTTGGTGGTTGAAGTATTATTGAGATATCATTTATGGAACTTTGAGACAAATTCACATGAATGTCACGTATGCTTCCTTTTCTTGATTGAGCTTGCTTGGAACTGATATATATGTTGAAATGGTGTTGCTTGGCTGAGTATTTATTGTTCTAGACTGATATGAATAGATGGAGATGTTGAGAATCCTTCTGGCCCTGTTTTCCGTAGCCTTTGCTCTGTTTTTTGGCGTGAATCTTGCGGTCAAAAACAGTTGAGTTTCCTTCTTTCTTTTCCTATTAGCTTTCATGGCCTTGTGGGTTGTGATTTAGATCAGTTCATGCAGCATTTCATACCTGGTTTGGTTGCCTTTCTTGCTTGTGCTTTGCCTTAGCTGCTGCTGCGTTTTTTTTTTTTGCTATCAAACACAGAAGTTTTGCTTTGTTGTGTGAACTGCTGCAGGCTTGCGACACGGGGGTGTCGTTTTGTTCGTTCCAGCGAGGAACGGGGGTGTGAACTGGGCTTGAGTTGCTGTACCGAGACACGGGGGTGTCTCGGTTCGTGCTTGGGCGGTGACACGGGGGTGTCACCCTGTTATTTCAATTCTTTTTCCTACGTTTTTCTCATTTGTTTGCATGTGTGTGTACTGCTGTATATTTATGCATGGCTGTGTCATTGTGTTGTGTGTGTGTGACTTTGCATGCATGGCTTTTATACAAATTTGCATGCATGTATATATAATATAATTATGCATGGAGTTGTTTGTGAATGAGATGCATGCATATTATTTATGTTAAGTAGTTGCATGCATGGCTTGGTACTTTAGTTGCATGTAATATATATATGTAGTATATATGTTAATTTCATGCATGTACTATATATATAAATTTATGCATGAGTACGTGTATATATATATATATATATATATACATATATAGATATAGATATATTATATAAACATATGTTTGTTATATAAGTATTATATGTTTATTATATTATATATATTTATTTTATATATTTTAAATATTATTTGATTTAATTCAATTGTTGAATCTAATTGATTGCTATCCCGCATATTTAAATTACCGACTATTGCTTGAACGTTTTATTTATTCCAATTCTAATTGTGAATATGAACGTTATGAAATGATGAAATATGAATTTATGGATTTATGTATTTGAATGATATGAATGAACGAATGGTTTGATTATATGTTTTAAATTCTTTAATAGTGCACATGAACATTTTACGATATAATACCATCTGTTACGCATTCATATCATGTTCATGGAGTCTCGAGTCTCACGAACACGTCATGTTATCTTTTGTACAGTTTATCTCCAGGGTGGAGAGATCTTGATCGTTCAGGCACTTGGTACTCGTTCCTTGTTTCGTCACGGTTCAGGTGAGGGTGTTTTCGTTCTAGTTATGTATAAAACCCTACAACCGTATGTGACAAGCTTTGGCCAAAAACCTAATATAGTTATATTTGGTTTTCAAATGTTATGTATTGAGTAAATATTGATCGAGTAAACCCTTTTCAAATGATTTATGAATTATGTTATGTTTCTTATGAATTGATTTGTTTGGCGAGACACATTTATGATTTATGATTGTATGGGCTCTGGGACTTAGTATATGTGGCTAACCGAGGAAGCAAGGGCTGACGGGGATCCCATATACTAGTTCCAACCAATTACGGCGAAAAGTACTTCGTCAAGGAGTTTTTGACGGGGAAACGCTAACCGGGCTTTGAGGCCTCATGAACCTCATAGCCGCATTGATATGATTGGGTGGTCGGGCCTTGCAAACCCGTCCACCACCCGGAGGAAGAAGGTTGGAACTGTTTTATGAATATGATTATGTTATGTTATGATTGTTATGCACCCTGCGGGAAGGCCGGGACACGGATTGCCCAAACGAATATGTTTTATGATATGATTTATGGTCTGTGTGTATTATGATATATTGCATGATCGCCTAATCAACATATTAATGATATTTGTCGTACACGGTCGGAGATTGGTTGGAGATTGTGCACGCTCACTCGCCGAGCCTTATGTATATGTATGATTTATGAATGTAATGAATTAATATGATTAGTCATGAAATCCGAGCATTGATTAATCATTCTCTTGGCCTTTTTTTTGGGAACTAATTTCAAATAAAACCTTGTTCGGAATTTATGACTTGCATGTGCATGTTCTTATATATATATATGTATCAGTCCTGCTCACTCAGTCTTCTAGAGACTGACCCTCTCCCTCGCCAACACTTTATTGTGCAGGTTTGGCTTTGGAGTTTCGAGCTAGGCGGAGGTGTTTGGAGTCTTTAAGTTGGTCAAGTAGGTTAGGAGAGTCTCTGTACTCACATATGTATTGGAATTACGCATGATTCGATTCTATAGTATCATGAACTTGAATATTTATGTAATTGTTTTTGAATTGCTTTTGTTGGGCTTGGATTATGAATTGAAAAGAGGCCTGAAGAGTCCAAGTCGGCTTATGGTTTGTGTGTTTGGAATTTTAGTTATCCGATGCATTATGTTTTGTTGATTGGTTATTATTGCAGGGTCTAGTTCCGCCTAGCTTAGGAAGGTTTTTATGTTTGTCTCCCGTTCGCTAGGGTTTGATACGGGTATGGATTTACTATTTCATTACTCGTGTTGAGCCATAGTGCGGGGGATGTGGTGCCTCACGTGCAGGGTGCTACATCCTTAAGTGGTATCAGAGTCCGGTTGCAAAACCGGTGCTCTCGTGTCGTGAGTGAGTCAGTCTAAGTTGAACGGCATAGGGACTACGTGATATTGTGTGCATTGCATCGATCTTGAATATGGAATTTGGTTTCCCTTAAGAATTTCGTTGAATTACTTGTTGCATCTTATACGGATTCTTGTCTTTCGTATTGAATATGTGCCATGAGCAAGCACTAATCGCATGCATCTATTCTTGAAATGAGTTATGATTTCCAGGTTATAAAGATGATATCAAACCACGGCCAAGTTCTATAATCACAACAATCTATTGCAAATTCCTTCGGAGGCACGGAAGATAGGAAGGATGCCCGGGGAGGAATGTGGAGAATGCTAGCTGTGTGGCTTTATAGACTGAGTTGCAATTAACGGTTAGGATTCAGAATGGGAGGTTCAACCTTGGCGATGCGATGGCAGAGGAACATTTGGTGGAATGGGAATAGGAGTTAATCAAGGGATGGTTGTGACTCAGAAGATCAACTTATGTGAATCCACTACTTGAAGTGCTTTAATTGGATTCAACGGGATCTTTCAACCTAAGGAATGAAGTGAACAAAACCTTGAAGATATTTTGGTCCCGGAATTGGATCATTGAAGAGGTATTAATAATTAAGAGGAGTAGAGTTAACAGGGGTCCCGAAGGGGTTATGCACCAAGGGTCTACAAAGAAGGACTTCGAACTAAGCAAAGTGATTAGAAGTCGGGTTTCTAGAAGGCAAGCATCTGGGTAAACACAAATAGAGGGAAGGTGGCGATATTGAGAACAGGATTTGAGTTCGTTTTCCAAATCCAAGCTGAATTGCCATGTTGTGAAGTGAATTGGAAGATATGGAGCAACAAATGGAAACGGTAAAGAAAGGCAAACACTCCTTGCAAGGAAATCATGCGCTCAAATATCAGCAATTGGAGGTGAGTTGAATTCGCAAAGGATAAGTGTGGAATTCTTGATTGAGGTGACGATTAGAAGTAAAGGTCGAATTTCGAGGAGAGGTGTGGATGCTAACTCCGTGGACGTGGAAGAATTATGGATCAAGAAATTAGAATCTCGGATAGGGGAAGGTACTAGTGATTTACAAAGATTCATGGAAATCTCGAAGACCGTGGGAAAAGCAAGGAATAATCACTAAGTCAAAGTAACCTCGGGATTAGAGGAATGAGGAAAAGCTACCGAACTAGCAACTTCCCACATTGGTGACAGGTTTCAAAACATTCATAGCACGTGCATCATACTTAGCATCAATTGTTTATTCTTCTTTATTTATGTTCGTACGTACAGTTCTATTTGATTTAGTTGCTCTAATGTGTTGCATAAATGCTTGATGTAAACGTGACACATGCATTGACATCTTTACCCGACATACATTTTAGTGTTTATCTGATAGGATGCTTTGGCACCTCATTTGTCAAGTATATCTTCGCGCGAACCATATCTGAGTTAAGGGAAAGGAAATAAGGGGGTGACACATGACAAGAAAGACGATTTGGGAAATAAAGGACTTTAGGTAAGGGATAGGTTAACGGAAACAAGAATTCAAGAGGAGAAGCGAGATTAGAGTTGGCTTCGGGGTTTTCGAATCGGACAGGAATAAGGAAGGAGTTTTGGACATCAAGAGAATTGGGGAAGAAGTTGAAAGACCAACTCCTTGATTTCTATAGTAGTTAAAAATTCACCTAATGGGAATTACTCATCCAGAATTTCGATAAAAGAAGAATCAATGGAGTTTGACAGGTAAGGGCAAAAATTTTAAGGGGGAGAGCACGATCGAGAGATAAATTGGAGGATGGAAGTGGTGCTCGAAGAAATATGTTAGTAGAGACAATGGGGATGCAAATTAAAGAGGATCTCGAAGTTCTAATGTCTGAATATAACTTTAAGGGGTTAAAGAGAATGAACGGATAACAGGAATGGAAAATGGAAAAGGATTTATGTTGAGAGAAACCATTAGGATAAACATCTTAAGGTTGGGATCGAATCATCAAGTTGCCCAGAGTGGTAATCCTGGGGGGTATGTTAAGCTCCGATGTGGGTAAGGATGGAAGTTATGATCTGGACATTGGAACAAATATTCTAAACGCAAAAGTGAATGTCAATTGGATTACTTGGAAGAGTTAGTCCGACTGAAAGAATATAACATGGGTTCAGGAAGGATTGAAGAAGTCGAGTAGCAATAAACGTCAGAAGGGATCTAAGAGTATAATCCTTAAAGGATTCATCAATTGCTTCACCGGACTACCCTGGAGAGGTTAAAGACAAGCTGAGCAATGAGCCTATCCTCGGAGCAGATCACACACTAGACAACTTACAAATTTAAATTTCTTAACTACGGTGAACGGTACATAAAACATTCATGGCACAAGCATACATGCAATTTAGTTTAATTGATTCTTAATATTCTATACCTTACTAATTGATTATTTCTGTTGTACTGGGTTATATTGTAATTGAGGTTTATTACATGTCTTTGTGTGATTTTAAATTTGGTTTTGCGTGTGTTGCTTGGGAGTATTGGAGACTTCCTTGCTTTATTTTGTTTGAGAGACGGGGTACTCTCTTTGCTTGCGAGAGACGGGGTTCCCTCATAGCTGCTTGAGAGACGGGGTTCTCTCTCTGTTGTTTTTGAGAGACGGGGTTCTCTCTTTGCTGTGCTTGAGAGACGGGGTACTCTCTTTGTTGGTTTTGAGAGACGGGGTTCTCTCTTTGCTGTGTTTGAGAGACGGGGATTCTCTCTTTGTTGTTTGTAAGGAACGGGGTTCCTTCATTAATTGTTTTCAGACAGATAGTGAATCCGAGGACGGATTCTTTTAAGGGGGAGAGGTTGTAACGCCCCCGTTTTTGTTATTGTGTTTAGCATGATGTATGTGTTTATCAAATTGCGCGAAATAATTATTTATACGTGTTTTACATATTTAAGTTTATTTAAATGTATTAAATGTTAATTATTTTATTTTAATAATACTAATATTAAATATAGTTATGTAATATAAATGTATATATGTTACTGATGGACGTATGCATGAATATATTAATGCATGCATATTATATTTACAAATTATTTTGCATGCATGTTTATACATTATATATATTTACGTATACATGCATTTATATTTATGAATTCTATATGTATTCATTTTATATTAATTGTAATATTACGCATTTTATCGTTACATTTCGAATGAGTGATATTTACGTGCTTCGTTTCTACTTAAATTGATAACGATATTTCTTGTAAATTTAATATGTTGAAATTATATGTGTCTTGTATATGAATATATGTTCGTTTCGTATTTTCGAATTCATTTGTATGTGTTTCGGATTTAATTTGAATTGTGGAACCAAATCGGGGGCTAACGAGCACTTAGCGTACCCTTAGTTCTCAATTTAATATCTTGAGCTCGGGAACTCGGATTCAAGTTCTGTCAACTCCGCTGAACTCGTAACGAAAATTCAAGTTTAGTAAACTTAGCCTTATATTTTTCCTAAGTCATTTGGACCTCCGAAATTCAACTGAAAAACGAGACGGCGACCAAATTGACCTTGTTGCACTAAAATGACCATATCTTGCTCAAACCTTGACCAAATTAACTATGGTTAGACTCTATGGAACCCTAAATCAACCCTTTACTCATCCATTAACTCCCCAAACCGAGATAACCCTCCCCACTTACTGAAAATATCTCAAACATCTTCAGCTTCCCAATCTCTCCCGTAACTCAAGCTTTACCAAGAGATTCAAGCTCAAATCTCCTTCCAAACCTCCATTAATCCACAAGGTAAGATTGGATATGTTATTTACATACAATATGAGTCATTTTCATTCATTAATCCCCAAATTTGATCATGGTTTCATGAGGTTTTTAGCAGAATTAGAAATTAATAGGTTTTGAGCATTTATGATAATCTCTTTCGTTTCTTAATGGTTTTGATTGATTCCAAGCTTGAGAATGATTATTTTGACATCCTAATATCATTTATGATCATTGATTTCTTGGTGGTTGAAGTATTATTGAGATATCATTTATGGTACTTTGAGAAACATTCACATGAATGTCACGTATGCTTCCTTTTCTTGATTGAGCTTACTTGGAACTGATATATATGTTGAAATGGTGTTGCTTGGCTGAGTATTTATTGTTCTAAACTGATATGAATAGATGGAGATGATGAGAATCCTTCTTGCCCTGTTTTCCGTAGACTTTGCTCTGTTTTTGGCGTGAATCTTGCTGTCAAAAACTGCTGAGTTTCCTTCTTTCTTTTGCTGTCAGCTTTCATGGCCTTGTGGGTTGTGATTTAGATGAGTTCTTGCAGCATTTCATGCCTGGTTTGGTTGCCTTTCTTGCTTGTGCTTTGCCTTAGCTGCTGCTGCGTTTTTTTTTGCTGTCAAACAGAGAAGTTTTGCTTTGTTGTGTGAACTGCTGCAGGCTTGCGACACGGGGGTGTCGTTTTGTTCGTTCCAGTGAGGAACGGGGGTGTGAATTGGGCTTGAGTTGCTGTACCGAGACACGGGGGTGTCTCGGTTCGTGCTTGGGCGGTGACACGGGGGTGTCACCCTGTTATTTCAATTCTTTTTCCGGCGTTTTTCTCACTTGTTTGTATGTGTGTGTACTGCTGTATATTTATGCATGGCTGTGTCATTGTGTTGTGTGTGTGTGGCGTTGCATGCATGGCTTTTATACGAATTTGCATGCATGTATATATAATATAATTATGCATGGAGTTGTTTGTGCATGAGATGCATGCATATTATTTATGTTAAGTAGTTGCATGCATGGCTTGGTACTTTAGTTGCATGTAATATATATATGTAGTATATATGTTAATTTCATGCATGTACTATATATATAAATTTATGCATTAGTACGTGTATATATATATATATATACATATGTTTATTATATAAGTATTATATGTTTATTATATTGTATATATTTATTTTATATATTTTAAATATTATTTGATTTAATTCAATTGTTGAGTCTAATTGATTTCTATCCCGCATATTTAAATTACCGACTATTGCATGAACGTTTTATTTATTCCAATTCTAATTGTGAATATGAATGTTATGAAATGATGAAATATGAATTTATGGATTTATGTATTTGAATGATATGAATGAACGAATGGTTTGATTATATGTTTTAAATTCTTTAATAGTGCACATGAACATTTTACGATATAATATCATCTGTTACGCATTCATATCATGTTCATGGCATGCCGTGCGTCTTATATGGTTCATTGGAGTCTCGAGTCTCACGAACACGTCATGTTGTCTTTTGTAAAGTTTATCTCCAGGGTGGAGAGATCTTGATCGTTCAGGCACTTGGTACTCGTTTCCTGTTTCGTCACGGTTCAGGTGAGGGCGTTTTCGTTCTAGTTATGTATAAAACCATACAACCGTATGTGACAAGCTTTGGCCAAAAACCTAATATTGTTATATATGGTTTTCAAATGTTTTGTATTGAGTAAATATTGATCGAGTAAACCCTTCTCAAATGATTTATGAATTATGTTATGTTTTTTATGAATTGATATATTCGGCGAGACACATTTATGATTTATGATTGTACGGGCCCCGGGACTTAGTATATGTGGCTAACAGAGGAAGCAAGGGCTGACGGGGATCCCATATACTAGTTCCAACCAATTACGGCGAAACGGACTTCGTCAACCCGGAGGAAGAAGGTTGGAACTGTTTTATGAATATGATTATGTTATGTTATGATTGTTATGCACCGTGCGGGAAGGCCGGGACACGGATTGCCCAAACGAATATGTTTTATGATATGATTTATGGTCTGTGTGTAGTATGATATATTGCATGATCGCCTAATCAACATATTAATGATATTTGTCGCACACGGTCGGAGTTTGGTTGGAGATTGTGCACGCTCACTCGCCGAGCCTTATGTATATGTATGATTTATGAATGTAATGAATTAATATGATTTGTCATGAAATCCGAGCATTGATTAATCATTCTCTTGCCCTTTTTTTGGGAACTAATTTCAAATAAAACCTTGTTCGGAATTTATGACTTGCATATGCATGTTCTTAAATATATATGTATCACTCCTGCTCACTCAGTCTTCTAGAGACTGACCCCTCCCTCCCCAACACTTTAGTGTGCAGGTTTGGCTTTGGAGTTTCGAGCTAGGCGGAGGTGTTTGGAGTCTTTAAGTTGGTCAAGTTAGGTTAGGAGAGTCTCTGCACTCACATATGTATTGGAATTACGCATGATTCGATTCTATAGTATCATGAACTTGAATATTTATGTAATTGTTATTGAATTGCTTTTGTTGGGCTTGGATTATGAATTGAAAAGAGGCCTGAAGAGCCCAAATCGGCTTATGGTTTGTGTGTTTGGAATTTTAGTTGTCCGATGCATTATGTTTTGTTGATTGGTTATTATTACAGGGTCTAGTTCCGCCTAGCTTAGGAAGGTTTTTATGTTTGTCTCCCGTTCGCTAGGGTTTGATACGGGTGCTGATTTACTATTTCGTTACTCGTGTTGAGCCATAGTGCGGGGGATGTGGTGCCTCACTTGTAGGGTGCTACAAAAACACAAGCAAAGTTCAATCAAAACACTCTAAATTCAAGTAATAAGTTCATATACACATATCTCAACCTTAAGTCATGAAATCAAGCATATAACAAGTTACCATATTCATACCTTCAAGCTCCAAAACTGGTGGAACACTCATGCTTCAATCAATAACCCACAATTAACTCACAAATACACATCTTAAACATATATCCAAGCATTTAGGAGCAAGAAATCATCAAAGTCGTGCTTCAATCCATAATTTCAACAAAACCCACATCATATATACCTACACATATATATACCATCTATACACACATATACATACACATACTCTTGCTCCAAGAATTCCAACAATTGAGCATGAACTTCATAGATCAACCTATATTCATGTATATACACACAAGGATTCAAGTTATATGTATGAATCATACAACCCTAGTTATCTCCCAACAAAATGATATATATATGCACACATACCTTGGAAAAGAGGAAGGAGAAGAGGAAGAAATGGTTGAAGATTGAATTCTTGGATTAAACTTGATGAAATTCTCTTGTCTCCTTGTTTGTTAGCTTGGATCGATCAAAAGAAAAAGAGGGTAGAAGTTGGGGGCCCTTGTTTTTGCTAGAAGAAATGAAAGAAGAAGAATGAGATTGGGAAGGGGGTTTGGATCGTGTATATGGAGAGGGAGAAGAGAAGAATTTACACTTTGTTCCTTTGAGAATTTAAGTGATTCAATTAGGACCCCAAGGTTTGGTAGGTGATCAATTAGCATCCAATTAAAAGTTCGATTGAGTCCAAGGGTTTCATATAATTTCAAATAAGTGCACAAGTGAAATAAAACATTTAACTGGCAAGTAAACATGTTATAAACAAATTCAAATAACATAATCAAGATTCATATAAGTCATATAGGTTACGTAATGGAAATTAAATCACGAAAGAAAAATATATTAAAAGTCCACTTAGCATATAAAACACATACAAGTCACATAACTCTCGGTCTAACCCACTCGTGATGTCACACCTGTACGGCCGAAAACTCGGGGCGTTACATTCTTGGTGTGACTAGGGGTAAAATCTCGAGTTTTAGGCTACTGATGCAAATCCACGCCCGTGGATTTTTACTCTAAAACAAATCCATGGCCGTGGATGGGTGGCAAACTTGTTGGAATGATTTTGGCCCAGATCCACGGCCGTGGGACTTTCCTTTCTTAAATATCCACGGGGGTGGATCTGGGAGCAGCCCTTTCTTTCTCCCGAACATTGTTTTCTTGTCCGTTTTGCTCGTTTCTCTCCCCGAACTTGTTCCCAATGTGATGAATACTTGTTTATATGTATGATATGCTTTGCTATAGCTTGTTAATACTTGAATGTTATATTTTTTTTTATATGTATGCTATAGCTTTGCATTAAGATTTTGAATTCGTTTGATTTGATTTGTGCCTTATGTGATGCAATGGGTACTCCTACGTGCATGAATGACTACGTACTTTGTTTGCTCACCTTGCATGCTATGTCTTGTAACACCCCGAGCGTAGGGCACCACATCCCCCGCACTAGGACCCGACACGTGTAACGAAATAGGGAATCCGTACACGCACCAAGCACTAGCGAACGAGTGACAAACAAAAGACCTCCCTAAGCTAGGCAGCCTAAACCCTCAAACAGAGTGCACGAAACAAAAAAAAAAACAAACCAAGCGGAAGCATAAGACAAACTAAACAGAGCAAAGTATTAAGGTTACAAACCACTTAACTCAGATTACACACGAGCTTTCGAAACGGGACTCAAAGTAACAAATATAATTCATCACTCACATTACAGCTTCAAACGTACAGATGAAACATGGTCTAAATATAAAATGAAGACTTCTCTAGACCGACAAGACTCCAAGGAAAGCAAAGCAAAACCGCTTAGCTCGAACCAACGGACCAGAACCTGCAACCTAAAAACATAAAGGGAGGGGTCAGTCCAAAGACTGAGCGAGGGGTTACACACGCACCCATATATACGTATACGGAGCAAAACACATAGCATAGGCGGGAGTCCATGAACCGGGGCGTGGTTTTTGCAATCCAAGATCATTTTCACACGTGATACTAAGTATAGGGAATAAAAGAGTTAGGCCGACGGCCAAAACAACCAAATTTTATTAATTAAGAATCCACTCCCGTTTCACGAACTATTTCTTAAATAACTAAACATAACGACAAACGAACATAACCCAAACGCACACACACATCATCCGTCGACCTAAAATAAGCCGTCCCGGATGCAGAACTGATCAGAACTTATCATATCAGAACCTCCGTCGACCTAAAATAAGCCGTCTCGGAGCATACCACGCACACAGACATATCGGAAGCAGAATCTTACCATAATCAGACATAACTAGGTCCGCGACCTATCTCATATCACAAAGCATAGCAAAAGGCATAAGCGTAAAGTATATCATACCTCGCATAATCATACTCACACGCATTACATATACACAGGCTTATCTCACATGCAAACATATAGGGCACATATCATTAGGGTATAACTATAACCTAACCTCACTTTTCACCGAACTGGCCAAACGGGACCAAAACAAAGCCTATGGAGCAACCACGTCACGAACGGGAGACTCCTCTGAACAAGACAAACACGACAAACAAACTTAGACTCAAAAGAGACCATAGAGACGCTCGGCTAATGCATATGGGTGCATATGATGCAAATTCAAAGCACAAGATTCGTCAATTAGGCAAATAAGGGCATTAAAGCAAATTAAGTTCAACACACATTCAAACGTATTGAATCTTCCACAAAACTCTACTACATACATCATATTACCTAATATAACACATTTCCAAAGTTTGAAAACAAGATGAAATCATATGATACACCAACGAGTCTACGGAAGTACATGCATATACCACATGTTAACACTTAGAAGCAATTACAAAAATTAAAACTCAAAAACATATCAAACGGGTTCGAAACATAATGAAACTTTAAAACATGATTCATAATATTACAAAAACATAGCATATCAAATTTCAGATCCATCGGAGTTCATATGATAGGGGAAAAGGGTTACGGAAATCACAAATGACACAAAAACGCACATAAACGGCATTCAGCAAAAGCATGCCTAAATCTCATCCAAATGTTATGAAATTGAACCAAAACACTCCAAACACATAATACAACAAGTTCATAGTTCAACACAAACAAAGATAAAGGCATTAAAAGAGGTGAAACAATCAAAAACCGAAAAGGAAACAACAAGAGCTGCGCAGGGGGAGGGACACGGGGGTGTCCCTCAACTTAACTAGACTGAGTGTAACAGCCCAAAACAGGGCCTGGATGAAAACAGTAAGTTAAGGGCATTGGTAAAGCGTTTATAGACCGTGATCCAACTTTTTGAATCATCGTGCATTGCATTCTTACATGAACTTTGTGCTCGTATATGATCTGACATGTTTTAAGGGGGAATTCTTGACCTTTGATACAGTTTACTATTCATAACCCGAGCCTACCTTGTTCATATTGCTACTCGAACCCTAGAGGTTCATCACACATGTTTCCCAATCGATTGAACTTGTTTCCCGAGCTCAGAGAGTCTTTCTTGAACCATAAGGGTATTTTTGGAACTTACCGACCAAAGTTACTATTCATAAGAAAATGAGCTTTTGATTCTGATACCTTTTTCTACCCAATTTACAGTCAAATCGATCCTTGAGTCGAGACGAGTCTTTTGATATTATTCTTGGCTTGGAAATCTATTCTGGAACTCTGTTTTATTGAAAATGTTTTCGAAAACCCTAGTTCACTATTCCTTTTTCGAACGGTTTTTATTCGGAAAATGTTTTCTCTTCGGATTTGCATTACTTGAACTATTTCAAGATTTTTGAAATGTTTTACAACTCTTGATTCAAACCCTAGCCTGAAATTTTGAAGCGTACGTTCGTACGTGAGAATTCACTATTCACTCTACGTTTTCAACTTTTTAACGGTAAAACGTTTTATAGTCGATTTTGGACTCAAAACGCTTCTCGATTTATTTCTTGAATTTTGGAAACAATCCGGACTTGAAAATCATTCTAGAAAGTCGTTTTTCACTCATGTCGATTTTCGAGCTCAAAACTTATATTCACTAAAACTAATGTATCTTTCAAACGGTAAATCCGATTTTGACGAATGAATATGCGTTTCGAAGCTAATTTTCTTGCCGTCGGAATGGTTATACTTCCAGACACTTATCCTCGAGCCTTGGGGGATGAAATTACAGAAATACCCCCTGCAGCTCATTTTTAGCTTCATATGCCTAAAGCTTCCAAGAGAATCTATCCAAATTTTGCTCTCCTACCCTTCTCCACATTTTATTTCCAAGGTGAGGGGATTCTCTTCAACTATAAATAGAGGCCAAGAGGCATTTCATTCCTTGCTCAAAGTCTTGTGTTAACAAGCACTCCTCTCTCCCTCCTTTCCCCTCTTGCCGTCGGCATCCCCTCCCCTTAGCTAGGTTAGTTGTTTTGTTTTATGTTATGTTTAGTTTAGTTTATGTTTTTATGTTATGGTATGTTTATATTATGTTTAGGTTGGGTCTTAGGGTCTTCCCTAAGCCATATAGGATTTTATTTTATGCATTTATTATATAGTTTTCTTGATATATTTTGATAGTTGTTTATATGTTTTAATTGTCTAGTATATGCTTGAATATGTTATGAATTACTCTAGTATATGCTATGATCATGTGATATGATTGTTATATTATGAGAATTGATGCATGATTATGGAATTTGAATTATGTTCATGCATGCTAGCTAATGGATTAGTGATTTACAATTAATTATGTCACAACTTGTTACATGTTGATATTGGAATTAAATTGTTACGTGTTACATGCCTAAAGGTTCATGATATATGATATGATATGAGATGAGAAATGTTGTGACATGTTGTCACATTGTTATATGACTCTTGAATTATGAATTGAGCTTATGATATGATTTGGATTAATGGATTAGTGCCTTGATCATGTTATACACTTTATTAGTGTCACATGTTATAACCTAAGATAGAATAGTGTTTCATAACTTGATCTTATGCCTTAATTGGATCTCTTAACCATAGGTTATACCTTTAACCTAGATCACACTTGATTATATGAACATGAACTTGAAACTATAGGTTATAATCAAGATCATAATTTGATTAGGGTGTGTGTGTGTGTGCATGCCGTGTGTGTGTGTGTGTGTTCGTGCATGGTGTGTGTGTGTACCGTGTGTGTGTGGGTGTGTGTATAGTAAGGGTTTGACCCGACCCTTTGACCCGACATGTGAATAGTAACCTATGAATAGTAATCTGGAATAGTAATCTTGAATAGTACTTTTGAATAGTGCTTTTGAATAGTAAAAATGAATTAAAACTTGTGCTTTCTTAATAGACATTTGCACCTAGGGTGTCCATATCCAGGGTCTAAAATGTGTTTTTAAAATGTGTTTTCTTTCGTGGACTTGTTTCTTAACCTAAGGTTTGCGATAGGATTCATAATTTGACTAAAGCTTACTCTGTTATAGTAAGATCATAGTCTAACGTTGAGAGTAACTCACTTTGACGTATTCCTTTGTGTGTTACCTTTCTTGAATACCTTAAATGGTATTACTCTCTTGTGTTACATGTTCTTTACATGTTCCTTGTTCATTGTTTCATGCATTTCATATGCATCTTGGTTAGTAGTGGGTCTTAGTTCTTAAGCTCACTCTAGTACACCACCTACAGGAGTTAAAGTTGAGCACTGGGATCCCCAGGGCACCGCATAATCTGTCTACCTGCCTTTTGTTACTATTAGGTGAGGTGAAGTTATAAATGTTTTCCAACTGGAACCACGATTATACTATCGTATCATATGTTTTGAAATTCAAAGCTAAACCTTGTTTTGAACTATCCCTTTTATCGGGACATTCTCTTGAAAGGATCATTCATACTTTAATAGTATACCTTGATCAACAGTACATGTTTTCCAAAGTTCTGCATTCTTGTTCAAAGACAGTTACATGTTTTGCATATGTTTTCAAAGTACAGTTTACAGACAGAATCACATGTTTTCAGACAGAATCATATGTTTTACAGACAGCATCACATGTTTTCAGACAGAATCATATGTTTTACAGACAGCATCATATGTTACAGTTACAGTTTCACATGTTATAGTTAGCATACTGGAGTGGTACTCTGGTCACTGCTAATCTTAAATGCAAGCATACAGTTTACAGTTTGGGCCCGGCGGTTATGTGTGGAGGTGATGCTCGGGAGGTGAGCGCCAACGACATCACCAATACCTACCGCCACACTTAGACAATTGACACCGACTTTTAACAGGAGGTTTTTTAAGTCAGGACAATCTGTCTGGGAACGGACAGCAAATCTGTTCCCATTACATGTTTACAGGTCGCCTAGGGCTAGCTACCCGAAGTGACAACAGGTGGAGGATGGTGCATGTTTGTATGCATTGGTAAGAGTTGTTGTTGACCTTGGTTCGATAGTCTACTATGTGCGGAGTTGTTGTTGACCTTGGTCCGATGCTCTACTATATGTGGGGTTATTGTTGATCTTGGTCCGATACTCTACTATACGTGGAATTATCGTTGATCCTGGTCCGATACTCTACCGAATCATGTTTTTCTGGAGTAAGGATGGAGGAGCCTAGCTTGTGGGCAAAATTCTGTTTCATAAAGGATGGTTCATATCTGGAAAAGTTCACTTTACCCTTATCCCGTTTTATGAAAGAACTATGAACCATCAACAGCATATGTGTGCGCGTGTGATAGCATTCATGAAAATGTTTTAACGTGCATTCTTTTACAGCATCACATTCAAAGAGTTTTATCAACCGAACTTGTTTCGAGTTCTTCTTTAAAGCATTGCATTTAACAGTTTCGAACTTTACTTCAAGTTCTTTAATTCAGTACTTTCTTTAAAGTATTCCCTCACTTAGTCCTTTTGACTAATACCTCTCCCGTTTTCTTGCCTCGTGGTTTCAGGTCTTGCAGCCGCAGTCTAGAGGTATCTTGAAGCTCTAGATTGTCATTTTTGTTTCAGTCAGGACTTAGTATTACTTCCTCTTTTGCGTCCTGCATATGTTTTATGGCTGCATCACTTTATGTTTCTGTATATGTTTCTGAATACTTGAGTATCTTCGTTATACTCTTTCTGCTACTCTGTTACCGATATTTTGAACTCTGCTGTATCGGTAGTTATATGTGAATATGTTATATGTTCTGATATGCCGAGTCTCTCTTACACAATCAATATGTTCTTGCTTGTTACATGCCATCACGCACATGTTTTGAAAAGTTTTAAAATACTCTGATTTTCCGCTGCATAGCCACATCGTTGTACATGTATAGTTTTGATAGATAGCCGTTCGCTGGAGTATTTCTTGAGTGATGGTTCACACCATTACTTGAGAGGTGCTTCAGTGCGAGGGTTGAGACGCCGCTCTCCTCTTGTTCTGGTACGGGTGGGGGCGTTACACTGAGACACGGGGTATCTCAGTACAGACCTGCAAAAAGGGCATGACACGGGGGTGTCTCACATTTCAAGGCAAATGAGACACGGGGGTGTCATGGTACAGACCCAAAAACGCAAACAAAGTTTACCGGCAAAACAAACCTTATACAAAATCAGTCCAAAAGCATATCAAATCAACTCCAAATCTTATGAAACTTGATATAAAACATATTTAGCATGTTAGGAGAATATTTCATTTAGAATGAAAAAGCCAAATCACACGTTAAGAGCACCGAAACCATGCAACAAGTCTGGGGCGTCAAAACCGCACATATGAGTTCGATCATGCCAAGATCAAGTACTTACGGGCTGAATTTGGATCTAAAACCTTGGGGAATGCATGATAACATACTAAAAAACTAATATACATCATATATATGCAAAATGGCACGAATTGAAGCACATTAGAATGACCAACGAACCACAAAAATGCAACAGCCGTAGGTCTGTCATGGATCATGCATAAGAACAGGTCATGTACTTCGGTTTTGGGGCTTAAAATGGATCCAAAGGCTTGCAACATGAATTCTAACATATAGAGCAATGATTGTACATCATATCCATGCAAATTCACACGAAAAGAAGGTCATTTGATCAAGCAACAAAGCATAATTCCACACAGCAGTCCAAAATAGGGGAGGCAGTTTTGATCATCAAGTTTGGAGCTCTATATCTCATAATTTCATCAAAGGGTCTAAAGAGAAAATCATCCTAACATCATATACTATCAGTCAGGAAACAAATAGGCCAAGAAACAAGCTCATATAATCATTTAAAAGCAAGGAAATCAGCTACACAACTAGGTAGGTCATTAGAGCAAAAATCCCCAAAAAGTCCTATTCATGCTCTTAGCCCAAACCCTTATCAAATCTGATGCAAAGCAAGTATTAAATAGATGAAATCATGTATAAAAGAGTAGAGTATACATAAATATACATACATTCAAGATATGGAGAAGAAGGGGAGTGATTTGAGCTCAAAAATCACAAGGGCCAAGGGTTTCTCCCTCTTTTCTTCTCTTCCTCTCTCTCGATCTGTGCTGCAGAGAATAAGGGGGGTTTGGCTCGGTTTTTGCTGACCAAAAGGGAGAATAAAGGCTTAACTCTAGTACACAAGTCATGGGTTAAAGTATGATTAGGTTAGAGAGGTGTTAAGGGGTCCCACCATGAAGACTAGTCAACAAAAGGGGGTTCTTCTTGCACGAGTTGCTTGTTACGGTTGGATTTCGGAGGTCTAAATGATCTCAAAAAGGTATGAGGCTTATTTCATTGTCTCCGAATCGTCGATGCAAAGGCAACGGAGGTGACGGAATTCGAATCCGAATTCCCGAGCTCAAGATATGACGTCCGGAATCCAAGGCACGCTAAAAGCATTTTAAGCCCTATAAGTTCCGTCTCCAAAAACCGAAATCCAAACTAAATCAAACGAGCCTAAAATTACAATGTAAGCATGTAAACACGTTAATAACTCACGTAATTCAAGTATACCAAGTTGGCACAAAAATCGAAATTGGAAACGGAATTAAACGAATCGAAAACGATTAGAAAAGGATTTAAACGTTTAAAGTTTCAAAGTTAACACTTATTTCAATTATTCAAATATTTCAAATAATTCATATTTTCGCATTCTTAAATAATTAAATGCGCACTTAGCACACCCGTGACGTTCGTACCTGGAAAGCCGGAGAATCGGGATGTTACATGTCTTTGCTCTTATATGAAATGTATGCTTCTCTAACTTGATATATGACATTTTATATGTGGTGTATGATATGCATGAGTTTGTTTAACGTGAAATACATGAATTATGTTCCGATATGTCTCAATATGATTTAGTGTGACCTAAGTGCTTACCCTGTACCTTTTAAACTTGCTATATGCTTTTATGTGAATATGAATTGATGTGATATGATGAATTATATGACCTAAGACATGTTTCTAAGTGTTAAGTGTTCCGTGTGCTCGTATACGACTAAGTGCTATCTTATATGAATGCATTACCTTAATTGTGCACAAGAACATGAGCTTTGCCTAAGTGATTGCATTCCTTAAGTGTGTAAGCATGTGTCGTGGGTCTATATGGTTCATTTTGAGTCCAAGTCTTGTGTTTGGCTTCAGTTTTGTTCAGTTGCACCCGGGGTGGTGTTTTGTTCGTCAAGTTGATTCCGGGGTGAATCGATCGTGTGTCTTCGGCTTCGTTGGTGTAAGGTGAGGTTAGGATATAGTTATACCCTAATGAAACGTGTCGGTTTTTGAATGCGTGTGACCTATAAGGCTATATATATATATGTAGATATGTGTGAGATACGTATATGTTGGCCTTGCCTTAAGTTTAAAAGTATGAAGCTATGTATAAGCCTACGTACGCTTAGCTTTGAGTTGGTTGTAATTTTGAGGTCGGTGTAATATGTACGTACGATATGATAAGTGTGATATGCATATGATAAGTATATGTATGAGTCTAGCGGGTTAAGCTTCCGATTTTCGTGATATGTGTAAGTGTGAGTGTAAGTTTGGGCCCCGGAGTTGTGTGTAATGGGAGACCCAGGATGACCAAGGGGTTTCCGGTTGCAACCCATGTACACTTCTCCAACTTAGGATCAACCCCGACGCCACTAGGAGGTTGGCTGGGGAATGGAATCCTCGGGCGTGAGTATCATGAAACTCACGACCCATATATATAAACGCGGATGGCTTTGGTATGTATAACCCACCCATCAACCGGAGTAAGTGGAGGTATGTGTATTATGATTTTGTGTGCTTAAGTCTTCGTGCGTTATGAAAGAGTTGGTTGGTTTTGCGCTAGTACCCGCCGAGTTTCGTTAAGTTTTGTTTGTCGGTCATAAGTACGTGAAATGGGGTTAGACTCTTAAGCTAAGATAAAATTTAATTTGCTTTCAACCTAATGAGTTATGTTCCGATATGTGTGCTAACTCTGCATGAAAATAAGCTTATGCCTTAAGAAACGTATGATCTAAGATTTGTTCGGTTTGTTTGATAAGCTCCCTGTATGTAGATTATCACGGTAAAATGTTTTGGCATGTAAAAACTAATCCCCGGGTTCACGAACATTGCGTCAACTACGTGCTATGCTCTATAAATTTATGTAAGTGTGCATGTGTAGCCCCTCACTCAGTCTTTGGACTGACCTTCTCCCTCCCCATGTTTTTAGCTTTGTAGGTTCGCTTTGGAGTTCGAGCTAGGTGGATTTTGTCGGTCATGAAGTCGGTTTTGTTTCGAGTCTCTGTATAAGTTTGGAGTCCTTTGCATTTCGCATTCGAATTCGTTTAAGTTTGTATAATTTGATCATGTTTATTTACGTGAATATGTTGTTTAACTTATGTGTATATGCGGGACAGGCTTCTAGGACTAGTATGAACCCGTTTGATTTGTGAATTATAATTTATGTTTATGTTTGATTTTTGGGATTACGGATTTATGCTAGTTTAACCCATTGTTTGTGTGATTGAAATTTTATGATTGGCATTTTAAGCTTCCGCTTTTGCGCACTTTGCATTTTGTTTTTCGTGGTCTCTGCGTCCCGCCTAGCTTTCGTACATGCGTGTGTCTTGTAACATCCCGCTTGTCCAGCTCTCCAGGTACGTTGTAACGAGAGTGTTATATGCGCATTTAAATTACTTAATTACGCACTTATTGGACGTTTTAATTTTTATGTGATTAATTGAATTTATTTGAATGTCTATGTCTATTTGTTCAATAACTTGATCTACATACGTTCGATTTCAATTTTGATTTTTGTGAGAACTTGGAATGCGTGAATTATTTAAGTTATTAACATGGTTTTATGTTCGTTTGGTGTTTTTGGGTTAGTTTGGTTTGGCTTTGTGTTCGTTTTGTTTTTCGGAACCTAGAGGATGGTTAAAGGGCATTTAGCTCACCTCGGGTTTCGGGCGGCGTATCTTGAGGTAGGGAATTCGGATTCGAATTCCGAAAGAGGAGTCAGACTTATAACGAAGAAAGGAAGCCAAGGAATCAAGATTTATATTTTTCTAAGCCCATTTGGACCATCGAATATCGACCGAAACAAGCACTTTGCGCCAAAAGCCCTATTCTTTGACTAGTCTTCACTTGTGGGGCGACCATTAACCTAACCAAGCCTTAACCATGTCTTTGGCACTTGAGTTAAGCCCGTTTTCTTCCCCTTTTCAGCCCCAAATCGAGCCACCCCCTCCACACAAGAGGAAAAGCTGATCCAAGAGAGAAGAGGAGGAAGAAAGAAAGCCCCATCTCATGCCTTGTGATTTTTGAAGCAAATCTTCTCCATACATCTCCAAATCTTAAAGGTAAATATATTTGTTTATTCTCCTCTCTTTCATGCTTCTTTTAATACATGAAATTCATTAAATGCTTCAAATTTGATAACGGTTCGAAGATATACATAAATAGTAAGCGTTTGGCATGTTTGGTTGAATTTGGAGTGATCTTGTATAGATTTCTTGAACGTTTTGCATCCTAATTGGTCTTAAGACATCATATAATAAGTGTATGGTTGGAATTTGCATGAAAGTCTAGGATTCATTAGGTTTCATTTTGGGATTTGAATCTTTTGGCATGAATATGAATATATGCACCTCCCTTGCATTCCTCCTTATATATCTTTATGTATGCATGAGTTTATGACTTGATATGGTATGCATTTGGTTGAGTTTTGAGTTGGTTTCATGCATTTTGGCCTCCCACTTTGTTCTTGCCTTGTTTTTGCTTCGTTTTGCTACTGAAGAGTGATCCACGGGCATGGATTTTGATCCACGGTCATGGATTTGTGTCTAGAAACTTGGGATTTTCGGCAAGAAGAATCCACAGGCGTGGATTTTTCTACATGGAGAAATCCACTGCCGTGGATCCTTCTCTATTTTCATCCTGAGTTTATTTTGTTTCGTTTACCCCTCAAACAGACTCCGATTGACCTTATTTTTAAACCCACAGAAACCTCTTGAAGTCTATAATATTCTACAAATTTAAATTTCCTAAATATCTTTTCCCATTTGTGAGATATAATCAACTCGTTTTGGTGTCGCTACTTCTTTAAAAAGTTGCACTCATCGAACTTCGGGCCTACGCCATTTTATCCTTGCTTTTAATCATGATTTGAGCCATATACCATTTGAAAGGTCTATTTGTATAGTTTCTTATACAACTAACTAAACTCAATTCCCATTTCTTAAACAGAAGATATTCTCAGTTTTCCACAGCCTACACGTTTCGAGAATTTCCAGTTTTGACCTCTTTTCGCCTGGAGCCACCCTTTTTGTGTTTTCTTCCATTTTGCTTGTACTCTTCCAACTTGTTTATCTTGTATTTGTGTGTGATTTAGCTAATATGCTTTATGTTTTGTATTTATGTTATGACTTCAACTTTTGTATATGTATATGAACTTGATTGGTCGACGTGCAATATATGCTCTTATGTGATATACGTGTTACTCTACGAGTATAATTGAGTTGTTGCTCCCTTTTTTCACCTTGTATGATCTCTTCTTGTTACTTTATGTTATATATGCATTGCTAATATGTTAATTTATGTATTAACTTGCAAGTACTTGATTTATGAATTCGTTTAATGTGAAATATGTGAAATATGAACTCATATGACTTAAGTGTTACATTCCATTTGCATCATATGCATTTTCTGAGCGTATATTTGGTAAATTTTGAGTCTAAGAGTATCCCTTGTTATTTCTTTTGTTCAGCTTTTGGTCCCGTGAGTAGCAAGGAAGTTCCCTGAGCGTCTGTTTGCATCCGTTGCATATCCTTTTGCTCCACTTACGTAGAAAGGTGAGGTTTTCTTTTCTTTTAGTTATTATGACCTAAAACCCTATTTGTATTTCGAACCCGCATGCGACTTATATATGTATATATATAGATAAGTGTTTGGATAAGTATTTTGTGGGATTTGTCCCGTTTGTCTTGTGACTTTGAAAACGGTTTTATAAGTATATAAGCTCTATTTTCGTTTGATTTGACAAGCTTTGATAAGTGTGTGTGTATAAGCGTGATATGACTTGTGGATAAGCTTCGTATGGTAAGTATGATAAGTGTAAGCATTATAAGTGTAAGTGTAAGTTTGGGCCCCGGAGTTGTATATAATGGGAGACCCGGGTCGGCCATGGGGTCGCCGGTTGCAACCCCTGTATACTTCTCCGCAAAAGGGAGACTTAGCCCATCCTCGGGAGGTCGAGGGGAAGGCGGGTCTTCTTGAGCCGACGGTGTGCTACGTGACCCGTCGAAGGAGCGGGCGGATCCCCCGTCTCATTAAGTTTATAAGTGGGGTTGAGGGGTAGCGCCTCTCTCTCCAAACGGCATTTAGGTGGGATTGATTTATGAGTCTTACTTATTTTATAGAGTAAGTGGGTTGGAACTCGTTCTCGTCGAGTTAGTTATGCTTTATTTATGGTTATGAAACGGGGGTGGATTTATAAACTTTAAAACTTGGTTGATTTTGGCCTTCGGCCTTAAACCCTCTTCTTTATACGTAGTACCACGGGATAAAATGTTTTAGATTGCAAAAACCACACCCGGTTCATGAACCCCCTTCAGCTTTGATTATGCTTTGTTCTTATATATACGTACGGGTGCGTGTGTTAGCCCCCTCACCGGTCTTTAGGACTGACCCTCGTTGTTGTTTCCCCTTTTTCCACTTTTTGCACTGTAGGTGCTTGGAGGTTGAGCTAGGCGGTTGTCTTGGGTCGTGGTTGTGGATAGCTCGAGTCCCATGCATTGTATTTTTGTTTCCTTACGCATTTTGTTAGTTTTGAAATATGTATAAACTTATGCTACAGAATTTTGGATTTCGGATAATTGTATGACTTAATTTGGCCCGGGTTGGGCATGGCATGTTTAATTATTTTAGTTACCCTTAGTTGGAAAGCATGTATGTTTTGTTATTTGAAATCCTGGTGCTTCCGCATTCGTTATTTTTTTTTATTATTATGCACTCTGAGTAGGGTCTAGACCGCCTAGAATAGGTTGTGTTTTTGTTTATCACCCGTTCGCCATAGCTTGATGCGTGGGCGGAGACCCCATTTCGTTTCACGTGTTGGGCTATGGTACGGGGATGTGGCGCCCTTCACTCCGGGGTGTTACATCCTTACGGGGAGATCGCCTATGCTCGATTCATGTGTGGGCTTCCATGTTGCATGTGGACTAAGTCTAGGTGCAGGGATGTGGCATCCCATGGTGCGGGGTGTTACATCTAAGGTGGTATCAGAGCCCAAGGTTGCAAAACCGGGGTTCAGAGTCGTGTTGTGTCCGTCTAGGTCGTACGGCTTAGGATAATTTGACTATGTGTGTATGTGCATCATGGTTTGACATGGTATGACTTTGAAATTTTATCTTATGTTGAATTTATTTTACTACGTGATGCACTATTTTCCCTTGTTTTCTCTTATATTGAGTTAAATATGTGACATTTGCACTTACTAATCGACATGCACACACACCTATATTTTAGTTCTTGAGATTTCGGGATACCTCCATGACGACAAAACCATGGTCAACCTTCTCAATCCCACCCTCAACCACCTTTCAATGCCGAGGAATTTATGGCCGCCATGTTCCAACACTTCCAAGAAAATCAAGGACAAACTCCACCCATGGTACCACCTTGGGATCCAATTACAACCTTATACCGGGAGTTCATAGTTTTTAACCCTTCTCAATTCCGAGGAGGTGATGATTTTGGGCCGAAAGGATGGCTTATGGAGATAGAGGGAATATCTAGACTGTGGCCATGTAACCCTCAAAATATGGTTCGTCTCGTCACATTACTCTTGCAAGGACAAGCTAAACAATGGTGGTCGAGAATTACTCAACAATTAGAAGCGACAAATGAAGACTCGACATAGGAAGTGTTTGTTCGAGAATTTAGAAAGAGATACACACCGGCTACACTCAGAGAACGAAGACTTGAAGAATTTCTTGCCTTAAAGCAAGGAAATAGAACGGTCATGGAATACTTGGAGGAGTTCGAGCGATTAGGCGTGTATGTTCCCCACGTCATGAATGACGAACGGGTGAAGACAAGGCATTTCACGGAAGGCCTCCGGGATGAATTTAAGGAAGCTTTGATTGATAAGGATACAAGTATGTGGGAAAAGGCCACGAAAAGAGCTTTGAAGGTCGAAAATTGGATTCTAACAAGAAGTAGGGAAGAAGTTACATTAGAGCAACCACTGGGATTAGGATCGTGCTCTAATTTCCAAGTGGAAAAGAAATCCTCGCGGCATGGCAAGGAAACAAAAGAGAAGCATAAGAAGAAACATAAGTCCCGGAAGACACCACGAGCCGAGAGAAAGTTCCAACTGTGCGTTCATTGCGGGGGAACCAACCATACCTATGATGGGTATTGGATAAGACTAAGAAGATTCTACGCTTGTGGGTCTTCGGAGCACAAGTTCCCGGAATGTGATCATGCAAGAACCAATAAGAAGAGGAAAATAAATCAAAAGCCTTAGAGGGGAGGCCGAATCAAACCCGGAATTGAGGTACTTGCATTCATGGCATCTCATTACATTCGTTGTTTAATTCGGGGTAACCCGCTTTCGTTGTTGCCTATTTTCCTTTGTTGTGCGCATGCCTATTATCTGCGTGTGGCCTCTATTCTTTTCTTTTCTTATTCTTGCGCATGTGGTGTGTTGTTGCTTAGTTGTCCCGAGTGACAACTTTGAGTGTACAAGTGTTCTAGTTCTACGGTAAGTGGAGGGTCGTGTTTCCTTCCGAGTTTCCAAGGTGATCAACAGAGATGAGAAGGTGCGAGTGGTGGAAGTCCGATGACTACGCCATTCGTTTATCTCCGAGCTTTTGAGTGGCTTGAAATGAATCAAACGGTGGGTGATGAATCTAGTTTAGACCCTCTCATCGTGCAAGACAAATCAAGTTGCTCCTAGCCGGAATCAATGTAGAAGGAGTTCTTCGACCACACTTGAATAATCAGACCCCTTACACTAGAAGACCTTTCTCGAGCTAACCCTCGTCGGGATGTCGCGAACCTCGAACTTGGGTGACTACGAGAGAGTAGCTCACAGTTCTAACTCGAGCTGTTGGACCTGGGGACCAGGTCCTTTTTAGGGGGGGGGGGGGATATTGTAACATCCCAACTCTTCGACTTTCCCTGTACGGACGTCGCAAGTGTGCTAGGTGCGCTTTTAATTAATTAAGCATGCAATTTTATGACATATGTGCCTTTTGAATGAGCATTATGTGTTTCGCGTTTTAAAAGTTTACGTTTTAGCCCCATTTTCACTTCGTTTTAACTCGTTTCGACCCTGTTTTCAATCCCGATTTTTGTAACAACTTGCTATGCATGAATTATGTGGATTATGAACGTGTTTATATGCTTTGTACATGTTTTAGAGTTTGTTTTTTTGGTTCTTGACTCGTTTTGTAAAAACGGGATTTATTAGGGACGCGAGGGCCTAACTTGTTTTAGCGCACCTTGTGTTCCGGGAAACGTAACTCGAGATCGGGAATTCGGATTTGAATTCCGGAAGATGAGTTGGACTCATAACAAAGATTTAAAGCCAAGGAACCCAAATTTGTCATTTTCTAAGCCCATTTAACCCTCCGAAATTCGACCGGAATGAGCACCTTTTGCCAAGAGCTACCTTTTGTTAACTAGTCTTGATTTTTTGGCCCCATTTTAACCCTAACCACACCTAAACCTTGATTATATGACGAAGATACACTCCTATCTCTCTCCCTCACCCCCCATTTCGAAATCACCTCCCCCAAGAGAAGAAAAATCAGCGAAAAGTGAAGAGAAGAAGGGGAAAAGAAGAGAAAGGAAGAGAAGGAAGGGTTTCAAGCCATTTCTCCAAGTTTGGTGCCCAAATCTTGATCAAATCTCTTACAATTCAAGAGGTAAGTTCATTTTTGACTTCTCCATGTTTATGTGGTTGCTTTAAGTCCCATTTTCCAACCTTTCACCATGGATTGCTTGATATATGGCTTATATGATGAATAGTGTGAGTTTGATGAATTTTATGAATTCTTGCATGATCTCTTGTGATTTCTTTTGGTATGAAGCATATTTTAAGACCCTAACACATCATTTATGATATATGTGGACTTAATTTGAGTGTTAGGTGTGAATTAATGATTTTGCCATTAATGAATTTGAAGGTTATGCATGAGCTTGCTTCCATTTCACTTCTTGCTTGATTGTTGCTTCATTGGTCCGATTTTATGGCTTGAAATGCATGAGTTTTGCTTCATTACCATTCCATTATGTGTTATCTTGAGTGTGGGATGAGTTCTTGCTGTGATTAGGGGTAAAATCTCAAGTTTTAGGCTACTGATGCAAATCCATGCCCGTGGATTTTTGCTCTAAAACAAACACACGGCCGTGGATGGCTGGCAGACATGTTGGAACGGTTTTGGCCCAGATCCACGGCCGTGGGAATTTCCTTTGTTAAATATCCACGGGGGTCGATCTGGGGAGCTGTAACACCCCAAACGGAGGATGCCATATCCCCCGCACTGAGACCTAGACCCGGTCATAAAATGGAAGTCCATGCCCGAATCCGAATCAGAGCGAACGGGAGACAAACACACACGATATGTTAGGCGGATCTAACTTGACAGACTCAGAGTGCAGAAGCAAATCAAACATTCAAAACAAGATAGCGGAAGCATTTAAATGAACATTCAAAACAAGTGTCGGGTTCAACTAGCATAGATACCTAGTACCGACTATCCGATCAACATAACGTAATAATCATCAAGTGCCAGACAGGGCCGAATACGAATGCCACACAGGGCTACAGAAAGGTAGAGTATAATCTCAAGTCTACAAGTCATGACATAAGTAAAGTGTATGAAAGACAAATGCAACTAGAAAGACTAGACCGACGAAGTGCAACTCAAAGGACTCACTCCCGCCTAGCAAACGCCAAAAGACCTGCAACTAAAAGATTAAATGAGGGGTCAGTCAACTTGACCAAGTGAGGGGGCTAACGCACACCCACAATATATATATAAAGAGTATAGCACAGAATAAAAGGACGGACTCATGAACCGGGGATAGGTATTGCATACCAAAACATTTCGAAATAGCCCAAATAAATATAGATATAAGTTTAGAAACCATTTTTCAGAAAGTCCCTATCCGGATTCATAATTCCATAACGGAATATAACACATGCTCGGTGAGTACGAGCTTCCAACCTTTACTCCTCAGAACATATCAAAATATAGAATACAAAATCCAATCCAACCATCACACCAATGATGGAGGAGATGTACCATCCCCAAACCATCCAGAACAGACAAACCCTCAAGGGGTAGCGAACCCACAAGAGTCCTCCCCGGCCTTAGCCGAAGGCTCAAGATACCATACCTTCCTTACAGCACGGGTCGCGTGAAGATATCTCAAATGGAACTACACACATAGTGATCCCTGACGGTCCTATACCGTTCCAGGGTTGTCTATCCCATAGCTCCCTGGATCCAAAACAGAACAGAACATACACCAATCTTTCATGGCAATCTCGCTACAGAATTAGAACACAACTGGTTTTCCAAAATAGCTTACATATGTCTAAAAAACTGGTTTTTATAAATATTCCCATGCTGCAGGGATATAGCCTGAAGGCACACGCCCACGCAGGACGTACGCATAAGGTCATAAACATATCATATCCAACATATACATATCTATAGTAAGGTATACTCGCATGGAAGGGTAGAAATCAGCATATAAAGGCCATTGGTCGCATAACTATACAAAATCCTAAACCTCACCTCGTGGTAGTAGAGTCTGAGAGTGTGAAGGGCCAAACACTCTAAACCTCGGGCTCACCGGCACCACCAAACTCTGTGATAAGACATACAAAAGCCCAAACTTAGACTCTATATGAACCAAGTAAGACGCACGACGTATAAAGTATAAATGACATGCGAAATGGAGTGATGTTTATCAAATTGGTCACAAGGGATAATTCAAATATTCAAGTAAATCATGCAAGTAAGGAAGTATGAAGGTTCAGAGATTGCATTCCAAGTCATAACGGAGCATACAACTCAAGTACCAACTAAAACGAATCAAATACGCACGAAAAAACAAGTAAACAGGGTCACAGATGCATGGGGACGGCCATTCCCATGCACAATATAGCATGGGAGCGGTCCTTCCCATGCCAAGGCCAAGCGAGACTGGCCGTTCCCAGTCCAAGCACACATGGGAACGGTCGTTCCCATGTTCGGCCGCCAAAACCAAACCCTAGCCTAGAAGGGTCGTTCCGGACTTAAAGCACAAATGGGAACGACCGTTTCTGGATCTGGAGCAGAAACTTGACAGTTTCGGGAAGAAGAAGGGGAACACCAAAAATCATCAAATCAACATGAAATCTACCATAAAACATCACGAAATTCAGGTATAACATCATATAAATCATGCTTAGCATCAAAACATCAATTAATTCAAATTTAGGAATGTTTTTACCCAAAATCTAAAACACCCATTTTCATGAATTTCAAGCTTAAACATGAAGATATGAATTCCTAGTCTTCCTTACACGAATTTACAGCAACTAAGACATATAAGGAGCATTCAAATCACCAAGGCTTGCTTAAGGAATTCAAGATCTCATCATTCAAGTTCATACTAACAATTCATGCTCCAATCCAAGAATAGAAATGAAATACTCATCAAAAGAGATGCAAAACTTACCTTGTCTTGTGAAGGAATGTGGAATCAAAGAATATGAGCTCTTAGAATGAAAGATGGTTCAAGTTTTGATCTTCTCTTGAAGTTTCTCCATGATATTCTCTTTGAGGTTAACTTGTGTGGTTTGAAATGAAATGAAAAGGGATAAAGCTATTTATATGGTGGCTAATAGTTTTTGGTCAACGTTAGGGTTTCCAAGATATAATATGAGGCTAAAGGCTTTAATAGGATTTGGGCTCAAATAAATGACTTTCGGCCCAAAAGTCAAAATTAAAAGGTTTAAGGTCTAAAGGGTTTCCAAAAAAAATATCAAGTAAATTCCATTGGACCCGAATCACCGAATCAAGTCCAATGGTGGTGTCAAAATTTGAATTCGAATTCCCGAGCTCATACTGGTCCCGTATAACCCAAACTCACCTAGCTCGAGTTAGGCCCAAACACACCAATAGGTCCAAGCCCTATTTAAATCCAACACCAACAATTAATTTAAATTCACCCAAGTTTCAAATCCTAAGTTGTCATGTAAGAATTCATATTTTATAATTTTGCAATTTAGTTAATTAAGTCACATTTTCAGTCAAAGTTGGAATTAAACATATAGAAAGGAAATTAAATCACATAAGTGCGTAAGGTAAACTCTCTCGTGGTGCATACCTGTACGATCTATCGGACGGGGCGTCACAGGAGCAGCCCTTTCTTTGTCCCGAACATTGTTTTCTTACCCGTTTTGCTCGTTTTCCACCCCGAACTTATTCCCAATCTGATGAATACTTGTTTATATGTATGATATGCTTTGCTATGGCTTGTTAATGCTTGAATGTTATATTTTTTTTATGTGTGAATAATGTGTTATGTGTCTTGCATTAAGATTTTGAATTCGTTTGATTTGATTTGTGCCTTATGTGATGCAAAGGGTACTCCTATGTGCATAAATGACTACGTACTTTGTTTGCTCACCTTGCATGTTATGTCTTTGCTCTTATATGAAATGTGTGCTTCTCTAACTTGATATATGACATGTTATATGTGTTATATGATCTGCATGAGTTTGTTTAACGTGAAATATGTAAATTATGTTCTGATATGTCTCAATATGATTTAGTGTGACCTAAGTGCTTGCCCTGTACCTTTTAAACTTGCTATATGGTCTTATGTGAATATGAATCGATGTGATATGATGAATTATATGACCTAAGACATGTTTCTAAGTGGTAAGTGTTTCGTGTGCTCGTATTTGACTAAGTGCTATCTTATATGAATACATTACCTTAATTGTGCACAAGAACATGAGCTTTGCCTAAGTGATTGCATTCCTTAAGTGTGTAAGCATATGTCGTGCATCTATATCGTTCATTTTGAGTCTAAGTCTTGTGTTTGGCTTCAGTTTTGTTCAGGTGCACCTGGGTGGTGTTTTGTTCGTCAAGTTGATTCCGGGGTGAATCGATCGTGTGTCTTCGGGTTCGTTGGTGTAAGGTGAGGTTAGGATAAAGTTATAACCTAATGAAACGTGCCGGTTTTTGAATGCATGTGACCTATAAGCCTCTATGTATATGTGTGTGTAGATATGTGTGAAATACGTATATGTTGGCCTTGCCTTAAGGTTGAAAGTATGAAGCTATGTATAAGCCTATGTACGTTTAGCTTTGAGTTGGGATTTTGAGGTCGGTGTAACATATACGTACGATATGATAAGTGCGATATACATATGATAAGTATATGTCTGAGTCTAGCGGGTTAAGCTTCCAATTTTCGTGATAAGTGTAAGTGTGAGTGTAAGTTTGGGCCCCGGAGTTGTGTGTAATGGGAGACCCAGGACGACCAAGGGGTTGCCGGTTGCAACCCATGTACACTTCTCCAACTTAGGATCAACCCCGACGCCACCAGGAGGTTTGTTGGGGAATGGAATCCTCGGGTGTTAGTATCATGAAACTCACGACCCATATATATAAGCGCGGATCGCTTGGGTATGTACAACCCAACCATGAACCGGAGTAAGTGGAGGTGTATGTATTATGATTTTATATGCTTAAGTCTTCGTGCGTTATGAACGAGTTGGTTGGTTTTGCGTTCGTACCTGCCGAGTTTCGTTAAGTTATGTTTGTCGATCGTAAGTTCGTCAAACAGGGTTAGACTCTTAAGCTAAGATAAAATTTGATTTGCTTTCAACCTAATGAGTTATGTTCCGATATATGTGTTAAGTCTGCATGAAAATAAGCTTATGCCTTAAGAAACGTATGATCTAAGACTTGTTCGGTTTGTTTGATAAGCTCCCTATATGTATATTATCACGGTAAAATGTTTTGGCATGTAAAAACTAACCCCGGGTTCACGAACATTGCTTCAACTGCGTGCTATGCTCTATAAATATATGTAAGTGTGTGTGTGTAGCCCCTCACTCAGTCTGTGGACTGACCCTCCTCCCTCCCCATGTTTTTAGTTTTGCAGGTTCGCTTTGAAGTTCGAGCTAGGCGGATTGTGTCGGTCATGAAGTCGGTTTTGTTTCGAATCTCTGTATAAGTTTGGAGTCCTTTGCATTTCGCATTCGAATTCGTTTAAGTTTGTATAATTTGATCATGTTTATGTACTTGAATATGTTGTTTAACTTATGTGCATATGCGGGACAGGCTTCTAGGACTAGTATGAACCCCGTTTCATTTGTGAATTATGATTTATGTTTATGTTTGATTTTCGGGATAAGTTATTTATGCTAGTTGAACTCGTTGTTTGTATGATTGAAATTTTAAGATTGGCATGTTTAAGCTTCCGCTTTCGCACACTTTGCATTTTTTTTTCGTGGACTCTGCGTCCCGCCCAGCTTTCATGCATGTGTGTGTCTCCCATTCGCGTATGCTTGGTTCATGTGTGGGCTTTCATCTTGCATCTGGACTAGGTCTAGGTGCAGGGATGTGGCATCCCATGGTGCGGGGTGTTACACGGTGGGTCACCACATCCCCCGCACCTGAGCTCAATCCACACACAAGATAGGAAACCCGTACATGAATCAAGCAGAGGCGGACGGGAGACTGACAAACACACACCTAAGTTAGGCGGAACGTTGACCCTGTCAATTAAAACAAATCACAAAAATAAACACATGCGAATGCGGAAGCGATATCATACATTCGAATAAGAAATCACAAGTAGCAGGTGATGGGTTCAATCTGGTCCCTAGAAGCCTGTCCCGAACCCAAATACATGAATTAACAAAGCTTACATAATAATTAACATGCTTAAACAATATTCGAACAAATGAATTACAACAGACTCGAACAAGACTAAAACTTGATAGACTCCGAGGACACGACATGCAGCTAGCTCAACCTCCACGCTACACCTGCACACTAAAAATAAAGGTGAAGAGAGGTCAGTCACACGGACTGAGTGAGGGACTACCCACACATGCTATGTATGTATAGAGCAGAGCACATTCACACACATTATTAGTGAACTCAGGGATAGTTTTTGCATGCTAAAACATTTTACCGTGATACGTACGTATAGGGATTTCTAATTAAAATGGAAGAAGATACCAAATTCATACATTAAGTCATACTTTCGAAAGATTCATATTTTATCTTAGTAAAAAAAGGTCTATCCCCATTTCACGAACTTAACAAGATATACATACAAAACTCGGCGGGTACGAGTACCTAGTCTTATCCTGGGCTGCTCCGACTAGACAGGCGAACAAATGCATTCAAACGTATAACATACTTACACATTAACCTCCTTCTTCGGCGATGGAAGGGTTGCACGACCCTAACCATCCATTACGGAAGAGGGAAGCGCAGGCACTCAAACCCTCAGGTTCCCATCCCCCTACCAAACTTCCTGGCCAGGTTCCAAGTTAGTCCTATCTGAGTGGAGACCACGCTCAGGCTTAACTCGACGGCCCGCTGCCGTACCAGGCGTCCTGACTCGCAGGCGTCGTGGCCTAACATTACCTAATACATTACATTATAAATAAAAAACCACAACGTTAAACTTAACATTATCAAACATTAAGTTACGTACAAGGCATTACATAGCAACAACCACGCTATTCATACATCTCCGTATCAAATCCTTTATTCGTATCTTCCGGCTCATAAGAGGCACACGGTTTGAAGCGTGGTTTAGCATTGCAACATTGAACGAATACATTAACAAATCGAAACAAGCGTACATAGGCTTGTACAAAGTCTTTTATACTTTCAAAGGCGTAACAAATTCATAAACTTACATATTTTGCACGTTTTTACTTATACTTAAGGTTATAGTTCACATGCGTAGAAAACGAGCACATTTAATAGGGTTTAACTATAACCTAACCTCACCTTACACCGACGTGGCCAAGAACGACACAATGATTCACCCCAAAATTAACTCGGATCACGAAACACCAACCAGGGTGCACCTGGACAAACTGAAGACAAAATGCAAGACTTAGACACGAGGATGAACCATATAGACGCACGACATATGCTTAGTCACGTAAGAGATGTAAATACTTAGTGAAAAGATCATGCAAGACGTGAAAAAACACACACATTATAGCTTAACAAATTCATAATATGCATTAAAGCATGTTCATGTGCACAATTAATGCGTAATGAAGTAACTAAACACCTAACAGGGCTCATATGCGATTCGTGCAAACAAGTCACATTACTTAAGAAACATAAAATGCATAAAAAGAACAAATACATACACATACACATGTTATCACTTGTTAGCAACATGTTTGGAGGTGGAAAGGTGAAAGAAAAATGAAATACAAACACAAAAAGGGGTCCCGAGTGAAATTGGGCCAAAGCTAACAGTTTTACCAAAACGGACAAGCTGTACGAAAACAAGAATATCTTGAGTTTTAGGAATGGGAATTGAGTTTTTTTTCTCGAAAATGAAACTAGACATATATATCTTTCAAATGGCAGGTGTCTTGAATCATGGTTCAAAATGAGACGAAAATGGCGTAAGTTTGAAGTTGAACGAATGTAGAATCTCGGCGAAGTGGCGACACCAAATTAAAATGGTTATAACTCACAATCTAGAATGCATTTTGGGTGTGATTCCAATTGGATATTGTTCCAAACTCAAAAATGTTGATCTTTTCCAAAAATCAGGTGAATCGGAGGTCGTATGAGGGGGTTACCCGGCCGGGGAAAAACAAGGAAAAAATTTACCCGGCCAAGGAGAGTAGTGCAGAAACCTTCTACACTAAAGTACCCGCCCGGGTACTTTTTAGTACGAAAACCCCCCCGCCCGGGGAGTCAGTCTGGGCATGAAAAAGGAGCAGAAACAGGGGCTATACGTGGGGCAAACCAAAATTCACCAAAACCACCTCAAGTCTCAACCAAAACACATCAAATTCAAGTCATAAGTTCATATATACAAGCTCTATCACATATCTCAATCTTAAGGCATGAAACCGAGCATATAACAAGTTACTATTTATAAGAATTTAAGCTCCATTAATGGAGAATCACTCATGCTCCCATCAACAACTCAAAATCCAACCAATATGTACCATATTAACTCCAAAGAACATTATATCTCAAGCTTAGCTCTAATGATTCAAGAATAGAGGCATGAAGTCAAATTTTCATACAAGTATACTATTCATCATCTTCCTCAAGCATCACATATACAAAGATTCAAGAAATAAAAGTGTAGTAGAAAGAAAGCACATGTCGAGGAACGTCGAAATCTTACCTCGAATCGTCGGGAAAGTGAACGGATGGAGCAAAACTTGAGCTTGAAGAGGCTAGGGCTTGGGAGCTCTTCTTCTCTCTCCCTCTCTTGCTTACCTCATTTGAAATGGGGTGGAATGGTCTGATATTTCAGCTCTTTTTAGAGCTAAAATGGGTAGGGTCAAGTGGAAACGTGTCGGGTCAAAAGATCCGGTCCATTCGGATCGGATTTTAAAACAGTAGGGCTACCAAACGGCTTAGAAAATAAAAGGTTAATTCATTGAATCCGAATCATCGAAACGAACTCAATGATAAGGTCGAAATTCGAATTTGAATTCCCGAGCTCAAGGTTGTCGCGAAAGCTCAAACACCCTAATTACAATTAGGTCCCTTAATTTGCAAAAATTGGACGATTGAGTCCAAGTACATTTAATTAAATTCTAACGCGCACATAGTTAAAATAAAATACATATTGACACGTAAGGCATGCAACGTCACATAATAACTGAATTAAACTCTCCCGAGATGTCGTACCTGGATCGTCGAGAAGACGGAGTGTCATAGCCCGTGTAGGAACTCACTGTCCGAAAATTTTAAGGCCAAACGGCTATTTACAAAACCTTCACAAAGCCCAAATGGGTGTTTCCCTGCTCTCAGGTCCAATTTTTTAGCTCCGTGTTTCTTGATCGTTTTGATTCATTTTCACTTTCTTTACACTTTTCCCACCCCTATCATGATATAATGGACTTGAAATCATGTTTAAGTGCATTGTAATGACTTGTATGCCTCGATTATGTGTAAGAATATGCTACGTATGATTCACACATTGTTATTTGCATGTTTTATAACTTAAAGGCTTGTCATGCTTCTTATATGATGTTGTTTGATCGTAATTGCTAAACTTATGCCATCCTTGGACATTCATTGCATATCATTAGCATATTTGCATTCACTTCAAGCTGTGCGTCGTCTTAATTAGTTTTGAGTCGTGTCTTACCCTTGTTGGTACGTTTGTCTTGTTTAGGAGTTGAGTCTCCGGACGAGTCGACTTAGTTACTCGTGGTGGTTCTCTGGTGGGTTCGTGGTAAACGTGAGGAGTTACATATATATATATATATATATATATATATATATATATATATATATATATATATATATCTAACGTTTTCAAAACTGTGGACACATATGACCTCTCATGTTTGATGTTTGATAGTTTGAACTCCCAATTTCAAATGTATATATAGGTCGTATAGGCTATGTTTTGTGCATTTCGTTCATAGTATCATATTTGTTATGAAAATGATTGCAAGTATCTCAACCATTTGCTATAAGGGATAAGTATGCAACTCGTTTTGAATTTTACTTGGATATATAAATATATATATATGCGTTGTGTAGCGAGATGTTTCGGACCGTGCTATGAAAGTGGCATGGAGGTTAGTACCTTGTAGGGACATTTGCATGGTTGGACTTGGATTTGAGAGCTCGAGGATGGAGTAAGTAGGAATACCAGGAAGGTAAGGGCCGATGGTTACCACTTACAAAGCCCCCAACTTGTAGGAGATATTTAGGTTCCGATGTAGTGTTCGGGGATGAGGTATACTCGAGGGGAAATGTGGAGTTTCATGGACTCGCTTTGCAATGTTTTAGATCGATGTTCGGTGACTGTACACCCTCAGCATCATGGAGTTTGGATGGATTGATTTGGTTTTGTTTGGATTTGAAAGTTGGTTGGAGTGCTCGTTCTCGCCGAGCCGGGTATCTTGTGGTTTACGATCCGTGCTTTGAAAAACATGCATTGTTTTGAAAAAATCTAGACGGATCATGAACAACTTTTGGTTTTGCATGCATTGAATCCTTGTATATTATTGTATAACTCACTCTTTCCTCACCGGTTCCCTTTTATGCTGATCTCATGTACCTTTCGTATCCGCAAGTTGCATTTTGGAGTCAAGCCAGGCGGGGTCTTTCTTGAGAGTCATGTCTTTTAGTCTAGTTTTTACAAGTTATGCTTGTAGCATACTTTATGCTTTTGTTATGCTTTTGGGATTTATGGATTTAGTATGTATGATGTTCTATCATTATGTTTGTTAGACGGTGTTGGTCATTAAGATGATTTTACATTCCGTACGTTGAGCATTTTGTGGTGGACCGTGATGGTTGAAGGCGGAGTATTAGATCACTACCATTGAAAGGATCTTCCGAGTAGTCACTTGCACGAAATTAAGAAGGTCATGGGTGCTATCGATCTCCTTCGTGATGAAGTATATAATTGGTGGCGTAGCACCATATCCCTCTTGGGGTTGGTGAGGATAATGTCACTTGGGAGATATTTGCTAGGGAATTTTGAACACACTACATACCGAAGCAAGCAAGGAAGCACCGCGAGAGGGAATTCATGAATTTGGAACAAGGGAACATGACCGTGACCAATTATATAGCCGAGTTCAACCGATTGTCTCCATATGCACCTCACATAACCAATGAGAAAGACCGCAAGTGTGAGAAATTTGTGTAAGGGCTTCGTGGGGAGCTAGCAAGATCTTTGACTTCGGTGCAAATTGATACTTGGGCTAACACTACCGGGCTAGCTTTGAAAGTGGAAGCGGAAGAACAAAGGCTTGGGACTAAGCAGAACGTCGCTACTTGTTGAGAAAACGAAACAGAAACACAGTAGAAATTTAAAATTTTTTCCAAAAGATAGAATCGAATCTTACGATTCCTATTCCCAAATTTGTAGAGATCAAGAAACTCACTTAGATAGTAGCTTTCTTGACGCGTTCTAGCCGCCCAAGAGCTCCTTCGAATCTTTAAAGACTTCACGATATTAGCCCTCTAGAGAATTAGTCCACCAACCTCGACCACGATCCGAATAGAGATGATGCTAGTTCTATATTCGGTGTTTAGGCTCTAGGGTTTAGTGTATAATTAAGAGAAGTAGAATTTGTGCATTAACCCTCATGGAGTTCGAACCCTATGTATTAATAGGCAAGGGGTTCAAACCCCTTTGCTTGTTGGGCAAAGGTTTCCTAAACCCTTTTGGAAAGTATTTCTTGCTTGGAGAGAAAGACTCTTACTTTTACCAAAAGTCTACTTTTGGCCAACTTGTCAAGAAAGAATAATATCTAACTCTTTTAGATATTTTATTTTACTTTATTCATTAAATAATAAATAACTTGAAGACTAATAATTAATTAATTCATAATTAATTATTTTATTAGACTTAAAATCTCCAAATTAGAACTTTAATATTAATTCATAATTAATTTAAAGTCCATTAAATAATTAATCAATATTAATTATTTAACATACACATACACACGTGACACGTGTCACTAAGGACACGTGTCCCACACGTGTTCCACAAGTGTGGACCCTACCAATCTCCTATTGGTCTGATCAACTCGTTTAATTGATTTCAAGCCTTAACCCACTTTACCGGTTTGTTATGTGTGACCCTCTAGGTTCTTAATTCAATTAGCAGTGACCCTAATTAATTAATTTCTAATTAATTAATTAGTCCACATATCATACGACCATAGTCTAGCAAGAGGTATATGACCCCTAGCTGAATAAGAATGTCTCAATTCGAAAGAACCTTTAAGTCATTGATTCATGTGAGATATAATCTTCCTACGTCCCATCTCTCAATCAAGATCTAGGGTAAGGGAATAATTAGAACCCTAATAATCTTGATCTTAAAGTTAAGTACATTTCATATCCATTTGATCTCAATCCAAGAAACTCATTTCTTGATGTCTTAATCCACTACCTTAGCCAAGGGCTCCTAGATGGCATATGAATGACTTACGCAATAAGAGATCAACTTGTTAATGCATATCGATTAGGGGAGTTTTAATACATGAGAATATAAAGAAGTGTTGCCTTAATTCGTATTATTCAAAGTTTGTTTGTGATTTACAAAAGGAAAGTACTAAAGCAGACTATTACATCGGCTTCCAGGGTACTATTCCTAACAGCTAATTTCGGTATTGGTTCAGGGCTTAAGAGGGAAGCTCCACAATCATTTTCTAAGGCACCACAACCATCTAAGAAGGGTGGTATGATGGGCAATAAGGGGAAAGGAAAGCAAGCTCCACCAGTTTCTAAGAAACGGGATCCATGTGAACACTGTGGGAGTCTCACACACTTTGGGGAAAATTATTGGAAGAAACAAGGAAAGTGCTTCAATTGTGGCAGCCCTAAGCACATGATGAGAGATTGTGATCAACCGAAACCACAAGGACCGGGTGTTGGGAAAAGGCCCGTGGCTCATGCACTTGCTTATGCCTTGGATGGAGAGCAAGAGGACACCGAGATCGACCCTACTGTTGTGTTGGAAGGTACAATCCAAATACATGACATTCCTATACATGCATTATATGATCCGGGTGCTTCTCATTCGTTTATTACTGCTATTATGCCTGCTATGTTGAATTTGCCTATTGCGAGTGATTCTATGCTTTTTATTATGAGTTCTCCTTTGGGTAGTATGATTAAAACTGATTGAGGCAATTCTTAGTTCTTTTCCTTTGCGTTCTCCTTTGTGCATTACTCCGACGACACAAGAGACTTGTACACTGAGGCATTTCTCAGTTCTTCAACTCGAACGCGTAGTCGATAATACCCTTATTAATATCGAACTCTGCGTAGACCATGGAAATCTGAAGAACGAACAACTCTGGCAGCAGGCAAAGGGTATAAATCTTCGGCAACTAAATTGTGTAGCTCACGGTAGTTTATGTTGGGATTAGTGCCCTGAAAATCCAATTTATTGGTAAACACTTCGTATTTTGTTGGATTAATAAAACTGAAATTATTGCAAGTTATGAGTATATTAAAATAATTAATAACATGTGATGATATTCTTATATGAAATATGTTCCATAGGAAAGGACTTTCGATATCAAAATCACATGTTATTAAAGTTCTAGTCGATAAGATAAGAATGAGTTCTCATCAAGACCATAATATGTTATATAGGATGATTAGTCTTTCGTCATAGGCAAATGGAGTTTCCAGTTATAACACATTGATGATTTTCAATAGAATTGGAAACATCGAACTGGACCACTAAGATAGTTCATTTTAAACTACTATCTAAAATGAACCAATCTTATTGATCATTGAACTCTTAATCCTGGTAGTATTTTGACTTTAGGCATGTAGTGTTAATCATTGTAACTTGCTCATAAGCGAGGTCTTCATATCGAATGACCGAAACCTTTGTAGGTTCAGCGATTACATGAAATGTGCTGAAGGAAATATTAATCAAGGAATCTGTGGCTTTGCTGGAAAGTTAAAAGGTATTCCTGAAATGGATTTGTAAAGTTCGTATTAGAACTTTGGCCAAAGTACTTCGTGTGATGCGTCATTGAAGTTGTATGTTGAATGTGTTTCACATACAAGTGATTTGAACTTAAGGCGAATCAGGAGATTTCAGATTAGAAGTGAAAAATAAATGATAGTATTACTAATTTATTTTTCATGGATATCTACACGGAGTAGTAAAATGCAAAATTATTCTAGATCGAGAAATTCGTGAATAATTTAATTAATTTTAGAGTGCAACAATATTTATTTAGTGGAATTAAATATTGTTAAACGGTAATTAATTATTATCATGAGATGATTATATATTAACCCATTTGGAGCTAAAATTAATTAGTCCTGCAGGTCCCCCTGCAAGCCCCAATCGAAAACCCAAACATAAAACATTCAAAGGAAAGAAAGAAATAAATTTTCAAAGTGTTTGAAAATAGCCAAGGGATTTATTTTAAGAAAATAAATCAAGTTCCAAAGTGTTGGAAATGCCCGAAATTTTAGTTTGAAAAAAAAAATTGATGATGTGTCATGCTGACGTGGTACTGGGTGACGTAGAAGTTGACATGTCAGGCCACGTAAGCGAATGAGGTGAGGTGGCACTGATGTGGTGCTGGCTCAGCGCCAACGCAGCACAGAAACCTTAGAGGGCGCGTGTGTAACACACACGCCACCTTCCAGGCGCACGTGAGGGCGCTTGAAAAGGAATTCCGGCTATCGGCCAGCGGCGTTGGACTCGTGGTGCTGAGAACTAAGATGTGGTCACCTTGGAATTCGTGTCCAAGTTGGCTACGCAAGTGGGATGTGAAATTACCATTTTGCGCTAGATTTTTCCCCTATAAATAGGGGGCTTAGCTCTTCATTTTTTCTCACAACTTTTGGGAGAGGTTTTGGCTGAAATTTTGGCTTTGAAACCATATCCCTTTTCTCCTAGTTAATTCCGATTCATTTTGGAATTAATTTTAATTAGGTGTTTATATATAAAACGCCTAATTTCGGGAGATTAAACCCTGAAAAGGGTTTTCTAGTTTAAAGTTTTATTTCTCTAAGTATTTAGAGAAATACTTTTGGATCCCACACTCTGAGGGTTTCTCTGGGGATATTGTAGGGAAGCTCGGCCAGTTTCACGACGAGATCGGGTATCGGGTTCTCGGGAGGTGAATTCGGGGCGCAGTAGCCTTCTTCGGTGAAAGGTATTTTTATATTATATTTTTTTTAAGCATGATAAATTAGGTGCTCTTAAGTGTTAATTGCAGCTTTATTTATCTGCTTTGTGATTTAAAATTTATTATCAATTGCATGTATATACTTGAGTAGTCCGGCTAGTCTTCTGCTGTTTGTATTTAAATTTTTTACAAATATTTTGATACCTGTATATTAGGGATAATTTTTAAAGTACGGTCGCAGAACAGTACTATTTCAAGTCACTGTACCAGCAACTTGTATCAGAGCCGTGCTCGAGATATATACATGCGATGCTAACTTTTAAATCTGCTACTGTGCACGTAAATTCTGTGATAATTTATTCTGTGATAATTTATTTATAGCATGTTTACTTTATGCCATTTAATTTTAAGCATGATAATTATGTGATAATTATTTACAAGCATGTTTTTAATTTTATGGTATGATTATGATAATATGAGATATTATGGTATTTTCAATTATGCATATTTTATTTAATATGATTAGATAAATAGTATTTAACAGAGATTGAATGCGATGCATAATTGGACTAATATTTTTCGGCCTAATTAATAAAGAGTTATTAAATAACTTAAAAATATTATTAGGATTATAAATGTGATTTATTAATCCAAGTGGGAGTATATTAATTAGATTAATCACTTCCGATTGTAAGACGCCAAATAGGTTATGTGATAATCGAAGATAATCCACAACTCTAAAAAATTCAAGTGGTAGCAAGACGAAAAAATTGGATTCTCACGGTCTTCATTGCCCGTCTATAGTATAGTGGATACATACTACTTCCTTCGGCGGGTATGTGTTCGCGGTATACAAGATTAGACTTCTTCGGATAGAATGAAATACGGGGAAAATCAAGCATGACCACGCTTCCGTGGAGTGTCTTGACCTACTAGTATGAATTTCTAGGTAATAGTGTACACTTGACTGAGGCATCTATTAACCTCCCTTCGGAGCTCTGTTACACTCACTTACAGACCAAAGGTTGACGTGGTGGATTAACATAGTTTGGTAAGAGTTACCTAGATGACATGTTAATTAAGAATAATTCTTGCTTTTCTAAGTAGTTTTCAACCTCGCTTCCGGGGAGCTAACTGCGGTTAATTGAGTCATCATTGCGTAAACGAAAATGGTTATGTGGATTTCATTTAATTGTTAGACGCTAAAGAAGTAATATATAGATTCATAACTTGCACGTATTTTAAATATTTCAGTTTTAAAACAATGACGTCCGCTAGCTCGCTTCAATCAATAATTAAGGAAAATAGGCTTGAAGGTTCAAACTATTCTGATTGGAAAATGAATCTTGATAACGTATTTGGACACAAGGGTTTGAAATATGTGCTCACTGAACCTTGTCCGGGGGTACCAGAAACTACAGCCACCCAGGCTTTGAAAGACACTTATGCCAAGTGGATCAAGAATAATGATCTGGTTATATCTTACATCCTGGCATCTGTCTCGAATGTTCTTAAACATTAAATGCATGAGATGCCCACTGCTAACAACATGATGGAACATCTTCATCAGATGTTCGGTGGACAGAATCGTGCATGTAGGCACGAGCTGATGAGAAGGTTGTTGATAACTAAGATGTCTGAGGGATCACCTGTTCAGGATCATGTTATGAACATGATGGCTTATCTGAACAAAATTGAGAGTCTTGGTGCTAAGATGGATAATCTCAGTAAACAAAATATGATCCTATGCACTCTGCCAAAATCATTCCATATGTTCAGGCAGTATTATTGTATGAATAAGTTGGATTTTACTCTGCCTGAACTAATGAACGAACTAAAGGTGGCAGAAGGGGTAATGAAAGCTAAGGGAACGGTTCTCCTAGCGTAGGCATCGACTTCCACGGCTCCAAAAGCCAATAAGTGGAAGAAAGGAAAAGGGAAATTTTCCAATACTAAAGGTAAGGTTCAGAAGAAGAAAGCTAAGCCAAGCAAGGGAAAATGTTTCCATTGTGGAGGAAATGGGCACTGGAAAAGGAATTGCCCAAAATACTTAGCCAGTCTTCCTGCTAAGTCGTCTGCACAAGGTATGATGATGTCTTGTTTATTAGAAGTATATTTAGTTGGAAGTCCACCAGATTCCCGGTGTGTGGACTCAGGCTCAACTAATCATATCTACCATTCATTGCAGGGATTCAAGCTAACCAGGAAGCTTGAAGACGGCGAGATGCAACTACTGCTCGGAGATAATACTAGTTTATCTGTATTAGCAGTAGGGACTGTAGAATTATATTTTCCAGTAGGGTTTTGGTTTTAAAAGATACTTTATATGTACCGTCTATTCGCATAAATCTAATTTATGTTAGTTATTTAATGAATAATCGTTTTAGTGTTTCTTTTGAACGGTGTTTAACCATTACGAATAATAGAAGGTTTATTTGCTCTGGTACAGTAAACGATGGTCTTTTCTTATTATACCCCGATAAAAACCCTAATTCTGAACTCAACACTGCTAAACCTGACTTACCATCCAAGAGAAAAACTCCTATGTCTAACGAGGCTTATAAGTGGCACCTACGCCTTGGTCATATTAATCCGAATAGGATCCAAAGACTAATTTCGGATGGACTATTAAGTCCTTTGGACTTGACAGAACTTCCAGTCTACGAATCCTGTTTAGAAGGAAAAATGACCAAGAGGTCTTTCAAGACTAAAGGTAATCGAGCCACAGAGTTGCTTGAGTTAATTCATACGGATGTGTGTGGTCCTATGAGTATTCAAGAAAGAGGAGGTTTTGAGTATTTCATCACTTTTATGGATGATTATTCCAGATACGGATATGTCTATTGGATGAGACATAAGTCTGAAGCTTTTGAAAAGTTCAAAGAATATAAGGCTGAAGTCGAGAATCAAATTGGAAAACGTACCGAGGCACTTCGATCAGATCGTGGTGGAGAGTATTTATCAACAGAGTTTCTAGGATTTCTCATTGCAAATAGGATTAAATCTCAGTTATTTGCACCGGGTACACCTCAGTAGAATGGTGTTGCAGAAAGGAGAAATAAAACTCTAATGGAAATGGTAAGATCCATGATGAGTCATGCTACCCTACCAAGTTCGTTTTGAGGCTTTGCTCTCGAAACAGCTGCTCACATATTAAACCATGTTCCATCAAAGTTAGTTCCTAAAACACCAATGGAACCGTGGCAAGGTTGGAAGCCTAGTATCTCATATCTACGGATATGGGGAAGCCCAACCCATGTGTTAAGAAAGAATCCTGACAAGTTGGAATCAAGAATAGAGGTTTGTCTGTCCATAGGTTATCCTAAAGGAACAAGAGGTGGGATATTTTACGATCCGAGAGATCACAAAGTGTTTGTAAGCACTAATGCTAAATATCTCGAAGACGATTTCATAAATAACCACAAGGGTAGAAGTAAAATAGTGTTAGAAGAAATGACAGTATCAGATACTGAACTCCAAGAACCCATAATAACTGAAAATGTGTTGGATACATATGATGTACTAGATACAACATATGATGTAGGGACGTGTACACAACAACCCCATCGTAGTGGGAGGATTGTCAGGGTACCTGACAGATACTTAGGATTAACCTAAGTGGTTGAATCTGATATATTTGATCCTATCACATATGATGAAGCTATAAAAGATATAGACGCTGACCTTTGGGTCAAAGCCATGGAATCTAAGTTAGATTCAATGTATTCTAATAATGTCTGGGAACTTGTAAAGGTGCCTGAGGGCATTAAACCTATTGGATACAAATGGGTCTACAAGCAAAAAACAGGAGTGGACGGAAAGGTAGAAACCTTTAAAGCAAGGCTTGTAGCAAAGGGTTATATTCAGAAAGAAGGTATCGATTACGATGAAACCTTCTCACCTGTAGAAATTCTTAAGTCCATAAGGATTCTTCTCTCCATTGCCGCTCATTATGATTATGAAATCTGGCAAATGGATGTTAAGACTGCCTTCTTGAACGGGCACCTTCAAGAAGAGATATACATAGGTCAATCTGAGGGCTTTATAGCCAGAAATCAGGAGCATATGTTATGCAAGCTTAATAGATCAATCTTTGGTCATAAGCAAGTGTCTAGATCATGGAACATCAGATTTAATGAAGCAATTAAATACTTTGGATTTATACAGTTGCCTGATGAACCATGTGTGTACAAAAGACATCAGAGTAGTATTGTAACGTTTTTAGTTTTATACGTAGACGATATTTTGCTCATTGGGAATAACACAGGAGTGTTGTCAGCAGTCAAGATTTGGTTGTCAAATCATTTTAACATGAAAGACCTAGGTGAGGCCAGTTATATTTTAGGTATCAAACTTTGTCGTGATAGGAGAAATAGGATGATCGGTTGATCACAAGCAACATATATAGATAAGATGCTGGCAAGATACAATATGGCTGACTCCAAGAAAGGTTCATTACCTTTCCGACGTGGAGTTCATCTGTCTCGAAATCAGTGTCCCAAGACAGCTAAAGACACAGAGAAAATGAAAAATGTTTCGTATGCTTCGGCAGTCGGAAGCCTCATATATGCCATGTTATGTACAAGGCCAGATATCTATTATGCTGTAGGTGTGGTCATCAGATATCAGTCAAACCCTGGACCCCAACACTGGATAGCTGCAAAACATATATTGAAGTACTTGAGAAGAACTCGAGATTATATGCTTATTTATCGCAGTGATGAGCTCATTCCTATAGGGTACACAGATTCAGATTTTCAATCTAACCTAGATTCTAGATGTTCGATGTCTAGGTACGTGTTTACTCTGGGAGGAGCAGCCGTAAGTTGGAGGAGTGTTAAGAAAACTTGTATTGCTGACTACACCATGGAAGCCAAATACGTGGCAGCTTCAGAAGCAGCAAAAGAAGCATATTGGATTCGAAATTTCCTGATGGACTTAGAAGTCGTCAAAGATGGACTTACACCGTTCACATTGTACTGTGATAATGCTGGAGCGGTGGCCAACTCGAAGGAACCTCGAAGTCATAAACGTGCAAAGCACATAAAGAGAAAGTTCCAATTATTCGAGATTATGTGGAACGTGGAGAAGTGGCAGTAGTAAAGATTGACTCGATAAACAATCTGGCAGATCCCTTCACTAAGACTTTGGCGCAAAAGAGTTTTAGTACTCATGTAGAAGGGATGGACCTTAAATGTGTAGCCAATTGCATTTAGGGCAAGTGGGTGATTGTTGGGATTAGTGCCCTGAAAATCCAATTTCTTTGTAAATACTTCGTATTTTGTTGGATTAATAAAACTGAAATTATTGCAAGTTATGAGTATAATAACATAATTAATAACATTTGATGATATTCTTATATGAAATGTGTTTCATAGGAAAGGACTTTGGATATTGAAATCACATGTTATTAAAGTTCTAGTCGGTAAAATAAGAATAAGTTCTTATCCAGACCATAATGTGTTATATAGGATGATTAGTCTTTCGTCATAGGGAAATGGAGTTTCCAGTTATAACATATTGATGATTTTCAATAGAATTGGAAACATCGAACTAGACCACTAAGATATTTCATTTTAAACTACTATCTAAAATGAACCAATCTTATGGAGCATTGAACTCTTAATCCTGGTAGTATTTTGACTTTAGGCATGTAGTGTTAATCATTATAACTTGCTCATAAGTGAGGTCTCGATATCGAATGACTGAAACCTTTGTACGTTCAGTGATTACATGAAATGTGCTAAAGAGAATATTGATCGAGGAATCTGTGGCTTTGCTGGAAAGTTAAAAGGTATTCCTGAAATGGATTTGCAAAGTTCGAATTAAAACTTTGGCCAAAGTACTTCGTGTGATGCGTCACTGAAGTTGTATGTTGAATGTGTTTCACATACAAGAGATTTGAACATAAGGCGAATTAGGAGATTTCAAATTAGAAGTGAAAAATAAATGATAGTAGTATTAATTTATTTTTCATGGATATCTACACGGAGGAGTAAAATGCAAAATTATTCTAGATCGAGAAATTCGTGAATAATTTAATTAATTTTAGAGTGCAACAATATTTATTTAGTGGAATTAAATATTGTTAAACCGTAATTAATTATTATCATGAGATGATTATATATTAACCCGTTTGGAGCTAAAACTAATTAGTCCTGCAGGTCCCCCTGCAAGCCTCAATCAAAAACCCAAAGATAAAACATTAAAAGGAAAGAAAGAAAGAAATTTTCAAAGTGTTTGAAAATAGCCAAGGGATTTATTTTAAGAAAATAAATCAAGTTCCAAAGTGTTGGAAATGACCGAAATTTTATTTTGGAAAAAAAAAAGATTTGATGCCGTGGCAGCGGGTGACGTGGCAGCTGACATGTCAGGCCACGTCAGTGAATGAGGTGAGGTGGCCCTGTCTCAGTGCCAACGCAGTATAGAAACCCTAGGGGGCGCGTGTGTAACACACACGCCACCTTCCAGGCGTGCGAGGGCACGTGAGAAGGAATTCCGGCGATCGGTCGGCGGCATTGGACTCGTGGTGCTGAGAGCTACGACGTGGTCACCTTGGAATTCATGTACAAGTTGGCTACGCAAGTCGGATGTGAAATTACCATTTTGCCCTCGATTTTTCCCCTATAAATAGGGGGCTTGGCTTCTCACTTTTTTGTCACAACTTTTGGGAGAGGTTTTGCCTGAAATTTCGGCTTTGAAACCATATCCCTTTTCTCCTAGTTCATTCCGATTCTTTTTGGAATTAATTTTAATTAGGTGTTTATATATAAAACGCCTAATTTTGGGGAGATTAAACCCTGAAAAGGGTCTTCTAGTTTAAAGTTTTATTTTCTCTAAGTAATTAGAGAAATACTTTCAGAGCCCACACTTCGAGGGTTTCTCTGGGGATATTGCAGGGAAGCTCTGCCGGTTTCACGAGGAGATCGGGTATTGGGTTCTCGGGAAGTGAATTCGGGGCGCAGTAGCCTTCTTCGGTAAAAGGTATTTTTATATTATATTTTGTTTAAGCATGATAAATTAGGTGCTCTTAAGTGTTAATTGCATGCTTTATTTTATCAATTGCATGTATATACTTGAGTAGTTTCAGCTAGTCTTCCGCTGTTTGTATTTAAATATTTTAGAAATATTTTGATACCTGTATATTAGGGATAATTTTTAAAATACGGTCACGGAACAGTACTATTTCGGGTCCCTGTACTAGCAGTTTGCTCTTCCTAAACTCCCATCTAGGGGTGTGCTCTGAGCCAAGCTGGCTTGTGAGCCGTACAACCCGAGCTCAAGCTGGCTCAACTCGAACTCGAACGATGTCAAGCTCAAGCCAAGCTTAATCGAGATCGGCTTGTATGTCAAGCCAGCTCGCATGCTAGTATATATATATGTATATTATATACATGCATATTGTATTATATATATATATATATATATATATATATATATATATATATTATAATATTTAATAATTTGTATATATAAATATGTAGTAAATTAATCAACATTTATATGATCTAGTAATACTAAATATATGATATATTATATATTTTTATCGACTTATTTTGACAATAAATATGATTTAATAATATCACAATTCAATAATTACAACAACATATCATTCTATACAATATTACTAACATATACCACAATAACTAATTAATAACATAAGTATATGTTTTAATAAAATATTAGTTAACAATTTTTATTGTGTAATTACATAATTTATAGTTTATTATAATATAATTAATAATACTCATACATAACCTAAAATATCAAGTATATATTAATGATTATAATTTATTAATAATGATATCAAACTTAAAAATATTATTATACTATATATATTATATATCTTAATATCTTTGTTATTGTTTAATATTATTATTGAATGAGAGTTAAAAAATATCCAACAAAAATCTATTGGCTAGTCGAGTCGAATCGAGCTCAGCTCGATTTTTGGGAAAGTAAAGCTTAACCTCAATCTCAAGCCATACAAATAATTTTCAAGCTCAAGCTCACGCTGGATTTTTTTTTGCCAAACTCGACTCGGCTCGAAATGCACCCCTACTCCCATCTTCTTCTTTAGATAGAATCAAAGCACTCCACGAAGAAGTACCTGAACGAATGAACCACCTTCTAAGAGCTCATCGAACTACGCCTCCAACTCCAACAACCTCGCTAGAGTCCACCAAAAGTGAGTCTTCAAACAAAGTTCCCTCCAGGATAAAGATCAATGACAACTCAATCCTCCCGTCAACTGGTAAAGAATCCCAACTTTCAAGGAACGATCGAGAAAGTATTCTTCGACCTTCATCTCCTCAAGCTTGGCTCGATCCCTCGGTTAATCCAAAGGTAAGCCACAAAGCTTTTCGCATCATCGCGGATTAAACAACAGCTTCCCCAAGGGATATAGACTGGCTAGCCTTCAAACTATTACCCAAAAATATCGTTGAGCCCTAAAAAGGACCTCCTAAAAGCAACCACCACTCACCACGGTGCTCAAACAATCAACCTACGCCTAAAGTAGCTTTGTACCTCAACAAGACACCTTCACACAAGTCCACCGGGCAACTCAGCCCTCACAACTCACCAACCACTCGAGCACTCTTCCTTACCGAGCTCTCACCAAGAAGTGAGTTCACACAAAAGAAAGGAAGCAAGAACATAAGAAACAAGTAAACACCAAGAGCAAAGAAGAAAGAAAGGTAGCAAGGAGAGTAAAATAGCAAGTAAGTGAGTTTCCCCGAGATTAAAAATGCTTGTATGAGATTCCATGAATGCTTAGTGTACCTTTCACCAAAGTGGTAGTGTCAAGCTCGGCATCCACTTGGACCTGAATCAGGATCTCAGAGTTATGGCTCTTCATAGGCCTTGGATTCGAATTAATTGGGCAAACATTCACCTTATACCCCGGCTCACCACACCTAAACCAAGTACCTAATCTCTTCCGACATCCCTCCTCCGTATGGTTTAGACCTTTACAAAAAGCACAACAAATCGGGCTCGGTAGAGCGGGCACTGGAACCAGTCTCAGTATTCGAAGCTTTTTTTTCTTGGATGGATTGATACCTTGTGATATTCGGGGGTTTTCTTGAGGCATGGGCCTCTTGCCCAAACTTGAACTTGAACCGGATCCTTATCCCACTTGAAAAGTGTGAGACTTCAATCGTTGTTTATCCATCTCACTTTGAACCACCTTTCTCATTGCCTCGGACCAAAGATTCACCGTTGAAGTACCAAGAGCTTGTTGGATATCATTCTTAAGTTCTAACATAAAATTTTGGCTTTAAGTCAATGGTTGTGGATGACTTATGTAGCATAAGGGCCCAATCTCTCAAGTTTCTCTATATAATGCTCTGCCATCTTCAAATCTTATTGGAGATTTAGAAATTCTTGAAGTCTCTTTACTCTTGCACTAGAAGAAATGTACTTGTTGTGGAATTCCCGAATGAAATTCTCCAATGTAAGCTCTTCTCCGGACCTCGCCAACTCCGATTTCACTTCATTGAGCCAAATGGAAGCTTGACCTTGAACTAAACGGGAGGTGCAATTCACCCTATGTTGTGGTATCCCCGATAGAGTATCCCAAATCCACGAAATCTCAAAAATTCATACTTCGGCTTTGACATCATCACCTCCAAACCACATCAGAGGATTGTAATTTTGAAACTCTCAGTAGATCAAAGGCACTCGTTCTTCTTCCACTGATATGTGTTGAGACGACATCCCAAATAAGATACATAATTCAAGAAAATATCAATGCATGGGAGGGTTTAGTGCATGTTCATGTGAACAATTAATACAAATAATAACAAATAAGTCACATATTGATGTAGTGAATGCAAACAAACACATAATCTTAAGCCAAACGACCTAGACAAACCCAACACGACACAAGAGCTCCGGTTTTGCAACCCAGAGCTCTGATACCACTTAAGGATGTAGCACCCCGAGTGGTAGGCACCATATTCCCTGCACTATGGCCCAAAACATGTGACAAAACAAGGACTCCGCACACGAACCAAGCCATAGCGAATGGGAGACAAACCCATATTCAAGAAAATATCGATGCATGGGAGGGTTTAGTGCATGTTCATGTGAACAATTAACATAAATAATAACAAATAAGTCACATATTAATGTAGTGAATGCAAACAAACACATAATCTTAAGCCAAACGACCCAGAAAAACCCAACACGACATAAGAGCTTCGGTTTTGCAACCCATTGCTTTGATACCACTTAACGATGTAGCACCCCGAGTGTTGGGCACCTTATTCCCCGCACTATGGCCCAACACATGTGACGAAACAAGGACTCCGCACACGAACCAAGCCATAGAGAATGGGAGACAAACAAAATCGAAATGCTAGGCTAGGCAGTCTGGACCCTAATATAGAGCGCGCAACAAAATTAATTCTCAAGAGCGGAAGCAACAGGATCCATACAAGCAGTTATACATATACACAATACACTAGTATCACTTAAAACAACTATACATGCCATGCCACTTGGTTAAATTAAATCATAACACATGCTTTCCATATCGATCAGATTCATATACATAGGTTCAAAAGCTTAAGAATACAAAGTAAGCTAAAAAAAATTCATGAGACTCGAACAATTCGACAACAAGGACTCAAAAGACAAACCGCAATAACTGCCACAGAAAAGCAAGTGTCGCGGCCACGCAAGGAAGCGTTCTGGCCGCGCAAGGAAGCATCACGGCTGCGCAAGCACTCTAGAGCAACCAACTGCATGGTCGTCGTGGCCGCACCACACTTACAGTCACAAAAAAGAAGCAACGTCCCGAACGTGGCAAGGACTACCCCTTGCGCATCGCGGCTGCGCCACTGGGCGGAAGCTGTGCAAAAATGACCTAAAATAGGGGTCGAAAGTAGGGTAAGGAAGAAGGCAAGGAAAGCAGCAGCCAAGCAACTCAAATATCAAGCAAAAACTCTCCTACTTCATGCCTTGTTAGGAATAGTACCCTAGAAAGTCGATTCAACGAAATCTGCTTTGGGACTTTCCTTGTGTCACAGACAATCTTTGAATAATACACAATTGATTATTATCATAGGCAAACACTTCTTTACATGCTAATACGTGTTTTATATGTTTCCATTAAGTGTGCATGTATTAGAACTCCCCTAATCCATAAGGTTGTTAGGGACTTTGTCATTAAGTGAATGGCACATGAAATAAGCCCTAACTCAAGGCCGGATTAGAAATCACTCCAAGTCGATGAGCCCAACAAACAGTGGGAGTGTTGATTAGGCTCGATTGAGAATTGCTCGTGGGATTGCGTCCTTAAGAAGGAGCATCCTGTTTCATGGGGTGTAAAGTGCATAGCTGATGCGTATGCAATACATGAGGGTGCTCGTTATGAGAACGGGTATACTGAGGTGTCCCGCGTGAGAAGATTCTTAAATGGGAAAGGAAGTCTCCACTTTAGGAAGAGGAAACTTCCAGATTAGGAAATATCTCATAGGTCAATGGCTTGAGTAAAGTAATCCTTTGACTTGAGATTCCATTGTAGTCTTAGGTATAAGCTTTAAAGGGTGTCTCCTTAGACAACTGATTCAAAGCTTATGCTGGGGCTGCAAAAGTGACACATGGAAGTATATGAGAATCAACAAAGGACCTACACTTGCTTAAATGCATGAAGATCTCTTATTGCATAAGTCGTTCATATGTCATCCTAAACCCTCGGTTGAGGTAGTGGATTATTACTCTAGAGGAAACCTACTATGGAATCTAGTGGAAGGAATCTTTTGAGGGACGAAGGTTGCCATTACCGCATGAAGCGCGTTTGAGGGCGGCTCAAAACGTGTTAAGAAAGCGATGATTCTTGTAAGTTCTTGAATCCCTAGGATTACAAATAAAAATTGCAAGTCCGATCTTGCCTTTTGGAAAAAAATTTATATTCCTCTGCGCTTTCTGATCGTGTTTTTCCCAACAAGTGGTATCAGAGCCACCTTGCAAGGTCTATTCCTAATATATCTTTTTTATCTGAATTTGGTAGAAATTCTTAGATTTAGATGCGATTGAGTATTCATGAGTTTTTTAGAAATCTAAGAAAAATTGAATCTATGTTTTTTCCTGAAATTTTTGAAAAATCGTTTCTGAAAACTTTTGATTAGAATCGTTTTGAATCAAATAGAATCATGTTTTAATTTCTGGATGTTTTGGTTTTTGAACTAAAGATACGAAACACGAAATCGTGTTAGGAAAATACGAGCCTAGGCGTGCTAAGGCGCAGCACGCCTAGGCCCGCGTTACCCATCTGCACAGCAGTCCCGCAACCGCGCGTGACTGCCCGCTATCGCCGCCCGATAGTGCTTAGGCGCGCCTACTCACTGCTCCCGTAACCGCGCCGGAACCTACCCAGACATGCCCTGTAGTAGCCCAAAGACCGACCCAGTATGCAGATATTGTCCGCTTTGCACGCCCTTAATCGGAACGGCCTCACGGATTTGTTCCTCCCAGTGGGTTGGGCCACTGGGAAAACGCGTCTGCAAGGATAGGTTTCCATCACTCCTTATAAGGAGGACTTCGTTCTCCTACCCGAGCGATGTGGGACATTACATCCACCCCCCTCAGAGGGGACCAGCGTCCTCGCTGGCACACCACCTTCCTGGCACCGGCTCTGATACCACATGTAGTAGCCCAAAGACCGACCCAGTATGCAGATATTGTCCGCTTTGGACGCCCTTAATCGGAACGGCCTCACGGATTTGTTCCTCCCAGTGGGTTGGGCCACTGGGAAAACGCGTCTGCAAGGATAGGTTTCCATCACTCCTTATAAGGAGGACTTCGTTCTCCTACCCGAGCGATGTGGGACATTACATGCCCGCCGCCCTGCTGCTATTGCTGTGAGCAAACGCGCCCATGGCACGCGCTTAGCGCGCGTTGCTGTGCGGCGTGCGGTCCGGGTTACGAGTCTTCGAGGCCGTTCTTTGCGATCTCATTTTTCGTGTTCAATCCAATAAAATCCCGATTTGATTTTACTCTTCAAAATCAGTTTTATTAAAATTAATTTTAATTTTAAAATAATTTTAAAATGAGGATTTTTTATGTAATTAAAACAGATTTGATTTTTGGGAAAATTACACTTATTATTTTTGAAATAATGGAGAATAAAATTACTAATTTTCAGAAATTAATTGGAATTTTATTGATTTAATATTTCTTGGTTTATTTGAAAAGGCTCATGAATAAGAATTGCATCTAAGTTGTGTTTTTAAGTTATTAGAACTTAAAGGTGAGAATTTTAATTTATTGGTAAATTTAAATTCTTGCAATTCATATATTAGGTGATCATGGTTTTAGTCTTATGGATGGTTTAATTTATGCACATGTATGGTTTAAATTTGGGGTTGGAGCCCCATAGTTGCATTTTTTCAATTGGGGTCGGTGCCCCACTTATGTGCGTACTGTTATGTGTTTTATTATGTGGCTTTCCATATTACTATTTTTTAGGCCGGGGTATGCCCCGTGTATTTGTCTATGGCGAATATGAAGATTGAGTCATATTACTTTATGCAAAGAGAGTAGAACTTAGGAAGTGAGATTTTTTTTTTCTTTTACTTTGGAGATTTGCACCCATAGAGTAAGATGGGTCCACACAACAAGTAACATGGAGGCCATAAGTGAAGACCCCTCAAAATGTTAAGAGGGTTTCTATTATTGTAATTGATAGGACATCGTTTTATTTCCAATTCCCTTATGTGATTTAAAATGTTTTATATGGCATGTATGTTAGAACTTGTGGTTGTGGAGTGGCTCCCACCTAACACGCATAAGATAGGAAAACCCATGATCATCTCATATTAGTATCATGCTAGGACATGTTATCTGCTAATTGCCTGTTTGAAATGCATTTATGTGAAACTGCGTTAAACAAGACTAATTAAAATGGATAACTCTACATGTTGGTTAAGTCAAAAGCTGGAGAATTCTCCAGTATTCGAAAATCCCATAAATATTAAGTCACTTCAAAAAATAGATATTTTGTATAAAGTGAAATTTTAAATACAATTCCTAGCATTCCATCAATATGATTTATGTTTAATAGAGGAGCTAGTTAGTGTCCATGAGTCGTGGGGTGGCTATGTGAAACCTATTAGTTCTTAGTTTCCTAATTAATTACTTTAAGTAATTAATATTTCATGGTTATTTTGAAATGGGCGATGTCCGCGAGTCGTGGATTGTTCCGGACTAAGTTTAGCCATGATATTATAATTGATGGGTTCTGCTTAACACCTAAGTAAAAATGGATATCGCATGAGCCGTGGGTCCATATTGAAAGATGGGTGATGCAAAAATATTACTAAGAGTTCTATAGTGTTGAAGTTGGCAAGTCGTACCTACCTAAGGCTTTAATGAGGATGTCCGCGAGTCGTGGGTCCAAGATAAAGTGCTTGGGATCTTAGTACCCATTGGGAAAACAAGTTTCCTCTAAGATCGTTGGGATTTTAAGATCTTCTAAAACCAGTTGGAGCTACATACGATGAAAGACCTAAATCATATGTATTACGTTATTATTCAACATGCTCACATTTTTTCTCTGCTTAATATTTAGGTTGTAGTTCTGTGAATCTGTACAATATGAAATGCAAACCCATTCATATCCATCCTTAAGTCAAACAAGTTGACTATGTGCTAACTAACTCTAATTGGCTTAAGACCTTAAAATTCGTTTTATATTCCAAATAGAGAAAGGTGTTCTCTATAGGGCGAGATTTTCAATTGTGAAAATTCGACCCGGGCCAAAAGAGAAGCAATCTAAGGTGAATGGATTTTTCCAACCACTTAAAGAGCAATTGAACCACCTCATAAAAATGTTAGAAGGTATAACATATTCCAAAGAGGAAACAAGTGCACACTAACGAGGTCTAAAGATCTTCTTTGAAGATCTTATGGTCTCGATCATCAACTAAGAAAAGAGTTCTCAATGCACTGATTGCTTACATTGCTTCCACCATCATTTAACCCTTTTATACTCAACCACAATGATGCCATTATAGTATAGTTGATCATGGTTGAGGACTAATAGGTTATGGTGGATAATTCTTCTTCTAAACCCACTAAGGTAAAGGCTTGAAGGCGTAAAGAAGAAGAAACCCTTAAAGCCCAATGGATGGACAAATAAAGGGTCACGCCGAAAAGGCTATAGAGATCAGAAAAGGGCGTTTGCTTCTATAATAGAAAACTAAGGACTTTGAAAGGGAACTGCAAAGAGTATGGGTACTCTGATAAGTTATCTCGTTTAGTAGTTCTAATAAGAAAAGAATTCACTACTCTTGAGTTGCTTTTGCATAATCCGTTGTGCAAAACTCTTAAGTATTAATATTTTGAACATGCAATGAGATAACAAAAGTGAGTGAGATGACAAGGGTTTCGAATTGCTTTTAACACGTTAAGATGGAATGATTAGTGAGTTAGACATCTTAGGATCATTCTGCGAAATTGAACATAGAAAGTGTTGGAAAAACGGAATCAGAAAGCCTTGGAATTTTAAAATTTTCCAACAAAAGGATCGAAACTCGCAATCATGAATCCAAATTCGTAAGGTAAAGAAACTTACTTTTCAATAATCTTTCTTGAAGCGTTTTAAGCCACCCAAGAACGCTCTTCTCACGGCTTGATCCCCTCTCCTTGGTAAAGCTCGAATCTTTAAAAACTTCTAACTTGAAGCTCTCTAGAGATAGTCCACCAACTTGACTACAATCTAACTAGTACGGATGCTAGTTCTCTAGTTAGTGTTTAGGCTTAACCTAGGGTTTATTTGATCTTGGAGAAAGGATGGTGTTCAACACATGAGCCAAAAGAAATCAACAATCCTTAAGGGCTTTTTCGAATAATAAGGTAAGCTTCATAAGTTCTGTTCATGAGACCGTAGCGGAGTGGAGCAGTCGCGACATGACCTTACCTTAGCTGGATCTCGTTGGTGCCACCTAAACCGTAGGTAGGCGGCGTACTCAGTAAATTATAGACCACTTCAAATCTTTGTTTTTGAGAAAGATAATAAACTCCGCAAATATCGATCGAAACTTGAACCCTTGTATAGGTATGCAATTTCAGAAAGCACAACAATGGAAATGACGTCATAGCTTCGACCTCCCAGTCACAGCACAGACATGCCTGACTGAGAAACAATCAACAGCCTTGTTCCGAGGACTATTGGACTAAGGATTTGGTCCCTCTCTCTTATTACTTCATCATCAAGTAATTCTAAACCTTGACTTTGAATTCTAATTCAAATCAACTTTTAATAGAGCTAAAATATCCAAACTCCTTTTGGATAATATTATACTTTATTTATTAATAAATAAATAACTTATTTATCTAATTAATTAATTCATAATTAATTAAATAGATTAATTTCTCCAAAATAAGACTTTCATTTTAATTCAAAAATTAAACCAAAGTCTATTAAATAATTAACACATTAATTATTTAATAAAAAAATAACTATACACGCACGGTGCACATGTGTGCATATATGACACGTGTCACGTACGTGACCCACACGTGTGTTTCACACGTATGGAACCCTTTTGGCTTGATTAACTCGTTTAATCAGTTCAAAGCCCCAACTCATCTAACCAAGTTGTTGTGTGTGACCCTCTAGGTTCTCATTTCAATTAGAAGTGACCCTAATTAATTCATTGACTAATTAATTAATCATTCCACAGATTAAATGACCATAGTCTAGCAACAGGTGTTTAACCCCTAGCTGAATTGGAATATTTCGATTCGACAGAACCTTTAAGTCATTGATTCATGTGAGATACAATCCTCCTACTCACTATCTCTCAACCAAGATCTAGGATAAGGGAAAAATCAGAACCCTAATAACCTGGTCTTAAAGTTAAGTGCATTTCATATCCATTTGATCTTAATCCAAGAAACCCTTTTCTTGATGTCTTGATCTACTGCCTTGTCCAAAGACTCCATATGGCATATGAATGACTTACACAATAAGTGATCACCTTGCAAATGCAAGTGTAGGTCCTTTCTTGATTCTCATTCACTTTCATGAATCACTTGTGCATCCCTAGTATAAGCCTTGAATCAGTTGTCTAAGGCTACACCCTTTAAAGCTTATACCTAAGACTACATAGTTAACTAATAAAGCGATATGGAACCTCAAGTCTAAGGATCAACTAATCACATCAATGACTCGTGAGATATTTTCTAATCTGGAAGTTTCCATTTCCTGAAATAGAAACTTCCTTTCCCATTTAGGAATCTTCTCACACGGGGCACCTCAGTGAACTTACTTATGGAAGTAAGAACCCTCATGTATCACGCACGTATCAACTATACACTTTACACCTCCATGAAATAAGGTGGTCCTTCTTAAGGGCGTGATCCCACAAGCAAGCCTTATAGGAGTCAGGTTGACACTCCCACTATCTGTAGGACTCATCAGCTTTGAGTATTTTACTAATCATGACTTATGTGATATAGGGCTCGTTTCATGAACCATTTCACCTAAATGGTAGAGTCCTAAAGTCATCAGGATTAGGGGAGTTCTCATACATGCACAGATAAAGTAAACGCATACGAAACAAGACCATATAAAGAAGTGTTGCCTCAATTCGTTATTTCATTCAAAGATTGTCTGTGATTACAATAAGGAAAAGCACAAAGCGGATATACAATCGGCTTTCTAGGGCACTATTCCTAGCAGAAAGTTGACTTCCTGTGAATTATGTCTTAAGGGAAACGTTCCCAAAACACCGTTTATGAGAAACTTGGAAACATGCCGAAACACTTAGTGGATTTCGATCCACAATGATGTTTTGTCTATTGCTCAGTGTAAGCACTAGAGACAATCATCAGTTTAATCATTATGAATTAGTGTACTTGTTGAAGTACAAATTCGAAACTTATATGAAATTCTTAGAATTTCAAAACGAGGTTGGGAACCGAAGTATTCATAAGTTATAGGCAAATCTATATGATCGAGATAGCCAATATCTTAGCAACTAATTCCTTAGTCATCTTAGAGATAATAGGATTATCTCTCAGTAAACTAATTTGAGAACACCTTAATGTTTCCGAATGAAGGAATGAAACCTTATAGGACATGGTCCATTCCATCGCAAGCTTTACTGACTTATATTCATTCTAGGAATAAACTCCCAGAATATCTTGTTAGAGATTTTGAATCTAGTACCTTCCAAAATCAGTCCTTTAGTTGCACTATGCAATGTGGCATTCTAAATTCCATAATTATTCTTGTCTAATAATTTAGTGGAATCCTCTTAAATGAGGAGGAAAGTGGGAGATAAGCTTGAAATGAGTTCAAGTTTACACAACAATATACAATATTGTTTAAGCAATTCTCTTGAACAAAGGTTGTTTGTTTCAAGGAATGTACCTTTCTTAAGGAATCGTTCCTATAAGACAAGAAAGGCAAGTAGATAGACCTTAAAGAAATTTGAGGATCAATCCCACGCCACGCATAGAAGAAGCGAACTCATCTGACTTTGCCAAATTTTAGAGTAAGTACGCATGTGAAACCTCCTTTTGTGATGCGTTTAGAATGCATTCCTAGATATCCTAAAAAATAACTTATGAGGAGGCACAATCAGATTTGGAATCTGAGTAGTGTAAACAAGCCTTAAAAATCCGAAACGGATTCCATGTGTTCAAACCAAGTTTTGACCTTGGTTGGTCCTACTGATAGGATGAAGCTCGAACAACTTGGAGTAAATGGAAAGCATTACATCCTTCTTGACAGTTGAAATGCAAAAGTCCCTTCGGAGTAAGTATACCATATCTGCATATTCTGACTATGAGATATGATAAATGAATATGAGAACTGTCTTTCTCAATAGGAGATTGAAAAAAGACTAAATATGGTATTTATTTGAATCTCATATTCAGTGGGAGTATGCATAACGCATCAAACCCCTAAGTTAATCAGTGCATTGATGATGCTTGTAGAAGTTAGACAATTTGTGTAACACCCCGGAGCGGAGGGCGCCACATCCCCCGCACCATAGCCCAACACGGTTAACGAAATGGGAACTCCGCTCCCGCATTGAACCATGGCGAACGGGTGACAAACAAAATCAACTCTAGGCTACGCGGTCTAGACCCTGAACAGAGTGCGCAACAAAATAAACCGAAAGTGCGGAAGCTGCAGGATCACATAACAAAACCGAATCTATACATAAAAACTTAAGGTAAAATAAACAGTTTACATCATGCTTTGCCTACTCCGGGCCAAATAGGACATGCATAGCTTCAAATTACAAAAGCATAGCTTATAAGTATTTATACATAGTACCAAGTATACGTAGTACCAAAGCAAAAAAGTAAATATGCAAATGCAAGGACTCTACAACGACTCGAACAACTCCCAAGGCTCGAAAGACGACTGCCACCTAGCCAAACTCTCAACCGAGCACCTGCAAAGCTCAAAACAAAAGGGGAAAAAGAAAAGAAGCAACGAGGGTCAGTCCTAGAGACTGGTGAGGGGGATACACACGCACACATACGTATAAGTAGGAGCATAGCATATTTTAAAGTGTTCATGAACCGGGTGTGGTTTTTGCATTCCAAAAGGTTTTAACACGTGATACTATATATATATATAAAGAAAGGTTTAGGGCCAAAGGCCAAAATTGACCAAATTTTATAAATTGAAAGCTACCTCCGTTTCACAAACCATAACAAATACATAAGCAAAACATAAACGTAACAACACGGCGAGAACGAGTTCTCACACACTTACTCAAACCAAAGCAAAACTCATAAAACAATCCTACCTTTACACCATTGGCGAAAAGAGGTGCCCCTCTCAACCCTCCACAGAACGAAACTGATGAACCGGAGGATCCCGCCCGGTTCCTTCGACGGCCAGCCAAAATGAGCTCCGTCGGCATAGGAGAACTAAGTCTCCCGTTGGTGGAGAAGTGCACAGGGGTCGTAACCGGCGACCTCGATGGTCGTCCCGGGTCCCCCTTACCCACAACTCCGGGGCCCAAACTGATCACAGAACTCACACACACATATCTCACAAAGCGTATACTTATCACACTTACCAGACGAAGCTTATCCTCAAGTCATACCACACGTAACACATACACACACACTCTAAGCTTTTCAAAGTAACCGAAAATAGAGCTTATATACTTATAAAAGCATTTTCAAAGACTCATGACAAACGGGACAAATCATGCAAAATACGTATCCAAACATATATCTATATATATACTTATATAAGTCTCATGCAGGTTCGAAATACCAATAAGGTTTTAGGTCATAATAACTAAAAGGAAAGAAAACCTCACCTCCGAGAAGCAACGGGAACAAATGAAGCAAACGGACGTCGAAAAGACAACCTCGCCAACCAAGGAACGAACCTAAAGGCAAAGCAAAGACAAAAGACAAACTTAGAATCAATATGAACCACATTAGACGCTCGGCGGATGCGTATGTATGTTTATGATGCAAAGAATACGAAATGAATCCATATTAGGTCATATAGGAGCATTCGAGGCATATAAGGTCCTATCTCATAACCGAGGCAAAGAATAAACCATAAATTCACGCGATCAAGCTTAACACATCATACAACAAGTTAATCATGCATACACATCATAAATGAGGTAAGAAAGATCACCAAGAAGCAACGAAACGACGAAAGGAACTCCTCCCAGCCATCACCTACTAAGTGGACACGGCGTCGTCCAAAATGCATAGGAATCGGACACGGCCGTGTCCGGTTTAAATAAAACCAGGACCCAAAGTCGAGAGCATGACATAGCCGTGTCCATTTCCAGTTATAAAATGACACGGCCGTGTCATGCGTTCGGGGCTGAAAAAATAACGCAGCAGCAGTTCAGTTTTGGAGAGAAAAACAGGGGATTTCGGTGCAAGCCTTAGGGAGTCTCTTAGGCCAATGAAAGCACACTTAACATGTATCAAAATAACACCAATTCATCATAGATTCATGCTATATAAGTAGCAACAACTTCAGCTCCAAAATATGCAAGAATCAAAGCAAGAAAATGGGAAGAATGCATCAAGATATATCATCCAATTCTCAAGCATTCATCAATGGCCAACCACTCATAACCCAACTACCAAGGAAGAAGAAGTAATAAATACTTAGAATCAAGTCATAGAAGTAATATATCATCACCATAACTCAAGGGAATCAGGAAAGAAGTAAGAATCATCAAATTCATCCAATCTCTACTATTCACATGCTTGCTAGAACTCATGAATCAACCAATCGAATCAGCTCAAATCCACATAAAAGAGAGAAGAGAGAGTGTAGATTATAATCATAAACTTACCTTTCGAATTTGAGAAGCTTTGGTGGAGATTTGAGCTCAAAATCATCAAAATGGCCAAAGGGGGTTTTCTTCTCTTCCTTTCTCCTTGGAGCTGATCGTGATTATGGGGGAGAGGGAATGGATCGGTTCCCTTGGGTTAAGGGGCTGAAATGGGGTGTTAATTCATGGCTCAAATCATGGTTAAGGCTTGGTTGGGGTTTAAGTGGGGTCCATAAAGCTTAATTAGGTCAAAAAGTAGTTCTTAGGCGAAAAGGGCTCGTTTCGGTTGAAAAACGGGGAATCAAATATGCTTAGAAAAATATGAATCTTGATTCTTCATCTTGATTTCTTCGTTACGAGTCCAACGCATCTTCCGGAATTTGAATCCGAATTCCCCGAGCTCAAGTTACGCCTTCAGGAACACAAGGTGAGCTAAAGCTCGTTAGGCCCTTGTGTCCCTAAAACATAAAACGGTTTCAAAACCGTATCAAACGAACTCAAAAGTAAGTGACAAACATAAAAACACATTCATAACACATATAAGTCACACATAGCACGTAATCACAAAAATCGAAAACGAAAACGGGCACAAACGGGGCAAGAACGAAACAAAGAAGACGAACACGTATAAGTAAATCACATAAGGTCAAATAAGTTTGAAATAATTCAAATATTTCACATAAAATTATAATAGACACTTAACTCGGACGAGCAGGATGTTACAATTTGATTCCATAAAGTGGTCAAATCGTTTGACTTACACGAAAGTCGAATAAGTCTCAAGTGTACGTATGAAAGTTAGAGACCTGAGCTTCAACTTTTGGTACGTTAGAAGATAACATCCTTCTCATAAGAATGCGAAAGATGACATGAAAGTAACCAAAATTTAGTTTAAGAAACAATTTGACATTAAAGATCTTATTGATTATCTTAAATTCTCAAAATTTAGATCTATACAAGATAGATTTAGGAGAATAAAAGGATTATCACAATCAAGCGCATAACCATGGTACTAAAAGGAGTTTAATATGGACAATGGAACATCTCTTTTGAAGAGAATGAGTCCTAAGATAACTTCAAGAAAGTTAAAATGTCTAAAATCCCTTAAAAGAAGGGAGCATAATGTATGCAAAGTTATGATAAAATTAGATATGGCGCAACACTAAGCGTAGTGGACCGAATCTAATATGACCTCAGAGAAGGTCATTAGATTTCTGTAAAGGATGTCCTCAAATTAGTTAAGAAGAAATGAGGATATGTATTAGTTTACAGAGCCCAATAAATCTTATTATTGAAAGGATATTTTGATGTAATCGCTCCATCAAACATCGATGATTGTAAATCATTGATAGGATACAATTTTTGCCTAAAAGGCAAAGCGACGTGTTGGAAAGGTGTTCCAAACATGGACGTTGCAAAAGTCAACAATTGTAGTTGAGAACTTGGTCGTATTAAGTACCGCTAAGTTAAGTGTTTGGATAAGAAACTCCATCTAACTAATTAGATGAAGTTCCTAGCATGAAACAACTCCACTATCATATTGTATGATTAAATGGGTGGTTGCTCAAGTAAGAGAACCAAGACCTCACCAAGAGACTGAACACGTGATTACGAATCACTTAATGAGGAAAACGTGTTTCCTTACAGATGTGTAAATAAGAGGGTTACATCAGCAGAGAACTTAGCAGATCCACTTTGGAAATACCCAAAATCAATAGGCTCTCAAAGTGTGTCTTAAGAAGATGAGACTTAGAGTACCTAAATGGCTTTTACGGGTAATTGGGAGATTGTTAGGAATAGTACCCTAGAAAGCCGATTCAACGAAATCTGCTTTGGGACTTTCCTTGTGTCACAGACAATCTTTGAATAATACACGATTGATTATTATCATAGGCAAACATTTCTTTATATGCCAATACATGTTTTATATGTTTCCATTACGTGTGCATGTATTAGAACTCCACTAATCCATAAGGCTGTTAGGGACTTCGTCATTAGGTGAATGACGTATGAAATAAGCCCTACCTCAAGGCCGGATTAGAAACCACTCCAAGTCAATGAGTGCAACAAACAGTGGGAGTATTGATTAGGCTCGGTTGAGACTTGCTCGTGGGATTACATCCTTAAGAAGGAGCATCTTCTTTTATAAGGTGTAAAGTGCATAGCTGATGTGTACACAATACATGAGGGTGCTTGTTGTGAGAACGGGTACATTGAGGTATCCCATGTGAGAAGATTCCTAAATGGGAAAGGAAGTCTCCACTTCAGGAAAAGGAAACTTCAAGATTAGGAAATAACTGACAGGTCAATGGTGTGAGTAAAGTAATCCTTTGACTAGAGATTCCATTGATGCTTTTTGGCTAACGCTGTAGTCTTAGGTATAAGCTTTAAAGGGTGTCGCCTTAGACAACTGATTCAAGGCTTATGCTGGGGCTGCACAAGTGGCACATAGAAGTATATGAGAATAAATAAAGGACCTACACTTGCTTAAATGCAAGAAGATCTCTTATTGCATAAGTCGTTCATATGCGATCCTAACCCTCGGCTGAGGTAGTGGATCAAGACATCAAGAAAAAGGTTTCTTGGATTGAGATCAAATGGATATGAAATGAACTTAGCTTTATGATCGAGATTAGTGGGGCTCTCATTATTCCCATGCCCTAGATCTTGATCGAGAGATGGGTTGGTAGGAGGATTATACCTCACAGCTGTCATTGACTGAAAGGTTCTTTCGAATATATATATTCATTGTTTGGGTAGGGGCCATACACCTGTTGCTAGATTATGGTTGTATGATCTGTGAACTAATAAAGCGTATTAGTCGCACTACTAACTTAAAATGAACCTAGATGGTCACACACAAATGCCGGGTTCAAAGGGTATTGAAAGGAAGATCAAGTAGTTGATCAAAATGAGACCAGACGTGTAAATATACACGTGTGCCGCGTGAGCTCGAGTTTGGGCGTGTGCTCCAATTGTAGAATTGGACCATGTGTTAATTAATTAGAAAATTAATTATAAAGCCCAAATATAATTAATTAAGAGAATTGATTATAAATCCCTAATATAATTAATTAGGAGAATTAATTATAAAGCCAAAATAAAATTAATTAGAGAATTAATTTTAGCTTATTAGAATTAATTAGAGAATTAATTCTATTGCCCTTCATGGAATTGATTAAGAGAATTAATTTTAAGTATTTAATTATTTAGTTACTCTAATTTGATTAGAATAAATAAATAAATAAATATCTTCTATTTATTATTCTAGTAAATATTAATTCTAATATGATTAAAATAAATATTATTGGAATAAGATATTTAATTATTATTAGAATAATTAAATATTCCTAATTTGGTTAGTTGTTCTTTTCTAGAAGGAATAGATATCTTATTTTAAATAAGACTCCGATTACTTGGAGAGAAAGGAAATAGAAGAAAAGTCAAAGTTGGAATCCAATTCCAACTAAACAAAGGGGTGTTCGAACCCTGGGCTATAAATAAGCCAAGGGGTTCGAAAATTTCACTTACGCGTGAAAGGGGGATCATGCCCAATCTATATGGCTTCAAGAATTTGGGAGAATTCTCTTGCTCTCTTTCTTCTCGTTTTGTTTCTTTCTTTACACATGTCCCAGTACTAGCATGCTCACTCACATGATTTGAATCTAGGACTGGTGTGGATTATTACTCTAGAGGGAACCTACTATGGAATCTAGTGGAAGGAATCTTTTGAGGGATGAGGGTTGCCATTACCGCATGAAGCGAGTTTCAGGGCGGCTCAAAACGCGTTAAGAAAGTGATGATTCTTGTAAGTTCTTGAATCCCTAGGATTAGAAATAGAAATTGCAAGTCTGATCTTGCCTTTTGTAAAAAAATTTATATTCCGCTGCTCTTTCTGATCGTGTTTTTCCCAACATGCCTAACATGTTGTCATAACTGAATGCAACAAGGAAGGAGATGAATGATCAAGTTTTCAGAGCAAAAACTCCAAGTTTCATGAATGCATCAATGGTGGATCATGCTATACTCATCTACCATGGAACATGAGGCAAATAATAGAGCTAAGAAGTTCAAATAACCAAGAATCATGCATCAATTCAGCTCCAAACTCAAGCTAACACAAGGAATCAAATATGAAGCTCTAACCCTTACTATTCATGCATATGATCATAGCATGGCCAAAAATTCATGAAAATACACAAATTAGAGCTTAAAAGAAGCACAAGGAGAAGGAGAGAACAACCATATTCATACCTCTTGGATTGGTTAAGAGATGATCAAGTTATGAGCTCAAGATTGCAAGGAGTGAATAGTACAAATTTCCCCTTTCCTCTTCTCTCAGTTTGCAGCTGATTTTCCTTCCCCTCTTGCTTGTGTCTGTATGAGTAGGTTAGGGTAGGAGAAATTTGGTTTAACTAGGGTTAATTAGGCTCAATTTTCAAGTAATTTGGTTAAGTATTGAGTCAGTGGTTATTACAATGGCTAAGGGTGGCAGTCACTGGCATGAGGCTTGATTCGGGAAAATTTTGCGGGTTCAAATGGGCTTAACAAATATACGCTAGGTTCCTTAGCTCCCAATTTTTTTTGTGAGTCCAAGGCTACTTCCAGAATTCGAATCCGAATTCTCGAGCTCAAGTTATGCCTTCCGGAACCCAAGGTACGCTAAAACGTGTTAGGGCCTCGAGTCCCTTAACAAACAAAAAGGTTTAAGAACCATAACAAAAAAATTAAAAACATGAAACGAGCATATACATACGTTCATAAATCACGTATTTCATGCATGGCAAGTTATCACAAAATCGGATTCACATTCGGGCATATATGGGCCAAGTTTCAAGAGCAACGAGCATAAACGTGTCAAAAGTTCATATTCAAAGCTAAAGAATTAATTCATATAATTCAAATAAGCACATAATCAATAAAATAAACATAGAATTGCATAATTAAATAAATTAAATATGTTCTTCGCACTCTCGTTACGACTTACCTATACGGCCGAAAAATCGGGCCGTCACAATGCAACCACCAAACGTACAAAGTATTTTGGCCACCCGTTACCGAGACCTCACTTCTGAGTACATCACAGTGATTAACACTACATGCCTAAAGTTAAAACATTGCCAAGATTAAGAGTCCAATGCTTCCCAATATTTTTGTTCATTTTAGATAGCAATATAAATTGAACAATCTCATTGGTCCAGTTCGATGTTTTCAATCTCATTGAAAATCATCAATGTTATAATCAGAAAATCCATTTGCCTATGACGAAAGACTAATCATCTTATATAACATATTATAGTCTCGATAAGAACATTTTCCTATCACAACGAATAGAACTTTGATGACACGTGATTTTTTGTATTTAAAGTCTTTTTCTGTGAAACACATTTAATATAAAAATACCATCACACGTCATTAATTATTAAATACGTAAAATACTCATAACTTGCTTTAATTTCAGTTTTATTAATCCCAAATATTTATAATATAATTGGATTTTCAGGGCATTAATCACAACAATTACATTACCCGCAACATAAATAACAATACGTACCTTGTCATACATACCTTACCTTGCAACTAATCACATGCTAAACGTACCTGTCCGTGTCATTCCATTACGTACAGTTGAGGCAGTCCTTAGCTTACATTGAAGATAAACGGTTTGGAGCATAGCCTCGTTGCAAAATATTTTAAGCTGACATATGCTTATACATATAGTTTTCAAAACCCAAATCATTTGAAAAGACCATAAAATTACATTATCAACACATATTTACTTTATAATTATAATTTTATAGTCGCATGTTGGCTAGAAAACGAGCACATTGGGTGTAGGTTGCTTTAACTAAAAAGAAACAAAACCTAAACCGCACATTTACCAAAAGAACCTGTGAACGAGTGCACACGATCGTTTGAGAGCTAAATAGTATCTTCGACACCTCTCAAGGAAACCTCTATGACTAAGAAACATCAACTCAAGACTTAGACTCAAAATGAACCAATTAAGACGCACGGCGATGCATAACAATGATAAAAGATGGTGTGAGATGATATGAAAGTTATGAGCCACATATACATGCATAAAACATTTGTTCATAATCATTCAAACAACTTTCAATTACCATTTATAGTATACAATAAGAATTCATGACAAAATCACATAATCAAAACATGGTATAAACCATTAAAATACATTAGAAGGGCAATAAGAATGATTAGCAATCAAACAAAGTATATAAACAAGAATTCATGCAGGCTACAGGTGGGAACGGCCGTTCAGAACGACGGGGCAAGTTCTCTGATTGCCACAAGGGCTGTAACACCCCGCTCGTCCACACTTAATGGTTTGTATCACGTGTGAGTTTATTTTCTGCAATTACATTTATTTTCACTTTCATTTGATGCATTTAACTTTTATTCTATTGTTTCTTCTATGAATTATTTGAAATTATATAAAATATGTGAATTAAATGCCAAGAATATGCCCTAAGTCAAATTATGATGTGAATTCTTGAGAATTGTGAATTTATGATATATGAATTTAATTCCCGAGCATGTTAATTTCATGAATTATATGATATACATGATTTAAGGATGTAAATGAAAGATTTTAAAATTGTTGGACTTAATTGAAAACTTAGCTTTGGACTTAATTGCAACTTTTTGAAAGTTTTGGACTTGTTTGCAAAACAAGTCATTTTAGTACACTTGTGTACGTTTTAAATTATAACTTGAGCTCGGGAACTCGGATTGAAGTTCCATCTTTGGTATTGGGCTCCTTTCGATGATTTGGACGTAATGGAACAAGTTTCGTAAATTTTCGATGTTGTTTCGACCCCCGACGAAGCAAATTCCAGTCACGCGGCCTAAAACGCCCCTATAACCTATCTATGAGCTATGAGACCTAATATTTCATCATTTCTTTGACTCTTTTTCAACCAAACCATCCCTATCTCTCTCTCCCTCAACCAATACATGAGATTGGGGCCGAGAAAAGACAACGAAAGAAGCAAGAAAGAAAGGAAGAAAGAAGAACCTCCATTTTCATACCTTTTGAGCTCAAACTTTTTATTCTTTGCTCCTTCTTCAAGTCTAAGGTAAGAATCTTGATCTCTAGTCTCTTGTGATCATATTCATCATGTTTTATGTTAGAGATTACATGGCTATGTCTTCCTTGATGAATAGTTAGGTTTTATATGAAGTTCTTGAGATTATATGATAGCATGGGTTATTTGATGATATGAGAGTGTTTACTTGTTCCTAGAAGATTAAATATTCCATATTTGTGCATTAATTTCAGGGTAGTTGCTCACCAATGATTCAACATTAATGCTCTTCAAGATATGAAAGTGAAATAATGAAAATGGTTAGAGACTTTTGCAAGAAACGACCACATGTACGTGTATGCTTATGTGAGGTGAATGTTGTGCTTCTTTTTGTGGAATTTTGGCATGGTTTTCATGGTTTTTTGCTGCTACTTCGACCTCCCCTGCTGATGTTGCTTCCATAGAGGTTTTTTAGGGTTGTTGTTGCATGGTTGCTGCTGAAATTGTGAGAAAGGTCACTGCTCATGAGAACGTTTGTGCTTTGGGGGGGTCACGGCCGTGACCTCCAATTAAACTTTGGGGGTGACATTCTGACTCTTATCACCCCCGTCACTCATTTTCCACTTATGGGTGGTCACGCCCGTGACCACCAGCCATGCATACGTGAATGTGTGTGAGTTTATATATATATATATATATATATATATATATATATATATAGATATATATACATACAACTTAACAATTTAGAAAAAAAAACAAGGCATTTTTTTTCTAAATTGTTAAGTTATATATATATATATATATATATATATATATATATATATATATATATATATATTATGTGTTGCGTGTGTGTATATATATATATTATACAATATGCCATGTATGTAATATATTATATGTGATCTTTGTAAAGCTTATATATATATATATATATTATAATATTAAATTGAAATGAATTTATGAAACTAAAGTGGCATGAATTGAGTATTAAATGATATAATTTTGTATCTCTTACGCATGAATTTATTTTATTTTAGTTCCAATTCTTGAACATTAGTGATGTTTTATTATTTATCTTATACTTAATTTATGGGATTATTTAATATGAATTTTATATAGTATGATCTCTACAAATTCGATATTGCGTGCATGATTTTCGTGCCTCTTTAATTTCGTTCCTATGCCTCTTATTCGTTTAATTTTAATTTATAAGCAATGTAAACATGTTATATTATATGTTAAATGTCTTGAATTAATTTTGTGGATTCAGTTGATACGAGATTTACGTGATATGAACTTGAACGCTTTAAGTGGTACCTTCTTGCACTTCATTTGCATGCATAGCATTCATATGCATTTTTGTGCGTCTAAATGGTACATAATTGAGTCTAAGTCTTTAGTGTTGCGTTTGTTTATCACAGGGGTGGTTCAGGGAGGAGTCGGACCAGAGGTTTAATGTTGTTTGGGATCGTTTTCTGGCACCACTACACTCTTTTGTTCAAAGGTGAGGTTTAGGATCTTTTCGATTAGTTAAATGACCTAAGACCCTTAAATGCTCGTTTTCTAGCCCGCATGCGACTATATATTATATATATAGTTAAATAAGTGTGATATACGATATGTTTATCATCTTATTATAATGTTTTGGCTTTCGAAAGGACTATATCTACGAGCATATATGAGCTTATGTTTTTAATAAAAGTTTAATGTTTATGAAGTGTAATGCTTTTGTTTGTAATGCTAATGGTTTGTAATGAGCGAGAATGCAATGGAATGGAAATGAAAGGTAATGTTAGGCCCCGGAGACTTGGGTAAGAGAGACCCGGGATAGCCATGGGGTCGCCGGTTATCAACCCTGCACACGATCTCCATCCAAGGTATTACGTACGACCCCGGGAGGTTGGGACTGCATGATGCATTTGATGCCTTCGGTGTGAAAGCCGGGGAGAACTCGTGTGGGCTAGCTACCCCTCGAGGAATTTATAATGGCACTCGTGTGGGTTAACCGCCCCTCGAGGAATTTACTAATGGATGGTTAAGGGTTAGCCGACCCTTCCATCACCGAAGTCGGGGATTGAATGTGATTTGTTTATGTAATGTAATGAGAAGTAATAGTGGATTCTCGTACTCGCCGAGCTTAATGAAATGTTTGGATTACGGAACGGGAATAGAGTCTTTATTAATGTAACGTATATGTATATGATATGTAATTGTTTTATGAAAATGTTTTGGTATGAAAAACCTATTCCCGGTTCATAATCTTTATCTTTTTACGTGTCTTGCTCTATATGTATAGTGTGTGGGTGTGCGTTAGTCCCCTCACTCATTCGAGTTATGACTAACACCTCCCCTTTACCACTTTTAGATTCCAAGTCTTTTGAGCACAAGCTAGGCGAAGAACTGGGTCGTTCGAGTCTCACTTTTGTGTGTAGGTCGTGTTAGGTGCATCACATATCATTTTATTTTTTGTATTTATTAATTTGATCATGATATGTATTTTGTTATGTAAATATGATTTGTTATGGATATGTCTATTTGGATACTTGTTGCATATATTTGATTTTTAATTTTATGTTGATAGAACTCTTTGCTTCCACTATTTGAATTGTTTGTTGCGTGCTTTGAGTAAGTTTTAGCTCTGCCTAGCCTAGTGAGTGTGTGGTCTCCGGTTGCTTAAACTTGGGCTCATGTATGGATTTCCCATTTCATATGTGGGTTCGGGTTTAGGTGCAGGGGATATGGTGGCCCGAGTTCCGAGTGCTACAAAGGTCGTTTGGACCCTAAGGCTAAACTGGGAATGGTTGTTCCGGTTGTCGGGAAGCAGAACCCAACTTCAACGAATTTAAACGGCCGCTAAGACCTACTGACCAAAAATTCGATTTTTCCTGTTTTAAATGCTTGTTCGGCCCTCCATGCCTCAAGCAGGAACGACCGTTTGCGCCTGAAATTTGTAGAAAACTGGGCAGCAGCTACGTAGAATTGCAGAAGCGAAATAAAGTCCACAAAAACGAACCAACAACAACCAAAACTCTATAAAACCCATGCAAAAAAACATGTATAACATGTATAAACACATTATATTAACAAAACAGTATGGAATCAAGCATAACACATTTCACCATTTTCGTACTTTAAGCTCCATTAATGGTGATTCATCAAACCTTCAACCACCCACTCAAATTCCACAATGAAAGCAACAAACTAGCTCATATAAACTTTATACAAACCATGTAGTTTCACTTAAACCATTAAACATGCCATAATTTCAAAATTCTCATTAACCCTATACTATTCATCAAATTCTCCAAACCATCACATAACCAAGCATTCAAGACATCAATTAGGTAGTAAAATAAAGTTCACGAAAAGAGAAATTCAAATCTTACCTCAGATCATCGATTTCATTGGGTTATGGAGGGATTCTTGAGCTTTGAAGGTGAAAATGGCATAAAGGGTGGAGCTTTCTCTTCCTTCTCTCTTTTCCTTATGAAACGTGAAGAATGAGGGGGTAAAAGGGTGAGGAAATTTCAGCCATAAAGGGTCTGAGCGGGTCGGATTTCGGATAAACGGATTTGTTCAAGTAACATAGTTCGTTCAGATCGGATTTTAAAGTAAAGAGAGTCCAAACGACTTTAGAAAAATATGAGGCTAGTTTCATTAGACCCGAATCATCGAAATGAATCCAATGGTGAAGTCGGAATTCAAATCCGAATTCCCAATCTCAAGATAACCGAAAAATGGCTCCAAACACCCTAATTTCATTGGACTCCCAATCACCCAAGATATTTGTTTGCGTGAAGCAACTCTGATGCATTCTTTGGCTGAAAAGGAGGAACAAACGTGAGCTTAAAGGCCAAAACAGGGGAATGTGGGTGTTGGACCCATTTTGGCACTCCGACGCTCAAGTCAACTCACGTAGCACCCGGAACGCTAGGCCACCACATCCCCCGCACTAAAGCCCAATCTGCATACGAAATGGGAAAGTCCGTACAATAACCAAGCTATAGCGAACGGGTGACAGACAAGACCCTGCCTAAGCTAGGCGGTACCTAAACCCTGTACAGCAGATAAAACCAGACATGAAAGCGGAAGCAACGCAAAGAATACGATTTTCCAAAAAAATTTAAATCATCAAACATATCTATTCAAGCAGTAGCAGCTACACGGGTTCAACTGGTCCTAGAAGCCTGTCCCGAAATAATCACAATAAAGACGGGTTCAACTAATCCAAAAACCTATCCTAACCTGTCCCGAATTCCATACATACAATCAATAAGGATAAACCAGTATAGAGTGTATATGTTTACAAATTACAGACATAATCGAAACACAAACACTTAACAAACCCAACAAATGACATTGACTCAACAGACACGACACACTGCCGCCTATATCGAACTCCAACAACCTACACCTGTAAACTAAAAACATAGGTGGGGCGAGGATCAGTCCACTGACTGAGTGAGGGGGCTGAACACACACACAATATACATAATAAGGAGCAGAGTACGTATCAAAAGAAAGACTATGAATCGGGAGTAGGGTTTTGCATAGCAAAACCATTTTCAAATCAAACTTATACATATCTTATCTTATTCAAAATATAACATACTTAGCTTAATCGTATCATATCAAAAGAGAAAGCTCCTATCCCATTTCATAATCAACATAACAGATCATAAACTAATACCCGGCGAGCACGGGTCTCCAACCTTACTTCCATATCATTATCATACATAAATAAAAGGAAAATAAATATTAATCAAATCATATCAATTCCCGTATTCAACCCCAACAACGAGAAGTCTGCATGCGGGGTACGGGCCCACATCGTGCAACTCAATATACGCGGGATAGCTAGTCCACATCGTACCTTCCCCTGTTATTCAATGAGGGCTCAAAGCACCACGCCTCGTCAACCTCCAATAGTCGCACGTAGGTACTTAAAATGGAGATCGTGCACAGGCCAAACTCGACGGCCCAACACCACTTCGAGCATTCCTTACCCACGTCTCCGGGGCCCAGGAAATCAGAGCAGAACATATCATATCATAACTCCCTACAATATAAACTTATCATAACTTACGTACATTATCTGAGCATACCTTACCTTGCAACTTAGCATATGTTATAAACGTACCTCTCTGTGTCATTGATAAACAAATCTTGAACCCAAGTGTAAGTTCTAAATCCGATTGCAACACTTAAGGTATCGTATCCACAGGGAAGGGAATTCAACAACTACTTTTATGACTCTTTCTAATCTAGAGACCGGAAAAGATTGACAAGGTTGTGCTATACTATTATGACAAAATTAACTTAACTAATAAACAATCAAACACACGAGCTAACAATTAAACGTAAGATTTAACCACTTAATTAAAACAGGTCGGGAAGTAAATCATATGCTCTTTGGTGCTCAAATCAATACTCAAGTACGGATGTATGATTCTTCAACCTAATCACGATGTTATACCTAGCTTCTTTCGAAGGCTAGATGTCTAATTAATTGAGCCAAGTGTTGTTCTCACAATCACTTAGTAACCAAATTAATCGAATAAAGCAAGATTAGTGTATTTAAAACCTAGCGGCTTGGCATGGAATTCTAAATACGGGTTGTAGAAATTAGGGTTAAATTTCTTTAAGCCCAAAAAGTCTAAGTTTTGGAAAACAATCTCAATTATCCTCAATCTCTCGATTATCGGATAACTTACAATATGTTCATGGATGGCCAATCCATTCCCAGCTTATTCAATACCGTTTTCCTAACAAAGAATCACACAAATTGACTCGAGCATTAATTCAAACACCTTAGATGCATAATCCTTACCCCCTAACCCTAGGAGATTAGTTCCTCATATTCGAATTAAAACTCATTGAAATCAAAAGAATTGCATTCAAAATACTCATGTCTAACATAAACATCAAAACGGAATTAATAATTATGAATTCTAACCTAATTATCCACAAACGAATCTAAGCAACTAACTAAATTATGCTAGAATTGAAAAACCAAAACTTGAGGAATTAGTTTGATCGGAAAGCAGTAAAAAAAACCAAATTGATAAAGTCTTGAGCTTGGAATCAATCTTCAACTCTGTGTCTTCGTGTTTCTTCCTTCTCCAAGTGTTCTTGAACTTCTGGGAAAAGAGTAGTCCAAAAGCTCCCTTATTCCGCCTCAAATCCGCGTATATATAGAACTCCGAAATCTGAAACCGCCCCGTGACACGGGCGTGCGAAGCCCATGCCTAAAATTGTGACACGCCCGTGTCACGTATTAAATCGTATCCGCGCTTTTCTTACTTGACACGGGGGTGTCAAGATCTGTTCTTCTTGATGACACGGGGGTGTCATGATCTCCAGGCTTCTCTGTACCTGGTCACGGGCGTGCAACAAATTACTCTTCATAGGTGACACGGGCGTGTCACCTCCTGGAATCCGAGGGTTACTTCTGTACTGAGACACGGGCGTGTCTCAGTTTGCTCTTCCATGGGGACACGGGCGTGTCCCCTAGAATTTCTAGTTTTTCGCCCTTTATTGCATGGTTTTGCTTTTACTCCGTCTTTTCAACTCCAAGGTGAAAGGTACCTAATAAGGAGCATAAATCACGTTATAAGTTCTTAAAACTGCTAGAATTTAACTAAAATTACCCTACAAATCCATGCAATAAACAGATACATCAAACTCCCCCAAACTTAGATATTGTTCGTCCTCGAGCAATCAAGAAAATTACATCAAACCAGCCTCAAAATCAATCTCTCAATGGGCAATTCTCAGAATTTTACGCAAGCAAGTCTAGCTTATCGAATACATTTCAATCAAGCACAAGAATCAACGCAATGGTCTAAATCAAATATCCTTGTGTAGTGTGTAAATTCGAACAAGAAAATGTACAATGGTCAGAACACCAATTAATGATTCCTTCCTAAATACCAATGATAGACTTCGGACAACATTCTTCGCACCTATCTCCACTAATGGAATTAACCAAGAATTAAGGATCGGAAGGTCTTTCGAGGCTTGTAATGTGGGCTCGGGGTTAAGGTTATGGAATTTTTAGTATGGTAGTGACTCAACACACCTAGCTCACCCATTCAAATCTCCTCGGTCGCCATCTTTGTCTTTCCCCATTAAACTCCCCCAAACTTAGACTTTGTCTAAGTTTATCACAGACAGTCTAAAATCTTTTCTGTTTCAAATCTTCTCAATACTCTTCTCAAAAGTATATATATATAACTTTTTTCTTCTTTTTTTTTTTTTTTTTCATTTTTTTTTTTTTTTCTTCTGTCTACTTGTTGCTTACACCACTCGTTCTTTTACTACTTCCTTTTGAATTCTTCTTTTCTTTCAGCATCTAAGAGTATCTCTTAATTCTTCTCTTGGTTTCTCATCAGGAATTTAGCACATCTTCAATCGATTCAAACGAGTGAGCAAAGTGTGACTCAAGGGTAGGTTTATGGTGCTGTGCCTGTGGCTTATAATGCGGCTACAAAAATTAATGGCACAACACTTAGGCTCAGCGGGGTCAATAGGATTTCGTTCTTTAGTACAAATGGCTCAATAGCGAGGCTACCTCCGACATGAATGCCTAAGTCATCTCCCTAACTCTTTGTCAATTCAAAATTTCGCTTCAATAGGACTAAAATGTCTCCTAATCCACTTCTCAGTATTATTCAAGAATTACTAACTCAGTATCCTAACCTAAGTACATGACCTTGTTCAATAGTGCACAAAAATAAGGATATCCCACCATTCCAAAGTATCAATACTCACACCTAACTTCATGCATTCAACTAGCCTAACTCACTTTGGCAAAATTCCAACAAGCAAACCTCATCGAAAAATTAAAAATTTTGGCTTATTTTCAGCAATCATCTTCTCATGCAAAAAGATATCACAAATTCAAGTAAGTCAATCCCCCAACGCATCTTCCTATGCACAATATTAACAATACAATCCAAAACTTTTTGCCCCTCTCCCCCAAACTTAAATCATGCAATGTCCCCATGCATAAAAGAAAAAGGAAAGAAGGCAAAAAGAAAACTCCCTCAATACAGCGAAGAACCCGGCAACAAGCTATTCATCACCCCTAACCTGCACTTAAACGACTAAAGCACGGATCATAAGCTAACCGAAGCAAATGATAATCAACATGCAATCAACAAGAACGCCCTGTCGTCAAGTATCTCAAATAACCATAAGAATAATTAGCACAGTGCAATTAGTTAGGTTAGTGTGGAGAATTATATCATCATACAGACCAAGGCAGAGAAAATGAAAGACTAGAAAAGAAATCACTCAAGGAAAAGGTGGCGGGTAATGTGGCGGCTGGCTTGAGCTACTCGCTCCGGCGCCTCCAAATTGTTTGGCGAGGTATGCGTGGAGGTTCTCGAACTGGCCGTCAATGTGGAGCTGCAAGGCATCAAGCCGGGAGTCCACATGCTCAACAAAGCTGTCCATCCTCGCATTCTGAGATGCCATATAATCCCGCATGTAAGCGGGGATTTCCTCCTCTTCGTCTTGGACCATTGGCATCTGTGCTCCTCGTCCGCCTTCCTCCCTATCCGGTATCTGAGCAAGCCTCCTTTGTTGATCAAGAGTGAGGTCATCATATTTGGCCACACCCCACCTGTACATTCGCTCAAACCGGTTCCTTTCCCTTTCCGGATACCAGGGTAAAACCCTGTCCTTTAGGCTCCCAGCAGACCATCGGATGAATAGGTCCATCTTGATGAACGTCTGCTCTTCCACATAGGGAAAGTTGGATAGGGGCTCCGTATCCTCTTCAAGCCATCCCACTTCTCTGGCGAGCTTCGTCACATAGGCTCCATGACCTATAGTTCCCGATGCCCTGCCTGCCACCTCCTTTAACTTGTACATGAATTCCGTTGTGGCATCAAACTGCATCCCCTCCTTCATGAAATACATGATGGCCAACTCAAACCCGTTTATATTGCCATCACTCTCATGCCTCGCACATATGCCCATAGCTAGCAGCCTATGCACCATTCTCCAGACTAAGCTATCCAGCCATGTGGCCTTAGTATTACGCGGGTTGTAGGCCGGGGCACCAGCTTTGAGAGGGAAAGACCGCCACACCGCCTCCCTATCCTCATTGGACCAATTTGGCAACGTTGTCATCTCGCACATAGGAAACCCTAAGGCATCCCGAATCTCATCTAGGGTTAAAGATTCGGTATCCTCTCCATCTAAGGTGAAATTGAGTTTGGTGTTGACTTGGTCCCAAGTCATGGTGGTGAAGAACGCGGTCGTCAATTCCGGATATGTATTAGCCGGAACCATCATGAATGTCCTCCACCCTATATTGTTGAACAACACCTCAATCTCTTCCCAAACTCCCAATCTCCGAAGTGTGCCGAGATGCGGGAATTTTGTGGGCATGATATTACGCGTCGTATTACGGTTGTAAGGGTTCCCAAGCCCTTCCAAGGTAACATTCACGGAGTCCCGTGGTTGGCGGCCGGTTGGCCCGGACGAAGAGGTGAGTTGCAGAGGGGCGGGTCTCTTGTTGCGTCCCATAATTCCTGCACAAAAATACCCCCATATCAACAACAAAATCAATTCAAGTTCAATGGGGCATTTTATCGAACACCTTGTAAGCACAGGTAAGGAGCCTAGTATTTCATCAAATCATGCATACATTTCAACACCCGAAACCTAGACTTACCCCTCAATACTACCAAAAACGTTTAAAGCTCATAGGGACTCAATTTCTTCACCAAACGTGTACATAATCACCCATAACAATTCTCCAAAAATTTGCAAAATTCATGACAATGTGTAAAAGCAAGGGCCAAATTTTCCAATACATTGCAAGTACCTAACTCTAGCATGTGCAAAACTCGACTAAGGAGCCAGAAATCAGGAGAATTAGATCCAACATGCTTAACTAGGAGAATAGGGTTCATCCTCTTAATGCCCAAAAATTCCAATTTCATGCCAATTCCTAATTCTGCTCATGCCAAAACTCACAATAGAATCAAGAAATCCCAAGAAAACACACATAATCATGCTTCATAGAACTAGGGTCTAACTTTTCTCAATTGAAATACACGAAATTAAAGCACCCAAGAGAAGGGAAGACTTACCCGATTGATTTAGGATGTAAAGTGCAATGTGAGTGTGTGTCTTGCCGGATTATGAACCAAAGAATTGGTGGAGGTGCTTGTCCCGTGCGGGAATGGGGAAGGAGAAATAGGAATGAGAGAAAATAGGGTGTGCTTGTGTTTGAAATGACAAAAGAAGTGAAAACCGCTGCTTCTTTAAAGCCTGCTGCGCGACACGCCCGTGTCGCTAAGTGAACTGGATGGATGACACGGGCGTGTCATCCCTCACCTGGCGATTTCTGTACCTAGACACGGGGGTGTCGATTTTTCCTTGTGGAACTTGACACGCCCGTGTCGTCTCTCGTTGGTCAGCACCTCTGTACCTTGACACGGGGGTGTCAAGGATGTCTTCATATGGGAGACACGCCCGTGTCTCCCCCAAACTTGGACTTTTGCTCAACAATTCGCACCTATTAGCTCAAAATCATCCACTCTCTTCATAATCTGTCCACTTTATTCGAAACAAAATACCTGAACACGAGACAAAAGATATCATCAATCACAAGCTTAACTAACTAACGCGAAAGAAAAGAAAAACGACAAAGGAAAGAAAAATAGTTCTAAGTTATAGTCGTTAGCTTGACTTCATGACTCCGGGCTAAGGTGCTGGAGTTGTTAACACGCACGAGACGTATTCGCCAATTCGATCTCCGGCAAGATATGGCTTGAGTCTTTGTCCATTCACCACAAAGGATGGTGAGCCTTCATTGCCTATCTCCACCGCTCCATTCACCAAGACTTTTACTACTCTGAACGGACCGGACCACCTTGACTTAAGTTTCCCGGGGAAAAGCTTCAATCTAGAATTGTACAACAACACCAGTTGACCCTCGACAAACTCCTTGACCCGAATATGCTTATCATGCCACTTCTTCGTTCTCTCCTTATAAATCCGGGCATTTTCGTACGCTTCTAACCTTAATTCCTCCAACTCTTGCAGGTCAAGTATCCTTTTTTCTCCGGCCCTTGTGAGATCAAAATTTATAGCCTTAATGGCCCAATACGACTTATACTCGATCTCGACGGGGAGGTGACATGCTTTACCATAAACCAACTGATACGGAGAAGTTCCTATAGGTGTCTTGAATGCGGTCCTGTAAGCCCATAATGCGTCATCCAACTTCGAGGACCAATCTTTCCTAGAGGGGCTCACCACCTTCTCCAAAATCCACTTCAACTCTCTATTCGTGACCTCCGCTTGCCCACTTGCTTGGGGATGATACGCAGTAGTTACCCGATGCTGGACCCCGTATTTCTTCAGCAGAGCTTCCAAGGGCTTGTTGCAAAAATGCGTACCTCTATCACTGATTAATGCCCGTGGGACTCCGAACCTATTGAAAATGTTCTTTTGCAAGAACTTAATCACCACCTTCGAGTCATTGGTCGGAGTTGCCACGGCCTCAGCCCACTTGGACACATAATCCACCGCTACCAAGATATACTGATTCCCATACGATGGTGGAAAAGGTCCCATGAAATCGATTCCCCAAACATCAAACAATTCAACTTCCAAGATATACTTCATGGGCATCTCATCCCTCTTACTAATGTTCCCGGATCTCTGACAAGTATCACATTCCTTGGCAAATTTGTAAGCATCCTTAAACAGCGTTGGCCACCAAAATCCAGACTGTAATACCTTAGCTGCTGTCTTCCGACCACTAGAGTGCCCTCCATATAAGCTTGCATGACATCTCTCAAGCACTTCATCAGCCTCAACCTCCGGGACACATCTCCGTACTAGACCATCAGAACAGTGCTTATATACATAGGGCTCTTCCCAATAATAACGTTTCACTTCGGATAAGAATCTCTGTTTCTGATGGAAATTCATGCCCGGTGGTAGAGCTTTGCAAACCATATGATTCACGATATCTGCGTACCAAGGGACGATTGCATCGGCTGCAAACAACTCCTCATCTGGGAAATTCTCAGTAATCTCCTCCTCATACTCATCCTCCTTGTCCCCAACCTCTAATCTTGACAAGTGATCTGCAACTAAGTTCTCTGTCCCCTTCTTGTCACGAATTTCAAGATCGAACTCCTGAAGCAATAGAATCCATCTAATCAAACGGGGCTTTGAATCCTTCTTCGAAAGGAGATACTTGATTGCTGCGTGGTCCGTGTAGACAATTGTCTTCGAACCTATCAAATAAGACCGAAACTTGTCAAAAGCGTGCACAATAGCTAATAATTCTTTTTCAGTAGTAGCATAATTTAATTGTGCATCATTTAAAGTTTTGCTAGAATATGCGATAACGTGTAAACGTTTCTCCCTTCGTTGGCCAAGAACTGCTCCAATGGCCAAATCGCTCGCATCGCACATTAGCTCGAACGGTACAGTCCAATCCGGTGCAACCATGATTGGTGCCGAGGTAAGCTCCTTCTTCAACCTAGCAAATGCAAGTAAGCAATCGTCATTAAACACGAATTCAGTATCTTTTTGCAGTAACTTGCATAAAGGTAAGGTAATTTTCGAAAAGTCCTTGATGAACCGGCGATAAAACCCGGCATGACCAAGGAAACTTCTCACTCCCTTGATATTGGTGGGTGGAGGCAATTTTGCAATCACATCAATCTTGGCCTTGTCCACCTCAATGCCTTTCTCCGAAACTTTATGACCCAACACTATCCCTTCCTTCACCATGAAATGGCACTTCTCCCAATTTAGCACAAGGTTAGTTTCTTCACATCTCTGCAAAACTTGAGCAAGATTATGCAAGCAAGAATCGAAAGAAGAACCAAACACAGAAAAGTCATCCATAAAAATTTCCATTGTGCGTTCTATAAAGTCAGAGAAAATGGCCATCATGCATCGTTGAAAGGTAGTCGGGGCATTACACAACCCAAAAGGCATACGCCTATACGCAAAAGTACCATAAGGGCAGGTAAACGTACATTTTTCCTGATCTTCTGGAGCTATAGCAATTTGGTTATACCCTGAATACCCATCCAGAAAACAGTAATAAGAATGCCCGGCCAACCTTTCTAACATCTGATCAATAAAGGGAAGTGGAAAGTGATCTTTACGAGTGGCATTGTTCAGCTTTCTATAATCTATACAGACTCTCCAACCCGTGACTGTCCTAGTTGGAATTAACTCATTCTTTTCATTTTTAATTACAGTCATCCCCCCTTTCTTGGGCACTACCTGTACAGGGCTAACCCACTTGCTATCCGAGATAGGGTAAATTATCCCGGCATCTAACAATTTCAGTACCTCAGCCCTAACTACCTCTTTCATGTTCGGGTTCAATCTACGTTGATGTTCTACGGAGGGTTTATGGTTATCTTCCATAAGAATTTTATGCATGCAAATAGATGGGCTAATCCCTTTAATGTCAGAAATAGTCCAACCTATCGCTCGTTTGTGTTCTCTCAAAACCCTCAACAAGGCATCATGCTGTGAATCAGTTAAATCAGAGGCAACTATAACAGGCAGTGTTTCAGATTCACCCAAATAAGCATATCTCAAATGAGCGGGGAGGGGTTTCAGTTCTAACTTGGGAGCTGATTCAACAGAAGGACGAAGAGTGGGCTTACCTGTACCCAACTCTTCATATACAAACCTCTTTCGGAATGGTACGTACGGGGTGGCTTCAAGTGCCTTTGCATAGGCAGCCAATTCTTCTAAGATGTCTTCCCCATCAATGTGGTCAGTGAGTCCTCTTAGACAGAGTTCGAGAGGGTCCTCGTTGCTTATGGATATCGGTGTCTGTGCTCTGATTTCCACCATATTGCATTGTTCTTCGATCACCGGTCCTTTCATTGCTTTGAACAGATTAAACTCCACCTGTTCATCCCCCACACGAAGAGTTAGAATGCCACTCTTCACGTCAATTAAGGCTCCTGCTGTGGCTAAGAAAGGCCTCCCTAAGATGAGCGGCATGTTTTGGTCTTCCTCCATTTCCAAAACTATGAAGTCTACCGGCAGGTAGAACTTCCCAACTCTTACTAGAACATTTTCCAGGATTCCCGTGGGGTACTTGACTGATCGATCCGCTAACTGTAGGGAAACGGTTGTTGGTTTCAATGAATTCAGTCCAAGTTTCCTGCAAACAGATAATGGCATTAGACTCACACTAGCACCAAGATCACATAAAGCTTTATTAAAGGACATATGACCAATTGTGCAAGGAATTGAAAAACTCCCTGGATCCTTAAGCTTTGGTGGAAGCTTATGTTGTAGAATGGCGCTGCACTCTTCAGTAAGTGCAATCGTGGCATAGTCCTCCAATTTCCTCTTGTTGGAGAGGATCTCCTTCAAGAATTTGACGTAAGTGGGCATCTGAGCTAGGGCCTCGGCAAAGGGGATGTTGATGTGTAGCTCCTTGAAGATATTCAAGAATTTCTCGAATTGTTTCTCCAACCTTTGCTTTTGAAATCTCTGTGGGAAAGGAAGTGGTGGCACATACGGTTTGGGTGCCACTGACGTCTTTGGCTTTGAAGGGGGCTCACTTGTCAGTACTTCTTCCTCCTCCTTCGATGCCTCGACTACTTTCTCAGTTTCCACTACGGAGTCCTTTTTCTTTCTCACTTCGGTCTCCACCGGTATTGCAGGCTCCTTGTAAGTCGTGCCACTTCGTAGTGTAATGGCCTTACACTGCTCTTTCGGATTCTCCACAGGTTTGCTTGGAAACATTCCTTGGGCTCTAACATTGATTGAATTAGCCAACTGGCCCACCTGCACTTCCAAATTTTTATTTTGAACCAGCACCTGTTCTACCTGAGATTCGAGTTTCTGATACCTATCATTCGAAACATTTATGAACTTCTCGAGGGCCGCCTCCCACCCCGGCTTCTGTTCTTGCGGTGGTTGTGGAGGGGGTGCGAATCTCTGCTGATTTTGATGTGGTGGATGCTGTCCCATTTGCCTTGGTTGGAACTGTGGTCTCTGGTTTGGGTTTGGGTTCTGAACATTCTGATTGTTTGACCACGAGAAGTGCGGATGATTCTTCCACCCTGGGTTGTAGGTGTTCGAGTATGGGTCGTTTGCTGGTTTTTGATTCTGCACGTAATTGACTTGTTCTTGACCAACAACAACCTGTGCACCTGCATTGGTAGAAGGACAAATGTCAAATGAATGGGGACCACCACAAATTTCACATAATACCTGTAGAGCATTTGACTGTGCCACTGTGTTTCGTGCTGTAGCAATTGCAAGTCGGTCTAGCTTCTGGTTCAGTGCTTCGAACTTGGCATTGAAAGCTGTCACAGTGTCAGTGGCGAGTATGCCTGCCTCAGGTTTTGGAGGAGGAAGGCTCCTCTCCTTTGTCCAACTGCTATTTGCTGCCATCTTATTCAGAAGTTGCATTCCTTCTTCCTCAGACAGTGCCATAAATGCTCCTCTCGCTGCTGCATCGACCATGATTTTCATGTTTTCTGTCATTCCGTTGTAAAAGATTTGTACCAGTTGCCATCCTGGAACACGATGATGCGGGCACTTCCTTTGCAGTTCTTTATATCTTTCCCATCCTTCGTACAATGTTTCTCTATCATAGAGCCTGAAGCTCGTTATTTCATCTCTATACCTCATGGTTTTACTAGGAGGGTAGAATTTGGCTAAGAAGGCCTTAGAGAGGTTTGCCCATGTCTGAAGTGTCTCATTTGACAAGGTCGAAATCCATGTCCGGGCTTTGTCCCTTAGGGAGAAGGGAAAAAGCCTAACTCTGATCGCATCATCGGAAGCGTTGTGAATCTTAAAGGTCGAACATACATCCAGAAAGTAGGACAAATGCGATGCGGGGTCTTCATGTGGTAAACCCCCAAACGGGTTCTGTTGTAAAAGGTTGATGAACCCAGTTTTTATTTCAAAGTTGTTCGCCTCCACGGCGGGGCGAGTCAAGTTGTTCTGGATTAAGCCAATGTTAGGAATGGCATAATCCTGGAGTGTGGTTGGTTGCTCGTTTACGGGTTGTGCCATTGGGATTGGGTTTACTTTCTGCTTCTTTTCCTTTTTTCGCTTCGTTCGATTCGCCCTACAAGTCTTCTCAATTTCAGGATCGTAAGGCAAGGGTTCCAAGCCTTTCGATCGTAGCATAAACTAGGTACCTGCAATGGGGAAAACCTGTGGTCCAATTCAACGCACTTCAAAAAGAAATCAAGCAGAAAGGGTGGTCAAAAGCACCAGAAAAAATCACTAAAGTAATATTGAATTAAACGCCTTCCCCGGCAACGGCGCCAAAAACTTGATAAACAAATCTTGAACCCAAGTGTAAGTTCTAAATCCGATTGCAACACTTAAGGTATCGTATCCACAGGGAAGGGAATTCAACAACTACTTTTATGACTCTTTCTAATCTAGAGACCGGAAAATATTGACAAGGTTGTGCTATACTATTATGACAAAATTAACTTAACTAATAAACAATCAAACACACGAGCTAACAATTAAACGTAAGATTTAACCACTTAATTAAAACAGGTCGGGAAGTAAATCATATGCTCTTTGGTGATCAAATCAATACTCAAGTACGGATGTATGATTCTTCAACCTAATCACGATGTTATACCTAGCTTCTTTCGAAGGCTAGATGTCTAATTAATTGAGCCAAGTGTTGTTCTCACAATCACTTAGTAACCAAATTAATCGAATAAAGCAAGATTAGTGTATTTAAAACCTAGCGGCTTGGCATGGAATTCTAAATACGGGTTGTAGAAATTAGGGTTAAATTTCTTTAAGCCCAAAAAGTCTAAGTTTTGGAAAACAATCTCAATTATCCTCAATCTCTCGATTATCGGATAACTTACAATATGTTCATGGATGGCCAATCCATTCCCAGCTTATTCAATACCGTTTTCCTAACAAAGAATCACACAAATTGACTCGAGCATTAATTCAAACACCTTAGATGCATAATCCTTACCCCCTAACCCTAGGAGATTAGTTCCTCATATTCGAATTAAAACTCATTGAAATCAAAAGAATTGCATTCAAAATACTCATGTCTAACATAAACATCAAAACGGAATTAATAATTATGAATTCTAACCTAATTATCCACAAACGAATCTAAGCAACTAACTAAATTATGCTAGAATTGAAAAACCAAAACTTGAGGAATTAGTTTGATCGGAAAGCAGTAAAAAAAACCAAATTGATAAAGTCTTGAGCTTGGAATCAATCTTCAACTCTGTGTCTTCGTGTTTCTTCCTTCTCCAAGTGTTCTTGAACTTCTGGGAAAAGAGTAGTCCAAAAGCTCCCTTATTCCGCCTCAAATCCGCGTATATATAGAACTCCGAAATCTGAAACCGCCCCGTGACACGGGCGTGCGAAGCCCATGCCTAAAATTGTGACACGCCCGTGTCACGTATTAAATCGTATCCGCGCTTTTCTTACTTGACACGGGGGTATCAAGATCTGTTCTTCTTGATGACACGGGGGTGTCATGATCTCCAGGCTTCTCTGTACCTGGTCACGGGCGTGCAACAAATTACTCTTCATAGGTGACACGGGCGTGTCACCTCCTGGAATCCGAGGGTTACTTCTGTACTGAGACACGGGCGTGTCTCAGTTTGCTCTTCCATGGGGACACGGGCGTGTCCCCTAGAATTTCTAGTTTTTCGCCCTTTATTGCATGGTTTTGCTTTTACTCCGTCTTTTCAACTCCAAGGTGAAAGGTACCTAATAAGGAGCATAAATCACGTTATAAGTTCTTAAAACTGCTAGAATTTAACTAAAATTGCCCTACAAATCCATGCAATAAACAGATACATCAGTCATCCTAATCTGTAGCTGTAGCACCCCGGAGTGCAGAGCACTACACCCCCCGCACTGCAGCCCGACACATGTAACGAAATAGAGACTCTGTGCATGTACCAAGCCATATCGAACGGGTGAAAAACAAAAACTCACACACTAGCTAGGCGGTCTAGACCCTAATACAGAGCGCGCGTAAAAACAAAACCAAATGCGGAAACACCAGGGATCACATATACCAACATGCATGCTCGAAATAATACAAAATTATACATAAGATGCCCATCCAAGGCCAAATAAATCATACAAAGGGCTAAGCTCAAAATCGAAATAATAACTTACACAAATTTCATACATAACTAGATGTAAAACAGATGCGAAATGTAAAGATGCAAAGACAGACCAACCAATTCAAACAAAACGAAACAAAAGACCGCAGCCTAGCACGGACCAACCTGCACCTTCAAACTTAACAAAACCGAAGGGGAAAAAGAAAACAACGAGGAGGGGTCAATCCTAATAACTGGTGAGGGGGCTAACACACTCACACTCACACGTACATATACATAGAGCATAGTGTAGCTCCCCAACGGAAGGCCCCACATCCCCCGCACCGGGACCCCACCCGCATATAAAATGGAAAGTCCATACACGAGTCGAGTCACGGCGAACGGGGACTCACTCACACAATTGGATAGGCGGGAACTAGAACCTTCGAAACCAATCAAACAAACCCATGAATTAAATGCGAGTGCGGAAGAAGGGTATGTAATCAATCATAAGCTCAAGTAGTAATTGACGGGTTCAACTAGCATAGATACCAAATCCCGAAATTTCCAAACACAAAACATAAATCATAGAGCATGAATCACGGTTTCATTCTTTCCCTAGAAGCCTGTCCCGAATCCATAGCAATATAAACTTAACAATTCACATATTCTTGTACTTATACAAATGAAAATATGCATGTTAAAAGACTCCAACTGAGCCACGCGACTCGACAGACTCAATATCCCGCCAAGCACTCCAAAACCTGCATGGAACTGAAAACAAAGCCGGTTTCAGTCTATAGGAGACTGGTGGGTATAAAACAGGGCATAATATAATATTATCACAAAATTTAAACACTCACATATGCAAGCTATAATCCCGTGCGAGGCTTTTGAGATATTTCCCAAGTGGGTGAAAATAAAGAAAACAACGCTCGGGATTAAAACCTTCAATTCCATTATTCATAATCATAGTCTTTCATAAGGTCAATATATGAACCCTGGCGGGTGGGTGAATTATTGGAAAACACGAATCAGAAAGCAGGGGAAATTTAAAATTTTTCCAACAAAAGGATCTAGGACTCGCAATCGTGTAACCAAATTCGTAGGGAATAGAAACTTACTTTCTTAATTAACTTTCTTGAAGCGTTTCAAGCCACCCAAGAACGCTATTCTACCGGCTTGATCCCCTCTCCTTGGTAAAGCTCGAATCTTCAAACTTCTAACTTGAAGCTCTCTAGAGATAGTCCACCAACTTGACTACAATCTAACTAGTAAGGATGCTAGTTCTCTAGTTAGTGTTTAGGCTTAACCTAGGGTTTTGTTTATCTTGGAGAAAGGATGGTGTTCAACACATGAACCAAAAGAATTCTCGATTAGCTCTAAGGGGAGCTCGAGCTCCCCTATACATAGGAAGGGGAGGACCGAAAATCCTAGTCCTTTATGGGCTAAGGATTTTGGTCCCTCTCTCCTATTACTTAATCATCAAGTAATTTTGACTTTGACTTTGAATTCAAATTCAAATCAACTTTCAAGAGAGCTAAAAATATCCAAATTATTTTTTGATAATTTTATACTTTATTTATTTAAAATAAATAACTTATTTTATCTAATTAATTAATTCGTAATTAATTAACTAGATTATTTTTCTCTAAAATAAGACTTTCTTTTTAATTCAAAATTAAACCAAAGTCTATTAAATAATTAACACATTAATTATTTAATCACCAAATAAATATTCACGCACATGCACACGTGTCCATGAAGGACACGTGTCACGCACGTGACCCACACGTGTGGTTTCACACGTGTCGAACCCTTTGGCCCGATTAACTCGTTTAATCATTTTAAAGCCTCAACTCATGTAACCAAGTTGTTGTGTGTGACCCTCTAGGTTCTCAATTCAATTAGCAGTTACCCCAATTAATTAATTCACTAATTAATTAATCGGTCCACAGATTAAACGACCATAGTCTAGCAACAGGTGTTTAACCCCTAGCTGAATTGGAATGTTCAGATTCGACAGAACCTTTAAGTCATTGATTCATGTGAGATACAATCCTCCTACTTACTATCTCTCAACCAAGATCTAGGGTAAGGGAATAATCAGAACCCTAATAATCCGGTCTTCTAGCTAAGTGCATTTCATATCCATTTGATCTCAATCCAAGAAACCCTTTTCTTGATGTCTTGATCTACTGCCTTGGCCAAGGACTCCATATGGCATATGAATGACTTACACAATAAAAGATCACCTTGCATATGCAAGTGTAGGTCCTTTCTTGATTCTCATTCAATTTCACGAATCACTTGTGCAGCCCCGGCATAAGCCTTGAATCAGTTGTCTAAGGCGACACCCTTTAAAGCTTATACCTAAGACTACAGAGTTAACTCATAAAGTGACAAGGAACCTCAAGTCTATGGATCAATTAATCACATCAATGACTCGTGAGATATTTCCTAATCTGGAAGTTTCCATTTCCTGAAATAGAAACTTCCTTTCCCATTTAGGAATGTTCTCACACGGGGCACCTCAGTGAACTTACTTATTGAAGTAAGCACCCTCATGTATCACGCACGTATCAACTATACACTTTGCACCTCCATGAAACAAGGTGGTCCTTCTTAAGGGCGTGATCCCACAAGCAAGCCTTAGAGGAGTCAGGTTGACACTCCCACTGTCTGTAGGACTCATCGGCTTGGAGCATTTTACTAATCATGACTTATGTGATATAGGGCTCGTTTCATGAACCATTTCACCTAAATGGTAGAGTCCTAAAGTCATCAGGAGTAGGGGAGCTGTCATACATGCACAGCTAAAGTAAACGCATACCAAACAAGAGCATATAAAGAAGTGTTGCCTCAATTCCTTATTTCATTAAAAGACTATCTGTTATTATAATAATGAAAAGCACAGAGCGGATATACAATCGGCTTTCTAGGGCACTATTCTTAACAATCTCCCACTTGCCCATCAAAGCCATTCTAAAGCTACTCTAAGTCCCATCTTTTGAAGATGACCTTGGAAAGCTTCTCGACTAAGGGGTTTAGTAAGTGGATCTGCCACGTTCTCTGCTGATGTGACCCTCTCAATTTGCACATCTCCTCTTTTGATAATATCACGGATTAGGTTATACTTCCACATAATGTGCTTGGTCCGTTGGTGAGATCTTGGTTCTCTTGCTTGAGCAACCACCCCAGTGTTGTCAAAAAACACAGTAATGGGGTCTTTCATGCTAGGAACAACATTCAACTATTGAATGAAATTTCTAACCCAAACACCTTCCTTAGCAGCATCATTTGCAGCCAAGTATTTGGCCTCAGTGGTCGAACCTGCAGTGGTAGTTTGCTTGGAACTCTTGCAACTCACTGCTCCGTCGTTTAGGCAGAAAATGTATCCTGACATTGACTTCAAATCATCTAAGTCTGATGCAAAGCTTGCATCGCAGTATCCTTCGACAGTAAGATCTTTTTGACCTCCATAAACAAAGAATAAATCTTTAGTACTTTTCAAGTACTTAAGAATATTCTTCACGGCAGCCCAGTGACCATCTCCAGGGTCAGATTGGAAACGACTTGTTACACTAAGTGCATCAGCCACATCCGGTCGAGTACATAACATATGCACATTATGCTACCTATTGCTGATGCATAAGGTGTATGAGTCATTCTTTCCTTCTCAAGGTTGGTCTTAGGACACATCTTCTTTGAAAGACATGTTCCTACACTCATAGGAAGGTTCTTAACCTTTGCTGACTCCATATTGAATCTCTTCAATACTTTGTCAATGTACATCGACTGTGATAGTCCTATTAACCTTGTAGATCTATCTCTATAGATTTTAATTCCAAGGATATAGGACGCATCACCCAGATCTTTCATCTCGAATTAGTTCGATAACCATAACTTAGTCACTTTCATGCTATCCTTCGAATTCCCAATAAGAAGGATGTCATCAACATAAAGTACTAAGAATTGCACTAAGGTCTCCAATTCCTTTCTATACACACATGATCATTCGAAATTTGAATGAAGCCAAATGCTTCACTGATTCATCAAATCGAATGTTCCAATTCCTAGAAGCTTGTTTCAATCCATAGATTGATCTTTGGAGGTTGCAAACCTTTTGCTCACTCCCACTGAATGTGAAACCTATGGGTTGCTCCATATAAATGTCTTTATCAATGTCACCATTGAGAAAGGCAGTTTTCACATCCATTTGCCATATCTCGTAGTCATAATACGCAGCAATGGCAAGCATGATCCGAATAGACTTTTGCATTGTAACTGGTGAAAAGGTTTCATCAAAGTCCACGTTGGGTCTTTGAGTGAATCCTTTTGCAACTAGTCTTGCTTTGTAGGCTGCAATGCTTCCATCAACTTGAAGTTTTCACTTAAAGATCCATTTGCAACCTATGGGTTTGACCCCATCAGGCAAATTTACTAAGGTCCATACTTGGTTGGAGTTTATGGAATCCATTTCGGATTTCATGGCTTCTATCCACTGTTCAGAGTCAGAATCTGAAAGTGCCTCCTCATATGTTAAAGGATCATTATCCTTTTGAGATTTCATGGAAGAATCTACACCATCTCTCCGGCTGTCTACGAGTGCGTTTAGAACGCCTTAGAGGAGGATTTACGTGTGTATCGAAATTCATGATTGGTTGTTGTTGATCAGAAGGGGACGTTTCTTCAGTGGGTGGCGTGGGGTCACTTTCTACTTCCTCTAATTCTATGATTTTGCCTTTCTTTTCTTTAAGGAACGGTTCTTCCAGAAAAGTGGAATTTCTGGAAACAAACCCCTTTTGTTCAGATTGATCATAGAAGTAGTATCCTATAGATTCCTTAGGATAACCTACAAAGTAGCATAAGTTAGAACGAGATTCTAACTAATCTCCCACTGTCCTCTTCACGTAAGCAGGACAACCCCAAATTCTTAAGTAAGAATAACTAGGGATTTTACCATGCCACATTTCAAGCCACCCAAGAACGCTCTTCTCGCGGCTTGATCCCCTCTCCTTGGTAAAGCTCGAATCTCCAAACTTCTAACTTGAAGCTTTCTAGAGATAGTCCACCAACTTGATCACAATCTAACTAGTAAGGATGCTAGTTCTCTAGTTAGTGTTTAGGCTTAACCTAGGGTTTCGTTTATCTTGGAGAAAGGATGGTGTTCAACACATGAACCAAAAGAATTGCCAATTGGCTCTAAGGGGAGCTCGAGCTCCCCTTTTTATAATAAGGGAGGACCGAAAATCCTAGTCCTTTATGGGCTAGGGTTTTGGTCTCTCTCTCTCCTTTTACTTGATCATCAAGTAATTTCGACTTTGACTTTGAATTCAAATTCAAATCAACTTTCAAGAGAGCTAAAAATATCCAAACTATTTTTGGATAATTTTATACTATGTTAATTTAAAATAAATAGCTTATTTATATCTAATTAATTAATTCATAATTAATTAACTAGATTATTTTTCTCCAAAATAAGACTTTCTTTATAATTCAAAATTAAACCAAAGTCTATTAAATAAGTAACATATTTAATTATTTAATATATATATATATATAAATATATACGATATATGTATACACACGTGTGGGACACGTGTCACAAGGACACGTGTCACTCACGTGACCCACACGTGTGGTTTCACACGTGTGGAACCCTCTTGGCCCGATTAACTCGTTTAATCATTTTCAAGCCTCAACTCATGTAACCAAGTTGTTGTGTGTGACCCTCTAGGTTCTCAATTCAATTAGCAGTGACCCTAATTAATTAATTCACTAATTAATTAATCAGTCCACAGATTAAACGACCATAGTCTAGCAACAGGTGTTTAACCCCTAGCTGAATTGGAATGTTCGGATTCGACAGAACCTTTAAGTCATTGATTCATGTGAGATACAATCCTCATACTTACTATCTCTCAACCAAGATCTAGGCCAATGGCATAATCAGAACCCTAATAATCTGGTCTTAAGGCTAAGTTCATTTCATATCCATTTGATCTCAATCCAAGAAACCCTTTCCTTGATGTCTTGATCTACTGCCTTAGCCAAGGACTCCATATGGCATATGAATGATGAGATCACCTTGCAAATGCAAGTGTAGGCCCTTTCTTGATTCTCATTCACTTTAATGAATCACTTGTGCAGCCCCAGCATAAGCCTTGAATCGGTTGTCTAAGGCGACACCCTTTAAAGCTTATACCTAAGAGTACAGAGTTAACTCATAAAGTGACAAGGAACCTCAAGTCTTAAGGAACAATTAATCACATCAATGACTCGTGAGATATTTCCTAATCTGGAAGTTTCTATTTCCTGAAATAGAAACTTCCTTTCCCATTTAGGAATGTTCTCACACGGGGCACCTCAGTGAACTTACTTATTAAAGTAAGCACCCTCATGTATCACGCACGTATCAACTATACACTTTGCACCTCTATGAAACAAGGTGATCCTTCTTAAGGGCGTGATCCCACAAGCAAGCCTTAGAGGAGTCAGGTTGACACTCCCACTGTCGGTAAGACTCATCGGCTTGGAGTATTTTACTAATCATGACTTATGCGATATAGGGCTCGTTTCATGAACCATTTCACCTAAATGGTAGAGTCCTAAAGTCATCAGGATTACGAGAGTTCTTATACATGCACAGATAAAGTAAACGCATACCAAACAAGAGCTTATAAAGAAGGGTTGCCTCAATTCGTTATTTCATTCAAAGATTGCCTCAAAGCTTGCATCGCAGTATCCTTCGACAGTAAGATCTTTCTGACCTCCGTAAACTAAGAATAAATATTTAGTACTTTTCAAGTACTTTAGAATATTCTTCACGGCAGCCCAGTGACCATCTCCAGGGTCAGATTGGAAACGACTTGTCACACTAAGTGCATAAGCCACATCCGGTCGAGTACATAACATTGCATACATTATGCTACCTATTGCTGATGCATAAGGTATAGGAGTCATTCTCTCCTTCTCAAGGTTAGTCTTAGGACACATCTTCTTGGAAAGACATGTTCCTACACTCATAGGAAGGTTCTTAACCTTTGCTGACTCCATATTGAATCTCTTCAATACTTTGTCAATGTACATCGACTGTGATAATCCTATCAACCTTCTAGATCTATCTCGATAGATTTTAATTCCAAGGATATAGGATGCTTCACCAAGATCTTTCATCTCGAATTGGTTCGATAACCATAACTTAGTCACTTTCATGTCATCCTTCGAATTCCCAATAAGAAGGATGGCATCAACATAAAGTACTAAGAATTGCACTGAGGTCTCCAATTCCTTTCTATACACACAACACTCATACGAAATTTGAATGAAGCCAAACGCTTTCACTGATTCATCAAATCGAATGTTCCAATTCCTAGAAGCCTCTTTCAATCCATAGATTGATCTTTGGAGTTTGCAAACCTTTTGTTCACTCCCACTGAATGTGAAACCTATGGATTGCTCCATATAAATGTCTTTATCAATGTCACCATTGAGAAAGGCAGTTTTCACATCCATTTGCCATATCTCGTAGTCATAATACTCAGCAATGGCAAACATGATCCGAATAGACTTTTGCATTGCAACTGGTGAAAAGGTTTCATCAAAGTCCACGTCGGGTCTTTGAGTGAATCCTTTTGCAACTAGTCTTGCTTTGTAGGCTGCAATGCTTCCATCAACTTGAAGTTTTCACTTAAAGATCCATTTGCAACCTATGGGTTTGACCCCATCAGGCAAATTTACTAAGGTCCATACTTGGTTGGAGTTTATGGAATCCATTTCGGATTTCATGGCTTCTATCCACTGTTCAGAGTCAGAATCTGAAAGTGCCTCCTCATATGTTAAAGGATCATTATCCTTCTGAGAGATTTCATGGAAGAATCCGTACCATCTCTCCGGCTGTCTAGGAGTGCGTTCAGAATGCCTCAGAGGAGGATTTTTGTCTGTATCGAAATTCGTGATTGGTTGTGGTTGATCAGTAGGGGACGTTTCTTCCGTGGGTGGCGTGGGGTCACTTTGTACTTCCTATAATTCTATGATCTTGCCTTTCTTTTCTTTAAGGAACGGTTCCTCAAGAAAAGTGGCATTTCTGGAAACAAACACCTTTTGCTCAGATTGATTATAGAAGTAATATCCTATGGATTCCTTAGGATAACCTACAAAGTAGCATAAGTTAGAACGAGATTCTAACTTATCTCCCACTGTCCTCTTCACGTAAGCAGGACAACCCCAAATTCTTAAGTAAGAATAACTAGGGATTTTACCATGCCACATTTCATAGGGCGTTTTAGGGACTGACTTAGAGGGAACTAGATTCAGAATCTTTGCTGCACTTTCTAGGGCATAACCCCAGAAAGAAGGTCGTAAGTCAGTGAAACTCATCATGGAACGAACCATATCAAGTAGAGTTCAATTCCTTCTCTCAGAAACTTCATTAAGCTGAGGAGTTCCAGGAGGAGTCCACTGAGAGATAATCCCATTATCTTTGAGATGATTGAGGAATTCTTCACTAAGATACTCGCCTCCTCGATCAGATCGAAGTGCTTTGATCTTGTGACCAGTTCGGTTCCCAACCTCCTTTTGAAATTCTAAGAATTTCTCAAAAGCTTCGGATTTATACTTCATTAAGTATACATAACCATACCGACTAAAGTCATCAGTAAAGGTTATGAAATACTGATGATTGTTTCTAGTGCTTACACTAAGCGGTCCACAAACATCAGTATGGATCAAAACCAAAACCTTACTGGCACGTTCCACAGTTCCTTTAAAAGGGACTTTGGACATTTTTCCTTTCAGACAGGATTCGCAAGAAGTTAACTCCTTAAGATCATTTTCAGAGAATGATCCTGAAGTGTTTATCTTGCTAATTCTGTTCTTGGAAATGTGTCCTAATCTAGCGTGCCATAAAGGACCTGAAACTTTGTCATCTCTCTTACGCTTCGTTTCTCGTTGTATATTCATAATATTGATATTCTGAGTTAGATAAAGTCCATTACTTAGAGTACCGATGTGAACGGAAGAGTTGTTCCGTTTGATAAAGTATTTACCATTCTTAATATAAGTTTCATAATCTTCACAATCTAATATTGGAACTGAAATTAAATTACGAATAATGCTCGGTACATAAAGGACTTTATTTAAGACTAACTCAAAACTACCTAAATCTAATCTAATTGTGCCTAAAGCTCGAGCTTCAACGTTTGAGCCATCGCCGATCTTCAAGACACATTCTCCTTCTTTGAGTTGTTGGACTTCACTTAGCATCTGTACATTATTACAGATATGAGTTCCACAACCGGTATCAAGTACCCAAGAACTAGAATTAATAGAAAGATTCACTTCAACGAGAAAGATACCTTTCTTTAGAGTAGCCTTGTACTCTGGGTAGTTTCTCCTCCAATGTCCTACTTTGCCACAATGGAAGCAAACATCCTCTTTCTGATCACGCTTCTTCTTTTGGGCCTTCCCCTTCGAAATGCCACCAGTGGGCCTAAGGGGTTTCTTCTTCTTCTTTTGGGCTTTCTTGCCCTTACCTTTAGAAGGCCCAGAAGAGGAAGATGGAGCATTCACCATCAGAACCTTATTGTCCTTCTTGATCGTGCTTTCAGCAGTCACAAGCTGACTAATCAGCTCAGCTACAGTAGCCCCAGCATGATTCATATTGAAATTAAGGACAAATGGGTTGAATGATGGTGGGAGCGAAGCTAGCAACAAATCCACTGAAAGCTCATCTTTCAGTGGCATGTCCATGGAAGCAAGTTTCTCAATAAGGGCGAGAAACTTGAGTCCATATTCATGAACACTTGAACCTTCCCTCATTCTTAAGTGGAACAATTCCTTTGAAGTGTTATACCTTGTAACAAGTTCATGAGGGCGGTAAAGTTCCTCTACGTGGTCGTAAATCTCCCAAGCGAATTCCATGGCCTCATGTTGCCTTTGCAAGTCCGGAGCCATGTTAGCCAACATAAGGCAACGGGCTTGGAGATTATCATCCTTCCACTTCTGAATCGCGTCCCGCTCGGCCCGAGTGGGAGCGTCCCCTTTGGGACTAGGCTCCCCTTCGAAGAGAACATAAGTTCTCTTCTCAGAATCCAAAATGACTTTTAGATTCCTCAGCCAATCAGAATAGTTGCAACCAGTCAACTTGTTTGACTCGAGGATCGATACAAGAGGGTTTTTGGTTGCCATTTCAAAACACGTAGAGAATCACAGAATCTACGACCTAAATGGTAAAACAGAGAACTAGTGAGCATGCTGAATTATAACGATATACAAAAGATAAGGTCTTTAATAAAGTAGCTCCCACTGTTTTTCAAAGATCTAGAATTCCCAAAGATCTATGAGGAACAAGTTTCCCAATGGGTACTAAGATCCTAGGCATTTTACCTCGAACCCACGACTCGCGGACATTCTAAGTAAGAACCCTAGGTAGGTACAACTTACCAATTCTAACACCTTTAGAACTCTTAGTAATTGTTTTTGCCTCACCTATCTTTCAATATGGACCCACGACTCGTGCGACATCCATATTTACTTAGGTGTTAGGCTAGACCCATCAATCATAAGATCATGACCAAAACTTAGTTCGAACGACCCACGACTCGCGAACATCGCCCTTGCCAAAATTGATCACGAAATATTGACCATTTAAAATGATCAATTAGGTAACTAAGAACTAATAAGCTCCACTAGCTATCCCACAACTCGCGGACAATAATTAGCTTCACTTACTAAACTTAAAACCTATTGATGGACTGCTAGGATTTTAATTCAAAATTTGCATCTCGAATTAAATACCTATATGTTCGAAATTAGCTTAATATTTAATGGGAATTTTCGAATCAACCGGAGAGTTGTCCGGTTCGACCTCACCAACATATATGTTATCCAATTTTATTAGTCTTGATTAATGCAAGTACACTTAAATGCATTTCAAACAAGCACATAAACAGATAACATGTCCTAGCATGATACTAACATGTAATGATCATGGGTTCTACCTATCTTATGCGTGATATGTGGGAGCCACTCCACAATCACAAGTTCTAACATACATGCCACATAAACAGTTTAAATCACATAAGGGAAAGCGGTAACAAAATACGAGCCCTGTCTCTATTACATTTTTACAATTGAGATTCCCCTCCCTAACATTTTGAGGGGTCTTCACTTATGGCCTCCTTGTTACTTGAATGTGGTCCATCTTACTCCATGGGTGCATTGTCTCCAAAATGAAAATAAAACCTCACCACCTATCTCCACTCTCAAATTACAATAAAAAGAAAAAGACATAAAGTACTAAGGCTCAATCTTCATATTGGCCTTAGACAATTACACGGGGCATACCCCGGCCTCTAAAACAGTAATATGGAAAGACACATAATAAATCACATAACAGTACGCACATAAGTAAGGCTCCAACCTCAATTGAAAAACGCAACTATAGGGCTGCTACCCCAATTTAAACCATCCATGTGCATAAATTAAAACCATACATAAGTCTAAACGCATGATCACCTAACATGCTTTTGCGAGAATTTAAATTTAGCCAATAAATTAAAATTCCCGTTTCAAGTCTTAATGACTTAAAACATGACTTGATTCGAGTCTTGTTTATAAAAGTTTTCAATAAATCCCAAATTAACAAAACAAATAAAATTCCAATTAGTTTCTGAAAATTAATAATTTTATCAAATATGTATTTTCCCAAAATATAAACCGTTTCAATTTCTCAAAAATTCCAATTTTAAGTTTTATTCAAAAATTAAAATAAATAGTCAAAAATAAGAAATACGAAAAGTCTGATTGTGACGGAGAAAACGGGGACCGTACGCGAAAGGGCTGCGCGCGGCAGGCGCGCATAGCACGCGGCCAAGGCCGCGCGAGTGCGCGCTGCAAGCGCACGCCCTCTCGGCCAGTGCGGGCAGGCGATGGGGGGCCAGTCTCGGCCGCCCTAGGCGGGCGAGCCTAGGCACTCCCGGAAGGCCCCCGCACGGCGTGCGGGAGGTGCTGGGCGGGACGCCCTGCGCGCCTAGGCCAGGCGGGCGGTGCTGTGCGAAGCTCGCGTGTTGTTGTAATCCGGGTTTTCGTTTCGTGTTTTCGATCAAAAGCAAAACCAATCCAAGAAATTCATTTATTCAGTTTCAAATCTAAAATAGTTTTCAAAAATTAAATTTTGTAAAAACCAATTTTCAGAAACTTTCAGGAAAAAATACAGTTTCGTAATTCAGGCTTTCTAAAACAATTACAAATACTCAATCGCATCAAGCCTAAGAATTTCTACCAAATTCAATATAATTGAAAAGAATCAGAAACACGATTTACGAGGTGGCTCTGATACCACTTGTTGGAAAATACGAATCAGAAAGCAGCGGAATTTTAAAAATTTTCCCAACAAAAGGATCTTGGCTTCGCAATCGTGTATCCAAATTCGTAGAGTTAAGAAACTTACTTTTCTTTTATTCTTTCTTGAATCGTTTCAAGCCACCCAAGAACGCTCTTCTCGCGGCTTGATCCCCTCTCCTTGGTAAAGCTCGAATCTTCAAACTTCTAACTTGAAGCTCTCTAGAGATAGTCCACCAACTTGATCACAATCTAACTAGTAAGGATGCTAGTTCTCTAGTTAGTGTTTAGGCTTAACCTAGGGTTTCGTTTATCTTGGAGAAAGGATGGTGTTCAACACATGAACCAAAAGAATTGCCAATTGGCTCTAAGGGGAGCTCGAGCTCCCCTATTTATAATAAGGGAGGACCGAAAATCCTAGTCCTTTATGGGCTAGGGTTTTGGTGTCTCTCTCTCCTTTTACTTGATCATCAAGCAATTTCGACTTTGACTTTGAATTCAAATTCAAATCAACTTTCAAGAGAGCTAAAAATATCCAAACTATTTTTGGATAATTTTATACTTTATTAATTTAAAATAAATAACTTATTTATATCTAATTAATTAATTCATAATTAACTAACTAGATTATTTTTCTCCAAAATAAGACTTTCTTTATAATTCAAAATTAAACCAAAGTCTATTAAATAATTAACATATTTAATTATTTAATATATATATATATAAATATATACGATATATGTATACACACGTGTGGGACACGTGTCACAAGGACACGTGTCACTCACGTGACCCACACGTGTGGTTTCACACGTGTGGAACCCTCTTGGCCCGATTAACTCGTTTAATCATTTTCAAGCCTCAACTCATGTAACCAAGTTGTTGTGTGTGACCCTCTAGGTTCTCAATTCAATTAGCAGTGACCCTAATTAATTAATTCACTAATTAATTAATCAGTCCACAGATTAAAAGACCATAGTCTAGCAACAGGTGTTTAACCCCTAGCTGAATTGGAATGTTCGGATTCGACAGAACCTTTAAGTCATTGATTCATGTGAGCTACAATCCTCCTACTTACTATCTCTCAACTAAGATCTAGGGCAATGGAATAATCAGAACCCTAATAATCCGGTCTTAAGGCTAAGTTCATTTCATATCCATTTGATCTCAATCCAAGAAACCCTTTTCTTGATGTCTTGATCTACTGCCTTGGCCAAGGACTCCATATGGCATATGAATGACTTACACAATAAGAGATCACCTTGCAAATGCAAGTGTAGGTCATTTCTTGATTCTCATTCACTTTCCTGAATCACTTGTGCAGCCCCAGCATATGCCATGAATCAGTTGTCTAAGGCGACACCCTTTAAAGCTTATACCTAAGACTACAGAGTTAACTCATAAAGTGACAAGGAACCTCAAGTCTTATGGATCAATTAATCACATCAATGACTCGTGAGATATTTCCTAATCTGGAAGTTTCTATTTCCTGAAATAGAAACTTCCTTTCCCATTTAGGAATGTTATCACACGGGGCACCTCAGTGAACTTACTTATTAAAGTGAGCACCCTCATGTATCACGCACGTATCAACTATACACTTTGCACTTCCATGAAACAAGGTGGTCCTTCTTAAGGGTGTGATCTCACAAGCAAGCCTTAGAGGAGTCAGGTTGACACTCCCACTGTCGGTAGGACTCATCGGCTTGGAGTATTTTACTAATCATGACTTATGTGATATAGGGCTCGTTTCATGAACCATTTCACCTAAATGGTAGAGTCCTAAAGTCATCAGGATTAGGGGAGTTCTTATACATGCACAGATAAAGTAAACGCATACCAAACAAGAGCATATAAAGAAGTGTTGCCTCAATTCGTTATTTCATTCAAAGATTGTCTGTGATTACAACAAGGAAAAGCACAAAGCGGATATACAATCGGCTTTCTAGGGCACTATTCCTAATAGAACCCACGACTCGCGGACATTCTAAGGAAGAACCCCTGGTAGGTACAACTTACCAATTCTAACACCTTTAGAACTCTTAGTAATTTTTTTTTTTTTTTTGCATCACCTATCTTTCAATATGGACCCACGACTCGTGCGATATCCATATTTACTTAGGCGTTAAGCTAGACCCATCAATCATAAGATCATGATCAAAACTTAGTTCGAACGACCTACGACTCGCGGACATCGCCCGTGCCAAAATTGACCACGAAATATTGACCATTTAAAATGATTAATTAGGTAACTAAGAACTAATAAGCTCCACTAGCTATCCCACGACTGGCGTACAATAATTAGCTTCACTTACTAAACTTAAAACCTATTGATGGAATGCTAGGAATTTAATTCAAAATTTGCATCTCGAATTAAATACTATATGTTCGAAATTAGCTTAATATCTAATGGGAATTTTCGAATCAACCGGAGAGTTGTCCGGTTCGACCTCACCAACATATATGTTATCCAATTTTATTAGTCTTGATTAATGCAAGTACACTTAAATGCATTTCAAACAAGCACATAAACAGATAACATTTCCTATCATGATACTAACATGTAATGATCATGGGTTCTACCTATCTTATGCGTGATATGTGGGAGCCACTCCATAATCACAAGTTCTAACATACATGCCACATAAACAGTTTATATCACATAAGGGAAAGCGGTAACAAAAGACGAGACCTATCTCTATTACATTTTTACAATTCAGATTCCCCTCCCTAACATTTTGAGGGGTCCTCACTTATGGCCTCCTTGTTACTTGAATGTGGTCCATCTTACTCAATTGGTGCATTGTCTACCAAATGAAAATAAAACCTCACCACCTATCTCTACTCTCAAATTACAATAAAAAGAAAAAGACATAAAGTAATAAGGCTCAATCTTCATATTGGCCTTAGACAACTACACGGGGCATACCCCGGCCTCAAAAACAGTAATATGGAAAGCCACATAATAAATCACATAACAGTACGCACATAAGCGAGGCTCCAACCTCAATTGAAAAACGCAACTATAGGGCTCCAACCGCAATTTAAACCACCATGTGCATAAATTAAAACCATACATAAGTCTAAACCCATGATCATCAAACATGCTTTTGCGAGAATTTAAATTTACCCAATAAATTAAAATTCCCGTTTCAAGTCTTAATGACTTAAAACACGACTTGATGCGAGTCTTATTTATAAAAGTTTTCAATAAATCCCAAATTAACAAAACAAATAAAATTCAAATTAATTTCTGAAAACTAATAATTTTATTAAAGATGTATTTTCCCAAAATATAAACCGTTTCTACTTCTCAAAAAATCCCAATTTTAAGTTTTATTCAAAATTAAAATAAATATTCAAAAATAAATTTGTAAAATTAAAAATAAAAATTGGGACTGGATTGCACGAAATACGAAAATACAGATTACGAAAACACGGGGCCCGTGCACGAAAAGGGCTACACGCCGCGGGCGTGTGCGCGCACGCGGGCGACAAGGCCAAGGCCGCTCGAGTGCGCATGCTGGGCGTGCACGCCGCGTGCTCCTGCGCGCGGCCCTTCTCGGCAGGATGGCGGGGGGCCTGGGCAAGCAATCCAGCACGCTTTGCGGGATTCTCGCCCAGCCTGGGCGGGCGGTGTCGGCAGCCCTGGGCTAGGCGCGCCCGGAACGCCTCCCGCGCGGTTGCGGGAGGGAGTAGGTGCACGGCCTGCGCACGCCTAGGTCAGGCGGGCGGCGTCGCGCGAAGCCCACGCGTGGGGTTTCGCGTGTTCGTAATCCAGGCTTTTCGTTTTGTGTTTTCGTTCAAAAGCAAAACCAATCAAAGAAATCCAAAAACAGTTTATACAGTTTCTAATCAAAAACAGTTTTCAAAAAATTAAATTTTGTAAAAACCAATTTTCAGAAACTTTCTGGAAAAAATACAGTTTTGTAATTCAGGCTTTCTAAAACAATCACAAATACTCAATCGCATCAAGACTAAGAATTGCTACCAAATTCAGTATAATTGAGACGAATCAGAAACACGATTAATGAGGTGGCTTTGATACCACTTGTTGAAATACACGAATCAGAAAGCAGCGGATATTTAAAATTTTTCCAACAAAAGGATCTAGGACTCGCAATCGTGTAACCAAATTCGTAGGGATTAGAAACTTACTTTCTTAATTAACTTTCTTGAAGCGTTTCAAGCCGCCCAAGAACGCTCTTCTCGCGGCTTGATCCCCTCTCCTTGGTAAAGCTCGAATCTTCAAACTTCTAACTTGAAGCTCTCTAGAGATAGTCCACCAACTTGACTACAATCTAACTAGTAAGGATGCTAGTTCTCTAGTTAGTGTTTAGGCTTAACCTAGGGTTTTGTTTATCTTGGAGAAAGGATGGTGTTCAACACATGAACCAAAAGAATTCTCGATTAGCTCTAAGGGGAGCTCGAGCTCCCCTATATATAGGAAGGGGAGGACCAAAAATCTATATATAGGAAGGGGAGGACCAAAAATCCTAGTCCTTTATGGGCTAAGGATTTTGGTCCCTCTCTCCTACTACTTGATCATCAAGTAATTTTGACTTTGACTTTGAATTCAAATTCACATCAACTTTCAAGAGAGCTAAAAATATCCACACTATTTTTTGATAATTTTATACTTTATTTGTTTAAAATAAATAACTTATTTTATCTAATTAATTAATTCGTAATTAATTAACTAGATTATTTTTCTCCAAAATAAGACTTTCTTTTTAATTCAAAATTAAACCAAAGTCTATTAAATAATTAACACATTAATTATTTAATCACCAAATAAATATTCACGCACATGCACACCTGTCCATGAAGGACACGTGTCACGCACGTGACCCACACGTGTGGTTTCACACGTGTCGAACCCTTTGGCCCGATTAACTCGTTTAATCATTTTAAAGCTTCAACTCATGTAACCAAGTTGTTGTGTGTGACCCTCTAGGTTCTCATTTCAATTAGCAGTGACCCCAATTAATTAATTCACTAATTAATTAATCGGTCCACAGATTAAACGATCATAGTCTAGCAACAGGTGTTTAACCCCTAGCTGAATTGGAATGTTCAGATTCGACAGAACCTTTAAGTCATTGATTCATGTGAGATACAATCCTCCTACTTACAATCTCTCAACCAAGATCTAGGGTAAGGGAATAATCAGAACCCTAATAATCCGGTCTTATAGCTAAGTGCATTTCATATCCATTTGATCTCAATCCAAGAAACCCTTTTCTTGATGTCTTGATCTACTGCCTTGGCCAAGGACTCAATATGGTATATGAATGACTTACACAATAAGAGATCACCTTGCATATGCAAGTGTAGGTCCTTTCTTGATTCTCATTCACTTTCACGAATCACTTGTGCAGCTCCAGCATAAGCCTTGAATCAGTTGTCTAAGGCGACACCCTTTAAAGCTTATACCTAAGACTACAGAGTTAACTCATAAAGTGACAAGGAACCTCAAGTCTAAGGATCAATTAATCATATCAATGACTCGTGAGATATTTCCTAATCTGGAAGTTTCCATTTCCTGAAATAGAAACTTCCTTTCCCATTTAGGAATGTTCTCACACGGGGCACCTCAGTGAACTTACTTATTGAAGTAAGCACCCTCATGTATCACTCACGTATCAACTATACACTTTGCACCTCCATGAAACAATGTGGTCCTTCTTAAGGGCGTGATCCCACAAGCAAGCCTTAGAGGAGTCAGGTAGACACTCCCACTGTCTGTAGGACTCATCGGCTTGGAGCATTTTACTAATCATGACTTATGTGATATAGGGCTCTTTTCATGAACCATTTCACCTAAATGGTAGAGTCCTAAAGTCATCAGGATTAGGGGAGTTCTCATACATGCACAGCTAAAGTAAACGCATACCAAACAAGAGCATATAAACAAATGTTGCCTCAATACATATTCGTTCATAATCAATCATAATCATTATCATTCATAATTATAAACACTTACACTTTCTTCCTCCGGGTGGTGGACAGGTTAGCAAGACCCGGCCACCGGTCCATACATAGGTCAATGGGGCTACATGAATCCCCCAAGGGCACTCAGCTCCCATTCCTCGCTAAACCTCCTAGCGAGGGTCGGTATCACCAAAAATGTAGTGGGACTAGTACAAGGGATCACCGTCGGCCCTTGCCTCCCCGGATCGACACTTGCACTATGTCCCTGGGCCCATGTGTTCAATCATGTCCACGCCAAAAATCATAAGGGGGGAATACATAAAAGAAGGGCTTTACGTTGGAAAATCATAGACTTTGAAAAGACTCGATATATATACATATATATATAATATTTTGGCTTAAAACTTTCACATAAGGGATATATCGAGTCATCGTAACTAATAGAAGACAAACCCACCTGTTACACCTTACTGACAATACCAAAAGAAAGATAGACTTGAGGTGTCCTATGAACCCGGCATCTCCGCCCTGGAAAAAACTATACAAGGCCAACATAGTTTATACGTGAGACTCAAGACTCGATATGAACCATATACGACGCACGGCATATTATGCACATGATATGAGATGCATACGAGGTATACATCATGTTAAGAAGCCAAACTACCAAGTATTTCATTCAACATGTTCCATACATGAAAGTTTCATATTCAAACTTTTCATAATTCATAGCAATTCAAGTAATGAATTTCATATAACAATTAAAACTCAAATATACCAAGTTCATAGTTCATATAAAACGTATCAAGTCATTCCATAATTTAAATCCATAATTCGTAGCATAAAACTCCATAATTTAAAGGCCACACTTCATGAAATAATTTCATACCAGTTTAGTCTCATAAATTCATTTCAAATTAATATCTTCACATTTTATATCAAATGAATCCAAGAATTTCATATAATGCTCATAACACGTACTATTTCACATTTACAATTAGAAATTAGACAAATAAAAATATTCAAGTCATGGTCGGTAATTAAATAATACGAAATAAATAACAATTAAATTCTAAAATTCAAATAAATCAAATAATACTTAAAATATATAATAAATATACATACATACATACATATATATATATATATATATATACATATACATATATATCCATATATTTACATAAAACCATGCACGCATATGCAAATACTATATATATACGTATACACATATTACAAATATATCATGCATGCACAATTATACTTTAAATATATACTATATATACATCATATATATATATATATATATATACATATACGTAACCATGCATGCATTAATAAATCAAAGAAAAAACCATGCATACATTAATAAATGTATATATATATATATATATATATATATACACGCGCACACACATAATATATATGTACATACACACACGTAAACACCCATGCATAAATACATATATACACACTTCTCATGCACACTATTAACACAAATTCAAATTCAATTAAGGATGTGCAGCAACAAAATCAAAGAAGGAAAGAAGCAGCAGAACCCAATATATATATATATATACACTCATAACAGTAGCAAGGAAAGAAAGAAGACGCAGCACATGAACGGAGAAGCAGCTAATCAAGCAGTACCCGCCCGGGCAAAAATTCAACACAAACCTTCCCCGGCTGGAGAAGGAGATGCAGACAGCCACTGCACCAAGGGTACCCACCCGGGGACATTACAGAACAAACTCTCCCCGCCTGGGAAGAGTGTTCCAGCAGGAAAGAGCAGACAACTGCAACTCACGCAAAACAGGGGAGAAAATGAAGGTAAAACAGGGCTAGAATACACACAAGACTTCAACCAACAATTAGGCAAACAATTTAATAGATCAAGGTGCTGCAAAACTCAGCAAAACAGACCCTTAACACACCAAAATTCACGCAGCAGCAACAACACGAAAATAAGGATGAGAAGAAGTCATTTTCATAAAAAAATTCATTAATGGTATCTCATTAAATCTTCAACTAACACAAAGTATATGTCCATAAATGAAATAAGGGAGTTAAAGTGATCACTTTCATGCTTTAAGATAACTAAAAACTCCAAGTATTCAAAGAGATCAAGAATCTTCATCAAAACCTAACTATTCATATAACTCCTTTAACCTCCATGAATATAAGCTCAAAATTAGGGATGCATAGATCAAAATGACCAGAAATGAATGTATAACACAACCCTAAACTCACCTTGTGAATTGGATGAAGGTTGGAAGAGATTTGAGCTCCAAAATCTCCAAAAATGGCAAAGTGACGGGAATAAACTGGAAGTCAAGAACTTTGGCTGAGTTTTCTTCTTTTTGTGAGGGTTGGTTCGGTCTGGGGTGGTTAAGGGATGATAAAGGGTTATGTTAGGTTTCCAAAGACTCCAACCATGGTTAATTTGGTTAAGGTTTGAAAAAGTTATGGCCATTTTAGTAACGTGTAGCAGTTTTGGCGCCATTTCATTTTTTGGTTGGATTTCGGAGGTTCAAATGACTTTAGAAAAATATGAGGCTTGTTCCATTGAACCCAAATCTTCGATACGAGTTCAGCAGAGGTGACAGAACTCGAATCTGAGTTCCCGAGCTCAAGATAACACAAACGGAACTAAGGGTGCGCTAATTGCTCATTAGCCCCAGATTTGGATTCCAAGAACAAAATAAATTCGAAACTTATATAAATGAATCCGAAAACATGAAACAAGAACATATTCATATTCAGGACATGTATATCTCCAACATATTAAATTTTTATGAAATTTCGATTTCAAATCTTATACGAAACGCGTTTATAACACTCATGAGCAATGCATAAATAAATTCATAATATATGACAAAGTTTAAATTCATATTTAAATAATTAAATCAAAGTGCGAATTAAATATAATTAAACCAAAATGCAATAATTACATATATTTTAAAATCAAATATCACGAATACATATATATATATATATATATATATATACACACTAATAGTTAAATGTCAACTAAATAACATAAAGTTAATTGTAACATCCCGCTCGTCCGACTTATAAGGTACGCCGCGTTCCAACCTTTTTATGGTTTTAATTATGTGATTTTGTGTTTTGTGTGGCCCTATTTTGAACTCTTTTAAGAGTTTTGGGGCCTTTTTGTGATTTTCTCTTTTTAGGGGTTTTTCGGTCATTCCTCGTTCGATCGAGATTTCGACCCCTTGAACCGCTTCGGCGCGTTCGGGGCATCGAGACAAGTCCGTAGACTCTGAGTTTGCCTAATTCTGACATCGTTTGCCCCTTCTACCGTTCGTTTCACGTGCGAGAACCCGAGATAAAACACCCGAATCCTCGTTTTTCGAGCAAACGGATCAACAGCTCTCTCTCTCTCTTCACCGCTGCTTCTCTCTCCTCTCTCACGTTACACTCACACACACTTGAGGTGTATTTTCACACACATGCTCAAACTCGCTCGTTTCTCGACGGAATTCGACGAACCAATAGTCCATTTTGATGAACTCGATGACGCGGTCACAACCGTACAAAGATCTCGACCAACCGATGAGCGACGGCGGAGTTATTATCGATATTCAGTCGTGGCGGAGCCGCCACTTCGTCGGCATCCCGCGGTGGTTTCCGGCCACCATTTTTTACACGCGCCCCAAGGATGGATAGAGGACTCTCCGGCGCATCTTTCTGGACAGGAGACGCCACCATCGGGGCAGCGAGGAGGCCGCACGCGCTGTCCAAAGCGGACGACGGGCGGCAGTGCTACTGTAGCGGCATGATTCCGCCGCCTCCGGTGATCTTTTTTGACAAACTTCACGGTTTCCAAGGTTTTTCGGGGCCCTGGTTCCATTTCCGGCCTCCTTTTCGTCAAATTCGCAGCGGAGATAGGGTTTTCCGGCATGGTGGTTGCGCGGGTGAAGAAGGCGATGGTTTGGCCTTTTCCGGTGAGTTTTTGACATCGGACCCTTCACAAGAATTACTCAGCACGACGAGGCCGAATTTTCCATGTAGGTGGTGGCCCAAGAACCAGCCATTGGCGGCGGACCGGCGGCCTATTTTTCCAACGATTTTTCCGGTGTTTGGCTAGGGGGCTTTCGTAGGGCTCGTTACAGGTTTTCCAACGGTATGTTCGGATTTCATTTTCGTTTTGCGGTTTGCATTTAATTTTAGTTTTCGTCGTTGGGATTTAGTTCGGTTTTTCTTAAATGAAGTCCGGCTTGTTTGGTATTTTCTGAAATTGGTCGAGGGCTTTCGTCGAGCAGGCCGAGTCGCACATTTCTGTGCTTCCGGAGAATTTTCCGACCACCGGAGGTGGTGGTCCAACGGCTGCACGTGGCGGTCCGGCGGGTTCCGACGGAGGCGTTCCGACGCCCTTCGTACAGCGAGTTCCTTTCATCGTGGTGAGTTCAACGCCACTTTCCGTTCGTCAATCGGGTGTCCGGTTGATTTGTTTTGGATTTTTGAAGTTTTATGAATCAATTGTTAATTGCTCTAATTTGTAATTCGTTCATGTATGCTTAGTAATTTGAGGAATATGTATTGTATGGAATCTGAAAATATGTATTGAATTATGGAATAAATGAATTTATGATTCGTTGTTGATATTAGCCTCGTTTTATGCCTACAGTTTGAATATGATTTCTGGACGAGGAACGTTTATGTAATTTTAGGAGAATATAATTTTGTATGATTTGAATTAATTAAACCTTGTCACTTGGTAAATAAATACGCTAATTATGATTTCGTTATAAGAAGTTAACATCTATAACCTTGAAACTTTGATTTAAGGTTTAATCACGTTAATCGTAATTTGATCTATTATGAAACTTGTGAATTCATTATACATTATAAAATTATACGAAAGCTCGCATAATTGGATAACTTAATATCCTTCGTTTGTGCATTCTATGATTCGGTTGGAACTTGTTATGTGACTCCGTGATCTTTAAATAAAATTCGTAGCATGCTAATATATGATTTATTTGGCTTGGTAATACGTGCAATTTTATGAACAGTGAATTTGATTTGATTTGATTGCTTTGTAAAGGTGCAATATATGAATCTTTTATGCTATATATGAATTGAATGAGATTTATAAGATTAAATTAGAAACCTTTGCACGTAAGAATGGTTTAATTGCACGAATATAGGTTGGTTATGCAGTATATGAGTTAATATGATTTGTTTTGTAAGTAATTGATATGAATTTGAGCTCTGCTTATGTGATTGCATTTCTTAAGTGTTTGAGCATGTGTCGTGCGTCTCTGTGTGGTTGCTTGAGTCTGTCTGAGCCTTGTGTTGTGTTTTGTGTTCAGTTGGTTCAGGTACACCCGGGGGTGGTGACAAGTGGGTCGTGCAGGTTCCGGGGTGGACCATTTGCTGTATCTTTGGCTCTGTTTGGTAACAGGTGAGGTTAGGATATAGTTATACCCTAATGAAATGTGTCAGTTTTCAAATACATGCGAATTATAAGCCTTTATGTATATGTAGATATGTGCAAGATACGTATTTTGTTGGCTTTGCTATAAGTTTGAAAGTATGAAGTTATGTATAAGCCTATGTAAGCTTAGCTTTGATTTTGTTATGATTTTGAGGTCAGTCTGCGTGATATGTACGTACGATAGCTAAGTACGAAATGCATGAAATATATCTGTCTGTTTGTCTATTTGTTGCGGGTTAAGCTTCCGATTTCCGTGATCAGTATAAGTGTGGGGCCCCAAATTCTGTGTAAGGGATGTACCGGAACCCACCTGAGCGTAGGTTGGGGGATGGAGTCCGAGGGTTTGAGCAGCATTGAGCACTCCCCTCTTCCGCTTATGGATGGCTAGGGTCGCGCAACCCTTCCATCACCCTATGTATTCGCCTGGTATATTTTGTTTTGTTTTGTTTAGTCTGTCTGTGTGCTCGTACCCGCCGAGTTTCGTTATGTTTGTCGGTTATAAGTTCGTGAAATGGGAGTAGACTCTTAAGTAAGATAAAATTTGATTTGCTATTAACCTAATAAGTTATGTTCCTATATGTGTGCTAAGTTTGCTTGCGTCTGTACGTAGGTTTTGTGTTTTATATAAATTAAGCTTTGTTCGTTCTGTTTTGATAAGTCACCCCGTATATATATTATCACGAGATAAAGGTTTTGGTGTGCAAAAACTAGTCCCGGGTTCACGAACAGTTTGATTTTGAACGTGTTGTGCTCTGTATATATATGTATAGTGTGCGTGCGTTAACCCCTCGCTCAGTCTTTGGACTGACCCCTCCCCTTTTATGTTTTAGTGTGCAGGTCTAGCTTTGGGTTCGCGTTGGAGTTCGTGCTAGGCGGCTGTGTGTGTCGGGTCTGTCGAGTCTGTGTCTGTCTATTTAAGTTTGTTAAGTTTTGGTTCTGGTTTATGATTTGTAAATATTATATAAGATATGTTTGTGCAGGTTTGAACTTATGATTTGAATGTATGGAATTCGGGACAGGTTAGGAAAGGTGCTTGGATTAGTTGAACCCATTTTGATGTGTGATTATTCGGGACAGGATAGGACAGGCTGCTGAACTAGTTGAACCCGTATATTTGATTCTAATGTATGTACTGCGTTGTATGCTTGATGTGTTAAGTTTTGTGAAAGTTGGCATTTCGTACTACTTCCGTTGTCATGCTTCGTATATTTACTTTTGTACAGGGTTAGATACCGCCTAGCTAGTGTGTGTGTTTTCGTGTGTCACTCGTTCGCTGTGACTTGGCGCGTATGCGGACTCTCCATTTCGTACAACGTGTCGGGTCATAGTACGGGGGTGTGGTGCCCCACCGCATGGGGTGTTACATTAATATTAAATAAACTTAAGATATGAATAATTAGCATTTTATACATAGAATTAAAATATATAAAACACTTATGAAAAACTAATTCGCGCAAATTGATAAACACATACGTCATGCTATACGACTGAAAAACTGGGGCGTTACAACCTCTCCCCCTTAAAAGAATTTGTCCTCGGATTCACTACTCGCCCGAACAAACAATGAGAGATTCCCCGTCTCTCACAAGCAACAAGGAGAGATCCCCGTCTCTCGAGCAACAATGAGAGAACCCCGTCTCTCAAACAACTATGAGAGAACCCCGTCTCTCAAACAACAAAACAAGGGAGTCTCCAATACTCCCTTAATTCCATAGCCTCTCCACTGGCTTGATAGAAGAGCTCGTTGATGAGGTTGATAAGAGCTTTATTAACATGACAATAACCTATAACCAAAGATTCCACTCAAATATAGATGCTTGTAGATGAGCATATGCTTATGATACATATTTAGATCAATAGAAGCACATAAAATGCAATTGCAACACCTGAAGCAACAAAATTGAAAGTAGATCACATATATCAAAAAAATTTCGAGCAATTAATAACAACTTAACCATGAAAATTCAATGCAATGCACACATTGCCAAGTTGTTCCTATGCCGTACGACCTAAACTGACTCAATCACGACACGAGAACCCGGGTCTTGCAACCCTAGGCTCTGATACCACATAAGGATGTAGTGCCCCAACGGAAGGCCCCACATCCCCAGCACTGGGACCCGACCAGCATATGAAATGGAAAGTCCATACACGAGCCAAATCACAGTGAACGGGGACTCACTCACACACTAGGCTAGGCGGGAACTAGAACCTTCAAAACCAATCAAACAAACCCATGAATTAAATGCGAGTGCGGAAGCAGGGTATGTAATCAATCATAAGCTCAAGTAGTAATTGATAGGTTCAACTAGCATAGATACCTAATCCCGAAATTTCCAAACATAAAACATAAACCATAGAGCATGAATCACTGTTTTATTCTATCTCCAGAAACCTGTCCCGAATCCATAGCAATATAAACTTAACAATTCATATATTCTTGTACTTATACAAATGAAAATATGCATGTAAAAAGACTCCAACTGAGGCACGCGACTCGATAAACTCAACATCCCGCCTAGCACTCCAAAACCTGCAAGGAACTGAAAACAAAGTCGGGTTCAGTCTATAGGAGACTGGTGGGTATAAAACAGGGCATAATATAATATTATCACAGAATTTAAACACTCACACATGCAAGCTATAATCCCGTGCGAGGTTTTTGAGATATTTCCCAAGTGGGTGAAAACAAAGAAAACAACGCTCGGGATTACAACCTTCAATTCCATTATTCATAATCATAGTCGTTCATAAGGTCAATACGTGAGTCCTGGCGGGTAGGCGAATATCTCCAACCTACTCCTCGTGTGTGCATATCAATTCAATCTTTATATTAGTGATCATGCACATTCATACATATTCGTTCATAATCAATCATAATCATTATCATTCATAAACATAAATGTAGTGGGACTAGTACAAGGGCCGGTATCACTGTAAATGTAGCGGGACTAGTACAAGGGATCACCGTCGGCCCTTGCCTCCCCGGATCGTCACTTGCACTAAGTCCCTGGGCCCGTGTGTTCAATAATGTCTATGCCAAAAATCATAAGGTGGGAATACATAAAAGAAGGGCTTTACGTTGGAAAATCATAGACTCTTTTGAAAAGACTAGATATATATACATATATATAATATTTTGGCTTAAAACTTTCACATAAGGGATATATCGGGTCATCGTAACTAATAGAAGAGAAACCCACCTGTTCCACCTTACCGACAATACCAAAAGAAAGAAAGACTTAAGGTGTCCTATGAACCCGGCATCTCCGCCTTGGAGAAAACTGTACAAAGACAACATAGTGTATACGTGAGACTCAAGATTCCATATGAACCATATATGACGCACGGCATATTATCCACATGATATGAGATGCATATGAGGTATAACTCATGTTAAGAAGCCAAACTACCAAGTATTTCATTCAACATGTTCCATACATGAAAGTTTCATATTCAAACGTTTCATAATTCATAGCAATTCAAGTCAAGAATTTCATATAACAATTAAAACTCAAATATACCAAGTTCATAGCTCATATAAAACGTATCAAGTCATTCCATAATTTAAATCAATAATTCGTAGCATAAAACTCCACAGTTTAAAGGTCACACTTCATGAAATAATTTCATACCACTTTAGTCTCATAAATTCATTTCAAATTCATATCTTCACATTTTATATCAAATGAATCCAAGAATTTCATATAATGGTCATAACACGTACTATTTCACGTTTACAATTAGAAATTAGACAAATAAAAACATTCAAGTCATGATCGGTAATTAAATAATACGAAATAAATAACAATTAAATTCTAAAATTCAAATAAATCAAATAATAGTTAAAATATATAATAAATATACATATATATATATACATATATATATATACATATATATATATATATATATATATATAAATATACATAAAATTATGCATACATATGCAAATAATATATATATACGTATACACATATTACAAATATATCATGCATGCACAATTACACTTTAAATATATACTACATATACATCATATATATATATATATATACATTCATTAATGCACGCATGGTTTTTTCTTTGATTTATATATGTACATATACGTAACCATGCATGCATTAATAAATCAAAGAAAAAACCATGCATGCATTAATAAATGTATATATATATATATATATACACGCGCGCACACATAATATATATGTACATACACACACGTAAACACCCATGCATAAATACATATATACACACTTCTCATGCACACTATTAACACAAATTCAAATTCAATTAAGGATGTGCAGCAACAAAATCAAAGAAGGAAAGAAGCAGCAACAACTAATATATATATATACACTCATAACAGTAGCAAGGAAAGAAAGAAGACGCAGCACAAGAACGGAGAAGCAGCTGATCAAGCAGTACCCGCCCGGGCAAAAATTCAACAGAGACCTTCCCCGGCCGGGGAAGGAGATGCAGACAGCTACTACACCAAGGGTACCCCCCGGGGACATTACAGAACAAACTCTCCTCGCCCGGGAAGAGTGTTCCAGCAGGAAGGAGCAGACAGCTGCCACTCACGCAAAACAGGGGAGAAAATGAAGGTAAAACAGGGCAAGAATACACACAAGACTTCAACCAACAATTAGGCAAACAATTTAATAGATCAAGGTGCTGTAAAACTCAGCAAAATAGATCCTTAACACATCGAAATTCACGCAGCAGCAGCAACACGAAAATAAGGATGAAAAGAAGTCACTTTCATACAAAATTCATTAATGGTATCTCATTAAATCTTCAACTAACACAAAGTATATGTCCATAAATGAAATAAGGGAGTTAAAGTGATCACTTTCATGCTTTAAAATAACTAAAAACTCCAAGTATTCAAAGAGATCAAGAATCTTAATCAAAACCTAACTATTCATATAACTCCTTCAACCTCCATGAATATAAGCTCAAAATTAGGGATGCATAGATCAAAATAACCAGAAATGAATATATAACACAACCATAAACTCACCTTGTGAATTGGATGAAGGTTGGAAGAGATTGGAGCTTCAAAATAGCCAAAAATGGCAAAGTGTCGGAAATTAACTTGAAGTCAGGAACTTTGTCTGAGTTTTCTTCTTTTTGTGAGGGTTGGTTCGGTCTGGGGTGGTTAAGGGATGATAAAGGGTTGAGTTAGGTTTCCAAAGACTCCAACCATGGTTAATTTGGTTAAGGTTTGAAAAAGTTATGGCCATTTTAGTAACGTGTGGCAGTTTTGGCGTCGTTTCGTTTTTCTGTTGGAATTCGGAGGTTCAAATGACTTTGGAAAAATATGAGGCTTGTTCCATTGAACCCGAATCTTCGATACAAGTTCATCAGAGTTGACGGAACTCGAATCCGAGTTCCCGAGCTCAAGATAACACATACGGCACCAAGGGTGCGCTAATTGCTCATTAGCCCTCGATTTGGATTCCAAGAACAAAATAAATTCTAAACTTATATAAATGAACCTGAAAACATGAAACGAGCACATATTCTTATTCAGGACACGTATATATCCAACATATTAAATTTTCATGAAATTTCGATTTGAAATCATATAAGAACGAAATGTGTTTATAACACTCATGAGCAATGCATAAATAAATTCATAATATATAACAAAGTTTAAATTCATATTTAAATAATTAAATCAAAGTGAAAATTAAATATAATTAAACCAAAATGCAATAATTACATATATTTTAAAATCAAATATCACGAATTACATATATATATATATTTAGTATTAATACATTATGATTTAAATGTCAACTAAATAACATAAATTTAATATTAAATAAACTTAAGATATGATTAATTAGCATGTTATATATAGAATTAAAACATGTAAAACACTTATAGACAACTAATTCGCGTAAATTTATAAACACATACGTCATGCTATATGACTGAAAAACTTGGGCGTTACACATAGCATATTCAAAATCAGAAAGTTCATGAACCGGGGCGTGGGTTTTGCAAGCCAAAACATTTAACACGTGATATTAAATATAAGGGAGAAAGAGTTAAGGCCGAAGGCCAAAATCAACCAAATTTTAGTATTTATGAATCCACTCCCCGTTTCACAAACCAAGTTCAGTATCACACTCACGACTCGGCGAGTACGAGCCTCAGACCCACCTAACTCTGTTCATAAATCAAACATATAAATCAAAAGCAAACATAATTCAGAATCAGACAAACATTCCTCTTCGCCGGGTGATGGAAAGGTGTATACTCCCTTAACCATCGGACACACAGTATGGGTCGTGAGTTTCATGATGCTCACGCCCGAGGACTCCTTCCCCCACCAAGCCTCCTAGTGGGTTCACGGTTGATCCTTCAGTTGAAGATCGTACTAGGGACTACCCGATGGCCCACACCATCCCGGGTCTCCCTCGCACAAATCTCCGGGGCCCAATCTAATTGTTCAAATTGTTCGAAAGTTCTTAATTTTCAAAATACAACATAATTTTCAAAACATTACTCGCGGTTTCAAAAAACACACACCAACTCTTTTCAAAATAGACGAACGAAAATATTTCTAACGTATACATAAAAGCGTTTTCAAATATTTCATAACAAAAGGGGAAAGATCCCACAAAATACGTATCAAACACATATCTAATTACTTATACATATACTTAGGTCTCATGCGGGCTTAAATCACATCAAGGGTTGTAGGTCGTAATAACTAAAAAAAAAGAAAACCTCACCTTGTCGACCACACGGACGAAGCAAACTGAAACACACATAAAAGACCACCTCCTTTCCCCCGAAACAAAGCTCTGAACAAAACAAAGGACAAAACACGGACTTAGACTCACAAATGAACCATATAGACGTTCGACATATACATACGGATGCAAAAGATGTATAAGAGATGCAATGCATTAACATATAACGCATGCAAGTTCATATCAAATTATACGTCTCCTAAATCAAGTTAAATAAATCCATAAAATTCATGCAACGAACATAACACGTCATAGGACATACTAGGCAAGCATGCATGCGATAAAAGAATCAAGAAAATATCAAACGAGACAAGAAAATGGTACCTTGATGCATGCTAGCACATAAAAGGGAATAAATAAATAAATTAATGCGGACGAACGTGTACCTGTACGGCCGGACGAGCGGGATGTTACAAACTTCCCCCCTTCAAAATGACCTTTCCTCAGGTCCTAAAGCAGGATCTTGAATGCCTCTGAAATGAACTCCACTCTACGCTTCCCCAGCACCGCTCCGATCTAGGCAAACTATAGACCCCTCGGGATACTACTCCCCTAATTAGGAATAAGAAAGACTTCACGTATCCCGGTAACTTGGTGGTACCTACCAAATCCAAGTAAATCCACCTATAAGAGATGCTTTTAAAGAAGTCTCGATCTCTCACTTCCACTCTCGGGGTCTTCTTTTCCGAACCACGAAGCTCTCGAAACCTCGTCGAACCACCGAAGCCATGAGAATTTAGGTCTACTCATTAAGACAAGTCACCACTTAATTCTCATCGAGATCTCCTTAGCCTTAGCAAGCCGAACACGAAGTCCTTTGCCGTTTGCTCCCACTTCCAAATAGAATTTGGAAGTAGTTGGAAAAACTACCGGTCCTTAATGTTCGGTCTTCAACCGATGGCACTTTAAACATTGTTACACGAAGTCTACAATGTCCTTTCTTATGCCAAGACAACTTCACCGGTTCTTCAAACCCTCGGACCAAGAGTGAGGTAACTTGTGACCTTGCACTACTAGAGGTGTTGACTACATTCTTAGGAAAGCCATGAGCAACCAAAGCCTTCCTTAGTGCCTCGACTGCAACAAGGTAGTCTTGAGTACCCTCGGTTAAGAAAAGCTACAACAAAGGCAACTCTCTTCAAACACCTCATCCCACTCTAACCGTGCCTCTTCTTACGTCCGTGTCATTGGATGGCCACTGAAAGAAGACAAACGTTGTTGAATCCCAATAACACTATAGATTTGTTCTCTGAGGCAATTCTCGGTTTTACTTCCCAAATACGTAGTTGGTAATACCCTTATTGAAACCCAACTCGGTACCGACCACGGAACTCCTGGAAACACGAACACCATTTAGAAGAGAACAAAGGGAATTTATCTTCCACAGTTAACCTGTGCAGCTCACGATAGATTAAATTCACCTTGAATCCCGTCCTTGCTCGATAGGACCAAGTACTCCACAAAGAAGTACCCGAATTGATGATACTACCTTCTAAGAGCTCATCAAGTACGTCTTGAACTCCCATAACTCTGGAGTCCCGAAGCAAGGTTCAATTCAGGGATAAAGATCACGACCACTTCAATGTCCCTATCGGGAAGGAAACGAATTCTAAATTTCAAGGAACACTAAAGAAGTCTTACTACGACCCTTATCTCTTTAAGCTTGGCTCGATCCCAGGTTATCCCAAAGATAAGCCACAAAGCTTGTTGCACCGTCCCGGAATAACCAACCGCACCCACGAAGGATACAAACGGCTTACCCTTCCATCTAACCCACAAAAATATCGTTAAGCCCCGAATGGACCTCCTAAGAGCAACCACCAACTCGACACTGCACTCGAACGAACAACCCACGCCTTAAGGTAACCCTATGCCTCCACAAGAAGACGCCTTCAAAAGTCCACCGACGACCTCGGCCCTCGCAACTCACAAACACCTGAACTCTCAACTCACTAACTCTCTTCAAGAAAAGAGTTCCCCACAAAAGAAAGTAACACACCCAACGAAACAAGCGCAAGAAGCAACACAGGCAACAACACCAAGCACAAGGAGCAATGAAGCGAGAGAAAATTAACAAAGAGTGGGTTTTCCAGAGATAAAATATGTATGGATGATATGCCATGTATGTTTAATGTACCGTTGACTATGGTGGAAGTGTTGAATTCGGTCTCAACTTCTTGTTTGCTAAAGAGTCCTCTTACATTTGAACCGGGATCTTGAAGTCACGGCGCTTTGCAGGCTTCATCTTCTTGTTATTCCTCGGACAATCTCTCACTAAGTGTCCACGCTTGAAGTACTATTTCAATCTTGTTGTATGAATTTCTTCCATGTGATTCAAACTTTGGAAATATGGGTACAAAATTAGTTCCGGTGGAGAGACATCAGATTCTTCTTCTTTGGAAATCACCTTCAAGATGTTATTGGTGGCTTGGAAAATTGTTGAGGATTTTCTTGTAGCACGAATATCTTGTTTGCACTTAAATTCGATCCAAGTTCCCGTTCCACATAGGAATGGTGAAAATTCATTCGTTGTTCATTCACCTCTACTTCTCTTATCATCTCGGATCATGTATATATCCTTTGGAATTTTGAAAGACATGTTGAATTCATCTCTACACGCCGGGATTTGACTTTAAACTTTAGAGCTATCTCCCTCGGTTTTAATCTCTCAATTTCAAATTTTAAAATTATCCATCTTCTTTGATTCTCGCTTGAAGATAAAAAAACTCGTAGAATTTACTTCACATTGATCATAAAGTACTTGTAGCAACCCCGAATAAAAACTCCTAAGTGAACTCTCCCCAACTCTTTCATTTTCGAATTCTTTTTGCTTGAAATTCTTGAAACTCGACCTTAAACTTTGGATGAGAAAAATTCACTTCGCTCTTCTTGAAATATTCTCACGTAAGTCTTCTAAAACCATTCCATCTCGGATATCTCTTCTCGATCTTTGCATCATCATCTTTAATTCACCTAGGAGGACCAAAATTCTCTAAGCTCCTTATGGACTGAAAGAACCTGTTTCCCTTGTCCTTTTCTCGGTGATCTTGGTTGATATGGAAGTGATGTCCTGAAATAAGAAGACAGTTTCCAAGAAATATCGATGCATGTGGGGTTTCGGTGCATATTCCTGTGCGTGATTAAGACAAATAATTCACATAAATGAGATAGTGAATGCAATCAAACACATAATCCTAAGCCGAACGACCTAGACAGACCAAATACAACACTAGAGCTCCGATTTTGCAACCAAGAGCTTTGGTACCACTTTAGGTTGTAGCACCCCAGAGCGTAGAGCACTACACCCCCCTTACTGTAGCCCGACACGTGTAACGAAAGGGAGACTCCGTACACACACCAAGCCACAGCGAACAGGTGACAAACAAAAACTCACACACTAACTAGGTGGTCTAGACCCTAATACAAAGCGTACACAAAAACAAAACCAAATGCGGAAGCACCAGGGATCACATATACCAACATACATGCTCGAAATAATACAAAATTATACATAAGATGCCCATCCAAGGCCAAATAAATCATACAAAGTGCTAAGCTCCAAATCGGAATCATAACTTACAAAAATTTCATACATAACTAGATGTAAAACAAATGCGAAGTGTAAAGATGCAAAGACCGACCGACTAACTCGAACAAAACGAAACAAAAGACCACCGCCTAGCATGCACCAACCTGCACCTGCAAACTCAACAAAACCGAAGGGGAAAAAGAAAACAACGAGGAAGGGTCAGTCCTAATGACTGGTGAGGGGGCTAACATACTCACTGAGCATAGCATATTCAAAATTAGAAAGTTCATGAATCGGGGCGTGTTTTTTGCAAGCCAAAACATTTAACAAGTGATATTAAGTATAAGGAAAAAAGAGTTAAGGCCGAAGGCCAAAATCAACCAAATTTTAGTATTTATGAATCCACTCCTTTTTCACAAACCAAGTTCAGAATCACACACACGACTCGGCGAGCACGAGCCTCAAACCCACATAACTCCGTTCATAAATGAAACATATAAATAAAAAGCAAACATAATTCAGAATCAGATAAACATACCTCTTCGTCGGGTGATGGAAGGGTGTATACTCCCCTAACCATCGGACATACAGTATGGGTCGTGAGTTTTATGACGCTCATGCTCGAGGACTCCTTCCCCCACCAAGCCTCCTAGTGGGTTCAGGGTTGATCCTTCAGTTGAAGATTGTACTGGGGACTACCTGACGGCCCACACCGTCCCGGGTCTCCTTCGCACAAATCTCTGGGGCCCAATCTAATTGTTCGAAAGTTCTTAATTTTCAAAATCCGACATAATTTTCAAAACATTACTCGCGGTTTCAAAACACACACACCAACTCTTTTCAAAATAAATGAACGAAAATATTTCTTACGTATACATAAAAGCGTTTTCAAATATTTCATAACAAAAGGGCCAAAATCCCACAAAATACGTATCAAACACATATCTAATTACTTATACATATACTTAGGTCGCATGCGGGCTTAAATCACGTCAATGGTTGTAGGTCGTAATAACTAAAAGAAAGAAAACCTCACCTTGTCTACCACACGGACGAAGCAAGCAGAAACACATGTAAAAGACCACCTCCTTTCTCCTGAAACAAAGCTCTGAACAAAATAAAGGATAAAAGACGGACTTAGACTCACAAATAAACCATATAGACGCTCGGCATATACATACGGATGCAAAAGATGCATAAGAGATGTAATGCATTAACATATAATGCATGCAAGTTCATATCAAATCATACGTCTCCTAAATCTAGTCAAATAAATCTATAAAATTCATGCAACGAACATAACACGACATAGGATATACTAGGAATGCATGCATACGATAAAAGAATCAAGCAAATATCAAACGAGATAAGAAAACTGCACCTTGATGCAGTCTAGAACATAAAAGGGCATAAATAAATAAATTAATGCGTACAAACCACTCTCGAAAGTGCGTACCTGTAAAGCCGGACGAGCGGGATGTTACAGTAGCTGGCATGAAGACTAATAGTTTGGAGCATAGCCTCGTTGTAAAACATTTCAAGCTCACATACGCTCGTATATTTATAGTTCGAAAACCTTTAATCGTATGACAAATTCATAAACATATCATATAAACACATATCTATTATATAAATCTATTAGAATAATAACATGCAGGCTTGAAAACGACCACAGAGGGTTATAGGTCACTTTAACTAAACAAAAGTCCTAAAACCTCACCTTACACCGAAGAGAACGGAAGACACGAGCAAAGGAGTCCCACTGAACCCAAACAGCTGACAGACACTCCCTGAAGAACCCCTGAACGATTGAGCATACAGAACACAAGACTCAGACTCCAACAATAACCACAAAAGACGCACGGCCATGCATATGAGCACACAAGAGATAATATATAATTCACGTTTATACAATTAAGTCCTTCATAGCATATTACAGTTCATCTTACATATCAAGAGATACATAGCTTATAAAAATTCATAACATAAATTTCATAAAATAAGTCAAGACATTATGAATTTAATTCCTATCATGCACCAAGTCCCGAAAGGGTAAACGCAATTTACATAACAATTTTACACGTAAATACATATTGGCATATTTCACAATATTCTAACAATTAGCACACTTAAGCAATTCATTTAAATTAAATATGACGTATCTTTTCATAATTTATTACATAGGTTTCATAATCAATTTAGTTTCTAAAATTACACTAACACCCCTTAAAAGCAAGAAACATATACAACGCGCGACATAAACGAGGCAATTAAATTCAATAAATCAAGAATCAAACTTATCATATATCATAACAAATTTTCATACATCATACAACTCGTAATTTCAATCAATAGCACAAACATGATCGAATTGCACAATTAAAATCAATTAACGAATAAAATACAATAACTTAAAAAATTTATAACAAATCAACCGGATATCCGATTAACGAACGAAAAGTGGCGTTGGACTCACCACGACGAAAGGAACCCGCTGACCGAAAGTCACAGGAATGCTGCCGCTGCAGCTGGCCAAACAGCCACAGGCCGCCACCAGAACACCACCTCCGGTGGTCGAAAAAATTCCCGAAAGCACAAAAACGTGTGCATCGACCTGCTCGACAAAAGCCATCCAACAATTTCAGAAAATACCAAACACACCGGATTTCGTTTGCGAAAAACCGAACTAAATCCCTAGAACGAAAACTGAAATTAAATGCAAATCATAAAACAAAAACAAAATCTGAACATAACGTTGTAAAGGTCTCGTCGAGAACTTCGAAATGCCCAACTCAATTGTCGGAAAAGTCACCGGAAAGATGGGGGGCGTTTGACCTCCATGCACTGCCATTGACCGCCACCTAAATGGCTGAATCTGGAGTCGAGCGAATGGGAATTATAGTTCTTGTCATTCCAAACAACTTCCGTGAAGAGTCTGTTGCCAAAAGACCACCGGAAACGGTCCTTGATCGCCACCGAAGTTTCTGCCACCGCTGTAACACCCAAAACCACCACCTACGGCCATTGTTTGCTCGAACCGATGCCGAAAATGAACTCAGGGGGTCAAAAAATATAGGAAAGCACCAACCTTCATCGAGAAAAACCACCGAAATGCGGCGGAACCACCGCCTCACTGGTCACGCGCCGCCGTCTAGCCTCCGATCGCCTTGCCTCCAACGTAAAAGGGACCTCCGGGAGATTGGCCCCCCGACCCTAGCGGTCGTGTCCCCAAAAAAAAACGTTGAAAACCACCGTACGCCGCCTTGAAAGTGGCGGCCCAATTCCCACCACCTATAACTAGCGATATCACCGTCGTCATTAGATTTTAGGTCACGATTCTTGTATCATCGTGTCGGGCTCATCAAGCTGATCAATTTCCACTACTCACACGTCGAATTTCATCGGGAAACGAGTAAGTTATAGGCTTGTGTGTGTTTAAGGTGTGAGTGTGTGTGTTTATCACTGGGAACAAGAGAGAACGAAAGAGAGAGAGCTGGAGTTTGCACGCAAAATGAGGATCTAGGTGTTTTATCCCGGGTCCTCAATGTATGGAACAACCAAAAGAAGGGTTAACAACGTCGAAATTGGGCAAACTTAGAGTCTACGGACTCGTCTCGATGCCCCAAACGCGTTGAAGGGGTCCAAAAGGTCGAAACCTCGATCGAATGAGAAATCACTGAAAAACCCCTAAAAGAAGAAATTACAAACAAGCCCCTAAACTCTTAAAGAGATTAGTTCTAAGGGATGATTCTAGCTGACGCAGAGTGTCACATCATAACTCAATGGGTGTACACGTGTCTCACAAAATGGTATCACGATAAAGTTCTCGAACTAACTCTCGTGGTCGTTTGGTACAAAGAGGAAGACCTCCAATTTCACGAGCATCAACGATCATGGACGAGAAAAAAGTGAAATGGAACTCACAGATGAAGAGCATGGCGTTGGTAACTTCCAACATAGTTCTCCACCCTGAGATGCCCACCACCAACCTACAGCTGAAGACAAGTTCGATATGATGCAACGATTTATGCAGTTTTTCCAACAGTAAGGGTGCACAGGTGGCACTCGAGACAACAACGAGGGAAACGTGGGAGAGAAACGTTTAGAGTGATTTCTCACTTTTTGTTTATCTAATTTTTCTGTCTAACCTAATGATTGAGTGACAAAACCATGGTTTAGTGATATCCAAACTATACTGACATCTAGAAAGTACATTATTCCACTTTCTTGTTGGCAGACACTACCAAAAATTGGTGGAGATTAACCTCCAACAATAGGAACAAGAAAGAACACCATTGACCTGGAAAAACTCTTCTCTAGTTTTTCACAACCACCTTGTGCCTTAACTGGTAAAGAATGCTAGAGAGCTAGAGTTTATGATGACGATTCAAAGAACATCCTTAGTTTCCCAATAAGTAGCACAATTCAATCGTCTAATCCGATATGGGCTTCACATCCAAGCGGACTAAGAGAGAATGATGCAAAAATTTATGGATGGACTTCGAATCGAGATTTGACGTTCTTTGATCGCGTATGATTTTGGAAATTACGTACAAGTGGTTAACCGAGATTTACAATTGAAGTTTGTATTGTAAGAAATATATAGGATTGAGGTTGGAACAATGAAGAATAAGGGAATTATGCAAGAAGGCCCTGTGAAAAAGGTATAAATTTCATAACAATCACCCCAATAACGCTTGGATAGTACCCGGAGGATGACCAACTACACTGGGAAATTGCAGAAGTTGTGGAAACCCTCATCACAAGGAGGAAGACTACTAGAAGAAAAATAATCGGTGCTTTCGATGCGATAATCCTAACCATTTTGTTAGTAACTACCCGAAGAAGAGAGAAATAATGACTAACATAGCTAGAGGAGCACAAAAACAACCAATGATACCTGGCGGAAAACCTTAAGTGCATGCTCGAGCTTATGCCATAGCCGGAGAGGGAGCATCAGACCCCAACGATGTGGTGGAAGGTATGTTCTATGTTTCTGGAAGTAAAGGCAAAGTATTATTTGATCCTATAGCTGCTCATTCCTTTGTGTCTCTGAATTTGATGGAAAATTTAAATTTGTGTTGTGAGGTTACAGCTTACCAAATTGAGGTACAGACTCCAGTAGGTGCTAGTATGACGACCGATAGGATGCACCCAGGACGCCCAGTAACAATTGGCGAAGGTGAATATCTAGCCAATCTTATTAAGTTTCCTATTAAAGGTTATGATGTTATTTTGGGAATAGATTGGTTATACCTCACCGGATGCAAATTGATTGCTTTAATAAGCAAATTAAGATTGAAAACCCAGTGACTACCCCTAAAACCCGATAGTAGATCGATGTCTGTAGCTTTAGCGCCATTTGGGGAAGTAAAACGATTGATCAAAAAAGGAAATCAAGGAATCTTGGCCTACTTGATTAATAAGCCTGAGGATAAGATTAAGTTGGAGGAGTAAGGATTATGAAGGAATTTCCAAAAGTATTCCCTAAGGATTTGAAATCCTTACCATCCAAGAGAGAAATCGAATTTGTCATTGAATTAACACCAGGTGCAGAACCCTATTCTAAGACCCTATACCGTATGGCACTAGCACAGGAGTTGAAGAAACAACTCCAAGAGTTAACGGATAAATAATTCATCCAGCTTAGCACATCACTTTGGGGAGCTCCAGTGTTGTTTGTCAAGAAGAACGATGGAATAATGTGTACGTTTGTTGATTATCAGGAGTTAAATCGAATGACAGTCAAGAACAAGTATCCATTGCCTCATATCGATGAACACTTTGATGTACTTCAAGGTTCTAAGGTCTATTTGAAGTTGGATTTACGAAAAGGATACTACCACCTAAGGGTTCGAGAAGGAGATGTTCCCAATACTACATTTAATTCTCAATACGGTCACTACGAGTTTATAGTGATGCCTTTTGGATTAATTAACGCACCAGCTGCGTTCATGGACTTGATGCATCGAATTTTTCAACCATTTTGGCTCAATTCATGGTGATATCTATTGATGATATCCTAATTTATTCAAAGGTAGAGGAGGAACATGAAGAGCATTTACGAATGGCACTGCAAATATTAGAAAATAACCAACTTTTCACAACGTTCAATAAATGCGAGTTCTGGTTGGATCGAGTGACAGTCTTGGGTCACGTCATTTCTCAAAATGGAATTGAGGTAGATCCTACCAAGATTGAGGCCATAACCAATTAGAGACAACCCAAGAATGTATCTATGATCCGTAACTTTTTGGGCCTAGCAGGATACTGTCAAAAGTTTGTATCAGGTTTTCCTAAACTAGCTAGGCCTTTGACGTGACTCAACCACAAAGATTAACCTTTTCTAGTGAGGACCAGATTAAGAAAAGAGTTTTGAATAACTCAAGAGAAAGCTAACTTCAGCACCCGTGCTCGCTTTACCAGAACGCTAAGATGGATTCGTAGTATATACAGATGCCTCAAATAAAGAATTAGATTGAGTATTCATGCAAAAATGAACAGGTTATAGCCTATGCATCAAGAAAGCTCAAGCTATATGAGTAAAATTATACTACGTATGACCTGGAGTTAGTTGCAATAGTGTTTGCATTGGAGAAGTGGAGACACTATTTATACGGTGTAACCTTTGATGCGTATACGGATCACAAAAGAGTTTAAAGTGCCTATTCACCCAAAAGCAATTGAATATACGACAAAGGAGGTGGATAGAATTCCTAGAGGACTACGATTGCATCATCTACCATCCAGGCAAAGCTAATGTGGTGGCAGATGCCCTGTAAAGGAAAAGTGGAATATCACACTTAAGAGGGCATGAGATTTTAGAAGCCCAAAATCTCCAAAGAGAACGAGTGACTGCAATGAGTAAATGTCAGATTGCGGGATTAGTAATATATCCTGAAATATATACTAAGATAAGAGATGCTCAACAAGGAGATGGAGAAATTCAATAATTAAAGGGAACCCTATGAGCTGATGAGAATACGAAATTCAAAATCGATGATATAGAGATTCTTTTGTTTGGGCAACGAATTTGTGTACCGAAAGAATTGCGAGAAGATGTGTTAAGAGAAGACACAAAGCTCATCATGTAGTACATCCTGGCGCAATTAAGATGTATCGAGATCTTAAGCAACACTTTTGGTGGAATGGGATGAAGCAAGATATTGCAGATTATGTGCAGAAATGCTTCACTTGTCAATTAGTTAAAGTAGAGCATCAGTGACTGTCTGGAATGTTGCAACAACTATCGATACCCACCTACAAATGGGATCATATCACAATGGACTATGTTGCTAGCTTACCAACCATTAGAGACAACTATAATAGTATTTGGGTAATCGATGATAGACTTGCCAATTCAGCTCATTTTCTACCGATAGGAATACAGTATAAAGTATAAAAGCTGGCAACTATATATCTCAAGGAGATCGTGCGACTTTATGGTATACCGATGAGTATTGTGTTAGATAGAGACCCAAAATTTACCTCTAGATTCTGGAAAAGCCTCCCGGAGCAAATGAGAACGAAATTATGTTTTAGTTCTGCCACTCATCCTCAAACCAATGGGCAGTCTGAAAGGACTATTCAGATATTAGAAGACAGGTTATGAGCATGCATGCTCGATTTTGGTGCAAAATGGGACAAGAACTTACCCTCGTGGAGTTTGCTTATAATAACAACTATCAAGCGACCATCCAGATGGCTCCATATGAGGCATTATATGGATGAAAATGCCGATCCCTCATATATTGGGATTTAAGAGAAGAAAAGTCATTAACTGATTTGGGAAAAGAGATGACCTGGTCCGAGC